>CAMRHE010000022.1:2975000-4196666 GCA_947044405.1 Leptodactylus fallax | reverse complement strand
GTTGATAGAAGAAACCCACTATATTTGTCAGTAAGTCTTGTGCAGCCATAATGTAGCGGTCTGATCCAGGATTGTGTATACTGATCAGTTTTCAAAATGATAGGTTTGGATTTTCTGCTTTTATTTAACTCCACTTTTGTCTTTTAATAGACCTTGCGGGGGACCCTATGCAGCAGCACATGAGATGAGTAAAACCACACAGCCTATAGGAGGACCCCCTACTGCCCCTTCCCCTGGACTACCACAGGTTTGTGCATTTCTACTGTACACTTTTAGGGCTACTGAGTACATAAAATCCAGCTGTAGTATAGTTCAATCATCCACTTTTTTTTTTTATTATTATAGTAATAAGTTATGCAATTTTTCAACTTTCTTTTATTTCTTTTTGATTTCAGTCTGCATTCCCTACAGCTCCTACAGCTCCTGTGGTATTTGGACCCCCACAAACTCCACAAATGAATACGCAGTCTCAACCTAGGCAGGTAAGAAGCTTAAGACTCTAGTAATGGGACACAGGTATTTATAAATGGGACAGAAATGTGGTTGGGGTACTATCAAAGCTCCTTCCTTCTCTGCCCTTGTTTCAATGCCAAGTCAGCTTATATTGAAACTGGAAAAAACTGACTTTGCAGCATGAGAGAAAGCCCACTGTCCTGAGTATTTGTTGCAAGTTGACCTTTCACATATGCAGGAAGATTACTGATATAATTTCTGTGCCGTTTCTGAGCAAATCATGGCAGCCTGCTTTTGGGAAAGTGCAGAGGACAGCTTTATTTGAATATTTAGGGTTTTCTGGATCGTCAAGAGTAGCAAATCTCTGGCAAAAAGCTCAGGTTTTATCTTAAAAGATTAGGTAAAAAAACTTCTCACAGACTCCCTGCTGCTGTGGCAGCTTCCCAGGAAATACAGCACAACCAGTCACTGACTTCAGTGTTGGCCTTTCCCAGCCAGTCATTGACTGAGCAGCATTTCCTGTATGTTGAGACTGGCCCAGGAAGTAGAGACCAGCTGCAGTGGGAATTGATGACGTAATACAGCCCTTTTATATTGTTCTTGTAGTAACTTGTCACAGTTGGTTCCTTTACAATGTGATTTGCATTATACCTTTTACCTACATGTTTTCAGTTCTTGAAGGATTATTCCCCTTTTATAAAGTGATGGCATGTTTCTGGGATTTGTCATCATTTTTGGTTGGTGGCGACTGACCTATGGGACTCAGAACTGATCATGGCAATAAAGGCTAGTTTAGCATTGGGTTCCTTTCAAAAATATTTTTCACAGTGGCACTTCTGTCTGTCCTGCACAGCTAGTGGCCAGCTAGTTGCAGCACCATCAACTTAAGGATTTGGTGGGGGTCTGAAAGGTTCGACCCCAGATAATATCAGTGTGTCATCACTTTATAAGATAGGGATATTCCTTTAATCTGGCTGCATGCATTCTCATCCCTTGGCATCTCCTCCCTTACTCGTTTACTTCTCTCTTCTGATCACCCCTTCTTGTGTAGATTTTCACGTTTGTCTCCTTCCACCCTCTGCTTCTTCCTTTTTTTTCCGCTGCTGCTTCTAACAGGCAGGATTCAGATCTATTCAGGTAATGCTATGACTTTACTTGTACTATCTAATGCTGTCCTCTGCAGCCAAGTAGTGGATATTGTGTTAAAATAAACGCACTTATGCCTGGAATATAGGACACTCTCACCACCACCAAATTTTTTTTTTTTTTTTAAACCAAAATCTCAAAAGGAAGTTCTCTCAGCATACTGCATTGTTCCCCCTGCTTCCTCACACAATTTGACTCCCTTCTTAACTACAATACATGTTTTGTAAGGGTGGGTTCACACTTGCGCCGGCTCTCCATCCGCCATGAATCCGACCTAAATGTCGGAAAACTGGATAGGGAAAGGTTTGCGACGCTTTGCTTAAAAACCCATTCACTTGAATGGGTTTTTGAAGCAATGTGCTGGTGTGCGCTTATACCCTCTGTGCCGCGAAGCCATTTTTTTCGTCGGAAACAAAGTCGGACATGCAGGATTTTGTTTCCGATGAAAAAACCCGACTTCGCGGCGCAGAGGGAGTAAGCGCACACCAGCGCATTGCTTCAAAAACCCATTCAAGTGAATGGGTTTTTAAGAAAAGCGTCGCAAACCTTTCCCTATCCAGTTTTCCGACATTTAGGTCGGATTCGCAGTGGACGGAGTGCTGGCGCAAGTGTGAACCCACCCTAAGCAGTTCTAGACACATGTAAATATATCCATGCTTGAAGATAGTTCAGACAGTTCCTAATATCTTTCCATCCATCGATCTGCTTGTCTTGACTGGCAATATTGCCTGTTATCTAACAAAGACAATTCTACTATCTAGACCAGCAATTGCAGCACTCCCACTACATAGGTACTCTTACTGCTCGTTCTTTCCTTACTGTCTAGGAATCCATAGAGAATAAACCAAAATAAATAGTACACCAGACTTGGCATAATTTGGTTTTTCACTGCTTTTAATCTAGGTAGCACATTACAAAACAGTTGTTCCGTCATGTAAATAGGGCGTTAGACTATCAAAGATTTTTTGTCCATTACCATGGAGCCACATAGGTCTGCATGAAACACAAACAAAGCTTATATCAGAAACAGTGGCACAGTTTGATAAATTTTTCATTTTACCTCAATTTGAACAATTAAAAAAATGTTGCAATGGTGGACTTTTTTTTTTTTTTTTTTTAACATACCTTATTCAATGCGTGTGGATATGCTATGGGCTCATTTTCTGCAAATCCATCTTGTGAGAACAAGGCTATAAATGCCGCAGGCTCTTCCCTATACTGATGGGTGAGAGGATAAGCTGTCCTGAATCTAGATTTATCAAGTTTTACCTCTACACCACAACTTTGAGTAAATACCCTGTCATTGAGAAGTCTACAGACTTATAAGACATTTCCATTTCTACACCTGCCAAAAATTGTGCAATTTTGCAAATGGTTTTGACTAACAATATGTTGGTACCAAGTAGGGGAGAAATGATATACTCTGTAACCATTGAGATGCATAGGTCTGTTTGGGAGCTGTAGACACAAAACTGAAAAATATGTATAATCCAGAACATTGGATGAAATGGCTGCAAAATTGTACATACCCATCAATGGTATGAGCTGTGATAGCAGGGATTTGATTTGGGGTGCAACCGTATGTATGTTCCCAGGTTGAAAAAAAACTGTGTGTGTAACTTTGTAACAGTTCATGCATCTTTGTCCTTTTTCTGATCCTTGTACTCTCCCCCTTCAGCATTATTATTCCAGCAGGACGCAACCGCCTAGCACTGCTGCAAGAGTTCAAAGTGGATCTACAGCTCGTGCCGTGCCTCCTGCCCATGTGTACCCTGCTGGCTCCCAGGTGATGATGATCCCGTCGCAGTTATCTTACGCCGCCTCCCAGGGCTACTATCTTCAAGGGCAGGTTAGTCAACTGATGTGTGTGTGTGTGTGTTTTTTTTTTTTTTTTTAATTAATGTTTTCATATGCTTGATAGTTTTAAGGCATATTTGTTAATTTTAAGCATACTTCTTTTATAGGGTCGCTCTTATGTGATGCCCACTCAACAGTACCCTGTACAACCAGGTGCCCCCGGCTTCTTTCCAAGTGCTAGCCCCACAGAGTATGGCACTTATGGTAAGCTTTGAAATGGAGATTTAAATGTTACCTGTTATCTCGTTTGTGCTGCCTAAATCATGGGTGCCATTAAATCCAGGTAGGATTGGGCGATTATGACCTGAATCAAAATCGCGATTAATCAGGCATTTTACATCGATTACAATTAATTGCAGTTATTTAGGCCACGTCCTTTAAACACCCCTTTTACAGTACGAGTACGTGTTGGGCAAACCGAAACTGCTGTTATATTCTGGGGTCTCTTCAGACCCTAGAGTATAATAACTGGAGACCCCGGGGAGGTAATCAAACATAAACAGTGTTTCTCACGTCTCCTGGGCTCTGGTGTGACTCACTGCTGTCTTTTGGCTCTACTGACTGATGTAGGAACCGCTAAGGCATGTGATTAACACTGTTTGTGTCTATGCGTCACAATGCTATGTGACCCGCTGAGGCCTGATCACAGGCCTCGCGGTCCCTAATGTCAGGATGAAGGGAACACAAGTCATGCTGGAGCCCAGGTTAGGTGAGTAACACTGTTTCTTCACCTCCCTGGTTCTCTGATTATTATTCTCCAGTTTCTGAAGACCCTGGATAATAGCGGTTCTGATTCAGACGTGTTAGGTCCGAACACAGCTGCAGGTATAGAACCTTGCAAATATTGTAATAATGTGAATAAAATCACATAGGTTATCCAGGTTGACTTTTGGTTATTTTTCAATTACTTGTGCAACCCTACTACAAGGGACTCTTTATTCTTACTTGTAATAATGAGGGGATTTTACTTGACTAGATAACATTTTGTGTTTAGACTTTATTGGGGGGGGGGGGGTGCTTCCATTCTGTTTGTCATAGGTGCTTTAGCTTTGTGATCTCCTCAGCTGCTTTCTGCACCTCCCCCTTCATGATGTTTATATGATCAGGCATTGACTATATTTAGTTCAGTGTAGCTGGGATGTAGAAGGGAAGCTTGGAATGTTTAGTTGGGGAATCGGCACCACGTCGAGTAAGTTTTGACAGCTTGCAGATTGGGTTTTGGATCCTCTGAGGGGCACTAGAAACTTGCCTGAACACAGATTATGGAGTTTTATCAGATATGTGAAACTTTGTACTCTTCTGTGTGGTTTTTAAAGTTGTTCAACTTTGTTCTTTTTGTTTCTATTCTTTTTATATAGCAGGGGCATACTACCCAGCCCAACAGCAGTTTCCTCCTGGGGTGCCAGGAGCACAGATGATGATAAACCAGCCTCAAACGATTCCTCCGAAAAGGGAACGAAAGACTGTGAGTGAAAAGGGCTTTATGAGCAGTGTCTTTTTTTTTTTTTTTCCTCACCTTTTCTTCTGCTTTATCTCCATTGTTGGATCTTTTACTGAATTGTTTCAGCCTTTCAGTGACAGATGGACTGCAGTCTCTTTTGGCCAGTTAGTAGTTATCCGAGATTTCAGATTTTTATATTATGGGTGCAACACCTGAAAGCCGTAAAGTTTAATTGAGTTAAACTTCTCACCGTACTGCGTTGTAATAATCCACGATTGGTGTATTAAAACCGCAGGAGAAAAAGCAGCGAATCTGTACCAATTGTCTAATTCTCTGCTTTTGGATGATTGTGGCAAACACTGTTATTCTTTTGTCATACAAAAGTCTGCTGTTGGTTGTTGCAAATGGATGTTTGCAGTATTTTCACGGCCGATTGTCAGCCAAAGTCGTCTGACCAAAGTTGAATGTGTGTGGCCAGCTTTAGCACGAAGAACAGATGCTGCTGTCTATAATTTTAAAGCATTTGTGGAGACAACCATTTTCTTGTATGCTAGTGAAGATGGTCTCTATGCTGGGGTTACACATCTATAGGCCAGGGTGGACTCTTGGTTTGGTTGCTTTGAATGGCTGTTCAATAACTGCCATGTAATGCTATATGCAACAGGCCACCTTTAGTATAGAAATGGGCTTACATGTTCAGCGAAACCCTTTTTACCTTTATGTTCTAGTCGTTTTTGTCCCATCATATTTGCTGCTGCAGTTTTGCACTGCAAGATTAATGCACTAAGCAGTGAGGAATATGGTGGCCCATCATGTGTATAGATACTGTGAAAATTTTCTACATGGACAGTATAAATTTGGGAATAGTAGGACCTTCTGAGTCATAGAGATGTATAGGCTGCTTACATTATTTTCATCTAAAAGAGAATCTGCATTAGGTTAGATGTACCGCTTTTTGCTTCAGTCTGACATGTTGCAAAGATCACTTTACTTTAACAACCCTACAATTGTATATATGTGAAATGATCACAGATGTGAATGGTAGGGTTAATTATATACAATGGCATGGCCTGGGTAGAATTACATTATATTGACGCATTACCATTAGTTCAGACAAATATATTTTTTAAGATTAGGTAGCTGGGTGTGGCGCTAGCCAGCATTACTTTAACTTGTAAAGGTGACATCAAAATAGCAACTCAGGATTGTGGAATTTACAAGGAAAAGCCATACTAATTACCACGGATACTCCACCTCATAGCATCTCAGACACTGACTGCATAGATACTTGCTAGATTCTTGCCATCTTCAGGTATCAGGTTAAAGTATATGCTTTTCTGTGCAATCACCTTCTGTCTCTTCTCTCTTTGTACATCTTCCCTTAGCCTGTTTACTGGTAGTTGAAATAGTTAAATGTAGTGTGTTTGTGTCAGAACTGAGAATACTGCTTTATGTACCAGTATGATTGCTCAAAGTGACTGGGAAAAACAGCTTTATAACCTTGCAGCTTTGCTCCAGACTTGTGTTTGCCTTCAGCAAACTGTCCTGTGCTTGGATTTTGGCAGCTCTCCAGAGAAACTTGGCTTTCCTTCATTTCCCTTACAGCATGTTGCAGTGTTTTCTCTCCACGTGGCTGTTGCTGGTTCCCGGAAGTTTTTCTGATCTCTTCCGATGCTTGATTCTTAACCCATTTTCTTAAAGCAAGTGCTCTAAGTGACACAGCAAAAAAAAAAAAAAGTTTCTCTCTCTATTAATGCAACATTGGTAGCAGATGGCTTTTTAGGAGACTTGAATTAAGATATGGGATTGTAAAACTCATTTGACTTAATTTACTTTTTATTTATGAATCAGATAAGGATAAGAGATCCTAACCAAGGAGGTAAGGATGTAACGGAAGAGATTTTGTCCGGTGGAAGATCATCATCTACTCCAACACCTCCACAGGTAATCCTAATCCTATTTTGGGCATGTTAGGTTTGCCTATACCTATTCGGAATGCTGTTCTATTACAAGTCACCTATTTGACACTTTGGGCGTTAAGAGTTGTTTGGATAACACATGTGCGCATTGACATCCTAATGCACAGTTATAGTCATTGCATTAAATTTCCTTTTGGTTTTTTTTTAGTCTGTAGTGGGAGGCTCTGAAGTGCAGGCGAATGGAGAGAGCGTCCATGTGCCTATTGTAGTACGCCCAGGTAAGCAGAGAAATTAAGTGGAACGTGGTTCTTCCTTTGTGCTTGTGTTTTTTTAGCCTATTGCCTGCATTGTTGTCAATTTGTCATTTTAAAGGGAATCAGTCACTATGAAAATGCGGCAGCATGTAATAGAGCAAGAGAGATCTAAGTAGATTTATGGGACAAGATTCAGTATAACATCATATGTATGTTTATATCTCTTTGCTTTTAATGCTTAGGTTGCCGCCCTCCCTTCCCATCAGTCATTGACAGTTATCTTGGTCTGCCCCTGACTCAATTACTGTTCCCAAGCATGTAAAGAGCAGAGATATATGTTATACTGAATCTCTTTGTAAAACTTTGAGTCTGCTCAGATGCTCCTCCTCTAGAACATGCTGTCTGTAGATTGTTGCCTTAGAGGTTCCCTTTTATTTTTATGCTCATACACTTGCAGCACTTCTTTACTTCATATCCAGCTTGTTGCATCTTCCATCATAGCATGTGAACACATACTAGGGAGAATTTTTCAAGATTAGTGATTGTGTGTTATGGAGTGAGATGTGCCTAATTTAGTAACTGTACAGTTTAATTACTTAAAGGGAGTCTGTCATTCGAAAATCTCCTTTCGCACTAATGGCACATTGGAATAGCCTTTAAAAAGGCTATTCTACTCCTACTTTCCATTCTCCTCTTTTCCCCGCCATTTCTGTAAAAATCAGTTTATTGTGATATGCAAATTACGCTCAGGGAGCACACTGGGCATTCCCCCTGTTCTCCGAGCACTCTGGCGTCATAACCTCTCGCGGCCCCTTAGTTAGTTCTGTTCACAACCCTTTTCATCTTCTTCACGATCTTCTGCCTTGTGTAGGCATCCGACAGACCACCATTAGTTCAAAAGGTAATTTTCTAATGATAGACTCGCTTTAATTTACATTAGTTTCTTGTATAAATTATAATAATTTTGCTGGGCTTTCATTAAGAGCCCGCCACCAACAACAACAACAAAAAAAGCAGTGTGCTGTGCATAGATTGTTAGAAAAATCCCCACTGTCTATAGTATTTTGAGGCTAGATGTGTGGAGGGGAGAGAATTACTAAACAAAATTTGCTGAAATTCTGTCTCAAAATGCACAGTTTGTGCAGTGTATGTTTTTATTACCTTTTATGCCTCAATATACAGTTTTGAAAAGGGGCATGGCTGAAAGCGGTTGTAAAATGCTCAGATGTTTTTGAGAAAAAAATTGTTCTGAAGTTACACAGCCAAAAAGTGGCAAAAGGGAGTGAGTATAACATGGATGATCAATTTGGAGCCTCTTGCTAGACAATGTACACCAGTATGATACATCTGGCGTAGTTTCTGCCTAGTTTTATTGTCTCACTGTAGAACAGTATTGCTTGACTGCAGCCTGTACTAAACACAGGCTGTGTGGTCTCAGACCTACATCAGACACCATAGGCATTGGAGCCAAACTGTAGTTACAGATTTAATAAATCTGCCAGTGTGTGGTTTTTTTTTTTTTTGGTTTTTTTTTTGACTAGATTTCGTTTGTGAAGGGCAATGCTGGATCTGTTGTCTCTACTTGACTTGTGTGTTCATACTAAGTTACACCATTCATATATTTTCTATTTTAATGAAGATGATGGTCCTAAAACCACCCAAGTGCTAAGAAAATCATCAGAGAGCCCCTCACCCCCTCCTCCAGCGGAAGCAAATTTGGACATGCCAGTTTGTGAGCAAGATTTAACACTTGATAACACTACGCCTGAGCAGTGTACATCTTTACTAGGGACTCATAATTCACAGGAAGTGCCCTTGCTAGAAAACCCTTCAACTCAGGTACCAATGCTGCCAGAGGCTCCTATAGCTATTCAGGAGACCACAAATCCAGTTGAAGTAAACGTTGTACAGACAGCTGCTCAGCCAATAGAGTCCATGTCAGAAGACCTGGCCGTTCAACCCCAGCCAGAATTTTTAATTCCTACTGAGACTGGTATGTCTGATTCACAAGAATCTCCTTTGCCACAAGACGGATTGTCTTCAGCTATCGAAGCAGACTTTGACACTGATGCTGTACAATCGCACACATCACTACAGCCTTGTTCTGTAGAGGAAAATAAACCAGAGATAGATTGTACACAAGAACAAATTCCTCTGGAGCATTTGCCTGCTGTAGATCTTCAGACTGCTAATGGCCTTTCTGAAGAAGTGACTGTGTCTCCTGCACAGACAGAGCCCTCTAGTTGCCATAGTGAACCTTCCTTAGAATCTCCAATAGCTCAACCAGAGGAACTCCTAACAAATGGAGAGGGATTATCGGGTTTACAGGAAGCTGAGGCACAGGACACACAGGAGTCTCATGTTAGCCCAATAACCGAACCAGAAGAAAAGCCAGTTGAGCCTGCTGCAGAAGCTGAGGAGGTGCGAAAGGAAACTCTTGCTGAGCCAGAGTCAATCTCTTCACTGACTGCAAAGCCGACTCCAGATGTCCCTGTGGCAGGTAATGGAATAATCTTATTGAGTGATGTTAATGATTGAATAAATGTACTGAGATTTATATATATATATATATATATATATATATATATAAACAGTACAGTTTTTTAAGGTTTATCCTTAGTGCACTTTTTAAGGTTTATCCTTAGTGCACTTTGTCCTGTCTATTGTATTTTCAGGTTAGCCTTCCTATGTATTCCTACTTGTGAGTTGATTAGGATTTATCAACTACTAGCATAACTTAAGAAAACTTAATAGGATTGTTTTCAACATCATACATTTTTCATACAGCTTCAGCCCTTGTTGATTTCAATCGAGTCCCTAGTTCAGCAAGGCAAGAGTTGTGTAGCAGTATTGTGGCTCAGTTGCTATATGCTAGAGGACACTGTTAGACTCACAACAAGATCTTAAGATTTTTCAGTTACAGATTTTGTAGACTTACATTATTTTTTGACCTTCCAGTTGCTTTATCTGCTCCAAAGAAGAAAAGAAAAATAAAGGATTTAAACAAGAAGGAACCAGTGGGAGATCTCTTAGAAGCATTTAAGGAGGTAAGAGAAGTTTACAGTAGTACCTATAGCTTTTAAAGGACCTGTCTCCTCTTCTGACATGCCCATTTTAGTAAGATCTTGTATTCCCCATGAAATAACAATTCTGGAGCATCTTTGTTTGACATGTATGAATAATTTGACAACTGGGTTTTACCATTCTCCTTTCAGAGGGGCGGGTCCATAGACAGCACTGATTGGACAGGGCCAGTGTGTTTGGACACACTTGCCGGTGTTGCCAGTTTGTTTAATTTCTGAGAGGAATAACTGAGGAGAGGTACAACACAGATGATCAGAAGTATTGTTTTATGGGCAATACAAGGATTTACTAAAAACATGTCAGGAGAAGTGAAAAATCTCTTTAAAGTACCTTTTTCAGCTGTGGATTTGCTATAAATGGATCTCTACCTTTTCGTGTCCAGGGGATCTAAGTGAGGACTAAATAAACCATGTGGGACTTTTTATCTAAAGGGGTTATCCAGTTTCAAAGACTGCTGGCCTATCAGTAGATCTGTGGGGGAATCAACACTTGGGACACCCGCAGATCATCGGTACCGAGGCAGCACGCGAGAGCACACTACCCCATATACTTCAAGGATAGGCCATCAATCTTAGAAACCTGATAACCCCTTCAAACTTCTGCCGAAGTGTCACATCAGCAGGTTGAACAGTGGTCAGTTGCCATCTGTTCTCTTAAAGAGGTAGGACCACTGTTATCAGACATTAAAGTGTAAAGATAGAATGTTAATGTTCTGTATTTCAACTTTAGCCAAGTGATGGCACTACTGAAGCAACGGAGACAACCCCTAACCCACCTGCTGCTGCTCCGGAAGTTGACCAGACCCCCAGTGTCCCAGTAGAGGAACAGGATGAAACATGGGAGGAAAAGGAAGATAAATTAGATGCTGAAAATATAAAACCAGGCGATCTAAAATATAAATATAAAGAGGGTAAGACACATGCCTTGGCTTTTCTGGCTGTTTTGAGATGATCAGTTAAGTGACCACAAATGTGCATATTTGCTTGATTTTTTTTTTTTATTTTACTATGATTGATTTTATTTTATGTAATATATATTTCACAATGTCATACAGCAAATACCTGACTTTTCAGTAGTATGCCTGCTGTGCTAACACCATACCTAAAGCAATTAATGACATCTAGTGTGACAGTCAGTGTTATATTGGTTACACTTCTTGACTCATAAAGACAATGACTTTTGGATTGTCACGCATTAGATTATATTTATGTCGCCATGTTTGTCGTCTTTTCTACAGAGCAATGGAAACCACTGAATCCTGAGGAAAAGAAAAGTTATGACCGTGAATTTTTACTGGGGTTCCAGTTTATCGTGGCAAGCATGCAAAAACCAGAGGGTCTCCCTCAGATTACTGATGTAGTATTAGAAAAGGTAGGTTCCTTTATTTTGGAGTGTGTATTTCCTGTATTTTCAGTTGTTAACTCCAGTTATGTTTATTTCTAACAGGCAAATAAAACTCCCCTTAGGCCATTAGATCCCACAAGATTAACTGGTATGAACTGTGGTCCTGATTTTACGCCATCCTTTGCAAATTTGGGCAGACCTGCTATGGGAAACCGTGGTCCGGTAAGTTTTCTGTACACTCTGTTGGAAAGTGTCCATTAATTTAAACTTCCTTTATTTTTCTCATACTGTTTGTTTCATTAATTCTTGCAGCAAGCAAATCTTGGTCCTCGACGGTCTCAACAGGGACCCAGAAAAGAGCCGCGCAAAATAATTGCAGCTGTCTCTTTAAATGAAAATGTCCAGTTGAACAAAGCTGAGAAGGCATGGAAACCGAGCAACAAGAGAGCAAGTGAAGAGGAGGAGCCGGAAAATATTAAGACCCAGGTGGGTTAATGTAGAAGTATTTCATGGATGTCCTACAGAGCCCAGATAATCTCTTCAGTGTAAACTAGGAGGCTGTGTTCCTTCTGTAACTGAGGCTAATGTATTACAGGGGAAGGAAGCAAGAAAAACACATACACATTGATCATATATAGATATATTTAAAATAAAACCATATATATGTATCCAAAAAAAATGCTAAATCTTATTTCAATAGCCCAAACTAAGATACTTTTGGGTTATTTAAAACCGCATGTACCAAAAATAAAGCTAAAATGTGTCCAGTTGTGAACCTGGAAAAATGGCTTGGTCAAGAAGTGGTTAAGATTGGTTCCACTACCAATAAGCTGTAGCTTCTATACTGTTTACATGGACAGAACTGCCTTACTTATGGTGCTGTATTTTTCATTGCAGCTGTTCTGAGTATTGCAGCATTGTCCCCTTTAAAACAGCTGACAGGTGGGGGGACGCAGTCAGATCCCCACCGATTTAAAATTAATGGCCTATCTTAAAGGTGTTTTCTGGGCCCAAATGTAGTTTTCATACTGATGACTCATCCACTGGATAGTTCATCAGTATTTGATCTGTGGGGGTCCGACACCCAAACCCTGAACAGATCAGCTTTTATTGGTAGCCTCCAGGTACCAGAAGCTGGTGCAGGGAATAGGGGGCATATTTATGCTGCACCTATTCATTTAATTAGAACACTACAGCAGTTCCCTTGACCCACCGCTAAGCATTGGACGGGGCTACAGTGCCGTTCCTATTACTTGGTGTATTCACTGGTCATCTACAGCAGCGGCTTCCCGTTCCAGAAGCTGCGGGCCTTTAGGCTAAGGCCCCACGTTGGGGAAATTCAGTGTTTTTTCCTTCTGTGGAAATGCAGCAGTAAAAAAAAACAAAAAAAACCACTGCACTCTACAGTACTAGTAAAGTAAATGAGATTCTGACTAATCCAATTCACACATTGCAACAAAAATGCAATGAAAAACATTGCAGGAAAAAAAGCAATGCTTTTCCACTGTGTGGTTTTTGTTTTGTTTTTTTTTGTTTTTTTTTTCTATGTTTTTAGCTGCGTTCTGCTACATGGGTCCTTAGTCTTAAAGGGGTATTCCCATGATCATAACCATTTTTAAATTTGTAGATAATTAAAAGTTAAACATTTTTGCAAATATAAGTAATTTAACATTTTGCTGAGTTTTAAAGATTTTCTCTAAATATCTTGTGGTCACAAGTTGTTGTCTTGATTGGTTGCCAGTGGATACGACCATGAATGCAGGACCTTTCTAAGGTCAGAAAATAACCCATGATTTCCTTATTGTGGCTGTGATATCTTCTGATACATGTAGTGTGCCTACTTGATAACCCAGCTACAATAAGAAAATCATAGTTGTATTCCTGTCAAGTCCCAGACCATAGAAAGTTTCTCCATTAGTGGTCGTATCCATTGGCAACTGATCAAGACAACAGACTGTCATCACTAAGGTGGTTAGAGAAACTCTTTAAAACTCTGCTGAATTTTTAACTACTTATATTTGCAAAAATGTTTAACATGTAATTATCTACAAATATAGATATGATTATGTTCATGGGAATACCCCTTTAACAAAAGACCATCAGTTTTAAAAACCTGGATAACACATTTAAGTTATGCATTTACATCCCCAATGCATTTTTGTGGCCCCCACCTAATTCCCAGTGCTATATTGTCTTGCACAAGTGTGATTTTGAAGGGGCTGTTGCATAGGTATTCCATACTGTATTTTAGTAAACAGAACATTGGAAAGATGATTTTTTTTTTTTTTTTTTTTATTTGTACCTTTTTGCTTTCTTCAGTCTGCTCAAATCTATATTACTACATAGATAGTCTTGTCCCTGGTTAGCACTCTTAAATGTATTTTATGTATTATTTTTATTTTTTTTTTTACAGGAATTGTTTCGCAGAGTCCGCAGTATTCTAAATAAGTTAACTCCGCAAATGTTCCAGCAGCTTATGAAGCAAGTTCAGGATCTTGCAATTGACACGGAAGATAGACTGAAGGGTGTTATTGACCTAATATTTGAGAAGGCCATCTCTGAGCCAAATTTCTCTGTTGCATATGCCAATATGTGCCGCTGCCTTATGGGGGTAAGTCTGCAGTAAAATTATTTTTGGGTTCTTCATTATAATAATATTAGATGCATTGACGCAAAGTACAAGGGATTTAAGGAGTTGTCCTAAGACTTGATCTATTAAGATTCTGTGATCAGTAGGTTTCAAGCTTGGCTGGGTAAATAGGCGACACGTAGAAAAGATTTGAAGTTGATGGGCCGCATTACTTGTGTTGGCCCCATAGAGTAAATGGGTTCCTATCGGTGGCCACCCATACAGTGGCTGGGACCCCATCACTTCCCTTATACAGAGGTGATTATTAGTACAGTTCTTCCCTCACTGCCCCCCGCCCATGGTTTTCCCCCTTCATTGAGCACACTGCTTTGGCATGTTATGTCTGCCCAGAGCAAGGGGGGTTTGAGGAGTGGAAAGGCCTAATGTGGCCTGAGACATACAAGTTGTAAAATGGTAGGACAGCAAGGTTATGGCTTTGTGCTCTGCACATTTCGGAACTGGGTTGGGGCTCCTCTTCTCCCTGGATCTGTGATCAGTCTGCATTTTTAACAACTGGATCGGCACAACCTAGGAGGACTGGCTGCATTCCACCCCTGCCCGTGGGCTGCAGATGACAGACTCGGGCTGCATGTTTGAGACGCCTGATCTATAAGTGGGTGTCCCTTCCACCACTCGTGACATCAGTGAGGGTTTCTGCTCTGTTTAGTGATCTCAGATTTGGTCTGCTAGATTATCCTAATCTTAGGTCACTAGTGTTGGGATACTGTAAAACCCCTTTAAAGAAAGTGTGCAGTATTAGAAAGCATGGCTGACTTCTTCTTATCAGGATGCGACTTCACGTCTGTTGGTCATATGGTCATGCTACAGCTCAGTCCCATGAATATAACTGAGCTGTAGCATTGCCTTGTGACCAATGTTTGTGATTATTTATGAGTAAAAGGGAGCAACCATGTTTTTAATCCTGCACAATGCATTTAACACTTTGGATGTTTAACACTTCACGCTAGACTGAGTTTTCTCTTCTTTACCTTCTTTTTGCCTTTGTAGCTTAAGGTCCCAACTACAGATAAACCAGGAGTGACTGTCAATTTCCGCAAGCTGCTACTGAACCGCTGCCAGAAGGAATTTGAAAAAGATAAAGATGATGATGAGGTGTTTGAAAAAAAACAAAAAGAAATGGATGCGGCTACAACGGTATTTGATTAGCTTCTTTGTTTTCTTATGCTGTCAGATTCTATATTGGTATTGTTTTGGAAGTTTCTCTTCAGTGTTATGTGCTGTGTTCTATCCTGATGCTTTTTCAAAACCTTAAAATTTTTTTTTTTTTCTCTTGAAGCCCGAGGAAAAAGCACGACTTAATGAAGAGCTAATAGAAGCCAGGGATAGTGCTAGGCGCAGATCCCTTGGAAATATTAAATTCATTGGTGAACTTTTCAAATTAAAAATGTTGACTGAAGCCATTATGCACGATTGTGTAGTAAAATTATTGAAGAACCATGATGAGGAGTCTTTGGAGTGTCTTTGTCGGTTGCTGTCCACAATTGGGAAGGACTTGGACTTTGAACGAGCTAAGGTAAGATTGTTTGTCTCGTTAAGAGGAAATTTCCTCCCTCTTGCGCCATATATCAACACTTCATCACCATGCTGGTACTTGCCAGGCCTGAAGCTGTGTTGTGCATGCAGTCTGACAATGGGCAGGCTTTTAGCAAAAAATTATTTTTTTAAACAAGCATTATGGTTTGATACAAAACTGCACTAAGTTACCAACGTGTAAAGTGTTGCGTAGTATTTTCACACTGTGACAAGTGTTTGCTTTCATGCAAGTTGGGTATTTGGAGTATAATATGTATGTACTTTTTGTATTTCTGTTTTCAAAATTTTAATTCTGAGCTTGGCCTTTTTACATCATATACTACTACCCTTTTATAGCACAGCCTTTGTAAGGCCCCAATGGACTTCTGTTCATCTGAACATTATTCCAGCAGTGCTTCATTATGCCAGTAAATCTGGCCAAAACCTAAACCTTATCCCAAACCCAAACACTTCGCTTTAAAATGGCCCTTACCTTTTGTTGGTATTGTTACCCTACATCTAAATCTACAATGGTTTCTTGGTTACATTGATTGATGCAAATGTTTAACATTCAACAGCCTCGAATGGATCAGTATTTTAACCAGATGGATAAAATCATAAAAGAAAGGAAAACATCTTCTCGTATCCGCTTCATGCTTCAAGATGTCATAGATTTACGACTGGTAAGTTTTTTTTTTTTTTTTTTTGTTTTGTTTTTATTCTTGGATTTTATAAGTATGTAAATATTTTTAAATAGTCATTCATTGTGCATATTGCTCTAATTTATTTGTATATTTATATGTGCTTAATTCCTTCTCTAGTGCAATTGGGTACCTCGTCGTGCAGATCAGGGCCCTAAGACTATAGATCAGATTCATAAAGAGGCAGAAATGGAAAAACAACGTGAGCAAGTTAAAGTACAGCAGCTAATGTCTAAGCAAGACAAAAGACGAGAGCCACCAGGACGCCCTACAGGTGGTCGTGGCAGTCAGCCAAATGATGATGGCTGGAATACTGTGCCCATCAGTAAAGGAAGCCGTCCTATTGACACAAGTAGGATCACCAAGATAACAAAGGTGAGCATGTGAATGATAAAATGTTATCCACATATACTGATGGAACACTGATTAGTGAATTATCATCCTGATACCCTTGAATTGTGTTCTTCCTCTTCCTTAAAGAATTCCACAGTTCTGCAAGATTGTCTGGGTAACATGATGTTCACGTCTGCATTTTGGAGTGTCTGTTGTTCAGGTCCGTCGGAGGCCCAGAACAATGGGCACACGAACCAATAAAACAGCGGACACAGTGCCCAACAGACCCCATTGTCCATGATGAAATCTGCAAGGTGTCCGTTGTTTTAAACTGTAACTGCCGGATGAAAAAGTCACTCTTAGCACAGATGTCAACCCAGCCCAAGCAATAACTAGTGTTTTTCTATAAATTGTATTTATTTATTTTTTTCCTTCTTCCCCCTGCTAGCTTGGAGCTATTGATTCCAACCAATTGCTGGCACCTGGAGGCCGTTTGAGTTGGGGTAAAGGGAGCAGTGGAGGAAGTGGAGCAAAGCCTGTTGAATCGAGTAAGTTAATGTTTATGCTATACTATAAGCATTAAGAATCTTTTTTATCACTGTCTGTCTTAATCTAAAACTACTTTTTTCCATTTTAGCACCAGAATCTGGCCGCCCAGCAACAAGCACGCTTAATAGATTTTCTGCCCTGCAGCAGTCTGCATCTGCAGAGAGTCAGGATTCCAGAAGATCAGTTCAAAGGTAACAGTGAGGATTTAGCACCGCTGTAGATGTATGTTGCAGAAATGCTGCTTTTTTGTTGTTGTAGATTTTGCTGTTTTTTTTTTTTATAGAAGTTCTTCCTATATATTTCTGATTTCCTCCCCCCCCCCCCCCCCCTTTTTTTTTTTTTTTTTTTTTTTTAGCCGTTCTTGGCTTTGACTCAAAAATCCACAACAAAATCTGCAGCTAAAACCTCTGTTTCCACACTGTGGGGCCTTAGCCTAAGGCTGGAATGATCATATTTTTCTGGAAACATTAAACAGAAAATTAATTTAGCAGTAACTATAAATGGTCATTGCAGTGAATGTCTCCTGTAATATTTGCCGTATGTTGAAAATAACTTTCTCCTGTCTCCTCTGTTGCAGGGGGAGTTCAAGCCGGGACCGCTCTGAAAAAGACAGAGGAGATAGGTTTGATAGAGGCGAAAGGTATGATAAAGCAGACCTATTTGAACGCTCTGGCCGATCAGATCGGGCGCGGGCTGTACTCTCTAAGAGGAGTTACAGTAAGGAAACAGATGATCACAGCAGAGAGCGGGAGAGACAAATTCCACTTGAAGCAGTGAGGAAAGTAGCAAGTATGACCGAACCGAGAGATCGAAGCAAAGACAGCAGTAAGTGGTGGTGTTTGTGTCAACACTTCTTTTTTTTTTTTTTTTTTTTTTTTGAAGACTTCCTCTACTGCTACTGATTGGCTTTAACTATAAAGTTGTAGTTTAAACAGTTATTTGCAGTAGAGATTCTATAGTTAATAAATCTCACCCACAGACTTCTTTAGTCCAAACAATAGATGTTAATCCTGGAGTTTCCTGTGGCAGCCTTAATATGAAGTTGCTGGAGTAAGCTGTGCATAATCTACTAATATTGTGTGCATTATATCTATTCATATTTTACTCCCTACTTTTCAGTTAAGCGTGAGCCTCCAGCATCAACTGCTGCTGCAGTTACGTCCTCTAAACCTGCCTTGTCAGAGGATGAGATTGAAAAGAAATCAAAATCTATAATTGAAGAATATTTGCATATTAACGATATGAAGGTGAGATACCTTTTTTTTTTTTTTTTTTCTCCAAGAGTTGTATTTTTGTGACTTATTCATTATTTCTGACTTTGTTTAAATTTTTTTTTTCCCTTCTTCTGCAGGAGGCACTTCAATGTGTGCAAGAGCTTAATAGCCCTTCACTGCTCTTCATCTTTGTACGAAACGGTATTGAGTCCACGTTAGAGAGGAGCACCATTGCTCGTGAACATATGGGTCTTCTTTTGTACTCGCTGGTGAAGGCTGACATACTACTTAAGGAACAGTATTACAAGGGGTAATTTTTTTTTTTTTTTGTGGGTTTTACAATTTTTATATTGGTTTGTAGGAAAGTGTTCTTTTGCATGGACGTGTGAGTTTTTCTGTGACAGGTCCTAGGGCTGGGCTAAAAATATCCTGTGGATATGCCATAAATGTGTTTTGTGGGCAAACCCTTTGAAGGCAGTTGCTCTGTTTTTTACCAATCATTACTGAAATATATGATCAGTTTTATTTGAATTGTTCTGTTTTCAGAGTCTTGGAAGTACTTGAAGTAGCTGAAGATATGGAAATTGATATCCCTCATATTTGGCTGTATTTAGCTGAACTTATCAGCCCAGTCTTAGCAGAAGGAGGGATTCTTATGGGAGAGCTGTTCAGGTAAGATATAGCCTTATTTTGTTGGAATGTGGTATATAGAATTGTTGAAGCATTTCAGGCTGTTGTAGATATTACAATACTAATTTTATACATTTATTTTTTTTTTCTTTTCAGAGAGTTGGCGAAACCTTTGATTCCTATTGGGAAGGCTGGTATACTGTTAGCAGAAATACTAGGCTTATTGTGTAAAGAAATGGTGAGTTTTGTGCTATTATAGTCAGAACACTATTAGATCTTTTCAAACTAGTCTCTAACTACTCGCTCCTTGTTTCTGGTGTAGTCACAGAAGAAAGTAGGTGTCCTGTGGCAAGAATCTGGACTCGGCTGGAAAGAGTTCCTGTCGAAAGATCAGGATCTGAACAAATTCATTAGTGATCATGTAAGACTATGAATAATGAACCCTTCTATGTCTGCATTTTGTGTTTCCTTATATATCTTTGCATTTGTAAGCTACAGACTAAGGGACTGGCATCTTTACCTTGTTGCTTCTTTTTGCAGAAACTTGAGTATACATTAGGAGATGAATCAGAGACGCCAAGCAAAAAAGACCTCTCCCCAGATGAGCTCGAGAAAATGCTCACCAAACTACTAAAAGAACACACTAGTAACCAGAGGATATTTGACTGGATTGAAGTAAGAAAATGGGCTGGCGAAAGCCTTTTGCCTTGATTTTTCAATTGTGAAACATTGAAGTGTAGAGCAAAAGACCAATAATCTGTGAAAATTATCATTTTTCAGAGGCTCTGACTAAGTTAGTAAATTCTTGAATTTCCCATGAAATCATTCTTGACCAACGGCTTTGTGCTGTTCATTACTCCTATAAATTTAAGAATAAAGTGACAGCTGGCTTTCCCATTTTCCTTGTCAAAGGGTTGTGTTCCTTCACAGTTTGGCACTGATATATGGACACATACCCAGCTAGTAACACCCAGTTTTCAGTTTGTTCATACATTTCTAGGAGGAATAACAGAGGGATGGCACAATCTAGAGTTAAAAAAAAAAAACGCTTGACTTGCCATAGGGAATACAAATTACTAAAACAAACATCAACCAGAAGACAAGTTCTTCAGTAACTCTCATGATGATCAATCAATACGTCCTATAAATCTCAGCATTTATTAAACAAAAAAAAACTACCCTTCTGTTAAATTATGTACTTCCTTTCTGATGTTGCTGGTGCTAACTGTAATACTATGGACTCCGTATGACCTTGTCATGTGCAGTGGTTGCTGGGAGATGAACCAGGAACCAACTCTTCAAATGAGCTGCAACCAAATGACTACACTTCAATGGGAGCTGTGCTGCAATAATCAGAAGCGATCACTGTGTGGACAGAGCTTTAGTCCCAGCATAGCAGCTGATAGTGGGTTGTGGTGCTAAGAAGACGACCAATATATTTTGCCCGAAAAACCCTGTTTAAATGCTGTTTAACTCTTCTTTTTTCCATAGGCCAACTTGACTGACCACCAGTTGTCGTCAAATACATTTGTCAGAACGCTCATGAGTTCTGTGTGCAACTCTGCTATCATCTGTAAGTATACTTCCTTTAATGTTTGCTTCATTTTATCTTTTGGTAGATTTTGACACTGACTTTTTATTTTATAGTTGAGAGTCCTTGTAGAGTTGATGTTAATGTGATCCACAACAGAGCCAAGCTGCTTCAAAAATACCTGAATACAGAAACAAAGGAACTGCAAGCTCTGTATGCTTTACAGAGTCTTGTTGTGAAACTCGACCAGCCTCCCAGTAAGTTGTTGTGGCTAGTAGTAAAAAACGAAGAGATATTTTAATATAATAATGTATAGTAGTATACATTATTATATTAAAAAATATCTATTCGTTTTTATTTTCAACATGTCTGCTCCTTTGTTCTCACGAGCGATAATCCACTGCCGAAAACACATGAATGTGTATGGAATGGTTGGGAGGAATAGTAGTCAGATGACAGTAACTGATTGTGTATGGGCAACTTCAAGCAAAATGACATAAATAATTTCTTAGCAGAGAACTGTAAATGTTGGGACTGTTTGTGGATGATAAAAAAGGAGGGTTAGTGGATGGCATGAATGAGGATCATCTCTGGAAGAGGTGTCAGTTGGGAAGTAGTAACAAGGACAATCTTTCTGGTGGGATCGTATTTAAAAAAAAAAAAAAAAATTCTGTGAGGCTAAGGCCCCACATTGCGGAGACGCAGCTTTATTTGTTGCAGATTTTGTTGAGGTTTTTTGAGCCAAAGCCAAGAGTGGATGCATAAGGAATGGGAAATATATAGGAAGTACTTATGCTTCTACCTTCTGTTCAATCCACTCCTGGCTTTGGCTCAAAAAAACGCAACAAAATCTGCAAAAAAAAAAAAGCTGCGTTCCCGCAACGTGGGGCCTCAGCCTTAAAGGGGTTTTCAATGACTTGCCTAGTGATGACCTTTCTTTAGGCCCTATACACATGACACTGTATTTAGTTTTTTTTTTCTTCCCCCAGACAATGAATAATGTCAGTTAAATAGGACATGCCCTATTTTTGTCAGTTTTTCCAGTCTTGATACACTTCTGCATTCAAATGGCCTGTCCTCATCTGTCTTATTCAAGCAAAGGTGGCAGAGCTCCAATACAAAGCACAGCCCCCACACAATGTATGGCACTGTACTTGGTATTCAGTGAAGAAGCTGCAGCGCTCACCCAAAAACTGCAGCCTTTTCAACCTACTGATCTGTTAGAGTACCTGGGTGTTGGATCCCAACTAATCACATATTGATGACCTATGGTAAGGATAGGTTGTCTGTATGTAACACTCGTAAAACCTCTTTGAGGGGTGGAATTGGTGTTGTAGTCAAGACATCATGTACCAGAAGTTGAAACTCTCTTATTCTTCCCGCTTCCAACCTCTGTAGCATTTAAGCATGCAGTTTTTCTTTTTGCTATTTGTAGTATCTGAAAGCATATTGGGCATGCAACAATAGGTCCTTGACATCACACACAACTGATATCTTCAGGCTTCTCCTGGACTATTTCTCCAGGTCTAAAGTCTTAAATAAATCACTTTGTGTTGAATTATCAGGAGGGAATGAGGGGTTAGATTTTGTTCACAGGGCTGTAGATTTCCAAATATGTTCTGCACAGTCTTGTTAAGACACTCAATGTCTGTAAAGCGCTACGGAATATGATGGCGCTATACAAGTAAGCATAATAAATAAATAAGACACACAGAAACAGGGTTGGTATTGGTATAAAATAAGGATATACAAAGTATAGTAAAACACTGTTAAGATAATCTAGTGATTTAAGTTTGTGAAACCTGTCGTAACTAGTGTGTTATGTTTTCTCATAGACTTATTAAGAATGTTCTTTGATGCGTTATATGATGAAGATGTGATAAAGGAAGAACCGTTTTACAAATGGGAATCCAGCAAAGATTCCGCAGAGCAGCAAGGAAAAGGTGTTGCCCTAAAATCCGTCACAGCCTTCTTTACATGGTTGCGGGAAGCAGAAGATGAATCCGATACTGATCACAAGGACTAAAAATTCGCCTTTATGCTTGCTCTTGTTTTCTTTGGGGCTTCCAGTTTTTGTTTTTCTTTTCTGTTTTCTTTGTTCCCCTTCCCCTGCAGACTTTTTAACAAAGAAACACATGAACCCCAATGATTTTGCATTTGAGAGAATGTATTGACTCTTCCTAAATGATGAAGCGAAAACAGAGGGTGGGAGGTAGCCTGGCACAAAGGCATTGAAGGTCAAAACACCAGATATTTGGAGAAAATTGCTAGGAAGAAGCCTTGGCACATGGGCAGGCGGCAATGGTTGTTGGGTTTTTTTTTTTTTTTTTTTTTCCTGTTAATGCAACAGTCTCTTGGGTTTCACTTAATTAGGATTACTTTGGGACTGCTGAAAGAAGGGTGGAAAGCTGTTGTCCCCCTTTCTTCACCTCTTCATCACATAAGTGGGGCACATGCAGACCTTTCACTCTTGCAGATGTGTTTGTTGTTTTTTTTTTCGTTTTTTTTTTTTTCCTTTTTCCAGAGAGCAGTTGGAGCCTACATGCTTCAGTGGGATGGAGCACTTCAGCTTCTCTATTGCTCTTTATGGCTGAAATATAGATATATAAATATATATAAATATATATATATATATAATTATTACAAATTGGTTTGGGCTTAAACATGGCAGCAAGCGCAGACCATTTTTTAATCTTGTGTTTGCTCTTCGCCACATATCTGGAGTTCAGGACACTCTGAATTTTTAGGTTTTTGGCTTTTTTTTTTTTTTTTTTTATTAAAAACAATGAACTTCTAATTGATCCGTAATTCATGTTGTTGGGTGCTCTACCAGCAGCAGAATTTTTCCCTCTTGGTTAGTGGGTTTTTTTTTTTTTTTTTTTTTTAATTTTTTTTTTTTTTTTTGTGTGTGTGACAGATCTCCCTTCTCAGTGGAGTAGAGAATTTTATTTCTAATTCAGTTCACCATGTGTTGGAAAGAGGCGTCTCTCAACCCTAGTAAAGTCTGTATTTATAGAGAAAGCAAAGACTTTTGGTTATTTGTCCTTCCAAAATGTTTTGGAGGTTCTTGTAATTATTAAACCACGTAAGAATTAAATTTGTAAATACTTTTTGCTTTCTTTATTAAGTATTTAATGATTCTGACATATAAATTTTCCCCAAAACCTCTTTTCACAGAAACTGGAAATAAATGAGAACCTTACATAATGTGTCTTGTTTTTCTGTGTACACTAAATAGGCTACAGCCTCCAATGTTAATACATGGAGAATTCAGAACACAAACTTTGCTTTAGTTGTGGGGGGGAAATGTTTGTTCATTTTTGCTTTACGCTAGGTTCACACTTGTGCTTGATATCCGTCCGCTTGCAAACAGTTTAAAAAAAAAAAAAAAATCTGTCTTTTTAGATGGATAGGCAATGGGTGTTTATCAAAAAAAAACGGACCATTTGTGTCCGTTTTTGACCAATAAATTTTTTTTTTCCTTTCTTCATTCTGAGCATGCACAGAGGGAAATGGATTGCAAACGGACACAGACAGATTACTATCCGTTGTAATCCATTTGTAAACCACCTTCCATAGATCTCAATGTTAAAAAAAAAAAATATATACATATAATATATTTATTTATTTATTTTGAGGTGGTCCATTGTGTATGCAGTTTTTTTTTCACTGGAAACAAAGTCCTTATGTCCGACTTTGTTTCCAGCGAAAAAACTGGATTCGCGGCGCAGAGGGTGTAAGCGTACACCCGCGCATTGCTTTAAAAACCCATTCAAATGAATGGGTTTTTAAGCATAGTATCGCTAACCTTTCACTACCCAGTCCCTATACAGTTTCCCGAGATTTTCAGTCGGATTCGCGGAGGACGGACTCCGTGCAAGTGTGAACCCACCCTAACTCTCCTCCCCTGGGCTCTGGCATGACTCCCTGCTGTCTTCAGCCCCTCTAGCTGACGTCATGTGGCACCGCAATGCTTTTGTCTATGCGGCATGACGCAACATGACACTGAGGCCCAATCAGTGGTTCTTGATGTCTGCCAGAAGCGCCAAAGACAATGGAGTCGCGCTGGAGCCCAGGAGAGGTAAAACTATTTTGTTTCCTCCCCTCCTCTGGTCTTCCCCATAATATATTAGCAGTTTCGATTTGGCTGTGTGTGGTCCAACCGTGGTGACCACCGCGGCGAATCTTGAGAAACGAATCGCCTGGGGTTTGTTCGATTTAGGCTAGGTTCACAGCAGATTGTGCCAGAAATCGACTGAGAGAAAAGTCCTGCACAGAGGACTTTTCTCTCTTCCAGTTTCAGTAAAAAAAAAAAAACGCTGGAAACCTGACGGACTCCATTATAGTCTGAGGTCTGTGGATAACCGTTGCTTTAGTGGACCCAAACGACAGAGCCCAGTGCA
This sequence comes from Leptodactylus fallax, assembly GCA_947044405.1. NCBI lineage: Eukaryota > Metazoa > Chordata > Amphibia > Anura > Leptodactylidae > Leptodactylus > Leptodactylus fallax. Next base: position 4,171,645 of record CAMRHE010000022.1, on the reverse strand, counting down.
AGTGTGAACCTTAATCATGATTTGGATTTAGGTCATAATCGCCCAGCCGTAGTGTGTGTGTGTGTGTGTGTATATATATATATGTATAGAACCCCCCTAACAAATAAATTGTCTCTCCAACCCCAAAACTTATTAACCATCCAATTCGGCTGTGGGAGAAGAAAAGACAACACAAGCCTATGTACAATACTAACCAAATATTTACGAAAAATTCCTATAACCTTCTTCTCTAAATATCACAGTACCTTTTCCACATACCCAATACACTTGTAACCTTTTTCTTTGTCCTTTAAAAATGAATTCCATGATCATATTTTATTTTGCTAAATGATTCCACTCTTCCATTGATGGATTCTTCTTCATACATAACCACTTGCTATAATCAGCAGAGCAACCAGCAAGAATTGATATATGTTTTTTTTCTTTTATTTTATAGCTGCTATTTACATCTAGAAGGTAAGGCCTCACTTTAGGGTATGTTCACAGTTCTTGCAGGCGGATTTTAAAGCAGAATCTGCCTCAGTGTTTCAATGGGAGCTAGCAGCAGATTTGAAAGGCTGAACCTGCCTAAAGATAGGTAATGTGAATTTTTTTTTTTCTCTCCCCTCTGGCTGAAAAATGTAAAGGTAAAAATCTGCCTGAAATGAATGGGAGTTGGGAGATGTTTTTGAGGCGGATTCTGCCTTAAAAATCCACCTGCAAAAAAACTGAATATATTCTTACAGTATGTCTGTTCTCACTGCCATGTGCTGCATATGCCCCAGTGCGAGACTTCAGAGACAACATGCTGTAGAGGCTCCTTTTTCTGGGCTCCTTGCACCTCCACTTCTTAAATGGGTGCAAGGAACCCCAAAGTGCACTGTAACATGAACAGGTGATATTTTTGCTTTCTTTACCTCATCTCTATTAAAGAACAATTCCTTTATAGAGATGAAGAGATAGAGAAAGAGCATGTATTCTACACGTTATCCATCATTTACTGTAAAAGAATATAAAGCAAAGCTCTCATAGCTGAAATGACATTTTGATAAGACCCCAACAGTATTGTAATTTAACGATGCAGTGGAAGTGCTGTCCAAGAGGAGAAAAGCTGCACTTGAAGGAAAACTAAACTAGCTGGCACAATCTTCTTCCATTGTCTACTGTAAGACAAATGGTTATTAAGCCATAGCAATCCAGTCAGTTACTAGCCAGGAACAGATATAGTGGAGGTTAATCCTTTTGTTCGGCAGGATTTCTACAGGACTGTTTCTTTCAGGATCATACCAAGAATGCTGCATACAGACAGACAGTGAAGGCACCTATATTCCTTGTTGACGTCATTTCTAGGTTTAGAGTTCTTTTAACAATCTGTCTAGAATGAAGAGGCTACAGTACTGTACCAGCATGTCTTTGGTGGAAAAATGTCCAAAAGCATACCCTAGAGAAATGTTTTTATACTAGAATTATCCTACATCTTGGTGGCTCAATGGTTAGCTTTGCAGCCCTGGAGTCCTAGATTCAAATCCGAACAAAGACAACATCTGCAAGGAGTTTGTATGTTCTCCCTGTGTTTGCGTGGGTTTCCTCCCACACTCCAATGACATACTGATAGGGAATGTAAATTGTGAGCCCTATATGGGATAGTGACTGACAATGTCCGTAAAGTGCTGTGGAATATGATGGCGCTATATAAGTAAGCATAATAAATAACTACATTTGCTGTAACAACCATATTAATTAAATTAATGAATCTCAAGCAGTTCTCTTTTGCCCTATGGTTTTACTGAATGGGACAAGAACTCTGCCATTTAAAGCTGGTTATTCTGGTCCTCTTGTCCACAAATACATAATCCAACATGCTGCAGTCTCCAATTTATTCTGGTTGTAATTACCCTCTACAAACTTCAGTCTTGGTCTGCAAATATTTCTGACTTGGTCCTGTCATTTACTGATACCTTACCCAATCCTTGCCAGGCTGCTTTCACCATTCTAACCTTAATGAAGCATTCCAGTAACAACATATTTTAATGCTATTCTAGAAGTATTCTAATAAAATAAATAAATATATATCTCTCTCTCTCTCTCTCTCTCTCTCATATATATATTTATCCAGTGTTATGTTATTTGGTTATTCATTGCCTTCATAAAAGTTAGCGAAGCCTTCTTTTGTCGGTCATGTGGTCTTCTCATGCATGTAGTGTCACTGGTTGTTTTCGTGTTCCTTCATATAACCCACCACAATAAGGAAATCATGATGAGAGCCATACCATAGAAAGTTATTACACTGATGATTATATCCACTGGAAATCAATATTATGTTTGTGGAAAAAACTCTTTAATTTTCACCGGGTATAGGGAACTAAATAGAATGTAGCAGTTCAGACCAGCATGGCTGAAAAATGAGCATAGCAATGTCTGGTAATTGACCGATCACAACATATTACCTCCATTTAGTAGCATCAAACTAGCCTTGATTGTATGAATTGCTATCTAAATGTCACCATATATGTTTGACTCTCAAAAGATGGTCTGCAAACATTTATTTATGAGGTAAATGGACAAACCTTGTGTGAACAGTGTCTTATCTGCCAACCACACCTTTTAAAATGTATTCCCGTCTGTGTTTCTTCACAGTTGTAGTTATACTTGCAAGTTCCAAAAGTCAATGTTTTTTTATTTATATTTTTCCGTGCACATAGTTGTACGAAGACTTATTTTTTGCGGGAGATTGCACTTCATAATGGTGTCATTTAATATTCTGTAGAATGTACTGGGAAGCCAGAAAAAAATTCTAAATGAGTGGAGTTGAAAGGAGAAAAAACAAAACAAAACACAATTGTGCTAATTTCTTTTTTTTTTTTTTACAGTGTTCATCATGCATTAAACAAATGACCTGTTAGCTTTATTTTTGAGTTAGTATGATCACAGTAATACAAAATTTTATGTTTTTCATGTTTTAATACATATTATGTTAATGTCTCTGTAAATTGCCATATTGTGACATCTATTTTTTTTATAGTTCAGTGTACACTTATGTAAGGTGTCTTTTTTTTTGCGGGACAATGTAGTTTTTATGGATACCATTTTGATGAATGGATGTTTTTGATCACTTTCTGCCAAATTTTTGGGGAGATGAAGTGGCAGTGTTCACTGTATGGGATAGGAATGCCTTACAGTGCCTTGTAAAAGTATTCATATCCCTTGAAATTTTTCACATTTTGTCACCTTACAACCACAAACTTAAAAGTATTTTACTTAAATTTTAAGTGATAGACCAACACAAAGTAGCAGATAATTGTGAAGTGGAACAAAAATGATACATGGTTTTCAAAATTTTAATCAAATAAAAATCTGAAAAGTGTGACGTGCAAAAGTATTCAACCTCCATATATATCAATACTTTGTAAAGCCACCTTTTGCTGTAATTACAGCTGCAAGTCTTTTGGGGTATGTCTCTACCAGCTTTGCACATCTAGAGACTGAGATTTTTGCCCATTCTTTGCAAAATAGCTCAAGCTTAGCCAGATTGGATGGAGAGCGTCTGTGAACAGCAATTTTCATGTCTTGCCACAGATGCTCAATGGGATTTAGGTCTTGACTTTGACTAGCCCATTCTAACACATGAATATTCTTTGATCTAAACCAGGGGTCGGCGACCCCTGGCACGCGTGCTGAGAGTGGCACGGGAGGCTTATTTCCCTGGCACGGCAGCGGAGTCCTCACCCAGCAGTTTCGATCGGACCAAACACGGCCGAAACGAAACTGCTATTACTATACTATGGGGTCTCTTCAGACCCCCCAAGTATAATAAGCGGAGCCCCCGGGGAGGTGATCACACATAAAGAACACTGTTAACTCACCTTCCCTGGATCCGCAGCCGCCCTGTGCTCTTCGGGCGCTTCTGCCTGACGTAAGAGACTGCTGACTGGGCCTCAGGGGTCACGTCCGACGTCATTACGCATAATGACGCGACGTGACCCCTGAGACTGAATCAGCGGTCGCTGACGTCAGGGAGAAGAGCCCACACAGCAGCTGTGGAGCGCAGGAAAAAATGAGTAAGGGTGCGTTCACATATGTCCGGCGCAGTGATGCCAGGAGGAATCCCATAGTTTTCTGGGATCAAGTTCCATAGTTTTCTGGCACAAGAGGCATCAGTTCTGGCGCTCTATGACGCCGGATCTGTGCCTCAGCCGGATGGAAAAACGCTCCCTGCAGCGTTTTTCCATCCGGCTTCCTTAAAATTTCATTAGCGCCGGATGCCGCCGGGTGCTGCCTGAAGATGGATGTGGCAGCACCCGGCTTCTTCACAGTCTATGTACAGTAGTGAAGCCAGTAATTGCCAGCTTCACTACTGTACCTGAGTGAATTGCTCAGGATTGGTTAAATCTATAAAGAAACACTTGGATTCATTTTAAAGATGAGAATCTCATGTTTAAAATGATACCAAGATCACCATGATCGTCCTTAAACCTCCTGAGCAATTCGCTGGTGAAAACGATGTTCGGCATTGAAATCCCAATGCAGATCTCAATTCCCGACATCGTTTTAACAGTGAATTGCTCTGAATCTGTAAGGTCTATCATGGCGATCTTGGTATCTTTTTAAAGATGAGATCCAGTTGCATCTTTGTGGCCCTAACAGATCCTTAGAAATGGGCTCTAAAAGTGTCCCCCCCCCTCCTGCCTCAGGCAGCATCTTAGAGCTAAGGAAGGAGGGGGAGGGAGGAGCTGCAGACTGCAGAGACCATGATAACTCATCATTGTCTGTGTATAAGCTGCAGATGACCCCAGGGGGGTAGCATGGACTTCTGTCCATGTTATCCCCTCTCCTATCAATCAGAGAGCATACTATACTTCTGGTCTCTGATTGTCACATAGAGGGTAATGCAATACCCCTCTAAGCCTAATCACATAACCAGGAAGTTTATTGGCGCTGTGACCATACTCCAGGTCACAGCATCAAAAGTGTCACACCAAACACTTACACAACACATGCACAGTCACCAATAAAGTTTACATTTTTTTACTGTCCCTGTCCTGTCCATACCTGATCTTTATAGAGTAAAATACGCCGCCCGCCTCTCAAGTGATATCCGTTACACGCTAAAATAATAGCAATAGCGATTATCACTAGCGATGAACGTATAAAACATTTCTGACAAACGGCAGTTCCGTCAGTCAGATAATACATTTTTACCCATTAAATGTCACCATATAAAATCCTAGGTTTTGGCAGTTTTCAGATGGGTGCTTTTTTTTTTTTTTTTGTACCCACAGTACAAACGAAACCCCTGCACCTCCAGTAGGTCATCAGACTCTAACACCAGTAATGATGAACCGCAGGAACTTCAGAGGTTGTGTCCATAATACGTGAACAATAAAGTGGTCGTGTTACACCAATCTGAACACGGCCCTAGTTATCACATTAGTTAGGTGTAGGGATTATAATTATTCATTAGAGTTACCATTTTTATAGGGGGATTGAAAATTCTATTCTTATGTAAGCTCCTATTTCATTTGCATGCACAGGGTTAAACTGGGGACAGATGGATGAGGACATTACCTGTGGGGATAGCTGGAGGGGGACATTATAGTGTAAGGCACCACTAGGGAGGGATTATACTGTGTTAGGACCTCTAATGGGACATTATAATTTGTACAAGTCGGGTATTCCTAAATGGTGGCGATGGGGGGGCCCACCTATGAAACCATTGCACTGAACCCACCAATGTGTTAAAACAGCCCTGCTAAGGAGCATACTGAGGAGGAACAATAATGGGAGCACTAATGTCAGTACCCACAATATAATGTTCCTTAATTCCCCCCTACAGTATAATGCCACATTAGTTGCCCCCCACACCATGTAATGTCATGTTAGTGCCCCCTACACAGTATAATGCCATGTTAGTGCCCCCTGCACAGTATAATGCTATGTTAGTCACCCCACACAGTGTAATGCCACGTTAGTTGCCCCTGATCTAATCCTTATTTTTCTTGTTTAAACCTGGTGTGCGTGTTATAGTCAGACATGTCTTTTTGTCCAAAAAATACCGTAAATAGTGGACGTGTTCAGCTTGGACCTTTACTTGATGGCGGATCCCGGTTAATGGAAATTTACTAAAAGTAGTTGAGTACCCCTACTCTATTGGCCTCGGCAGCCCATCATGCCTTGTGGACCATCTTGGTAAGAACTGATAGTAAAAACTGATGACAACTGATGGTTTTGGATTAGAAATTTATAAAAAAAAAAGCCTGATGACAACTGATGCATTTTTGCATCAGTTGTAATGACTAAGGGACAAAAAAACTGATGCTGATGCAACTGACATATGTGAACCTACCCTAACATTGTTTTTTATGTTTGTCACCTCTCTTGGCCCTCCGCTTATTATACTCTGGGGTCTGAAGAGACCTCACAGGATAATAATAGCTAGTGAATGGTGACAATTGGAATATTATAAAAGAATATTAGACCGTGTGCAGGGGCCACTATGGAGGATAATACTGTGTGCAGGGGCCACTATGGAGGATAATACTGTGTGCAGGGGTCACTATGGAAGATAATACTGTGTGCAGGGGCCACTATGGAGGATAATACTGTGTGAAGGGGCCGCTATGGAGGATAATACTGTGTGCAGGGGCCGCTATGGAGGATAATACTGTGTGGAGGGGCTGCTATGGGGCATAATACCGTGTGCAGGGGCCACTATGGGGCATAATACCATGTGCAGGGGCTGCTATGGGGCATAATACCATGTACAGGGGCCGTTATAGGACATAATACCATGTGAAGGCTGCGATGGGACATAATACCGTGTGCAGAGGCTACTATGTGACATAATACCGTGTGCAGGGGTCGTCAGACTTACAATTATTGACCAGCACTCCGAGTACCTCAACTTTGATTTTTTTAATCGAAATCGGCACGCCGAACAAATAAGGTTGCCTACCCCTGATCTAAACCATTCCACTGTAGCTCTGGCTGTATGTTTAGGGTCATTGTCTTGTTGAAAGGTGAATCTCCTTCCCAGTCTCAAGTCTTTTGCAGCCTCCAACAGGTTTTCTTCCAGGATTGCCCTGTATTTAGCTCTATCCATCTTCCCATCAAATCTGACCAGCTTCCCTGTCCCTGCTGAAGAAAAGCCTCCCCACAGCATGATGCTGCCACCACCATGTTTCACAGGGAGATGGTGTGTTCAGGGTTATGAGCAGTGTTACTTTTCTGCCACACATAGCCCTTCCCATTTAGGCCAAAAAGTTCAACTTTGGTCTCATCTTACAAGAGTACATTCCACATTTGCTGTGTCCCCTATATGGCTTGTGGCAAACTTCAAACGGCACTTCTTATGTCTTTCTTTCAACAGTGGTTTTCTTCTTGCCACTCTTCCATAAAGGTCAGATTTGTGGAGTGCACGACTTCTAATTGTCCTGTGGAAAGATTCTCCCACCTGAGCTGTGGATTTCTGCAGCTCCTCCAGAGTGATCATGGGCCTCTTGGCTGCTTCTCTGACCAGTGCTCTCTTTGCTCGATCTGTTAGTTTAGGTGGATGGTCATGTCTTGGTAGGTTTGCAGTTGTATATGGATTACTTTTTCCATTTTTGTATGGTGGATTGAACAGTGATCCTTGGGATGCTCATAGCTTGGGATATGTTTTTATAACCTAACCCTGCTTTAAACTTTACCACAACTTTATCTCTAACCTGTCTGGTGAGTTCCTTGGTCTTCATGATGCTGTTTGTTCACTAGTGTTCTTTAGCAAACTCACCGAGGCCTTCACAGAACAGGTGTATTGATACTGAGACTAAATTACACACAGCAGGACTTAACTAATTAAGTGACTTCTGAAGACAATTGATAGCACTGGAGTTTATTTAGGGGTATCAGAGTACAGGGGGCTAAATACTTTTTCACGTCACACTTTTCAGATTTTTATTTGATTAAACTTTTGAAAACCATGTATCATCATCGTTTCACGTCACCATTATGTGCTACTTTGTGTTGGTCTATCACTTAACATCTCAAAAAAATACATTTAAGTTTGTGGTTGTAAGGTGACAAAAGCTGAAGTTCAAGTATGAATACTTTTGCAAGACACTGTATGTGTGTCTTTTTTTATTTATATTTTTATGTCATCTAGGAAAAGGGGATGATTTAATACTGAAAGCAGTGGAGATAAAAGTCCTGCTTGCAGGACTTTTCTCTCTGCCTATTTCAAGCGGATTGGGAGACAGGGTCCTCCGAACGCTATTGTGAACGAACCATTACTTTGTGTTGTTTTTGTAGGGGTCTGTTGGCTCTCATGTCTTTTTCAGTAACTACTTGCGTTGTCATACTATAACAATTCTGCATCGTCTGATAATGGTTACATCCACTTGCCATTTTATTCATATACAGTCATATGAAAAAGTTTGGGCACCCCAATTAATCTTAATCATTTTTAGTTTTAAATATTTGGGTGTTTGTAACAGCTGTTTCAATTTGATATATCTAATAACTGATGGACACAGTAATATTTCAGGATTGAAGTGAGGTTTATTGTACTAACAGAAAATGTGCAATATGCATTAAACCAAAATTTGCCGGTGCAAAAGTATGGGCACCTCAACAGAAAAGGGACATTAATATTTCGTGATCCTCCTTTTGCAAAAATAACAGCCTCTAGTCGCTTCCTGTAGCTTTTAATCAGTTCCTGGATCCTGGTGAGGTATTTTTGACCATTCCTCTTTACAAAACAATTCCAGTTCAGTTAAGTTTGATGGTCGCCGGTATGGACAGTCCGCTTCAAATTATCCCACAGTGTTCAATGATATTCAGGTCTGGGGCTGGGATGGCCATTCCAGAACATTGTAATTGTTCCTCTGCATGAATTCCTGGTAGATTTGGGCTGTGTTTTGGATCATTGTCTTGCTGAAATATCCATCCCCGGCGTAACTTCAAATTCGTCACTGATTCTTGTACATTATTCTCAAGAATCTGCTGATACTGAGTTGAATCCATGCGCCCTGACTTTAACAAGATTCCCGGTGCCGGCATTGGCCACACACCCCCAAAGCATGTGGAACCTCCACCAAATTTTACAGTGGCTAGCAGTGTTTTCTTGGAATGCTGTGTTTTTTGCGCCATGCATAACGCCTTTTGTATGACCAAACAACTCAATCTTTGTTTCATCAGTCCACAGGACCTTCTTCCAAAATGAAGCTGGCTTGTCCAAATGTGCTTTTGCATACCTCAGGCGACTCTGTTTGTGGCGTGCTTTCAGAAACGGCTTCTTTCGCATCACTCTCCCATACAGCTTCTCCTTGTGCAAAGTGTGCTGTTTGTTGACTGATGAACAGTGACACCATCTGCAGCAAGTGTGCTGCGCTCTTTGGGGTGGTCTGTGGATTGTCCTTGACTGTTCTCACCATTCTTCTTCTCTGCCTTTCTGATATTTTTCTTGGCCTGCCACTTCTGGGCTTAACAAGAACTGTCCCTGTGGTCTTCCATTTCCTTACTATGTTCCTCACAGTGGAAACTGACAGGTTAAATCTCTGAGACAACTTTTTGTATCCTTCCCCTGAACAACTATGTTGAACAATCTTTGTTTTCAGATCATTTGAGAGTTGTTTTGAGGAGCCCATGATGCTACTCTTCAGAGGAGATTCAAATAGGAGAACAACTTGCAATTGGCCACCTTAAATACCTTTTCTCATGATTGAATACACCTGGCTATGAGTTCAAAGCTCAGTGAGGTTACAAAACCAATTTTGTGCTTCAGTAAGTCAGTAAAAGTAGTTAGGAGTATTCAAATCAATAAAATGATAAGGGTACCCAAATTTTTGCACCGGTCAAATTTTGGTTTAATGCATATTGCACATTTTCTGTTAGTACAATAAACCTCATTTCAATCCTGAATATTACTGTGTCCATCAGTTATTAGATATATCAAATTGAAATGGCTGTTGCAAACACCCAAATATTTAGACTAAAAATGATTAAGATTAATAGGGGTGCCCAAACTTTTCATTGACTGTATATTCATAGTCATAACCAAGAAAAAGCACAAAGCAGAGTTATAAGAAAAGATGCCACAGCCAATGTTATTCAAGGAGAATACAAGTGTTGGCTGGTGTGTCAGGACTGGTGACAGGTCCTCTTTAAGGCAAGCAACTCCAATCAAAACTTAAGTGACATCTACTGTCAATCATTCATCCAATGTAAGCAGCATGAAATAGAGACAGGCTCCTTAATGACAGAATTGCACCTTAAGACCTGGTGCACACAACGAGCCGCCGTCCGTGCACCTACCACGCTTCCGCATGAATAGGACCTGTCCTGAGTTTTGTGCCTCGGACTGTTGGCCTGCACACTGATCAGTGTGATGCACGGTCATGTGCGTGGACCAATAGAAATTAATGGGTCAGTGTGCTATCTGGAAAAAATCCAGATAGCACACTGATCTAGCCCACGGTCTTGTGCAAGGGGCCTTAGGCCCACATAGCAAAATATTTTTCATTGCATTTTCACAGAGTTTTCCCCTGCAGACTTTCTGACCCTATTATGCCTATATGGAAAATACCAGTGTTTCCATAGGTATAATTGACATGCTGCGATTTTCAAAAGCGCAGGCATTTTCAAAAACCAGATTTTCCACTGCAGATTTTTTTCTGCAATGTGCGGATAGAATTAGCCAGAATCTCATCCACTTTGCAGGTACTGGAAAATGCTGCGTTTTAGCAATGTAAAATGCTACATTTTCTAAATGTGGGGTGCCAACCTTATAGTAAATTAGACGCACAGAATACTGAGGCATAAAAGAAGTATATGCAAAAAAACGTACTAATGCTGAAATGCTGTGGCGTTTTAATGAAGGTCTCCTCTGGTTTTTCCCTACCTGCCTATAGCAGACCATACAAAAGTATACAAGAAAATAACAGACTTTGCCCATTTCAGCTGGTGATTATCAAAAAAATAATATGAATGACTGTTTCTGATTGCAGCCTTTTTCCCCTATTCCTTCACAACAGCACCAGCAGGAGGATCCAAGCCCCCAGGGACAGGAAACAACAAGAAGTCAACACTTTAAAAGGTCCCTCCATCCATCAGTCTCAAGTCTTACGATCTGTGCCAATACCGATGCGTTTTTTTTTTTCTGCACCCAAGCCTACACTATGCCCTAGATTGCTAGGAGGGCTGAGGCAGAGAACAGGTATCCTGGGTTTAATTCCCTGTCTAATGTTGTCTTTTATTTCATTACACTAAAGATTCTTAAAAGCCGGGAGGTAAAAAATGTGGCCTGTGCAGGAAGTCTTTGGCGGGCCTCTTTCAAAAAGACCCTGTGGCGGAAGTGCACTGAGAAAATTATTTCAGATGAGTCACCTTTTCTCTTGGATTCCCTAAGGTCCATCATTAAAAAGGGATTTACCTCATCTATGGGACATCAGGATGTCAGGGACTTCCTCAAATCTGCAGGAGCTGTCAGCAGTTTGGGAAGTACTTCAAGCCCTGAGACCCTCAATAATTGGAAGACAATGCCACCACTGAACATCTTAAGGGGAGTGGCAGTTGAACCCCAATATCTTCCGATTCCTGACAGACAGGTCTATTCCTGGACCTTTTTGCTTCTCAGATGAATCATCATTTTCTAGACTTTTTTATTCTCTTTCCGGAAGAGAAGGAACAATAGCGACAGATGCCCTAAGTTAACTCTGGTCAGATGGGCTTCTATATGCCTTCCCTCCCTTGCAACTAATCCCGAGATCACTAACAAAGACTCAGGAGGACAAGGTTCAGGTGATCATAATCACTCTCTTCTGGCCCAAATGGGCCTGGTTCCTGCTTCAGGCTTTTGGAGGGAGTATTCTGGACCCTGCCTCAGCTACCAGACCTGCTTCTCCAGAGCCCAGTCTGCCATCCAGACGCCCATCAGTTGCATGTTACAACTTGGCATCTGAATATGACCTTTTAAAGTCTAAGAGTTTCTCTAATAATGTCATATGTATCCTTGTTCTCTGTATAAAATCTGTTACCTCGAAGATTTACCTAAAATCCTGGAATGCTTTCTTGTCCTTCTCAAAGAACAAGTGGACCCTTCTTCCCTGCCTGACTCTTTTTTTAATCTTGGACTTTTTCCAGACTGGATTAGATAAAGGACTCAAGATAAGTACAAAGTATCACAGTCCAGATTGCGACCCTAAGTGTTTTTTTTTAGATTTAGGCTTGCAGAGCTGCTGATTATCAGATTTCTCAAGGGTGCAGCTAGATTACACCTCACGGTTCTTTCTACAGTCCCTCCTTGGGATCAGAATCTGGCATTATCGGTCCTCATTGGTCCTTCCATTGTTGGAAATTGCCTTGAAACTGCTCATGCTTAAGACTGCTTTTTTTGCCATAGCCTTGGCTCGCTGACTTGGAGAGATCCAGGTCTTCTCGTGTAAGCCACCTTAACGGCTTTAGAAGAAAGCATTATTCTGGAACACCACCCTTTCTTCCTATTCCTACCTAAGGTGATGTCTAGATTCCATTGTCATCCGGAGGACACTCTTCCTTCTTTTGTCATAATTCATCTTCCAGTTGAGAGAAGTCCTTTCATAATCTAAGTGTGCGCAGGTGTTTACTCTATTATCTCTAGCATGAAGAGGACTTTAGATCTTCAGAAGATCTCCTGATTCAAATGCTAGGTTGTAATAAGGAAGCAGGAACTTAAGAGCCCACTCCACTAGGGTCATGGCAGCCTCTTCAGCGGAGGGGGCCTTGGCCTCCATTGAACAGTTTTGCCAGGCAGTTACCTAGGCTAGCCCATCCACCTTCTTTAAGCATTACAAGTTAGTTGTCATATCCAACAGAGTGCTATCCTTTGGTCACAAAGTGCTATGCGTTGTAGCCCAACCCTAATTTGATTACTCTGTTATTCCTCCTGGTGGTGCCACTGTGAAGGTGTGGGGGAAATATAAAAATTAATCTTACTGGATATTGGATTTCCCTTTAACTTTAACAGCCAGGGATTTTCCCCAACATTTTGCTATATTTAGTTTTCTTCAGGGCTGTGTTCACTTTGGTGTTGTCGGTTTGTTATGAAGTATATCTGGTTCTCTGAAATTACTGAAGCCTGATGAATGGAGGGACCTTTTAAAATGTTGGCTTCCTGTTGTTTCTTGTGCTTGAGGGGTATGATGGATATCCTCCTGTCAGTGCCACTGTGAAAATTAAAGGGAAATCCAATTACCAATGCTGTTAGTTTTGGTGCCTGATACACTATTTAGGCTCTATACGGTCAGAAAGGTGGTTTCAGGCAGGAGCATGCAAGGAAGGGGTGTGATTCTGAGCTATGACACTGGCTGCCTCTGACTGGAGCCCTGAATCACGCCCCCTACCTGTCACTGCCTTTCTGAGTATACAGAGTTTAAATGGCATATCAGGTACCAAAACTACCTGTGCTTTGTTGCTCAGGAACATTGCAGGCTAAAGAAAAAATTTCAATTGTGCTGGAATCAGTGGAGTGGCACCTATTAGCAGATGCTGAAAACTTCTATTGGTGGCGGTGGTATAAGGTCCTCTTTAACTTTTGATTTGGAGACATGAATGTAAGTTTGTATTATACTAGTAATGCTTCTTCACAACAGGAGATGTCACTGCAAGTCTTCAGATGAAGAAATATCATAACTGACTGATGAGCAGCATGGCTATACCAGGCTGACTTCACACTACATTGAACATGCTCTGTTAGTTTGTTTGTTTGTTTTGTTATGGTACCTGTACACATAGCAGTTTGTATTGCAATTACAACACATTGCTATAATTTTGCAAGGTGTTTTTTTTTGGACACATTAGGTGTACATGTAAAACTACACATATGAGCATCCTATTTGTTTTTCTTCTAAATAAAACACCAACATTGACCACTTAAAATTATTACAGAATGGCAAAAATCAATGGCACCTCATGATATTTTGAGGCAAAAATGATTTGGTTGAAACGGAAGGAAGGCTCACAAGGGGAAGTGGTGTGGTCACCTTGATACACAATCTACAACTACTACACATTTCCTGAGCTGGAAGCACAGGTGTGAATTAAAAAAAGGATACTGAAATTTCAAGGGATCAGAGATTATTAGGCACTGCTGAATGGGATCATGGTAGAGAGAATATGCAGGATGGCAAAAATTTTCCATGAGAGATGAATAGAAGTGAGGATGAGCGTGTGCCATGCTGCTTTGTGAAGTCATAATATGCCTTGCTTAGGGGCAGATTTATAAAATTGTCTTGCCCAAAACAACCAATCACAGCTAACTTTCTTATTTTAAGAACACTATAAGGAATGAAAGCTGTTCTGTGATTAGTTTCTATGGGCAACAAAGGCAGTTTTTCTTTCAGACAGTTCCATAAATCTACCCCTACAATGTTGCACTGAGTAAGAACTCATTGCAATACTTTTTATATGTAAGTTCTGGTGAGTTATTTTATCAATGACACAACACACCGTGAATTTTACTTAGGGCTAAGGACCCACGAGGCGGGCTGCTGCCAAAAAGTGCTGTGGGAAAAACTGCAGTGGAAACGCATCACGGTTTTTCCCGCAGCGTGTTTCACAGAAAGTCCACAGAGTTCTCCTCTGCGAACTTTCTGCTTCAATTATACCTATAGGGAAACCGCCAGCATTTCTCTAGGTATAATTGACATGCAACAGTTTTGGAAATCGCAGCATTTCCGCTGCGGGTATTTCTCTCCAGTGTGGATGGGATTCACTAGTATCCCATCCACTTTGCAGGGACTGCAAATGCTGCAATTTTTGCCTCAGCATTTCTGCCACATGGGGCCCTGGCCACAACTTTTCATATCCACAGATCGGTGAAGTTCAGACCAGTGGGACTCTCACTGTTTGACAGAACAGGGTTCTATGTCCTGCGTTTCACTAAGCCACAAGACTGCGGATTGGAGGAAATGAATAGAGTGGAGAGACAAGCATGTGCCGTGCTGCTTCATTCAAAGTCTATGGCAAAGTCTGATGAGGTACAGTGATACACCTCTTACTTTCACTGCACAAAATACCAAAAAATGCTTAAATATTTATTAAATCTCCTGAAAACTTCACAGATAATATGATTATTGATTGTGTGGGTGCAAAAATATAGGATATAGCAAGCCAATGACAAATACAATGCAAGAGGGTGACAAAGTGGTCTACTCACTACAAGGTGCAGAATCCAAGCAAAGAAAGCCAGGGAAAAGCTGATGCTGAGATAAATCCACAATGAGCAGTCAGGAATGAAGTAGTCCCAAGGTTCTTACTATAAAGTATGGTGTACTGTAGAAGGTTCATAAGGTGTCACATCCTTCAGGTGGTAGGATCCATGTGTGTATAAAGAGTCACTGTCCCAATGCATTTTGCCCTTGTGATTATGCTGGTAGGGTATCTTGGTGTGAGGGTCCCTACCACTAGGAGGATGTGATACCTTATGGACCACTTCATTCTTGACCGCTTATTGTGGATTTATCTCAGCATCAGCTTTTCCCTGCCTTTCTGCCATTGGTCTCTACACCTAATAGTGAACAGACTACATGGTCACCCTCCTGTTTTGTATTTCTTATTGGGTTGTTACATCCTGTATTTTTGTACCTACATGATTAATAATTCTCTGAGGTTTTAGTGAGATTTAATAAATATTAGGGGAGGTTTTTGGTAATTTGTTATTGGTATCTATCTGGCAGTGATATGACTCACTACTTACTACGTTAATGGAAGGTAACAAATATAAGCATAGATCCTCAAGTACAAAAATAATTTCAAACTTAATGTTTAATAATCAATATTAAAATTATTAGTCAGTCCCAAAAGGAGGATAATTATATAGAGTAGAAAAATGGAACATTCTTACCAGTTCCAACTGATGATGAGAAACAAACAGCTTAGGGCCAAATAATTTCAAAAGCAGGGGGAGTAGAAAGGTGCAGGAGAATTAACCCTATAAGGCCCTGACACTCCAAAATAACTCCCGTCCTAACAATGGCGGTCCCGCTGCTGGCCCTGAGGAAATGAAACCCCTGTTTTGGTTATTATTGGGGGACCCCGACACTCTAACAGTTTTCACCTATCCAGTGGAAATATGATAACTTGCCATAACTGGAATACCCATAGAGTAATTCAAGACTTGGGGTTCAAGACCCCTAGGGGATCTAAAAATTGCAGTTAACAAAAAAAAAAAAAAAAAGTTAATATAAAACAGTAATAAAAATTCAAATCACACCCCTTCCCCTAGAAAACATATAAAAGTACATAAAGTAAAAACACATACACATTAAGTATCTATGTGTCTGAAAACACCCGGTTTACAAATATTTTCCCCATACATATGGTGAACGCGTAGCGGGAAAAAAAAAATTAAAAGAGCCAAATCACGGTTTTGTCTCCCATAATAATTTGGACAAAAAGCAAACAAAGCAATAGACATTCCCCAAATTGGCATAAAGAAAAAGTACATGTGGCCTGCAACAAAAGACTCCTTATGCATCCTCATGCATGGAATTTTAAAAGAAATTACAGGTGTTAGAATATTGCGACTCCAAGAAATTTATTTTTTTGCAAAGTTTTGGAACTATATAAATTTGGAATCCCTGGAATTGTACTGACCCATAGAATAAAGGTGACATGTCATTCTGGCTGCACAGGGAACGCTGTAAAAACAAAGCCCTTAAGAAAGTCAAACAGTTTTTCTGAAATTCCACTCTATTCTGAATTTTTTTCCCAGTATGTCATACGGAACATTAAATGATATCACTACAAAGTACAACTTGTCCCGCGGAAATTAAGCCCTATTTCGGCTCTGTGAATCAAAAAAATAAAAAAGATATGGCTTTTGGAAGGAGGGGAGTCCAAAACGAAAATCGAAAAATGTCTGCAGTGGGAAGGGATTAATCAGATTACCAACTCTTATAATTACTGGTTTATTTAAAGGAATTTTCACTTTTAGGTTAATAATTCTGATTACTATATACATGAAACATTGTAAAACTTTGTTATATGCTTTGAGAGCACTTTTCTTCACATGCAGAGGCTGTGCACTTGTGAAGGGGATACAATATTATGAAGTCTAAGCACTGCACTGTGTGCTAAACAACATTAATTCCAGAATAAGTCTTTATTCACACAGATCCTTTGGCATTTGAATTTTGCATCTGCAAACTTCTGAGTTTGGGATGTTTTGCTCATGGTAGCAACCACTTTTCTTTTAACAATTTGATATACTTTTGGCTTACATGTGATGTCCATGATTTTCAGAAGTCTATAGACTTCAATGGCATAGTTGAAAAACTGACTAGATTAGTGAATGTCTCTTAGTCTTTCCAGGAACCAACAATCCTCTAATAAATTGGTACCCCACCCTCCTGGCATGCAGTCAATGTGCATGTAGCCTTAGGCTGAGTTTTAATGTTGTGACCATGGGAAAGAAGTAAGCCAGGCAGCAAAGCTGCCCCCAAAAAAAAAAAAAAAAAGACAGGAAAAAAAAAAATTTTATAAAAAAAAAAAAAAAAAAAAAAAAAAAAAAAAAAAAATAAAAAAAAATAAAAAAAAAAAAAAAAAGAGGGGGGGGGGGGGGGCGCACAAAAAAAAACAACACATCAATGTTTTTTTTAGGGGGCCCCCTTATTTTTTTTCTTCCGCCCGCCCGCCGCCCCAAATGGGGGGGCCCCCCCCCCTGTGTGTTGTTTAGGACAGGTGGAACCTTTAATTAGCACCAAAAGGTGCCTCCTACTAGCCCTATAAGAGGGCACAAGAGACCTCCCTCCACTGTGTTTTTTTCTGTCCTGTGTGGAACAGGTGGACGGAGGTCTCTTGTGACCTCCCGTTGCTAGGGGTTTTAGTTACTCCTGGCTTACCTTCTTGGGGTACCTCGGTCCCAAAGAAAAAACCTCCGGTCCTTCGCACCGCAGCGCAGCGTTATCCGGCATCCATCTGCAGGCAGCGCGATCCCGGAAGTAAGCGGGGAACCTCCGCGGCCGGAACTTTTCTCCGGTTCCGTGTTCCCAGGGGAAGGAAGCCTTTGCGCACCACCGCGCCCTACTTCCGGTTTTCTTGGAAAAAGTGCGGTAAGTTTGGAAATTTAAAATTTAAAGGCAAAATATAGAATTGATTTTTGCTGCTTGTATTTTGAGCCTCTGGCTTAGGCTTATGCTCCTCTATGTTCCAGTATGGCGTTTGACTTGTTTTGGTGCTGTATAAATGTTTCTTTGTTGGCTTCCTCCCCTCGCTGCTGAATTACATTTAAAAGGTCTGAATGCAGTCCTTTATTTGTTGAGTGAGTGGTTTCTAGCTCCTCTGCTGCGGGTTGCGGTGGCTGGTTTTTTTTCTGACGGTTTTTTTTCTCTCTTCAAGTGACCGATTCAAAAAAAAAAAAAAAAAAAAAAAAAGAGGTACCCCTTGGGTTTTTATGCGATGCTTGGCGATCTTCCCTGTTTCAGTGTCACATGGCTGTTTGATGTTCAGATGTCATCTTCTGCATCACGTAATGGCGATGCGCTTAGGAGGAAAAATTCCTCTAAACGTGAAACACCTAATGTGTTTGGATTGCAATACCCCTTTACCTGACGGCTATGATTTTACCCGCTGTCACCAGTGTCGCGGATCTCCGCCGGAAGTACCTTCTATAAGAGGTTGTTACTTGGGTAAAGGACTATATGAGGAGTCTCTTAAAGGAGATTCGTTCTTCCATCGCCCAGATTGCCAAGAGACCGCAGATTGAGACACAATCTTCCTTACGGATCTCTGATGAAGATTATCAGATAGTGGACGAGACACTCTCATCTGACGATTCCACTGAAGATCCCAGCAGGCCGTGCTTCCACTCGAAAAATTAAGCCGGCTGCTGAAGTCCATCCGGTCTAAGGATCGTGATGTTGACGGGGAAGCCTCTGCGTCCACCTATAGAGGGCCTAGGGTCTTCCAAGTGGACCAGACATTACAAAAATTAATGTCCTCAGAGTGGAAGAAGTCCTGAAAAACCTCTTGTGGTTCCTAGGAGGTTCGGCGCTTTATTCCCAGTTGCTCAATGGGATCAATGGGGTTCTCCTCTCAAGGTGGATATGGCAGTGGTTAAACTGTCCTGCCGCACTAAGGTACCATCAGATGATGGAGCAAATCTGCACGACGCCATGGCAGGCGCTTCAACAATACCTTCAAGAAGGCTTATTCAGCTGCCTCGCCCAAGACCGCTGTGGCGGTTGCGTCCTGTGAAGTGTCAGCCAAATTATGTACTGACCTGGTCCACCTCGAAAGTGACCGACTCTGGAAGTCTCCAGAGACGAGCTGCTAGGGTTTCTAGGCTCAGTTTCCCTAGCAGCTGAATATTTAACGGAAGCCTCCCACCATCAATTAAGGCTGGCGGCCAAATCCCTGGCACTTACCAAGAACACTGCAGCAGGAAGACCTCTATGGTTAAAACCTTGGAGAGCTGTGTTCCCCTCAAAGTATAATTTGTACGCATTACCCTTTTAGCTGGGTAGAGTCTTTGGCTGTGCCCTAGACGAGATCCTAGAGGGCTTGGCCGACAAGAAGGGTAAAACTTTACCCCAGGCCTTCAGAGGTAGGTATGGCTCTGGCCGTGGTAGAGGCTATCCGCCTCGTCGTGGAAGGCAGTCCAGAGAGGCTCTAGTTATTCCTAGAGATGCCGGCCGGAGATTCCGAAGTCTGATGATAAAAAAGTCAAGCCTAGCTTTTGACATCAGAAGCAGTTTTCCTGTGGTCGAGATTCTTGTCGGAGGTCGTGTCTCCCACTTTCTCAACTGCGGGCAGGGAAAAATTCGAGACCCATGGGTCCGGTAGGTAATCCAAAGAGGTTATGCAATCAAGTTCCTCCGTCCTCCTCAGGATCGGTTTGTGTTAACTCGCAGCCTCCCTACAATGCAGCAGACTACATTGGAATGCTCCATCCGAGAGTACATTCACAAGGGAGCCCTGGTGGAAGTCCCTTCTCTAGAAGAAGGATCCAGTGTCTATT
Organism: Leptodactylus fallax; assembly: GCA_947044405.1. NCBI lineage: Eukaryota > Metazoa > Chordata > Amphibia > Anura > Leptodactylidae > Leptodactylus > Leptodactylus fallax. The sequence continues at coordinate 4,151,694 of CAMRHE010000022.1, read as the reverse complement.
CTCCCGTCTTCCTGATGCCAAAACCGGCAGACAAGTGGAGAATGATCATAGACTTAAGGTACCTCAACCGCTTCATCAAAAAGAAGCGCTTCCGTAGGGAAACCATAAAGTCTGTCACCACCTTTCTCCTCTAAGGCGATGTTTTTTGTCACTTTGGATATAAAAGACGCCCATTTGCATATTTCTATTTACCTCCACACAGAAGGTTTTTTTCTAAGGATTGCCGTAGTAGTTTCCGGCCACAGGAAGCACTTTCAATTCACAGCACTACCCTTCGGGATCTCCTCTGCTTCCCACACCTTTACAAAGGTAGTGGCCCCCATAACGGCCGCCCTCAGGCTTCAGGGGATATTCTTGGTGCCTTATCTAGACGACTGGTTGATAAAGGCCCAGTCAGAGTGTTCTGCTCCAGTACCTACAGACAGCCTTCAGAGTCTGTGATGGCTTATAAATTGGGAGAAGTCAAAAACGATCCCTTCAACTCGAAGGAAGTTCCTCTGAGAAAACTACTTCCTAGATTCAGTCCGCCTGCAAATCTCCTTGACACCAGCAAGGAAGGAGAAGCTGGTTGCGGCAGTCCGGCACCTCTTCAAAAAGCCGATAGCCTCCATCAGAACATTGATGAAGATCCTGGGCTTGATGTCTTCCTCAGTGGAGGCAGTCCCATGGGCCTTGTGGCACTTACGTCCCCTCCAGAAGGAGTTACTAGAGGCTTGGGATCGCTCCCTTCTTACATTCAGCAAGAAGATTCGACTCTCCCCCAGGACCCGTCTTTCCCTCAAGTGGTGGTTGCACCTGAAAGACGGAAGGTCCACGGTCCAACCTTCTTGGACCCTGTTGACTACAGATGCATCCCTCTCGGGATGGGGAGCCCATTGGACGAAAACTCCATAAAGGGAGTCTGGAGCGCTCCTGAAAAAAGGACCTTGTCCAACTGGAAGGAGCTCAGAGCCGTATATCGTGCCTTACTCTATTGCTTGCCTCTTCCCAGGGGAAGAGCAGTCAAAATCCGGTCAGACAACATGACCACAGTGCTGTACGTGAACAGACAGGGAGGCACCAGATCACCAACCCTCCTTAGAGAGGCAGATCTGATATTTACATGGGCAGAGAAAAATCTAACCCATTTATCCGCAGTTCACATCAAGGGCTCCCTGAACATAGTAGCGGATCGGTTGAGTCGGGGTTATGCCGTATCAGGAGAATGGTCACTCAATCCAGAAGTCTTTCATCAGATTACCCTGAACAGGGGTCTTCCAGAAATAGACCTCATGGCAACCCGACTCAACGCCAAGGTGGAGAAGTTCTGTTCCCTTTACCAGGAGGACAATCCCTTGGCAGTGGATGCCCTGTCCATCCCTTGGAGGTCCAGGCTGGCATACATCTTCCCTCCAATTCCAATAATACCAAAGGTATTAATGAAAATCAGACAGGACCAAGTCTCTGTGATAGCCATCATTCCATTCTGGCCAAAAAGAGCTTGGTTTTTTCCCAACTCATGGAGATGAGTCGAGGGATATATTGGAGGCTTCCCCCCATCCAGAACCTGGTTTCCCAAGGATCTCTGAAGTGCCAGGATCTCTGGAGATTCAACCTGACAGCCTGGAGGTTGAGCAGTCCCTACAGCAGGATAGAGGACTGTCAGAGGCCGTCCTGAAGACCCTTTATTCTGCAAGAGCAGAATCTACCAATAAGAACTACCAGAGGACAGCCAAGATTTTCATGGAGTGGTGCTCCAAGAAGGGTATTAATAATCTAGAACCTTCAACGGCTGATATTTTCTTCAGGACGGTTTGGATAAGGGCCTTGCCCCTGCCACTTTGAAAATGCAGATTGCGGCCCTCTCCGCTCATTTGAACAGACGTCTGTCTCAGGATCCTCTGGTTGCAAGGTTCCTTAAAGGGGCAATGAGGCTAAAGCCCTCAGTATCATCCCCAGTGGGACCTTGCGGTAGTCATTACAGGCCTGTGCGGTCCTCCATTTGGACCCTTGGAGACTACGGAGATAAAATATTTAGCCTACAAAACCACTTTTTTGTTGGCTATTATATCTGCCAAAGAGTAGGGGTGCTCCAGGCCCTCTCTTCTAGAGAACCGTACATTTTGTTTTTGCAGATAGGGTGCACCTTAGGTTTGCCTGGGTTTATCCCTAAGATCCCCTCATACTATAATAGCAATCAGCTAATTTCGTTACCTGTGTTTTTCCCCTCTCCAACCTCTGAGGAGGAAGAAAAGCTCAACACCTTAGATGTGGTAAGGTGTCTGTGGATTTACCTATTCCACACTCAACCGCTTAAGAAGGCCGAAAGCCTACTAATTGATATGCAGGGTAAAAACAGAGGCCTCAAGGCTTTCAAGCCTACTCTATCCACATGGATCAAGGAGACCATTAAGTCTTCCTTTCTTATTCAGGAGTTATTCCCTCCAGTTTTTCTACAGCCACTCGACCTGGGTTGTCGACTTCTTTGGCTGAGTATCGGTCCTTACCATTGGACCAGATTTGTGCGGCTGCATCATAGTCATCTCAGTTGACCTTTTGTTAAACATTATCATTGGACATCCGCAGTTTTCAGACAACTGCCTTTGGTCAGTCAGTCCTTGACGTTGTAAGGCGAGGAAACCCTCCCTAGGGGAATTACTTGCTATCTCCCCATATTGTGCTGCTGTCGGACGTAAGGGGAATCGTTGATTGTAATGTCAATCTGTATTCCCTTAGTCCAGACAGCAGCACAAGGCTTCCCTCCCTAGAAGCTTGTTTCCTGTTACTTTATAATTTACACAGTGGAGGGAGATCTCTTGTGCCCTCTTATAGGGCTAGTAGGAGGCACCTTTTGGTGCTAATTAAAGGTTCCACCTGTCCTAAAAAAAAAACCGGGGGGGCGGTGCCCCCCCTTTTTCGGCCGCCGGCTCTACGGGGGTACCTCTTTTCCTCCCACCCAACAACTTTTAAAAAAAAAAAACAAAAACAATTATTAACCAAAAAAATAATAACAAAAAAAATTCTTGCTTTTTTTTTACCACGGAACTCCCCCCACAACAACTTCATAGGGATCCCAAAAGGGGGGGCCGGCCCACCCCCCCCCCAACCCTCCCCCAAACCAGTCCGTCTCCCCCAGTTTTTTTTATTTTTTCTTCCCAACTTCTTTTTTTTAAAAAATTAATTGGGGATAAACAAAAAACTTGCCCCCCAATTTTTTTCCCCGGGGTTTTTAATTCCCCCTTCCCCCAATAATATTTCAGTTTTCCCTTTCTCCAGGTGTACCAAGTATATCTCTCTAACAAAAAAGCTTCCTAGAAATTGAAAAGGATAACACTTCAAAAAAAAAAAAAAAAAAAAAAAAAAATTAAAAAAAAGTACAAACAAAATTTTTTCAAAAAAAAGTTCCCAAAAAAAAAGGGGAAAAAAAAAAAAAACCAAAAAAAAGCAACAAATATGGAATAAGAAAAAAATGTAGTGTGTCATTGTACTAATTGTTCTAAAAAATCTAATAATACACTGTTCCCTCTTTTTCTTAATTCTTGGGTTGTCTGACAGAGGTATACCTTAGGACAAGGACAAATCAAAACATATACAGCACATTTAGATTTGTAATTTATATAATGTTTTAGTTTCACACTGATGGGTTCCTCAGGATGGGTGAAACAAATGAACAAATTACATTTGCCACAAGGAAAGAGCCTTGCAAAGAAATTTCCCTACCAATAGGCACAAATGGATGTCTAAAATGGCTGTAAACCAATTTTACTTTAAAGTTGGGGGTAAGTCTATTTGTCGATCAGGGACTATAGATTATTTGCTCTTTGAAAGACTTCAGAAACTATATTTTAGGGTAACCTCTGTCTCTTAATCTTAATCGTCCAAAAGAGAGTTTTCTGAAAATCAACATCATTTGACCAAACCTGCCTTAAATCTCAAAACTGTCCTCTCTGCATCACTTTGCCAATGAAAACTTGTAAATCGCAGCAAACTACTTGTTGCTGTATGCTTCCTGTACAAAAATGTCTGAATCCGGCCATCCATCAGATTCAATTGAAAATCCAAAAATTGATTGTCATGTGCTGCATCGGTACTTGCATGGCACACTACTGCTCCACCTGGAGCCTGATGGGGCCCAAAGGCCCCTCTACAATATAATACAACACCAGTATTATAGATAGCACTTGGTAAATGGGAGCCATGTCACATACGGGCCGTCCTTGCATGTGACGTGGGTTCGGCTGTCAGGGGTCAACTCATTCCACTCACTCAGTCTTGCACTCACCCTTCACTCAGGCTGCAAACTGAGCATAAATTGCACTCCAACACAATCCACGCTCCCCAAATACACTCTGCAACCCCCACTGACTTGATGGCTCCACTAAAACCGCACTAACATATATGTGCGTCACTCCAACAACCAGACATAAACACACCTCAAAACGGGTAATGGGTTCACAGAGCAACATAAAGCAACCTTAAATTGAACAATTTAATTTCCAAAGGGTTCAGTGCTATATATACAAGAAAAGATAGCAAATGACACAAATTTGCCTTAAAATAAATGAGAGAAAAACAGAATAATACTTAAGAGTCTTTGATCCTAGGAGGCTTGGGGAACTTCTGCTGGGAATAGACACACCCAGCTCTCTTAGCTGACTTCCACAGATGTGTCTTCAGTTGTTAAGTTTTCATATAGTATTTTAAGGCTTCTGTTTGCCACACCTCCCTGCCAGGGTGCCCCCCTCCTCTTACTGCCTGAAGTGGGGAATCAGCGATTCATCTTTATCTGGGAAAGGAGAATTTCTTTCTTTGCCTTGGTGACCTGTGTTCCTGCTGGGCTCTGGAGGTTATCCCAGGATCACGACACCCTCCTCTGTATCTGCTTGACATCATATCGTAAAACAATAAAACAACATCTCTTTGTGCACAGCCAAGAAAAACTATTTCACCGCTAACCCCTTCCCTTTTGTATACACACATACCACTGAGGTAGATTGATAACAAACAAACAAAACATCCGCTAAAGATATACATATATATGACTAATATGAATAACTAATAATACAGACAAAATGATACATAGCTCTTTTCATCACAGACCCCATTACTTATTTCTCATTGGGACCCAGAAGCTTCAAGTTATGCTTTTGTGCTCCATTTTGCACCATGAGACCTCAGGCTCACTGAAGAGAACTAGTAGAGTACTTGGCGTAGGTTGTAAGCTCTCACAAGCAGGACTGTCACTCCTGTTGTTTGATATATTAATTTCTTTAGCATACTGTTATGTCAAAATCTGTCTGATCATGTACCCCCTGACTTGTAAAGTGCTGTGGAATATGTTGGCGCTATATAAATAAAATTATTGTAACATTATTATAATTATCAGCTGTCAGGACTATTCATGTACCAGTTTGTAGCCTGATAATGTAAACTAAGTATTCTCATTCACTGACAGTAAACTAATATCTTGAAAACAGTGAGGAATTAAAGTGTTACACAACTTTTTATTCATGTATTGTTCTATCCAAAGAGTTACAGTGGGGAAAAAAAAGTATTTAGTCAGCCACCAATTGTGGAAGTTCTCCCACTTAAAAAGATGAGGCCGGCCTGTAATTGTCATCATAGGTAGACCTCAACTATGAGAGACAAAATGAGAAAACAAATCCAGAAAATCACATTGTCTGATTTTTTAAGAATTTATTTGCAAATTATGGTGGAAAATAAGTATTTGGTCACATACAAACAAGCAAGATTTCTGGCTCTCACAGACCTGTAACTTCTTCTTTAAGAGGCTCCTCTGTCCTCCACTCATTACATGTAGTAATGGCACCTGTTTGACATTGTTATCAGTATAAAAGACACCTGTCTACAACCTCAAACAGTCACACTCCAAACTCCACTATGGTGAAGACCAAAGAGCTGTGGAAGGACACCAGAAACAAAATTGTAGACCTGCACCAGGCTGGGAAGACTGAATCTGCAATAGGCAAGCAGCTTGGTGTGAAGAAATCAACTGTGGGAGCAATAATTAGAAAATGGAAGACATACAAGACCACTGATAATCTCCCTCGATCAGGGGCTCCACGCAAGATCTCACCCCGTGGAGTCAAAATGATCACAAGAACGGTGAGCAAAAATCCCAGACCCACACGGGGAGGAGAACTTGTGAATAACCTGCAGAAAGCTGGGACTAACGTAACAAAGGCTACCGTCAGTAACACACTACGCCGCCAGGGACTCAGATCCTGCAGTGCCAGACGTGTCCCCCTGCTTAAGCCAGTACATATCCGGGCCTGTCTGAAGTTTGCTAGAGAGCAATTGGATGTTCCAGAAGAGTACTGGGAGAATGTCATATGGTCAGATGAACCCAAAGTAGAACTGTTTGGTAGAAACACAACTCGTCGTGTTTGGAGGAGAGTGAATGCTGAGTTGCATCCAAAGAACACCATACCGACTGTGAAGCATGGGGGTGGCAACATCATGCTTTGGGGCTGTTTCTCTGCAAAGGGACTAGGACGACAGATCCGTGTACATGAAAGACTGAATGGGGCCATGTATCGTGAGATTTTGAGTGCAAACCTCCTTCCATCAGCAAGGACATTGAAGATGAAACGTGGCTTGGTCTTTCAGCATGACAATGATCCCAAGCACACCGCCAGGTCAACGAAGGAGTGGCTTCCTAAGAAGCATTTCAAGGTCCTGGATTGGCCTAGCCAGTCTCCAGATCTCAACCCCATAGAAAACCTTTGGAGGGATTTGAAAGTCTGTGTTTCCCAGGGACAGTCCCAAAACATCACTGCTCTAGAGGAGATCTGCATGAGGAATGGGCCAACATACCAGCAACAGTGTGTGCCAACCTTGTGAAGACTTACAGAAAACGTTTGACCTCTGTCATTGCCAACAAAGGATATATAACAAAGTATTGAGATGAACTTTTGTTATTGACCAAATACTTATTTTCCACCATAATTTGCAAATAAATTCTTTAAGAATCAGACAGTGTGATTTTCTGGATTTGTTTTCTCATTTTGTCTCTCATAGTTGAGGTCTACCTATGATGACAATTACAGGCTGGCCTCATCTTTTTAAGTTGGAGAACTTGCACAATTGGTGGCTGACTAAATACTTTTTTCCCCACTGTACTTTTTTGCCTCAAATTTTCCAAAATCACAGCAAAACTGCACATTTTTGCAGCGTCCACATCATTACCTTCCCATGTGGCCTTACCGTGACTGTTGTCGTTGAGAGCAGTTGGAAGTAGCTTGTGTACCCATTTTATACAGAAATAAAAGTAAATAAAATTTTCTTACCTGTATTTTTCCTTTCCTTGAATACAAAGGAAGCACAAACCAAATAAGTTAGTCTTGGCCCCTACCTACTAGGACAGAAGAAAAACACGTCAGTGGTCCATAAGCAATTATCAATTATTCCAGCTGGAGCACATACAAAACACCCCTGAGGCAGTAACCACACGTGTAAGTATGAAGCAAAATAATTTATTAGAGAGGAAAAGTTGTGCTGCTTTTGCATTGAAGGAAAAGAAAATTATAAGTAAGACAATTTTATTTTTCCTTAACATACTCAAGCAGCACAAAACAAATGGTACACAATAAGCACTTGTCTGTTGAATGTCGCTTCCCTGGCACCATATAACACTAGCTTATAATGGGCAACAAAAGTGGAAGAATAGGCCCGTGTGTCAGATTTGCAGGTCTGATCAAATCCAACATAACTTTTTTTATCGAAGATGTTGAGGTTGAATGGGTGGAATCCTTTAAGGAATACAGGGTACTTTGTATGTTAATGCTCAGCAAGTTTTTTCATGTTTTCCTTCTCGCGAGATATGTAAAGGCTCTTTATTTGCGGAGCAAGCTTTGGTTTTCTATTGGTACAAATTTTTGGTATGTATGCTATTTGACCAAAGCTAGGTGACCAAAATACACTAATTTGCGCATTGCAGTATATATATATATATTTTTACGATGTTTACTGTATGGGAGAAATAATGCCATTTCTGGATAGTGCAGCCTTAAACGCACAAGAGGATACCTAACATTTTTATTTTAATTACATTGAGTTTTTTAAATGAAATTTTTTTTTTTTTCCTTTTTTTTCTTGTCCCACAAGGGGAATCTGCTGATCCCCAGTGCAATGTACTGCAATACATCATATAGCTAGTGGTATAGCTTTCCAGTGGTAAATAACACAGCCAAAGTTAGAGGATACGAAAGGTCCTCTTTAACAGACCATGGAGGGCTGCATGATCCAGCATCAACTGTTCTTTCTTTTTGGGTAAATAATAAAGTTTCTATTTATATTTTTCATCAGATTCTACTGTCTTTTTGACTAGTATAATAGGAGAAGAAAAGAAAACAGTTTTCGGCCAGACAGGGGTGTAGTTATAGGAGATGCAGCATCAGCAATCGATACCGGGCCCTGACAGCTGTGGGGGGCCCCAAAGGCCTCTATGCCACATAAAGTAAAGTATATCACTATTCTAAATGGTACAATGTAAGCATCAGAGATTTTTTTATTGGACCCAGGAGTTTTAAAGTTATGCCCAGTTTTGCATTGGACCCAGGAGTATTAAAGTTATGCCCAGTTTGTAAATGTATGACCACTGCAGGGACATAACAGTCAGACAAAAGTACAGACAGTGACACATGCAGAAATGCTCTGTCAGTTAACTCTGAGCTGATACATAGATAAATGAGAGGTACAGAGGCAGGAAACACATTCTTCACCTTAAAGTACACTCTTTCCGCTTGTTCTCTCCAGGGTGGACTAACCTTGAAGCATGCAGGGAGGGACTACTGGCAGAGGCGCAGACCGCACCTTGAAAGAATGCTGGAGTTAGAGGGGAGGAGTTTCACTTCTAGAAGACACCGATGCAGCAGGATCAGAGAGTGCTGGGAAAACAACGGAGCACAGGGGGCAAAGTGAGTCTTTTTTTTTTTTTTTCACCTCCCCTCGCCTATTTTAAAAATAATTTGTTTTGCCCGGATAAACCTCTTTAAGAAATATCTTTTAAAGCATGTCTAAACTGATTTTCAGCACTGTATCATCAGCCTGTCAATAAGGCATAAATTGTAGCAAGTGATAAGTAACTACTACTGCTAATCTTTGAATCACATTTACACTAGGTTCACACATTCCATTCTTTGGGTCCGCTTGGGGTCCTAATACGCCAGGTTTCCATCTGAAAAATGCGGAGAGAAATGTCCTGCTTGCAGGACTTTTCTCTCCGCATTTTTCAAGCGGAATGGAGGATGGAAACCCCCAACGGAGACCGAGCGCTAGTGTGAACCTAGCCTAAGATGGCCTGAACTCGCAAACTACAAATAGGAGCCGCTTGAAAAAAGATAGAGGGTCCACTAAAGTGTTGCAGTTTTTCATGGGATGTGAAGGCGTGTTGTTTCTCTGAATAAAGCTTCTTTATCTCTAATGGAATTTGCTTAATTACATGCTGGATTATTTACTATTTGGCTGGCGTTGCTTACCAGAGTGTTATGTCTGAATGTTCATGTAAAATATTGCTATTATTAGCTCTTTAAGGCTGAGGCCCCACGTTGCGGAAACGCAGCTTTTTTTGTTGCAGATTTTGCTGCTGTTTTTTGAGCCAAAGTCAGGAGTGGCTTGAAAAGGGATGGAAAATATAAAGGATATTTCCCTTTTGTTAAATCCACTCCTGACTTTGACTCAAAAAACCGCAACAATATCTGCAACAAAAAAAACTGACATGGGCAAGGACTCAGTGAAAGCATACAGTAGTGAAACTGCTTCCTAAATCCTTGCATAAGATCTGTAGGGATGCGAAGTGTTAAAAACTCCTGATTCACAAATAAATTTGTGATTTGCCTAATGTTAGGAAGAACTGGTGAATTAATATTCATGCAAATGTGATAATGCAATAGTTAAAGTAATTCTACTATTGTATTCTATGGACTGGTATATAAGGCAAAACAGCTCATTTGTCTCTAGAAGCATAAACTCCTGTACACCTTTACTTAGTTAGGTAAAGTTTTCCCTCTTCTTTGTGCTGTGATCATCCTTTTGATCAATAATTCACATTTTGGACAGTGAATCTATCAAACACAATGTAAAAAATGCCTACTGCTAGAGTAAGCAAACCAGCTCTTTCCAAAAAAGAAAGTGCTGCCTCTAGTGCCACATATTGAAAACAGGTCTTGGAACATGAATACCATGTAAGCCAAGCCAGACACTTCTCTACAAACAGCAGTTTTAACCCTCTCCAATTGCTAATATGACTGATAACAGGCATTTAACCCTTTCATGCCTCAGCCAATTTTTGTTTTTGCATTTCCATTTTTCCCTCTCCCCATTCCAAAAGCCATAATTTTTTCATTTTTCAGTTCACAGAGTCACATGATGGATTATTGTTTGCGGGACAAATTGTACTTTGTAATGGCACCATTCATCCTGTACAATGTACTGGGAAGCTGGAAAAAAATTCTTAATGAGGTGGAATTGGAAAAAAACTGCATTTGCGCCAATTTCTTGTGGTTTTAATTTTTACGGCATTCACTATGTGGTAAAAATGACATGCTACCTGTATTCTGCAGGTCAGTACAATCACGGCGATTCCAAATTTATATAGTATTTGTAATATATTGATACCTTTTAAAAAAACTAAAACAAAAATTTGTGTCGCCGTGTTCTGACACCTGTAACTTTTTCATATTTACCAGTATGGAGCTGCGTATGGCATGTTTTATGCGGGACAAGATTATGTTTTTATTTATACCATTTGGGGGAAGGTCTAATCACTTTTTATTAAATTTTTTTTAGGAAGCAAAGTGTTGAAAAAAACGCCATTTGGATTTTTTTTCCCCGCTACGTCGTTCACCATATGGGATAAATATTTTTATATTTTAATAGTTCGGACATTTTGGAGCACAGGGACAACTAAAGTGTTTATGTTTACTTTTGTTTACTGTATTTATTTTTATATGTGATCTAGGGAAAGTGGGGTGATTTGAACTTTTGTGGGCTTTTTTTGTTTTTTCATACTTTGAAAAGCTTTTTTTTTTTTTCATTCACTTTTATGTTCAGACCCCCTAGGGATCTTGAACCGTAGGGAGTCTGATCGCTCATACATCCCCATGCGACCAAGGATGTACTATTACTATTTAAAAGATTCAAAGATATTAAAACATAACAAAAATATATAAATGTAGGATTGCGATCACCGTACTGACCTGCAGAATGTATGTAACCTTTTACCATACCATGAATTCAGTAAAAGCCAAACCCATGGGAAAATGGTGCAAAGCAGTGAAAGCAGCCTAACTTATATTGCTATTCTTCTATCTAAGGAGAAGATAATGACACCAAAAGTAACAATGTATGAAAGGGATCAATGGGTGAACGCCAATGCTTATGAACCAATCTTAGGAAGAGTTTTGGGGATTTTGCATAGTGGCTTGTATATGATAATAAGAATACTTTTGTATGTTTCTACTACATTGATATCATGATTTATTTATTTTGCTTGCTTATATAGTGCCAACATATTCTGCAGCGTTTTGCAGATATTGTCATCAATCACTGTGCCAAGCAGGGCTCACAGTACTGCTTGGAGGATCATCAAACAAAAGGTATGCCTAAAATAGCCTTTATAAAGGCTATCTGAATATGTGTTTATCTCAGTCTTCATTTTGGCAATGATAGACTCCCTTTAACCACTTCCGTACCGCCCATAGACTATATACGTCCAATGGGTGGTTGTCTAGTTCTGCAAGGACGTGCCGGTACATCCAGGCAGAACTCAGTAGCTGCACAAAATCGTGCAGCTACTGAAACTGGGAGTCGGCTGTAACTTCAGCCGGAGCTCCCAGAGAGAAGACAGGGAAGGTTTATTACTTTCCCTGTCTTCCCGATCACTGTGTATACAGCGCTATGGGCGCTGCCATCTTGCGGCCGCCCTCTGACCTGCCGGTCATGCAGCGTCTGCAAGACGCAACAAAAAAAAAAAAAAAAGTAATCAGATGTCCCCAAAGGTCTATTATGACCTTATGGGGACACAATGTAAAAAAAAGAAAAAAAAAAAATTAATAGAAAAGTAAAAAAAAAATGTAAATAAAATAATTAAAAAAATAAATAAAATAAAATGCCTTATTATAGGTTATAGCCCCACCCCCGACGACACCATAAAAAATTAAAATTACCGTAACGGAGAGGAAAAACTGTTCTATAAAGTTTTTTAGTAGCACTTTGTGTTATTAAATAAAAAAAAATGAAAAGTGAAAAACAGACACATTTTCCCTCCTCTTTTGTTTATATTTTCCTGGATATAAAAAAAAAAATTAAAAACACATGCAAAAATAAAAACAACATAAAAATAAAGCCCTATGTGTCACTGAAAAAAGTCGCAGAAATTAGTTGAATAACGCAAATGATGGACCAAATGGACCAGAAATTGTCACGGTACTGAAGTGGTTAAGCCCATGACTCCAGCAATGCAAGGCAACAGTGCTGATTTATACAGGCAATGCATAAGAAAATTATACATACCCCTTAGTGACCACTGATGTACTTGGCGCAAAAAGACGTAATAGTACATCATCGATTGGCCACCCACTCACTATACTGACAGCTAACACCCCGCTCCATTACCCTTGGTCGGAGCTGAGTTCCAATTGGGGCTTTTATAACCCTTAGATGCCACGGTCAAACATGACCACGACATTTAATGGGTTCCGCTATGTATTTTCCGCAGCCTGGGGTCTGCCCAGTGACCCTGGGCTGCCATGAGCCACACATACCTGGTTGATCCTGCCACGATGGGAGGAAGTCAGCCTATGCTGACACATGATCCTGACACATGTATTGCAGTGTATAGTACTGAACCAGCGATCAGAACATTGCTGGTTCAGGTCCCCTAGTGGGACATCAAAAAAAAAAAAAAGTACAAAAAATATAATGTAAAAAAAATAAAGTGTGTAAAAAAAAAAAAAAATGAATAAATGAATAAAGACCCCAAAATGCCTCTTTCCTATATAAAATTAATTATATATAAAAACCTAAAAATTAATAAAAACAATACGTATTTGGTTTTTGCCGTGTCCGTAACAATAAAACTGAAACATTATTTAACCTGCAAGGTAAATGTCAAAAAAACAAAACAAAAAAAAAAAAACTACAAAAGTAATGATTTTTTGCCATCTTGCCTTACAAAGTATGCTATAAAAAGTGATCAAAAAGTCATATATACCCCATAACAATACCAAAAAAAAAGCACAGGTCATCCCGCAAAAAATAAGACCTCAACCAACTTTGTCAACCGAAAAATAAAAATGTTATGCATCTCAGAAGATGGCGATGCAATAGTAACTGATTTATGTCCCCAAATGGGTTTTTCTTCTGAAAATTTAGTAACGCATAAAAAAAATATATACATTAGGTATCACTGTAATCGTACTGACCCACAGAATTAAGGTAACATGTTACTTATGCAGTACGCTGTGCATAAAAAAAAATGAAAAAGTAAAAGCTATGCCAGAATTGATGTTTTTTTTATCCACCAAGAAAAAGTTAATAAAATTTAGTCAATAAGTTATAGGCACCCTAAAGCAGTGTCCAAATAGATGCAATACAAAATCCATCTCATACCGCAAAAAAACAAGTCCTCATATGGCTACATCACCAGAAAATTTTTTTTTTACCTCTACAATGTGAAGACAAAAACCCCCAAAATCGCCATATCATTAGAAAAAAAACTGGCTGTGGCAGGAAGGGAATGTATAATAATTTAGAGCTAACGAGGGAAAATACACCAGAAGTGACCCCCCCCCCCCAATCATAGGAGCTGGGGAAATAGTAGGGAATTTGTTGTTCCCAATGTATTTTGCACAACTTACATATTCACTTTCACCATCCGCTGTGCATTCACATCTGGGATACTAATGCTCACTGAAACCCTTTATAAATATTTTGAGGGGTGCAGTTTTCAAAATGGGGACACTCCCTAGGGGATTCCACTTTACTGGTACCTTAGAAGCTCTGCAAACGTGACATAGTGTCCAGATACCAAACATCTGAATCTGCACTACAAAAGACGGCAGTTTATACCCACATATGGCATTGTTAAGTACGTTATCTTGGGTACAACAGTATCATACATGTGGACATAAACTGCTGTTTGGGCACACAGCAGGGTGCAGATGTGAAGGAGCGCTGTGTGCTTTTGGAGCGCAGATTTAGTTTGGTTTTGGACGCCATGTCATGTTTGCAGAGACCCTAAAATTACCCCTACAAAATGGGGTCACTCCTTGGGTAATTCTAATTTACTGGCACCTCCAGGGCTCCGCAAAAATAATATGGTATCCAGAAAGTTCCTCTAAATCTATACTCTAAAAGCTAAAAAGCCCTTCTGAGCCCTGCTGTGTGCCCAAGCAGCAGTTTAAGTCCATATATACAACTTTTTTGAACCCCGGATTGTCCACTTGATAGATTTAGGATTGCATGTCTCTGATGACACAAAGTGGGAACAAGATATTGGGCACTGAAATGGCATATTTCTATAAAAATTTCAATTTTCACTTTGTACATTCATTTTTGGCAAGCTCTCTTTCCATTCTGAACCCCAGCATGTACCCATACAGCAGTTTACGACCTCATATGGGATATTTCCATGCTCAGAAGAAATTGTGTAACAAACTGGTGTGTTTTTTTTCTTTATCTCCTTGAAAAATATTTTTTTCATTTTTACATCCCAATGCTAATAAAATCTGTGAAACAGCTGTGATGTCAAAATGCTCACCATACCCCTTGATAAATTCCTAGAGGGGTGTAGTTTCTAAAATGGGGTCACTTTCTGGGGCTTTCCATTGTACTGGTACTTTACGGGCTCTGCAAATATGACATGGCACCTGAAAACTATTCCAGCAAAATCTGCTCTCCAAAAGCCAAAAGTGCTCTTTCCATTACGAGCCTCCCTATGTACCATACAGCAGATTACGACCACATATGGGGTATTGCTGTGTTCATGAGCAATTGTTTAACAAAGTATACGGTGCTTTTTCTCCTTTAACCACTTGTGAAAGTGAAAACTTTGGGGATAAAGTGACATTTTAGTAATTTTTCTTTTACTCTTCCCAATGTTAATAAAATCTGTGAAACTGCTGTGGAGTCAAAATGCTCACTATACTCCTTGATGAATTCTGTGAGGGGTGTAGTTTCCAAAATGGGGTCATTTTTGGAGCGATTCCATTGTATTGGTACTCTGGAAATGAGACATGGCACCTGAAAACTATTCCAGCAAAATCTTCTTTTTAAACACCCAATGTCGTTCCTTCCCTTTGTGGTGCTGTTGTGTGCCCAAACATAACTTTACACCCACATGTGGGGTATGTCTGTGCTCGGGAGAAATTGCATAACAAACTGTAAGATGCATTTTATCCTTTAACCCCCCTTGAATGTGTTAATTTTAGGACTAAATGAATGTATTATTGAAAAAAAAAATGAAATGTCTAAATTTCACCTCCATATTGTTTTAATTCCTGTGAAATGCTTAAATGGTTAACAAACTTCCCAAATGCGGTTTTGAATTATTTGAGAGGTGCTGAAAATGGGGTGATTTATGGGGGTTTCTAATATATTGGCCTTTATAATCTCCATCAGAACTGAAGTGGTCACTAAAAAATTAGTTTGGAAAATCGCTGTTACACTTGTAAGGGTGGGTTCACACTACCGTTGGACATTCGTTCTGATAATGTCCGTTAAAAGAAAAAAAAACAACAGACACCTATCATAACAGACATTAACGGACACTATCTGATGTTAATGTGTCCGTTTTTTTAACTGATCCATTTAATGGTTTCTGCTTTCTGAGCATGTACAGAAAAAAACGGACAGTAATAATGGACAGTAATAACAGATGCCTGTCATAGACTTTAATATTAAAAAATAACGGACGCTTGATGTCCGTCGTGAAACCGTTATTTTTCACTGACACAAAAGTCCTGCATGCAGGATTTTTTGTCTGCAAAAAATAATGGACATGTGACGGATTTGGTGTAAACGGACACTAATGATCACTAACGGACACTAGATAAAATCCCATTGAAATCAATGGAAATTTTAATGGATTTGTGACGGTTCAGCTAGTGTCCACTGCTAAAATCTTGTAATGGACAATAGCAATGGACACTACTGACGGTCACCAGCGGTAGTGCGAACGACCCCTAAGGCATCTAATGTCAAAAATAAAGGACGATTAAAAGCTGAAGTCAATATAAAGCAGAGATATGGTAGATATTATTTATTACTGTATGGTGGTATGACTGTCTGAAAAGCAGAGCATTTCACGTTTTGAAAATTGCGATTTTTTTTTTTTTTTTTTTTTTTCTTTCTCCCCCCACAAATTTCCATCAAATTTTCTATTTTTTTAAATTAAATAAATACAAAAATATTGATCAATGTTTACCATTAACATGCGTCACAAAAAAAATATTCTCATAATCACTTGTGTAAGTTAAAGCGTCTCAAAGTTATTGCCATATAAAGTGACAGATGTTCAACTTTGGAGCCCCATTTTCATAATATAACTATTAAATATATGACTATAACTATTAAAGGGGTTGTCCAGGCAAAAATGGACAAGCCCTTTAACTTTTAAATCAGCTGGGGGCAATGAAAAAAATAGATAAATTCATACTCACCTGTCCCCGATGTTCTTCTGCTCAACGGGTCTCTTCCGAAATTCTGCTGATTGGCCTCAGCGGTCACGTGACCACTGAGGCCAATCAACGGCCTCAGCAAGAGACCCGTGAAGTGACAGGTAGTGACATCGCATGCCCTTCGCTGATTGGCCTCAGTGGTCATATGAATGCTGAGGCCAATCAGCGGCTTCAGCGGAACTCCAGAAGAGATCCGTTGAGCAGAAGAACAGGAACGCGCCGTGAGGACACCGTCGCAGCGACGAGTATGAATTTTTTTTATTTTTTTCACTTCCCCTGGCTGATTTAAAAGTTAAAGGGTTGTCCATTTTTGCCTGGACAACCCCTTTAAATATCATTGAGTTACAATATTCAATGTAATTGGGATATAAGAGGTTAATTTATACACTGCTGACAACATACTTCTATCTTAGTACACATGGGTGTGTCAAAGGTACAGTGGGTATGGAAAGTATTCAGACCCCTTTAAATTTTTCACTCTTTGTTTCATTGCTGCCATTTGCTAAAAGCAAAAAAGTTCATTTTATTTCTCATTAATATACACTCAGCACCCCATCTTGACAGGAAAAAACAGAAAGGTAGATATTTTTGCTAATTTATTAAAAAAGAAAAACTGGAATATCACATGGTCAAAAGTATTCAGACCCTTTGCTCAGTATTGAGTAGAAGCACCCTTATGAACTAGTACAACCATGAGTCTTACTGGGAATGATACAACAGGTTTTTCACATCTGGATTTGGAGATCCTCTGCCATTCTTCCTTGCAGATCCTCTCCAGTTCTGTCAGGTTGGATGGTGAACGTTGGTGGACAACCATTTTCAGGTCTCTCCAGAGTTGCTGAATTGGGTTGAGGTCAGGGCTCTGGCTGGGCCAGTCAAGAATAGTCACAGAGTTGTTCCGAAGCCACTCCTTTGTTATTTTAGCTGTGTGCTTAGGGTCATTGTCTTGTTGGAAGGTGAACCTTCGGCCCAGTCTGAGGTCCAGAGCACTCTGGAAGAGGTTTTCTTCCAGGATATCTCTGTACTTGGCCGCATTCATCTTTCCTTCAATTGCAACCAGTCCCTGCAGCTGAAAAACACCCCCATAGCATGGTGCTGCCATCACCATGTTTCACTGTTGGGATTTTATTGGGCAGGTGATGAGCAGTGCCTGGTTTTCTCCACATATACCGCTTAGAATTAACGCCAAAAAGTTCAACCTTCGTCTCATCAGACCAGAAAATCTTATTTCTCATAGTCTGGGAGTCCTTCATGTGTTTTTTGGCAAACTCTATGCGGGCTTTCATATGTCTTGCACTCAGGAGATGCTTCATTCGGGCCACTCTGCCATAAAGCCCCAACTGGTGGAGGGCTGCAGTGATAGTTGACTTTGTGGAACTTTCTCCATTTCCCTACTGCATATCTCAGCCACAGTGATCTTTGGATTCTTCTTTACCTCTCTCACCAAGGCTCTTCTCCCACGATTGCTCAGTTTGGCTGGACGGCCAGGTCTAGGAGTTCTGGTCGTTCCAAACTTCTTCCATTTAAGGATTATGAAGGCCACTGTGCTCTTAGGAACCTTGAGTGCTGCAGAAATTCTTTTGTAACCTTAGCCAGATCTGTGCCTTGCCACATTTCTCTCTCTGAGCTCCTTGGGCAGTTCCTTTGACCTCATGATTCTCATTTGCTCTGACATGCACTGTGAGCTGTGAGGTCTTATATAGACAGGTGTGTGCCTTTCCTAATCAAGTCCAATCACTTTAATTAAACACAGCTGGACTTTAATGAAGGAGTAGAATCATCTCAAGGAGGATCAGAAGGAAATGGACAGTATGTGGGTTAAATATGAGTGTCACAGCAGTGTACATTAATGAGAAATAAAATGAACTTTTTTGCTTTTAGCAATGGCTGCAATGAAACAAAGAGTGAAAAATTTAAAGGGGTCTGAATACTTTCTGTACCCACTGTATGTTATATTGGTGCTATACATATAGCAGGGCAAAGAGTTTCAAAGCTCCAAGGACCCACCTCTCTATTGATATAAATGATTGACAGACACACATGTGAGGGTCTCACTCTTGTTGCTACTATGCTGTTGGGGGATGGAGGAAGAATGACAGAGGAAGACTGCAGAGGCCTGACTGGAGTTCTAGACATCTAAACTCGACACCAATATGGAGAAAAGCTAACCATGGACATCTTCAATTACAGCATTGACTGATATATCTATTATTCTGTAAGATTTTCCTATACTGTGTGACGTGCAAAAGTATTCATCCCCCTGTACTCTGATACCCCTAAATAAAATCCAGTGCAATCAATCGCCTTCAGCAATGTATATATTTTAGTATAATTTAGTCTCAGTATAAATACACCTGTTCTGTGGAG
The DNA here is from genome assembly GCA_947044405.1 of Leptodactylus fallax. Lineage (NCBI taxonomy): Eukaryota > Metazoa > Chordata > Amphibia > Anura > Leptodactylidae > Leptodactylus > Leptodactylus fallax. The sequence continues at coordinate 4,132,648 of CAMRHE010000022.1, read as the reverse complement.
GCCTCAGTGGTTTGTTAGAGAACACTAGTGAACAAACAGCATCATGAAGAACAAGGAACTCACCAGACTGGTCAGAGATAAAGTTGTGGAGAAGTTTAAAGCAGGGTTAGGTTCTAAAAACATCCCAAGGTTTGAGCATCCCAAGGAGCACTGTTCAATCCATCATCCAAAAATGGGAAAAAGTATTTTACAACTGCAAACCAAGACATGGCCTAAACTAAAAGATCGAGCAAGGAGAACACTGGTCAGAGAAGCAGCCAAGAGGCCCATGGTCATTCAGGAGGAGCTACAGAAATTCACAACTCACGTGGGAGAATCTGTCCACAGGACTACTATAAGTCGTGCACTCCACAAATCTGGCTTTTATGAAAGAGTGGCAAGAAGAAAACCATTGTTGAAAGACAGACATAAGAAGTGCCATTTGCAGTTTGTCACAAGCCATATAGGGGACACAGCAAACATGTGGAAGGTTTTCTGGTCAGATGAGACCAAAACTGAACTTTTTGGCCTAAATGCAAAGCGCTATGTGTGGTGGAAAAGTAACACTGCTCATCACCCTGAACACACCATCTCCACTGTGAAACATGGTGGTGGCAGCATCATGCTGTGGGGAGGCTTTTCTTCAGCAGGGACAGGGAAGCTGGTCAGAGTTGATGAGAAGATGGATGGAGCTAAATACAGGGCAATCCTGGAAGAAAACCTGTGGAGGCTGGAAAAGACTTGAGACTGGGAAAGAGATTCACCTTCCAGCAAGACAATGACCCTAAACATACAGCCAGAGCTGTTCACAGATGCTCTCCATCCAATCTGGCTGAGCTTGAGCTATTTTGCAAAGAAGAATGGCAAAAATATCAGTTTCTAGATGCACAAAGCTGGTAGAGACATAACCCAAAAGACTTGCAGCTGTAATTGCAGCCGTACAAAGTATTGATACAGGGGGTGGAATACTTTTGCACATCACACTTTTAAGATTTTTATTTGATTAAAATGTTGAAAACCATGTATTATTTTTCTTCCACTTCACAATTATCTGCTACTTTGTGTTGGTCTATCACTTAAAATCTCAATAAAATACATTTAAGTTTGTGGCTGCAAGGTGACAAAATGTGATAAAGTTCAAGGGATATGAACACTTTCGCAAGACTTCAATAAATTTTCATTTTCATATGAATTTGTAAGTTCCTCTAGTAATGCGCTATGGGTCACCTGTGGGTATCAATTACATCAACCCAAGAATACCAAATTTTACATTATTGCCTGAGTAAATCTGTTTATCCAAATATGATCCAATAAGGGCATATTAAAATAGGCACTTACCCCATAAGGTCACAATAAAACTGTAAAAACCCTCCTGAAATTGCAGATTTTTTGTATTGCAGGTTTTGAAATTATGGCTGAAATAAATATTATTGAGATATAACTAGTTATGAGTATTTTAACCCTTTAGCGATCTAACATTTTAGCCTTAAACCAGTAACATTTTATCCCTCTGCATTCCTGGATTCATAACTTTTTACATTTTATTTAAATGTAGATTTATGAGACTTTAAATTTTGTGATTTTTTGAACAGTTTTTATTACTTTTTGAGAAGTGAGATGATCAGAAAACATTAATTCTGGCATCTGAATTTTAAGGTATATATCGTTTATCATGTAGAATAAATAATATACTAATTTTATTTTAGGGGTTGTTATGGATGTGGTGATACTAATTGTGTGAGTTTTTTTTGTTTTTGATTAATCAACATATAAGGGGTTAAATGGCAAGTTTGCTTTCTGACTGATAATGGAAAGGGATAACAAAATCTCTTAAAAATTTTCTGGTAAATTGCTTTTCTGAAGGATAGAAATGACTTTATCAGACATACCATGTCTTCTTAAAATCAACCTTTCAGGATCCATGCTGTGAGTTTTAGATTCTGTGGGTTCTGATAGAAAATAGGACCCTGAAGAAGAAGATCTTTCCTCTCGGGGAGAGGAATAGGGACTTCTAAGGTCAGTTGTCTTAGAATCAAATACCAGCTCCTTTTTGAAAAGGATGGAACTATTAGAATGACCTTTGCTCTCTCTTCCTGGCTCTTTCTCAGCATCTGAGGAATTAAAGAGGGTTGACAGACGGTATAAACTAGGTTTACTGACCAACTCTGCGATAAAGCATCTACTGCCACTGAATTGACTCTGTGATTTAGTGAGTAGAATGTTTCAACTTGTTAATTTTTCCTTGATGTAAATAGGTCTATTTCTGGGAGAACCCACTTTTATATCAGGAGCTGATAAACTTTATTGTTTAGCATTTCCGACTTTGTTTCCAGCGAAAAAAAACAGCTTCACAGCGCAGAGGGTGTAAGCGCACACCCGCACATTGCTTTAAAAACCTATTCAAGTGAATGGGTTTTTAAGCAAATTGTCGCAAACCTTTCCCTATCCAGTTTTCCGACATATAGGTCAGATTTGCAGCGGACAGAGTGCCGCCGCAAGTGTGAACTCACCCTAATTTAAGGATTGTCGATTTATAGTATATGCAGGAGACAGAATTTCCCTGTATTTCTGCACCCCAGCCAAGACTGCTGGTGTCTGTGGTTACCACTATATAAGAAGTTGGGTTCCATAGGACTCCTTTCCACAGATTCTCTGGCTGAAGCCACCAATGTAGGGGAATATTTTACCCTTGATGGGATCTGGATTTTCTTGCTTAGAGATTCCTATCTTCTGTCCCATTTGGACAGAACTAGGTTTTTGAGAGTGCGAGAGTGGAATTGGCATTGAAATTTTTTACTGTTTTTTTCTCTACTGATAGGAATAAAGTTTGGAGAGATGAATCCAGTAGAACACCCAGGAATTTGTTGTTTTTGAGGATGAAGATTGTACTTTTCAAAATTGATTATCTACTCCAGGTGAATAATACGGTATCTCACTGATGTATTAGTTTGGAAGGACTGTCTGCTATCAGAAGTAGGCCATCCAGATATGGAACCAAAATTATGTCTTGCTTCTTTAACAATGCCATGACTTCTACCATGATCTTCAAAAAAACTCTTGGGGCTGAAGATATTTTGAATGGTAGGCACCAGAACTGCATGGAGAAAATAAGGACCCACTTGGATGGCAAATCTTAAGTACCTCTTATACCCAGAATAAATGAGGACATGGTAATAGGTGTCTCTTAAGTCAATTGTGCACATGACCACATTCTGGCTTATCAAAGGGTTGTAGTTTGAATTAATTCCATTTTGAAACATCGATGATTGACCCATTTCTTGAGATACTTTAAATTTATGATCATCCTCTAAGAACCATTTGGTTTCCTCACCAGGAACAATTTTGAGTACAGTAATACCTCGTACACTCGCGTTTCCGAATTTGCGAATTCACAGATTCGCGATATTTTTTTGGCAACTAACATATATAGATTTTGCTCTTTTTTTTCAGATCTGTGAAATTTAATTAAAAAAAACACCTTCGCTATTGGGTAGTAGCGTCCTGTTCGTTACGTACCCGGTAATTAGTTTCATTTTACTGTGAGTGTATAAGAAAAATGAATGAATGTATTAATATACAGTACTGTACAGTATACTTTAGTATACTGTACAGTACTGTAGGGTAAAGTTTATTGATATTTAGGGGTTAAACATTAGAAATCGGCATTGTAAGCGCTTCTAAGCGCTTGTACCAAACATTCGCGATTCCTCGCGATCCGCGACCCGCTCTGTAACCTAACCTCGCGAATGTAAGAGGTATTACTGTAATCTTTTATATCTCGTCATCTTGGACTTAGCAGATTGCATTTAACCACAGCAGTTCCTGGATGTCAAAAAGCAAGATTTCTTGCAGTTGGATCAACTGGAAGGACATAATCTGGAATTTCACAGGAGGAATAGATACAAACTTTTTTTGCAGCCTTCTACTCTTTGAGGAATCCAGGGGTTCCCGATTATTTTGAACCAGTTTGTTCTAAAGCATTCTTCCCCTGACCCTGTTGGCGTCATTGTTTGATGTGCTTGCATTGTTAGGGTTAAGTAAGAACCCTCTGCCTTTTCCTCCTATGATGTAGCTCCAGCGGACAGTTTTTCCTTTCCCCCTAAAACTTGAAAAGTGTTGGTGGTTTTCATAAAGAGACTGTGACTTTAGGTTTTTCTTCTTTTTTTTTTTTTAAATAAATTCTTTATTTAAATTTTCGAAAATAAAATATAAATACAAACCATGACAGAAGTACTGTCATCTGAAATAGCAATAGATAAACATAGAGCGCCAACTGGTGCTACAGGTGATGCAAACATTATGAGATATACTATATAGTTCATGAGTCCAAATTTCAAATCAAGACAATATAAGGATGCCCCAGGGGAAAAAAAAAAATTATAGCGAATGTAGGAAGGGGGAGAAACGAAGGGGAGGGTAGAAAGTAGGGAAAAAAAGGAGAGGTAGGAATGGGAATGAAGGGGGTCAGAGAACAGGGCTTACTCTCAGTTGACTCTGTAGAGATCTCAGGACCCCATCAGAACCCAGTAGTCCTGCGTGCCCTGAATCCAGGGGGTCCAGGTGGAAATGAACACATAATGCGCATTTTTGAAGGATGCTGTCAGGCCCTCTATTTTTTGAATGTCCTCCACGCTGTGTATCCAATGTGCCAATGTGATTGGGGCAATAGATTTCCAGTGAGCCGGAATGCAGGTTCTGGCTGCATTGACAAAGTGTTTAAAGGTGGATTTGTGGTAGGTTCTGAGGGAAAAGTGTGAAACATATACATTTTCTCCAAAAATAAGCCCTACCCCGAAAATAAGCCATAGCTTGATTTTGCAGGATTTTTTCAGTAGACTTGAAATATAAGTCCTACTCCAAAAATAAGCCCTAGTTACAGTCAGCACCTCCAGTGCTAGGTTATGTCACATGACGTCACAGAGACAGAGAATAGACATACCGTAGCTCCCAACCGACCTGGACAAGTGCCCCGCTACCTCTTACCACGACAGGGCAAAATCTGCTCACCCGCTCCACAGTCCCGCTTCCCCGTCGCTACTATGCTGTGGGCTTGGCTACCTACGTGACCAGATGTCAGGTGCCACCCCTGCTTGTTCCCACAAACTCAGCCACTCCACTACAGCACCTCCCCCTTAGCGTAAAGGAGAGGAGATAGAGAGGGCATGGTGCCACTGCCACACAAAGTGTTTAGAGAGAGAGAGACCCACTGACACTGCATCATCAATTGTGAATGTAACCCTAACCATTTTATAACATTCAACCAGAGCGAAACTGAATAGATTCTGATTCGCTCTGATGCCTGAAAGATAAAACCTACCCCGAAAATAAGCCTTAGCCCTTTTTTCGGAGAAAAAAAATAATATAAGACTCCGTCTTATTTTCATAGAAACACGGGTAGTAGAAAAAAGGCCAGTATAGCTAACTGAAAAACTTTCATGAGTACATAGTGGACCCTGTCCCAGTAGGGCCACAAGAGCAGGCATGGCCAGAAGATGTGGAGGAGAGAGCCCTCTGCTGATCTGCATCTCCAACAGGAGAGAGGTGGCAGGAAACATTTTATGTAATCTAACTGGGATGCGGTACCACTGGGTCAAAAGTCTGTACCCCACTTCCTGGTATTTACTAGCAATAGATGATTTAAGCACAAATTCTAAGATTCTACAGTGCTGTGGAGGTGGAGAAAGACCAGGCTGGTCTTCCCACTTCAACAGAAAGGGTGACATATAGTCTTGGGCAGGTGGCATTAAGAGGTTGTAGAATTCCTATAGGGCGTGTCGGCTTTTTAGGTTTTTCTTCTGGGAAGCCCTTCTTATCTACCACTTTCTCTAGGATGTTATCAAGAACTGGACCGAAGACATGACTGCCGGATAAAGGAAATGTGCATAGCTTATTCTTTGAAGTCGTGTCTCCCAACCACTTTTTTAACCACAAAGCTGCTCTTGTGGTGTTAGAAAGGGCACCATTCCATGCTGTGACACTGATAGATTCTGCAGAGGCATCTTCAAGGAAACCACTTGTCATTTTAAGCAAAGGGTTGGAATCCAAGATTTCTTCTTTGGAGGTTTTCAATTTAATATGGTTCTCTAGTTGGTTTACCCATAAACAGATAGCTCTAACAAGTGAGGTTGCTAAAATATTGATAGAAATCAAAGTTGAAGACGATTCCCATGATTTCTTTAGCAACCTGTCAGCTTTTCTGTCCATGGGGTATTTTAGTTGTGACAAGTCTTCAAATGGTAATGCCATTTTATAACAACTTTTGCTACTGGAATATCTACTTTAGGGAAGGTATCTTAGGCTTTTGTATCTTCTGAATTGAATAGTAAGCGCAAACAAGTAGCTGAGAAAAGCCCAAGTGAGCATAATATGAGAGATCCAGGAACTGCAAATATAGATCAGATACATGCAGATACCCACAACATATTTAACCTTAATACTGATGTTTCATTTTGGAAAAAAACAACTCATACATTAACATCTTTTGTCTTTATAAAAAAGCACACAGTGGCCCTCACACAGTATTATATGTTCCACAGTGGGCCCCCACACAGTATTATATGCTCCACAGTGAGCCCCCACACAGTATTATATGCTCTATATTAGGCCCCCACAAAGTATTATAAGCTCCACAGTGAGCCCCCTCAAAGTATTATATGCTCCCCAGTGGGCCCCCACAAAGTATTATATGCTCCACAATGGACCCCTACAGAATATTATACGCTCCACAGTGGGCCCCCACACAGTATTATGTCAGACAAACTGGTTGCTAATAATGCAGTAGGGGTTTCAGGCAGCAGGTGCGTAGCAACTAGTCTAAAATTAGTCATTAGCAGAATGAACCATACTTTTGCAAAACAGAAAAAAGGAGGGAATCTGATCTGCTTGTGTTTAGTAAGCCATCAAATGTTTTGTTCTGTATTGTGCAACAGTTTAGCTGTCACCAGCGTTTCATTTCTATGACTAGCATTAAAGAAGCTTGATAATATTAACAGTGCCAGTTGCATCTGTTAAACCTGTTATTTTGTGGAGTGTTCATTTGGTTGTTATAGCAGTCATTGAGCTAACACATCAGTGTTAGAAGTCATTCTGACCGCCTTTCCATCTATTTCAGTTTTGTTTAAGGCTATATTTGTTCAGTAACTAGGAGCAGATAGACTGTTCTATGCATCCCACTCAGTGATCAGCAGTTATTAACCATCTGGGATCCTTCACAAGTTGTTATCCCTACTTTTATGCATGCAATAGTCATGTAATATCGATCCAAAGTTTAAAAACTTTGTGCAGATGGTATTACTATTTTTATAAAATGAAGTTTAGTATTTCAGTGGTACATTAGTTGATATGAACACATCTGAAAATTCATTCCTTGATCAGAATTTCTCAACTGTTTTGATACCATCTGTTTCTGAATTAGGTTAACCAACCAATATTAAAGAAGCTCTCCACCTAAAAAAAAAAACCTGATTATAAATGGAAAAGTGTGATTTCATTACTGCCAAGTCTGCATCCATTTTCCGCTCACTGCCAATTCAAAATTTGATCTGACAACCAGGCGGAATCAGACTCAGACTGGTGGTTGGAGACATGCTGCCTGGCAAAACCCATTCTAGTTTCTTTAATATTGCTATAAATAATAATCGTAAAGTTAAAGGTGTTTTCCGGCTCCAAACTGAATTTTCATACTGATGACCTATCCACAAGACAAATCATTTGTGCTGGGTTCTAGTGTAGGACCCCCACAGATCACATGACCTATCAGTATGAAAATTAGATTTGGGGCCGGAAACCCCATTTAAGAAATGACTGGACAGTGCCAGACTGTGTAGGAACATACACTATTAAAAAAAGAAATCGTAAAACCCAGATGTTATTTTATCTGCACATTTCCAAGACATATAGCAGAGAAATGGCACAATGTACAGATCTATGAAAAGATATTATTTTTATGTTTAAAACAAAATACAGGAAAACGCACAAAAATGTGTAAAGAGAGTTAAAAGACATACCATGGAGATGTATGTACATGTCAGACATAGCAAATTTGATTTGGGGCCGGAAACCCCATTTAAGAAATGACTGGACAGTGCCAGACTGTGTAGGAACATACACTATTAAAAAAATAAATCGTAAAACCCAGATGATATTTTATCTGCACATTTCCAAGACATATAGCAGAGAAATGGCACAATGTACAGATCTATGAAAAGATATTATTTTTATGTTTAAAACAAAATACAGGAAAACGCACAAAAATGTGTAAAGAGAGTTAAAAGACATACCATGGAGATGTATGTACAGTCATGGCCAAATGTTTTGAGAATGATACAAATATTAATTTTTACAAAGTCTACTGCTTCAGTTTTTCTAATGGCAATTTGCATATACTCCAGAATGTTATAAAGAGTGATCGGCTTAACAGCAATTACTTGCAAAGTCAATATTTGCCTAGAAAATGAACTTTATCCCCCAAAACACATTTCAACATCATTGCAGCCCTGCCTTAAAAGGACCACCTAACATCGTTTCAGTGATTGCTCCATTAACACAGGTGTGGATGTTGATGAGGACAGGGCTGGAGATCAATCTGTCATGATTAAGTAAGAATGACACCACTGGACACTTTAAAAGGAGGCTGGTGCTTGCCATCATTGTTTCTCTTCTGTTAACCATGGTTATCTCTAAAGAAACACGTGCAGTCATCATTGCATTGCACAAAAATGGCCTAACTGGGAAGAGTATTGCAGCTAGAAAGATTGCACCTCAGTCAACAATCTATCGCATCATCAAGAACTTCAAGGAGAGAGGTTCCATTGGTGCCAAAAAGGCTCAGGGCGCCCAAGAAAGACCAGCAAGCGGCAGGACCGTCTCTTAAAAGTGTTTCAGCTGCGGGATCGGGCTACCAGCAGTGCAGAGCTTGCTGAGGAATGGCAGCAGGCAGGTGTGAGTGCATCTGCACGCACTGTGAGGCGGAGACTCTTGGAGCAAGGCCTGGTCTCAAGGAGGGCAGCAAAGAAGCCACTTCTCTCCAGAAAAAACATCAGGGACAGACTGATATTCTGCAAAAGGTACAGGGAGTGGACTGCTGAGGACTGGGGTAAAGTCATTTTCTCTGATGAATCCCCTTTTCGATTGTTTAGAACATCTGGAAAACAGCTTATTCGGAGAAGAAGAGGTGAGCGCTACCACCAGTCTTGTCTCATGCCAACTGTAAAGCATCCTGAAACCATTCATGTGTGGGGTTGCTTCTCAGCCAAGGGAATCGGCTCTCTCACAGTCTTGCCTAAAAACACAGCCATGAATAAAGAATGGTACCAGAATGTCCTCCAAGAGCAACTTCTCCCAACCGTCCAAGAGCAGTTTGGCGCTCAACAATGCCTTTTCCAGCATGATGGAGCACCTTGCCATAAAGCAAAGGTGATAACTAAATGGCTCAGGGAACAAAACATAGAGATTTTGGGTCCATGGCCTGGAAACTCCCCAGATCTTAATCCCATTGAGAACTTGTGGTCAATCATCAAGAGACGGGTGGACAAACAAAAACCAACAAATTCAGACAAAATTAAAGCATTGATTCTGCAAGAATGGACTGCTATCTGTCAGGATTTGGTCCAGAAGTTGATTGAGAGCATGCCAGGGAGAATTGCAGAGGTCCTGAAGAAGAAGGGTCAACACTGCAAATATTGACTTGCTGCATTAACTCATTCTAACTGTCAATATAAGCTTCTGTTACTCATAATATGAATGCAATTATATTTCTGTATGTGATAAAAACATCTGACAAACACACATAAAAACCAGAGGGCAGAAGATCATGTGAAAATATAATATTTGTGTCATTCTCAAAACTTTTGGCCATGACTGTACATGTCAGACATAGCAAGAACAATCAACAATTGGTAATCTAAGGAAACCTTGTCAATAATGGTAACTAAATAGATTACCAAAAACACATAGTATTGATAGCAGCACCATGTAAAAGTTCAAATGTGGCTGCAAATCCATAGGGTCCGGCAGTTGATCCCTCCAGTAATAATCAAAAATAGGCAGTACTCCAAAATAGTGAAAAAGAACTGATGTGAATTTATTCCAAGCTTGAGAAAGGTCCAACACTCCTAGGACTGAAACATAGTTCTTGGAATAAATTCACATCAGTACTCTTTCACTATTTTGGTGTTTTAAATAGATTACCAGTTACACAGTTGGTCTAATAACCAGTGAATGAAGAGGTATGGTATGTGTGTGTGTGTGGGGGGGGAATATGAGATCTCTGGGAAGTAACAGAAAGACACTATCTGTGGCCATATGGTTATCAGTAAAAGTATCTGGCCATGGGCGTTTAGGTTGAATGGGTAGGGCAGTCGGGTCTGTTAGGGGTGGGTGGAGTTAAGTCTACAGTGTTTAGGGTTCCTGGATTTTCTGAAATTTCATAAGGGTTCCATTTATCAGGCCTGTCAGCTTTTAATTGACCACATCATAATTTATCCTTTTCCTAACTTCTGAGAAATCAAGGCTGTTTGTTTTGCCTGGATCCAATGGCATGTCTCGATTTTAATTCTGTGAACTCGGGACACAGATAGAATTCAATACATTGGTGAAGCAGAAAGCCATCAGCTCCCTGCTCCACCATTCACTCTGTTGTTTGTGGCTTGGTGTAGGTGGGTAATGTCATCATGCCTGCTGCTGCGACGAAACGGAGATAAAAAAAAAAAAAAAAGTCAGAGGAGAACTAAAGACAGACTCGGGAGAACAAGAACTAGGCTTTTTTTTTCTGCCATGAGTTTAGTGTGTGTCACTAAAGGGGCACTATACTTGGGGGGTCACAAAGAGTTATTATACTGTGTAGGGTCAAAGGACCATGGGCAGTGTTCGAAGCATGTTCAGAGGCCTAACTTTAAGGCCCCAATGCAAAATGTGTAAAGGGACCCTACCTATCTTATGTCATTTATTTTATAGGGAAGCGGGATCTTTGAGGCCCCCTCAGGATCCAGGGCCCGGTAGTCATGGCTACCTCTGCACTCCCTATATCTACGCTCCTGGGCATATCACAAAAAATGCACACACTGCATACGCTAACATTCTTGATTTTGGGGGCACACTTATGAAACCGCTGCAGGACCCACTAATATGTTAAACTGACTATGATCCATTTGGATGCAAAGGAACAAACTGACAGCACTGTACCCCGCTGACTGAGCAGCTCCCATTTAGCTGACCCCACTGCAATGTATTTCAGGCTGTGAGGTAAATACATGATGGAAAAGTGCTGGTCCCCACATTGCTCAGTTATCCTGTCTGGAGGATGTGCACTTCATATTGGCCTTGTCCGTATTTTCCTCACCCCTTGGACGCACTCCTGTTCACCATGAGATGCCAGCGAATGCAGTCTCCTTTCTCTCGCTCTCTACTAGGTGTCGCCTCGTCGTGGCCGTCTGTAGTCCCCTGTGCAGCGCCTGGTGTGTCCAGCCATTGCTTCTCCTCTAATTACCCCAATCTCTCCCCCCTCGCTCTCAGGTTCCCTCCCTCCCCCTTACAATAAGGCGGCAGCAGCAGCAGCAGCAGCAGGGTGTTGCTGTGGATGCTGTAGTCGTGGAGGGGCAGTGACGTCACAGTCTCCGCTCATCAGCAGCTGCAGCTCCGGGGAACATAACGGGAGCAGGGACACGGCAGTCACCCAGTTATCCGCGGCGGCCCCTCCTTACACTGGGCAGCGATTGTTCAGCACGCCCGGGCTCCTCAGTAGTGCAGAAGCAGCGCTCATTCATATAGGACTCGGCTTCTGTGCATTGTCGGGATGTGCCCGGACTGCTGAGGATGACTATGGGCTGTATCGGGAGCCGGAGCAGCGGGACCGGTGAGAGGAGGAGGGCTATGTGTATGTATTCTGCTGTGTGTGCGGAGACATATGTAGCAGCAGCAGCAGCAGCACCTGTGTTGTGCATGTGGCGGTGCTCTACGGGTCTGTGCTTGTGTATGATGTATAGAATAAGGTATAGCCCAGTGATACACCTGATGAGCAAAACATTACTCCGGCAATGAGAACAGCCTCCCACTGCAGTGCATGCTATGCTTTATACTGCTCTGCAGGCTCTGGCTAATGCTCTGCGTGTACTTCTAGCAATGCTCTGCAGGTTCTGTCAGATATGGGGGTATGCTCTGCAAGTTCCAGCATGGTGGGGTGAATGCTCTGCACACTTGCTTTTAGTGACTTCTGGGTATTATGGCCACACAGAGATTGAGGACCGTGTTGCCTCAGTCCGTTGTAAAATACAGCAAGTAGTCTGCAAGGATAATGTTTTCTAATTTCTATTTGCTAAGGCTGAAGATCACAAAGATTACATATGCTGGGAGAGTAGCAAAGGGTTAAGTTTAAAGGTGATGTAGAATAAAGAAGTTTTGCTTTCATGTAAATGGTTAAACTCCAGAAGTGACCATATAACCAAGGAATATTGTCCAAGAACAGAACCCGTCATGTACAGGCCATAGCTCCAGTCATGTATGGCTTATGTCAAGATGGAGTAGACACTGTGTGGACTTTGAGCTCTGTCACAACTGTGCCTTCCTGAGTTTCCATGGTATAGACTGAACATGACAGGTTTTATCACTTGGGCTGATGCCAGCGAAAAAAATGGAAGGATGCAATGACCAGTCAGTGATTTGTAGAGAGTTGGTTGTGACCGTAGGACACTGCCTAGATCATTGAGCTCAGTGCTTGGCACTTCTGGACCTGGCTTGGACTACTAATTCAAGAGAACAGCTGTGGTCTAACACTAGTACAGCAACATCTGCATATACATTCTATATTATACATTGTAAAATATAGCAAGTATATATAAGGTATAAAATATTCAGTGTCTTGGAAGTGTGCACAGCCTTTTATCAGAAGTGTAAGTGGAAATGGCGCTTGAACCCTGACCACTACAAAGGCCTTATTTACATGGTAGAATTTCCTGCATTTGGTTAGCTGGCAGAGCTGATAATGATCTTCTGCTTCTATGGAATGGGGATAGTACTCCTCAGACTTGCCAACATGTAGTTACCGCTCTGGCTGAACTGAAATTGTGCTTTTTAGGCTCCATATGCTGTTAAAGGAGGATGCGCTTAATGCTGTGCAGGCTTTGGCAATGGCATTGGAGGGCATAATGCAGCGCTGGCCACAGTCGGCATAACAGGGTGCTGACAGTGGTAAGGGTGGGGTATATGCTGTGTAGGTACAGGCAGGATGTGGTTAATACTTTGGATCACCTAAACAGTTATACACTGAATGGCACATACTGTAGATGTAAAATGACATATTGTTTGTAGCAATAATAGCAGGGTCTTTTCTCTCTTTCTTGGTTGGTGGCCTGGAACATGCTGTTACCTCCCTTATTTTCCTCCTTCCCACCTGGGTTCTTACCCTTTGCCTCTGGTGCTTTAAAGTGGTGCACTCAAAACTACATCAGAAAAACTGCAAATTTGATGCAAAGTTTTTGATTTTACAGGTGAAACATGTTAAATAAATGTGTTTCACTTGTAAAATTGAGAAACTGCACCAAAAACTACATCACAATTCCAAACCAATTTGGATGAAGTTTAAACTGCGCCCAACTATTTTGTGTGAATGCACATGAAATGCCTTAGACCTTGTCAGGGCTCATTATGAAGATAGAGGATAGCCTGTGGGTCCCCCTAGCCCCCATTGTGCACCTGGACTGATGTCCCTGCCACAGGTTCTAAAGGGACCTACTGCATTTCTTCAGCTTGTATGTTACCTTTAATCAGTATACGCCTTGGGCCTTTTCTGCCCTCTTCTCCTGGGGCCTCTTTCTCACTTGTGTCCCCTGGGACCTTTTTGTCTGCTCTACAGTAGCGAGGAGGATGACTGTATTATATTTGTACAGTTTTCTTTTCTGTTATGTGACATGTAGCAGGGCATATGTTTGCACACAGACTGAAGGCTTGGACACTGTTTTGCAGGCAAGTCCAGGTGCTAACCACAGCAAACAAACAAATAAACCAGTGTAAACAGAAACTCTGGAGGATTCAGACCAGTGTCATTTTATACTTATAGGCTATGACTGTGATAATAGGAAACCAGTGAAACTGGCCATTTATGATGTAATTATTGCTGCAATTTGATAAAAATGTATTACTTTGCTGCAAATCATTTGACTTTCCCTAAAATACACCCATAATGCTAGATTCACACTAATGTTGCATCTCCATTGTTCTGGTCCTCTGTGCAGGACTGCTGCAGATGTGAATGTGGCCTGAGCGATCTTTTATTTTATGGTTTTTTTTTTTTGTTAATTGAATCAACATTTCATGAAAGTAGCAACAGACTATCCCTCACTTGTAGATTAAGGGTATGTTCACAAAGAAAATAGGCTTCAGCAATTAGGAAACGTTTTTTTTTACATGATGCGTTTTTTCGCATCGGTCGTGATTTTTTTGGCGCATTTTTTTTCACTCCGGCGTACTGTATGGATCTGGAAACATCACTTTAAAAAAACACTAGCAGGTTTTGATGCGGTTTTTGCTAAATCTTTGTCAAAAAACTGCATCGCGTTTTTTCCCCCTCCCATTGATTTCAATAGGTTTTTCAAGGCGGAATCCACCTGAAAATAAGTCGTGTCTCTTTTTTTTTCCTCTAGCTGAAAATATCAGCTAGGGGAAAAAATCAAATCTGCTTCTGACTCCCACTGAAATGAATGGGAGGTATTTTTTGCCTCAAAATCCTCCTGTAAAGAAAGTAAAAAAAAACTCTGTGTGAACTCACAGTTAGGCTGGGGCCCCATGTGGCGTCAAAAAAACGCAGTGTTTTACAGTCAAAGCAAAGTGGATGGGATTCTAGCGAATCCCATCCTCACTTTGCTGGAAAATATGCACAGCGGACACACGGTGATTTCCAAAACAGTCGCGGTTTTGGTAATCGCAGCATGTCAATTATACCTAGGAAACGCTGGTGGTTTCCCTATAGGTACAATTGAAGCAGAAAGTCCACAGAGGAAAACTCTGTGAACTTTCTGTGAAAAGCGCTATGGGAAAAACCGTGATGAGTTGCCGATGCGGTTTTTCCCACATTGCTTTTTTGCTGTGGAATGCTACGTGAGGCCTTAACCTTAATGTCTGAGGAAAGCTGATATACAGCCGAAATGTGGGACAAGTACATGGTCTTGTGAATAAATCACTGAATTAATTGCATCTACAAGTGAGTGTCAGTCTGTTTCTACTCTTTGGATTTATTTGGGGGTGCCACCCCCCTAAACGTGCACCGCAGTCTACTTCCGAGTGCCGACCATCCTTACCTTATATGAATGAACATTTCAATTTAAATTCCGCGTGAAATAATAAAATCTGTCGTCAACAACTCCCAATAGAAATATATTTACATAATTTTTTAAGATGGTTTCTCTATTGGTTCCTACTGCTTACTGGCATATGATTTTTGAAGAATTTTTAAGAAATGGTCTCAAAGTAGGGAATAATATCAAATAACAAAATCACTGGATACTTCAGCACCGTCATTACGGTGGCTCCATCCATCTTTGTGACCGGCCTGCAGTGACAGATGGTCAGCACTTCGTCACTTGCAGGTAGTTAACTGTCGAGACAACCAAAGCGGTGGTGCTGTTCAGCAGGGGGATTTACCAAGTCAGTATAGTTATTATCTATATTGCTTTAATTTAAAACCTGGACAACCCCTTTAAAGTGTGTATTCATTGTCAAGTCTTATGTAGTATTTCACTATACATGGGCAACTTTTGGTTGTTAAAGAAGTACATTTATAATAGTCCGAGATACATGTCTGTAGTCTGTTAGTAGGCTCTTCACTCTCAAGTTGCTGCAGTCCATGGTTCCTGTAATGTGTGCAATGCGTCTACATTATTTTGCTGGCATCTATCTTGCTGATTCTGCTGTATTTTTATTGATTCTAATGTATAAATAAAATTGTGATTACCATTATTGTTTGCAGGATTCTTACAGTATATATTGTGTTTTGAAGATTTGTATGTCGTATTCTATAGGAAGCTATTGTAGAATTTTCAGTATGGTTCGGATTTGTCAACTGCACCTCTACATGGAGTTTTTATTTGTAGAGCTTTGTGCAGTGTTTCTGAATAGTGATGATAGAGATCTGTATAAAAGGTGTATGGTGTGTAGTGCGTCTGTGAACACAGATTCTTGATGTTGCAGGCTAGCATGCTAACTTTCAAGGATTTCTGCAGTTCTCTCTGCACTGTATTGCTTGTAGAGCTGTAGTATAGTGTTAAGGTTAAAATGAGAGGTTTTGGGATAAAGTCTGCTTCACGTTTACACCCCGTGTGCAAGTATAGTTTAAAGAGGATCTGTCATCTCTCCTGACGTGTGTTTTAGTAGATTGTTTAATTTTCCAAAATGTACCAATTCTGGAGCATCTTTTCTTAGAACTCATTGTTGTGCCAGACCTCTTTAATTACTACTAGACATTTATGAAAAAGTTGCCAACTGGGAGTTACATTTTCCCTGGTCAAGTGGGTGTGTCTTACATATTCTGACTCTGTCAGCACTGATTAGAGGGTGTTAAACTGTTTAGGGACACGCCTTCAACTGGTAACATATAGTAGGTATACATTACCCCCCCCCCCAGTTGCACAGTCTGGCGGAGGGTACACATCATGCCCCCATAATTGAGGCGCTCTCTGGGGCTATGAAGACTGCCCAATTTATTTTAGGCCTCTTTATGCCGTAAAAGAACAACTGGAACACCCCTTGTGATTATGGTACATACCAGTTTAAAGTTGTCCCGATTTCCTGCTTTCTTATCTGTACAACTGTCTATTGATCCTTAGTTATTTTATTATACTTGCAGGCCCATTTGCTTTTTTTACTTTTTTCCACATAGATCTGTCTCATTATGCCTCAAATTTTGTGGATTAATTGTTTAATAAGCTAAATATACCCTAGTTCTGAAAACTAGCTTCTCTATAAATTTAGACATAGCTAATGGGGGATGCATTTTAAACCCTTACCACTGCAGGCATTTTTCGATTTTTGTTTTTGACTCTCCGCCTTCCAAACCCCATAACTTTTTTTATTTTTCTGTTCACAGAGCAATATAAGGGCTTAATGGTTGGGGGACAAATTGTTCTTCATAATGGTACCATTTAATATTCTGTACAATGTACTGGAAAGCAGGAGAAAAAATTCAGAATGCGGTGTAATTGGAGTAAAAGTGGATTTGTTCGACTTTCTTACGAGCTTCCTTTTTATGGCGTTCACTGTGCAGCCAATGTGACATGTCAACTGTATTCTATGGGTTGGTACGATTCCTGGGATACCAAATTTATATAGTTTTATTTATGATTTAACCACTTAAAAAAAAAAATCCAAAACTTTGTAAAAAAAAAAAAAATTTCTTAAGAGTCGCCATATTCTGACACCCGTAAATTTTTTATTTCTATGTACAGAGATGCATAGAGCATCTTGTACTTATTAGCTACCATTTTGGGGAATGTCTATTGCTTTGATCACTTAGTATTCAAATTTTGATCATAAAGTCTGATCACTAATGCAATACATTAAAATGATAATGCATTGCAAATTACCAGCACTTCTATTAGAGGTTGCTTAGAGCATCTTGTAATAGAGGTATATGCCAGATAAGCCTCGGAGCTTTCAGTAGGCTCCTGGCTGTTATGGCAATGGATCTCGTTCTGGGCACCTGTGATCCTCCCCAAAATGGCACCTTGTTCAGCTTTGAGTGAGGCACTAATCATGGGCATTAGCACTGGGTCTGTGCTGTATAATACATCAGAGACCCAGCGGCTATGGTGGCCGTTCATCTCCTGCCATATTTAAAGGGGTATTCCCATGACCATAACCGTTTTAAATTTGTAGATAATTAAAAGTTAAACATTTTTGCAAATATAAGTAATTAAACATTTTGCAGAGTTTTAAAGATTTTCTCTAAATATCTTGTGGTGACAAGTTGTTGTCTTGATAGGTTGCCAGTGGATACGACCATGAATGCAGGACCTTTCTAAGGTCAAAAAATCAGCCATGATTTGCTTATTGTGGCCGGGATATCTTCTGATACATGTAGTGCCCCTGCCTGATAAACTAGCTACAATAAGAAAATCACGGCTGGGTTCCTGAAAAGTTCCAGCCCATAGAAAGTTTCTGCATACGTGGTCATATCCATTGGCAACCGATCAAGACAACAGACTGTCACCACTAACATAGTTAGAGAAAATCTTTAAAACTCTGCAGAATTTTTAGCTACTTATATTTGCAAAAATCTTTAACTTTGTATTATCTACAAATATAAATATGATTATGTTCATGGGAATACCCCTTTAAGTACCCGACATCCGCCGTAATAGGACGGTATATGTAGGGAGGGGTTAATGCAGGATCCATATTATTCTAAAAAAAAAACAAAGAAAACCCAAATATTCGTACACTTTCTCCTACTGTTACTTGAGAGGATAACTCATCTGGCTGTCAGATCATCTGTCTGTCTGTGGATCATCACAGAGTGAAGTACCTTTTTTTTTTTTTTTTTTTATCTTTTAAAAAATTAAATTAGTTAGCTTTCTCGTACTTTTACTGACAGGATAACTCATCAGATCACCCTGGTCTGGAGATGATCACAAAGTATATCTCACTTTTTTCTGTAATTATTCAGTCCCTTCAGCTAGTTTGGTATACAGATTTTTTTTTTTTTTAGAATTTAATAAAATGGCCTGTAGGAGTTAGTGTGGAGGAAGCATATAGTTTGCTTTGCTCCAGTAGCTCTGGCAGGGACACTGAAACTGCGTCAGAATATGTTCCATCTTCAAGTGACAACTCAGATTCTGTGTCTACCACTGGCCCCCATAACCCTATGGTAGCAGCTGCACTTGTAGAATCAAGAGCAGACCCTAGCTTTGCAAACTCTGGGCCTATTGCAGTTTAGGATCCCGCAATTTCTTTTAACCCCATATACCAGTTTTCAGCCAGGAAAACCTCCTTCTTTCTCAGGATCCTGCAGTGAGGGTAAGAGGAGGGGGGCTCCCAGCAGGAAGGTGTGGCTGGACACTGGCCTTAACTGAGACTGAGACCTAGATTCTCTGTCACATCTGTGGAAGCAGCTAAGAGAGCTAGGTGTGTCCACTTCACTACAGAAGATCTCCAAGCTTCCTGGAACCAAAGACTTTTAAGTATTCTTTTGCTTTATTCCTTTTTATTTTATAGCTGTTTGTATTGTTTGTCATTTGTTATCGTTCTATATCTGTAGCACTGAACCATCTTAGTATTAAAATGTTAACTTTAAGGTTACTTTGTGTATGCTCTATGAACCAATTATTTTTTTGAAGTGTATATGTGAGCGATGTCTCCATTGAGCCGGTAAATCAGTGGTGGTGGCAGCGTGTATTTGGGGTGCGTGGACTGTGTGGGGGTGCGACTTACATTCAATTTGCAGCCTGAGTAAAGGGTGATTGCAAGATTTAGTGAGCAGAGTTAAGTTGACCCCTGACAGCCTCACGTGCTAAGAAGGCCCGTACGTGACATAGTCCCCTAAAGAAATTACCCTGGCGATAGTAGTCTTAATTTATGAAGGCAATTAATCTTCATCCTAAAAGCATCCTTCTTAACTTTATATACCCCCGAAAAATTATATAGCAGTGGACGATTTGCTTATGAATATTAAGGGCTGACTGTTATTTCAAAGATTTATCCCCATAAAACAAGTCTGATATGTTGTTAAATTGTGTAAGGTGTTCAAGAGCAAAATACAGTGCCTTGCGAAAGTATTCGGCCCCCTTTTCAACCTTTTGCCACATTTCAGGCTTCAAACATAAGGATATAAAATTTAAATTTTTTTGGTGAAGAATCAACAACAAGTGGAACGAAATTTATTGGATATTTTAAACTTTTGTAAAAAATAAAAAACTGAAAAGTGGGCATGCCAAATTATTCGGCCCCCTTAAGTTAATACTTTGTAGCGCCACCTTTTGCTGCGATTACAGCTGCAAGTCGCTTGGGGTATGTCTCTATCAGTTTTGCACATCAAGAGACTGAAATTCTTGCCCATTCTTCCTTGGAAAACAGCTCGAGCTCAGTGAGGTTGGATGGAGAGCGTTTGTGAACAGCAGTTTTCAGCTCTTTCCACAGATTCTCGATTGGATTCAGGTCTGGACTTTGACTTGGCCATTCTAACACCTGGATACATTTATTTGTGAACCATTCCATTGTAGATTTTGCTTTATGTTTGGGATCTCTGCTTTGTTGGAAGATAAATCTCTGTCCCAGTTTTAGGTCTTTTGCAGACTCCAACAGGTTTTCTTCCAGAATGGTCCTGTATTTGGCTCCATCCATCTTCCCATCAATTTTAACCATCTTCCCTGTCCCTGCTGAAGAAAAGCAGGCCCAAACCATGATGCTGCCACCACCATGTTTGACAGTGGGGATGGTGTGTTCAGGGTGATGAGCTGTGTTGCTTTTACGCCAAACATATCGTTTTGCATTGTGGCCAAAAAGTTCGATTTTGGTTTCATCTGACCAGAGCACCTTCTTCCGCATGTTTGGTGTGTCTCCCAGGTGGCTTGTGGTAAACTTTAAACGAGACTTTTTATGGATATCTTGAGAAATGGCTTTCTTCTTGCCACTCTTCCATAAAGGCCAGATTTGTGCAGTGTACGACTGATTGTTGTCCTATGGACAGACTCTCCCACCTCAGCTATAGATCTCTGCAGTTCATTCAGAGTGATCATGGGCCTCTTGGCTGCATCTCTGATCAGTCTTCTCCTTGTTTGAGATGAAAGTTTAGAGGGACGGCCGGGTCTTGGTAGATTTGCAGTGGTCTGATACTCCTTCCATTTCAATATGATCGCTTGAACAGTGTTCCTTGGGATGTTTAAAGTTTGGGAAATCTTTTTGTATTCAAATCCGGCTTTAAACTTCTCCACAACAGTATCACAGACCTGCCTGGTGTGTTCCTTGGTCTTCATGATGCTCTTTGCGCTTTAAACAGAACCCTAAGACTATCACAGAGCAGGTGCATTTATATGGAGACTTGATTACACATAGGTGGATTATATTTATCATCATCAGTGATTTAGGACAACATTGGATCATTAAGAGATCCTCACTGAACTTCTGGAGTGAGTTTGCTGCACTGAAAGTAAAGGGTCCGAATTATATTGCACGCCCCACTTTTCAGTTTTTTATTTTTTACAAAAGTTTAAAATATCCAATAAATTTCGTTCCACTTGTTGTTGATTCTTCACTAAAAAATTAAAATTTTATATCCTTATGTTTGAAGCCTGAAATGTGGCAAAAGGTTGAAAAGTTCAAGGGGGTCGAATACTTTCGCAAGGCACTGTAAGTTAAACCTGTAAATTTTTTTTTTCATTTATAAAGGAAAGGACCGTCAATTTAACCCCTTCCCGCCGGAGGAATTTTTCAATTTTCTTTTTTGACCCCCTTTCCAAACCCAAACCCCATAACATTTTTATTTTACCGCTCTGAGTCATATGAGGTCTTAATGTTTGCAGGACAAATTTTTCTTCATGTTGCTACCATTTATTATTCTGTGCAATGTACTGGAAAGCTGAAAAAAAATTCAGTTTGGGGTGGATTTGAAGAAAAAGTGCATTTGTGCGATTTTCTTATGGGTTTCGTTTTTACAGCTTTCACTGTGCAGCCAAAATGACATGTTACTTGTATTCTATGTTTCGGTACGATTCTGGGGATACCAAATTTATATAGTGTTATTTACATTTTAATCCATTAACAAAAATCCAAAACTGTGCAAAAAAATTTTTTTTTCTAAAAGTCACCATATTCTGCCACCCGTAACTTTTTTATACTTCCATGTACGAGGATGCATAGGGCGTCTTTTTTTTGCGGGACCAGGTGTACTTTTTAGTTATATCGTTTTGGGAAATTGATATTGCTTTGATCACTTTTTATTAAAATTTTTATCAGAGGCAAAACAGTGAAAAAACAGTGGTATGGCACTTTTGATTTTTTTTTTTCCCACTACGGTGTTTACCGTACGGGACAAATATTTTTATAGATTTGTAAACCGGGCATTTTCGGACACAGGGATACCTAATGTGTATGTGTTTCACAGTATTTAAGTACTTTTATATGTGTTCTAGGGAAAGGGGGGCGATTTGAACTTTTAATATTTTTTTATTTATATATATATATATATATATATATATATATATTTTTTTTTTTTTTCGCATTTATTAGACCCCTAGGGGGTCTGATAACTAATGCAATGCATTACAATGCTAATGCATTGCAAAAAAATGGCTCTTCTATTGAAGGCTACATAGAGTAGCCTTCAATAGAAACTAATGAAAGACAGGCCTGTTGGGAAAGGGTTAATCTCCCAGGTTACCAAGAAATTATTGGCAATAGTGGAAAAGCTCTTGGTACTATTTCTCCACAAAGGGTACCAAAGGTCAATCAACAGCCTCCTCACTGCCTTTCTCTATTACACATAAGGAGGCTATGTACAATGTACTACAGTACAAAAGTATTGCAGTACATTTTACAAGGGATCAAGAGATCCCAGGTACTAGTTCCCTAGTGGGACAAAAAAAAAAAATGAAAAAAGAAAGTGAAAAAGTATAAATTATAAGTCGATAATAAAAACTTCTTAAAAAAAACAAACAAACAAAACTTCCAATTTAAATAAATAATAAAAAAATAAACAAGTTAGATATCACTGTATGTATATATGTCCATGCTATCCAAAAAATAATGTTGTTTATCCTGTATGGTGAAGGTTGTAAAAAAAAAAAAAATTGCAGTGCATCACTTTGCTCCCCAAAACAACAATAAAAAGTGATTAAAAAGTTGCAGATACCAGAAAATAGTACCAGTTAAAACTACAACTTGCCCTGCAAAAAAAAACCCCTGACATAGCTTTGTCAACAAAATGTGCAAAAATATGGTGACCCCTAGCAAATCGTTTATTTTGGCAAAATTGAGTTTTATGGTAAAACATAATAAAACTGATTACAAGTATGGTATCACTGTAATCATAGTGACCTTTTTTTTTCACAGACCCCTCCCCCCCAAAACAATTAATAAAAGATAGTCAAAACATTATATGTAAACAAGAATTTGCAACTAAAACTACAATTCGTTGCACAGTTATTATAAATTTTGGAATGCTGAGATGGAAGATATGAAAAAGATGCCAAGCCTTAAACTGCATTATATTTTGATACAGAATCACATTTAAAGTTAGTGACCATTTAAAGGTAATCTGTCAGTAGCAAAATTAATATCAGACTAATGAAAGGACCTCGAAGGGAGGCTTTTCCAGTTTACAAAGATGTCTTTTTCTTCTGCATTGCATCTCCATTTTCATGAAATTGAGGCTTTTATTCTTATGCAAATTAGCTGAAAAAGACTTTAGGGGAGTTTCTTCTTTTGCTGCGGCTTTACTCTGTTCTTTAGATAATTGCCCCTAACTGCAGCCCATCCCCCCCCCCCCCTAAATTGCTTGAGTGACATCTTCCAGTTTGTCAATCTTTTTCTTTAGGTAGGGTTGGCTATCTAGAGCAAGGAACAAAGCCCTTTCTGGTCAAAAAACTTTTCAGCTAATTTGCTGAAATGCTGAATAAGAAAGGCATCTTTGGAAAGTGTAGATGCAGCCTTATAAGGTACTGTCATCAGTTTGTTACCGATTTTCCTGCTGACGGACTCCCTTTAAATGGTCACTGACTTTAAATATGATGCTGTACCAAAATATAATGCACTTTAATTAAAAAATGTTGCCGCCGTTTGCCTGAACATCTTATATCTTACAATGGAAGAAAAATTTTCTATGTACTTGTTTCGTGCTTCTCTCAGCTATTTGTTTGTTATTGTACAGTTACTTCTGTCAAAATTACATGTAAGACCAATAGTGACAGTAATAATGGATAGAGGAGCGGGGCAGACGGCTACTTAATGTATACACTCAGAGACAAAAGCAAAATGTGCTGTAGCTATAACGTGATTAGTAGCAGCAGAAAAACTGATAGTACATCATGTATTATACAGTCATAGGACAGATTGCCTAGCAAAACCCTTCAGATTTTTCAACTTTCATGAAAACTCAAGTACCCTTTAACACCCAAACTACCCTGTGTCCTTAAAGGGAACCTGTCAGGGCGATTTGGGACACTAAACCACCCACAGGTCCTTTTGGTTTGGGGGGGTTTAGTGTTCCAAATCTCTCTGTTATAATGCAGACCATGGCCACAATGAAAATAAAAAAAAAATAAAAAAATTAAAAAGTACTATTATGGCGGATGGCGGTTTTTTGAAGATGTAATGTACAGTGCAGACCCAGAGCTAATGCACTTCTATGTGGTCCCCAAAAGTAAAAGAATGACTACCCCTTCCCTGAGGCTGGACCTCATTGGCCACATACCTTTAACGTTGCAGGCTGGCTCCCGTGCTGCAAGATTGCGGGAGCCGACCTGTTCCTATGGCAGCCTGGAGCCTAATGAAGGCTTCCTGGCCTGTCATAGGAATATTACTATTGAGGCTGGTCTCTGAGCAGCCTCAATAGTAATATAGCGAATCTCCCATAGACCACAATACAGTGGCTTGCAATCAAACGAGTTACAAGGTTAAAGGTTCAAGCCCCCTAGGGGGGTTAATAAAATAGTAAAAAAAATAAAAATAAATACATTAGAATAGTTAAAAAAAAAAAAAAAAAAAAAAAAAAGTTCAAATCACCCCCTTTCCCTAGAATACATATAAAACAAAAAAAAAATACTGTGAAACACAAACACATAGCCTCACATGCTGCAGACCACCGTCAGGGCTCCAGCTCAACTGCAGTTTTTACTAATTGTGGCAATTACTGCATATCGGCATAGAGGCTAATTATATGCTGCTGTCCATTATCAGGGCATCAGCAAAACAGCTTCTATAGCATATTAGTACTGGCATGCTATATAACTGCGGCTGCTAACATAATACATATCGGCATGTTTTTGAAAGCTATACCCTCCTGATGAACCCGTAGGGGGAAACGCATTGAGGGTCTTTAATGAGGGGAGGATAGCTGGGCTACCCTTTTTAGGGTTTGCTACCCTGTCTAGCTCACTTTATCTGAATGGCCAAGTGTCCTGCTCAGTGTGTATGTTCAGGTGGTAATTTGCCTCTCACCTGTTCAAGTATATAATAGCTCTCCCATTGTCTGAGGGCTAAGGCGATTAGTTAGATTATGTGGTCTGAGGTTTTCCCATGTTTTCTTTACTGATTCTTTATATATGAGGATTCCTGGAAGACCTGGCTATACACAAGACCACCTTATATATACATATACTGTCATCTATTTTAATGTGTGTTTCTGGTGTTGACCTGGACCTTTTAATTTATATTAATAAAAGTTTTATTTCAGGTTTTTCATTTTTGTGCTATTGGGTTTACTGTCTAAATATGAGCACTTGATTCATGCCCTAATTTTTTTGAATTTTCTTTGTATATATTGTAGAACTTGCACATTAATAAGTATATTCACAATGCACTTTAAGCATTTGCATTATTTAAACACACTGAACATTTTTTATTTGGTGTTCACAAGTGGGCTGTCTAGCATGTCATGCAAATATAATATATCACAGCAAGTACAGTGTGGCCTGGCCTTATTTTTATCCATCCTACATTGCTTGGCTCTGTCACTTCCTGTCACATAGACCTCTGTGGCTATGGAAGAGCTCTGAGAGCAGCTGGTCAATTAATGGCTACAGGCATGAGCAAGACAACCTGACTGTGATTATTATTATTAGTATTGAAGGTCTGTGCCATGGATATGTAGTCATCACAGTTCATTCCCTTATTGCATTGCATTACATAGCCGTTATATTCTCATGTGCAATATTCATTTTATTTTCCATTAATGTATACAGACTACATTTTAATCATTACCTGTGTTTCTAAGCAGCCTCCCTAATAATATGAGACATCTTTATTCTATTTATTTATTGTCATACGCCAATAATTCAGGTGTAGGGAACAAACATTGTAATATACCTTTCCCTATTATCAGCCATAGCCACCAGATCTCCGCAGTATCATACAGCAGTGCCCATGATCAGTGTATTAAAGGGGTATTCTCATCCCAAGGATCATATTCAGATTTGTAGCTGAAGCTAACTCAAGTGTTTTACCCAGTACATTGCTTTATCTATCTTGCTCTGTTTGTTAGATACAACTAAATTTTCTTCTCAGTATTTACAGCTGGTTGCCTAGACCTGCTACAGGTCATAGTGATGACTCCCTGGCTGTGTATATATGTGCGTGTGTGTTTGTGTGTGTGTGTGTGTGTGTGTGTGTGTGTATATATATATATATATATATATATATATATATATATATATTGTAAGTATGTGAGCCAGAGGGCGCTGTTGAGCGACCCAGGCCAGCCCTGAAAAGGCTCTCAGCCACGCCTTTGGGTGGTGGCACCTAACTCCAGAAGGGCTGGAGTGTCCTGCAGGAAGCAGGAAATGGTGGACCAGCTAGGACAGAGAGAGAGGCTCTGTGCCAGAAGGGCTGGGGTCCACAGGGGTGGACCAGCTAGGACAGAGAGATAGGCTCTGTCCCAGAAGGGCTGGGGTCCACAGAGGACTGTTGCTGGAGCTGAGCAATAGTCAGGACAGTTAGGGGCTCAAGGAGTGAGTTAGGACCCTAACTGTGGCATAGGTTTTTGTTGTTTTGCTATGTTGCAGTTAAGCTGAATAAAGCCACTTTTATTTTACACTTGGACCGTCTGAAAGCTATCTTTCCGGCACCCAGTACCACGAACCACCGCTGTCCGGACCAGGAAAAGCCACCATTTTGAGTCTAATTCCCCAAATTGTCACTATATATATATATATATATACATTCTCTTCTTTCCCTCTCTCTACATACTGCTTTCAGTTTCTGAGCCCTGATAAGTGTTGGTAAAGTTTCTTGGAGCAGTGTCTCTGTTATCTGTGTACATAAATCCAGAGATAACTGCTGTTTACAACAAGCAGGAGCTTGAATGATCTGAATACCAGGAAGTGGAGGGGAGAGGAGACAGTAGGACAGCTGAGGAAAAAACCCCTTTAACCCTCAAGCTGACCAAGGCGTTATTTTTGGGGTGGATTGCCAGCCCCTGGAACGAGATCCAGGGTCGGCGATCCATTGCCATGACAGCCAGGAGCTTGTAGCAGTCTCCCAGGCTTCTCTGGCAAGAGTTTTATTGCAGTCCGCCCTATGCAGCCTGTAATACAAGTGTCACTATTTTGCAATGCATTACCATTACAATGTATTGTATTAGTGATCAGACCACCTGGGGTTCAAGACCCCTAAGGGGGTCTAAAAATTGCAGTTCTTTTGCATGAGCCAATCCACTGTTCTTTTGCTGTTTTACCTGCCTTAAAATTTTGGATAAAAAGTGATCAATTTGCCAAATTGGTATAAATAAAAAGTACATCTGACCCTGCATAAAAAAGACTCCTTATGCCTCTCTGTACACAGAAGTATAAAAAAGTTACGGGTGTAGGAATATGGTGACTCTAAGAATTAAAAAAAAAAAAATAAATAAAGTTTTGCAGTTTTGGAAAGAGGTTAAAATGTAAAATTGACTACATAAATTTGGTATCACCGTAATCGTACTGACCAATAAAATACAGGTGACATGTCATTTTGGCTGCACAGTGATTGCTGTAAAAATAAAGCCCGTAGAAAGTCACACAAATACACTTTTACTCCAATTACACCCCATTCTGAATTTTTTTTTTTTCACACTTTCCAGTACATAGTACGGAATATTAAATGGTACAATTTATCCCACAAACATTAAGCCCTCATATGGCTCTGTGTCATCATATGGATCAGGTCATCAATATCTCCCCATTGATTGGTTGTTCTCAGCAGCTGATACACAGAGAATGGTGCAGGAAGCAGCTCTGTTCTCTGTGTGGTGTCCAGACCAGGTTACTGTAGATCAGCACCTTTTCACTTGAATAAGAGCTAATCTGCAGTGACTCAGTTCATTCACTACACAGAGAGCATATCTGTCTGCTTCCTGCTCCATTCTTTATGTAAGAGCTAAGGACTGCTCTAAGGGGGGGGAGGGTACAGGTGATGGACCCTCACCAATCTGATATTAATATATACACTGGCTAACTACTTCAAGGGATTTCCTGGCACTGGGTTAACTCCTTATTGGCATCTTTTAAGGCCTTGTTAAGAGTACTTTTTGTAATGGCAGGTACATACAGTCATATGAAAAAGTTTGGGCACCCCTATTAATCTTAATCATTTTTAGTTCTAAATATTTGGGTGTTTGCAACAGCCATTTCAATTTGATATATCTAATAACTGATGGACACAGTAATATTTCAGGATTGAAATGAGGTTTATTGTACAAACAGAAAATGTGCAATATGCATTAAACCAAAATTTGACCGGTGCAAAAGTATGGGCACCTCAACAGAAAAGTGACATTAATATTTAGTAGATCCTCCTTTTGCAAAAATAACAGCCTCTAGTCGCTTCCTGTAGCTTTTAATCAGTTCCTGGATCCTGGATGAAGGTATTTTTGACCATTCCTCTTTACAAAACAATTCCAGTTCAGTTAAGTTTGATGGTCGCAGAGCATGGACAGCCCGCTTCAAATTATCCCACAGATGTTCAATGATATTCAGGTCTGGGGACTGGGATGGCCATTCCAGAACATTGTAATTGTTCCTCTGCATGAATGCCTGAGTAGATTTGGAGCTGTGTTTTGGATCATTGTCTTGCTGAAATATCCATCCCCGGCGTAACTTCAAATTCGTCACTGATTCTTGTACATTATTCTCAAGAATCTGCTGATACTGAGTTGAATCCATGCGACCCTCAACTTTAACAAGATTCCCGGTGCCGGCATTGGCCACACAGCCCCAAAGCATGATGGAACCTCCACCAAATTTTACAGTGGGTAGCAAGTGTTTTTCTTGGAATGCTGTGTTTTTTGATGCCATGCATAACGCCTTTTTGTATGACCAAACAACTCAATCTTTGTTTTATCAGTCCACAGGACCTTCTTCCAAAATGAAGCTGGCTTGTCCAAATGTGCTTTTGCATACCTCAGGCGACTCTGTTTGTGGCGTGCTTTCAGAAACGGCTTCTTTCGCATCGCTCTCCCATACAGCTTCTCCTTGTGCAAAGTGTGCTGTATTGTTGACCGATGCACAGTGACACCATCTGCAGCAAGGTGATGCTGCAGCTCTTTGGAGGTGGTCTGTGGATTGTCCTTGACTGTTCTCACCATTCTTCTTCTCTGCCTTTCTGATATTTTTCTTGGCCTGCCACTTCTGGGATTAACAAGAACTGTCCCTGTGGTCTTCCATTTCCTTACTATGTTCCTCACAGTGGAAACTGACAGGTTAAATCTCTGAGACAACTTTTTGTATCCTTCCCCTGAACAACTATGTTGAACAATCTGTGTTTTCAGATCATTTGAAAGTTGTTTTGAGGAGCCCATGATGCCACTCTTCAGAGGAGATTCAAATAGGAGAACAACTTGCAATTGGCCACCTTAAATACCTTTTCTCATGATTGGATACACCTGGCTATGAAGTTCAAAGCTCAGTGAGGTTACAAAACCAATTTTGTGCTTCAGTAAGTCAGTAAAAAGTAGTTAGTATTCAAATCAATAAAATGATAAGGGTACCCAAATTTTTGCACCGGTCAAATTTTGGTTTAATGCATATTGCACATTTTCTGTTAGTACAATAAACCTCATTTCAATCCTGAAATATTACTGTGTCCATCAGTTATTAGATATATCAAATTGAAATGGCTGTTGCAAACACCCAAATATTTAGAACTAAAAATGATTAAGATTAATAGGGGTGCCCAAACTTTTTCATATGACTGTATATAACTGGTACAAGATGAATTAATAAATTACTATAGAAAGAAAATTGATCTGTACAGTAAGATTTCTCCCTGCATTTTTGACTTCTTTAATAAGGTATGATCATATATAAATAACACTATATAATAATATAGAAACTCGCCTCTCCCAGAGAAGTTCATGCAATAATCTGCTATGAAGTGTAACGTTTTGGTCTTGTACAGATGACCTTTGTCAGACACTACAGCAAAATAATGTACTTGACAAAATTAATGTACTTGACACAATATAATCGTGTGGCATATTAGGGAGACAAAAGAGATATTTTGGTGTGTATTCTATTGTGAATTCAAAAAGGGTAGAATGCTATACATTTAGCAACACAGGAAAAATGCTCTATAATGGTGAATATACAATACAATAAAGGTCATAGCACTTTACACATGGCCACCTATGCCTCTTCTTCCCAGAGCTGCATCTCTGGTTGTTTACTCCTTTTTCCTTTTTGTGCACTTTTGTTCTGTTTTTAACATTGTATAATACCTTAACGCTAAGGTTAAGGTAACGTTGCGGAAGTATAGCTTTTTTTTTGTTACAGCTTTTGTTGCGTTTTTTTTTAGCAATAGCCATAAATGGCTGCAAAAGGATTGGGAAATATATAGGAATTACTTATACTTCTATCTTCTGCTCAATCCACTCCTGACTTTGGCTAAAGCCCCAAGTTGAGGAAACACAGCTTTTTTTGTTGCGGTTTTTTGAGCCAAAGCCAGAAGTCGATTGAGGAGAAGGGAGAAGTGTACGAATCTTCCTATATATTTCCCATTCCATTTGTAGCCATTCTTGGCTTTGGCTCAAAAACCGCAACAAAATCTGCACCAAAAAAAGCTGCGTTTCCTCAAGGTGGGGCCTTAGCCTAATTCTGGTTTCTACACGTATTGTCTGTATGGAAGACAGTCTCATAAAAACTTGGACACTGCTCATGGAGTTCTTTCAAGTGCTGTAATGTTGCATAATGCCTTGTACAGTATATCTATGATGCCTGTACATCTATGACGGTTATTGTATTGTGTATATACACCATTATAGAGCACTTTTTCCGTGTTGCTAAATGTATAGCATTCTACTCTTTTTGAATTCACAATAGAATCCATACCTAAATATCTCTTTATTCTCCCTAATACCCCACACAATTATACTAAATTCTTCACATTTATTTGTACATACACCTACTTTTTTTGGGCATACTTGCAGTTGTATGCTGTACAGAACCTGTATTAATTTTTTCATGTACATTATTTTGTTGTAGTGTCTAACAAAGGTCATCTGTGTGAGACCGAAACATTACACTTATGAATTATATATTATAAATAAAAAGTCAAATTTTGCATGAACTTCTTTGGGAGTGCCGAGTTTCTGTATTATTATACAAGAGGTGGAGCACTCAGGCACCATAATCTAAAGTGGAGTGACGTGTATTCCAACCACACACACATAAATAACACTATAGTTATTTCTCAGAATTGTTGCAAGTTTTATGTCCTACTCTCAGTCCAGGCAGTTGTCCAGTTGCTTTGCAAACAATAGTGTTGCAAAGCTGCTTATCACTTTTTAAAGTTTCTCTTGCTACAAATTACAGGATATTTTTAATACAAAAACAGGACATTATTGTTATTGAGTTTTATGTTTTGCAGGCTGAAAGGTAGTTTGCAACTTTTTTTTTGTGACCTTTTCAAAAATAATAAAAATGGCAGTGTTTTATACGTTCATTTTAAGTTGGATAAGGCAATTCCTAGGTTGAAGCTAACTAGATAAAGTCCAGTCACCGTGAAGAAAAGCAATTTAACTTTGTAAACCTGGACTTACTGCCAGGGCTGTCACTGCCAGCATCCTACTGATGACAGAGCTGCTTTACTCTCTAATAAAAGAGATTGCATTAAGGCCTCATTTATCATGGTGTGATTTTTATAGTTTTCAAATGCATTTAAAACCCAATGGGAAAAAATGCATGTAGAAATGAAAAGGTTTAAAGGGCACACGTGTGTGTGTGTTTTTGTTTTTTTAATGCGTTTGTGAATACAGTCTAAGAAATTCTTAGTAGCCAATTAAAGGTAATAAGCTGCCCTCATGTAGTCTCCTGCCAGCATATGGTTGTTGTGAGAGGAAGATTGGGGGAGGTGTGTTTCTGCTGTTGCTAGTAGGGAGAGTGAAGAAATCAGGCGATACCTTTTAGAGGCTAACTGAGTATATTTGATTAGTAAGCTTTCAAGAGTCTAGCTCTCTTCTTCAGACATGGTGTTATACAAGAACTGAAAATTCACAGATTTTTTTTATATACCCTATACACATGGTCTTCAAAGGATTTTAGAGTCCTTAAAAAAACCAAAACAAAATGAAATCTAAGTAGAGAAGTTATTTACAACAGGTCAAAAAACAATATGGAAAGTTGTGGTGTGTGACAGAGGGATCTGTTATCTGTTTGCTATCATGAGGTGATTTGTGACCCTCACAGTTCATACATAGTGTGACATGAAGCTGGCATGAATATTAAGTCCAAATTGCAGAGTTTGAAATTTTTGCATAAACTTGTACTCCCATTGTTTCCTCACCTCCGCCGTCTTAAACTGTCCCATTAAAACCACAACCAGCAAATCTTCAGTAGAGTGGTTTTCTCCGGAGAAATGTGCGGCCACTGGGAGATCTATTCTGCTGTTATTAATATTGGATCTATGTGAGTTCATTCGCTGGCTAAGTCTCTGCCCTGTTTCCCCCACATAGAGGCCTGTGGTGGGACATTGCACACACATTATGAGGTACACCACATTGGAAGACCTGCAGGAAAATGTCCCCCTAATTCTGTGCACCTTTTGTGACTGTGGGACAGGCACACTGTCAGCGGTGTGGATGTGCTTGCAGGTCATGCACCTTTTTTGTAGGCAAGGTGAGGTGCCATTTTCAGTTGGGGCCTTCAGGGCACTCCGGACAATAATACGCCTCAGGTTTGGTGGTTGTCGAAAGGAAAGGAGGGGGGGACTGGAAATATGTCCTTGAGTCTGTTGTCCCTATGAAGCACATGTTGGAGCTCCTTGGCAATCCTTCGTAGGATTTCCAGCTAAGAAGAGAGTTAGACTCTTGAAAGCTTACTTATCAAATATACTCAGTTAGTCTCTAAAAGGTATCGCCTAATTTCTTCACTCTTCCACTACTTTCAATGGCTAACGCGGTACAGGGAGTACCGTGCTAGTAGGGAGAAGAAAGGGAATACTGATGTGGCCATTGAGAAGTTGGCACAGTCACTATAGTGACTACTAAGGGGATGGAAAATCAATTCTTTGACTTGAGAAGAATTAAGGCAGTGACCTGGCTGTTAAGGGGGACCCTGGGAGAGGGAGTAAACTCTGCAGTGACTACTGGTGAGGTGAAATAGATCCATTCCTGTGGGGGGCATGTTTCTACAAGTGAGAGAAGGGTGTGTCCACTGCTGCAACTACTGGGAAAAGAGAGAGCCCCAGTTGTGACTGTGGGGTAAAGAATAGGACTGTACTTTTATATTGAGACGATACCTTTAGCTCTCATCTCTCAAAAGTCTGTATGTACACTCTCCAACATTAAAAGTGCAACACCAAGGACAAGCCATAAGGTTATGCAAATTGAGGTGCCCCCAAAATCTGCAAATGATCAAATTTTCCAGCACCTAGCTCCTCTCTGTGGCATGTGGGAGGGGCATAAAGCAAGATAAAAAGCAAAGGTTTTTTTAGCAACATGAAAATTCAAAAAATTAGATGAAGTGGAGCAGATTGTTTGTGCTCTGCCTTCTGTTCGTCAAGGTGCCAGTTATTACCACTTATTGTAAACTGAGATGGACTGAATCCTTGAACTGAGAGACCTTGGTTTATCACTTTGGCATAGCACTACACACCTAGGTCGAGATGTCAGTACATGCATATCATGAATATGTCCAGTGTCGGACTGGGATGTCTAGGGCCCACCAGTGGAATTGTTTCTAGGGGCCCACCATCAGAACCCCTGCAGATCAGCAGTACCGAGACAGGGCGGCTAAAGGTAATAACATGCCGGGAGCCATGCTGCTCACCCACTATACCATGTGCACCACTGCACTACCTAAACCTACTGCTACACCTTGTATGGCAAGTGAACAGCGTGGCTCCTAGAATTGTTACCTTTACCTGTAGCCGCATTGTCCTGGAAAAGCTGATCTGCAGAGGTCCTGGCTGTTGTATCATCGTAGATGTAATATTGATGGCCTATCCTAAGGACAGGCCATCAATATTAGGAAGATGGATAAATCTTTTAAAGAGGTTGTCGAAGGAATTGGAACTATTTTATTAGAAAAGTAGAAAAAGTTCACAAACACTGTCACATACGAAAATACAATATAAAAACTATAAACAGAGACAATACATAAATCTAAAACATAGCATAAAACCATCAACAAATAAAATACAAGAAAACACTGGGACAAAAAAAAAAAAAAAAATCGCGAACCAGCCCCATCCATTCTGCCTTTCACTCCACCTTTCACGCCACCTTTCACTCTTCTCCCGTCTTTCTCCAGTCATCCGTCAGTCAAAAACTCTAACAAAAGAAAATCTAAATGAGCAATATACAATGGAAACATATAACGGAAACTTATAACGGAAACTTATAACACTAACAAAATCCCCAATTGAAACTTACTAAAAAAATTTTTTTTTTTTTTTTTTTTTTCCCCCCCTCACCACACCCGGCCAGCACCATGCCCCATGTCCTCCCATGTCCGCATAGTCCTGGTGCTGGCACCACCCACCACCAAGCCCCTGAAACCCAACCTGGCTCTCCGCCTCATGTCCTCCCATGTCCGCGTAGTCCAGAGCCAGGCCAGCACACGAAAACTTATAAACCAAACCCTCCACCCCCAAAAAGAAACCCCCCTCCCAAACAACCTACCCCCCTGAAAAACCCCTTAACTACTAACAAACAAATGGAATTATGGAATATGGAAAGTGAAATATGGGATATGGAAATGGATATGAAAAATGGAAATGGAAAATGAATATGGGATACGGAAAAATGGAAAATGGACACAACATATGAACGACAACAATAACAAATAACAAATACCAGACAAGTAACAAAAACCCACCATCCTACATAACCTGTTAAATTACCTTCCCTCCCATGAACCTCCCATGGGCCTAGGGTCGGTTATCCTCAAGCCTCTTACCCTTCCATCTGATTTCCAAAACAAAAATGCCTATGTGGTGACACGCCAGCCCTCCACCAGGAAGAGAGCACAGGAGGCCCATCCCTGTCTACTCGCCCTACCGCTATATCCCTATCTATCATTCTGTCCCTACCTGTCCCTCCCTATCAGAAAATAATAAACCCCACCCCTCGTGCAAACCTTGCCCTACCTATCCCTATCTGGCCCTAACCTAACTAACCTACTTTAAATCCCCTATCTAACCCTCAGGGAACAGAAAAAGTGAACCCCCTCCAGAGGGTACCAGCCCTTTCTGCGCCCAGCCCCTCGTACTCCCGAGAGCGCACCCTCACCAGGTCCACCATGATGTTTTTAACCACCTCCACCTCCGGGAGGATTTTGCCTCTCGTCGATACTAAACACCGTGCTGACCATAGGTGAAACCTGACCACTGCACTAACTACAAAAAGTGTTTGGCAGTCCCTGCCCTCCGGGTGTTTGAATGCCCCATAGGCCCACTCGGCGTAGGAAAGGCCAGCCAGCCGCAGCCAACCGGTGGAGGTCCCCACCAATTTGCAAACCCTTATATTGAAGGGGCACTGAAGCAGGAAGTGCTCCATGCTTTCCAGCATGTCGCCACACTCCTCCCGAGGGCAGCCTCGCTCGTCGGAGTTCCGGTACTTCAAGTTCCCCCTCACATATAACTTACCTAGGAGGCAGCGCCAGGTCAGATCCCAAAACTTCCGAGGAAACCTTTTGGAGTTAAGAAAACGCAACCCTCCCTCTAAGGTTTCTCCTGGGCAATCTTTGAGCGCCAGTGGCTTCTGGAAGCGGGTCAACAGGACCTTGTCGTCAAGAAAACGTCTTGACTGAGTCCTGATCTCCCACGCCCCCAGACCCCACCGACGAATCACTTTCAGGACCAGGGAAGCATAGGCCGGGAGATATCCATGGGGTGCACGAAGATCTTTCACTTGCCCTCCTGACTCCCATTTCTGGAAGAAGGGCCGAAACCACCCCTGGCAGGAGGCTACCCACGAAGGAGCCCCCTCGGAGGAGAGGTTTGGTAAATTGATCTTAAGAAAGGTGTTCATTAAGAACACCACGGGGTTAACCATATTTAACCCCCCTAGCCTCCTTGTGCGGTATGTAACCTCCCTCCTGATTAGGTTGAGCCTGTTCCCCCATAACAGTTGGAAGAACAGGCAACAGATCCTACTCCAACAAGACTCTGGCAAGGCACAGACGCTATCTAGATAGATCACCAACGGGAGCAGGAAGGCTTTGGCAAGATGAACCCTTTCTCTCAGGGTCAAAGACCAACCCTTCCAGCAATCAACTCTCTGGGCGACATCCTTAAGCCTACCTTCCCAATTTTGGAGTGGGTAATCACCCTGGCCAAAATGGATGCCTAAGATCTTTACAGACCCCTGGGGTTCTGGGAGGGTGTCCGGGAGAGAAAAACCAGGCTCTCCCCCCTCCCAGCCAGAGGCTTCCACACTTATTCCTGTTTACAGCTGATCCGGAAGCCTCCGAGTAACTGTCCACTTCAGACATCACCCATTCAAGCTCCTCCCGTGACGAGACAAGAACGGTGACATCATCCGCGTAGGCTACTGTCCTCAAAGGGGAGCCGGTGCCCTCCAGGTCCATCCTGACTCCCGCCACCGGCCCACCATTAATCCGCCTAATCAGGGGATCAATGGCGAACACATACAGTAGCAGGCTCAAGGGACATCCCTGTCGGACGCCCGACCCCACCTCAAAAGGACGACCAACCCAACCATTCACAAGTGGGAAAGACTCTGCCCCAGCGTATAAGGTCTGCAGCCACTGAATGAACCCCCCAGGCAGGCCATACCTCGAGAGAGTTGACCACAAATACTCATGATTCACCCTGTCAAAAGCCTTAGCCTGATCTAGGGACAGCAAGTACCCCTTCCACCGACCTGCCCTACTCTGCTCCACAGCCTCCCTGACACTCAGGACCGCACTTAAGGTGCTACGACCGGGAACAGAGCAGTGCTGAGCCGGCGAGAGGAGCCGGGGCGCAAACTGTACCAGCCGGTTGAAAAGTACCTTCGCCAGAATCTTTCGGTCCGTATTGAGAAGTGCTATGGGCCGCCAGTTCTCAATATGGCTCGGATCCTTACCCTTTGACAGAACTATAAGGGCGGACCTCCTCATTGACTTCGGCAGAGTGCCCGAGGATAGACACTCATTAAGCACGTCAGTCAAGAGGGGAGCCAAAGCTCCTTTAAAGGTCCGATAGAACTCAGATGTTAAGCCATCTGGGCCAGGTGACTTCTTGAGGGCAAGACCCTCAATAGCCCTGACGACTTCCTCTTCCCTTATAGGTTCTATCAAAACACCAAGAGAAGGGTCTTCTGCTGACTCAGGAATGGCTTCAGCCAAGAAACCTGAAATCCGATCCCGATTCAGTTCCTTCTTTGCCAAAAGGTTCGAGTAGAAGGACCTGACGACCTCCAAGATCCCTGACCTGGATCTTGTCAGGGATCCTGTACTGTCAATCAGGCCTGTTACTGTCTTACAAGTCACTGACATCTTACAGTTCCTGTAGGGGTCGGGCGAGCGGTATTTCCCGAAATCCCTCTCAAGAACCAAAGATGCGTGCCTATCGTACTGACACCTTTTGAGCAAAGCCTTCACACCGGAGATATCCTCCTGGCTACCTCCGGTCGAGACCAGATGTCCAAGTCTCTTCCTCAGTGCAGTGTACATGCGGTACATGTCCAGTGACCTGAGGCTTGAGAGCCGGCGGAAAAATCCCGCCACCCTTTTTTTGAATATCTCCCACCACTCTGACCTAGTACCTTCAAGACCCAGTAATAGTACCTGATCCTGAAGAAACTCTTCAAAGGCTTGTCTTACAGCTGCCTCCTCAAGGAGTGACGAATTCAGCCTCCACAAACCTCTTCCTCTCCGGAGGGTCTCTGAAATATTCAAAGAAAACAAAATTAGACAGTGATCGGAGAACTCCACCTCCACCACGGACACAGGGGTGGTGACGGAATTCTCCTTCAAAAAAAACCTATCTATCCTAGACCTAACACTACCTCTCTGAAAGGTGAACCCACGGTGACCTGGGGAATGCCTGATGTGGATATCCTCCAGGCGAGCTTCACTCACTATGCTATTTAACGCGGCGCCATCATAGGGCAGTCTGTCTCTGGTACCTCCTCGGTCTTGGGGTCTAGTTATGGTATTAAAATCCCCACCAAAGATGACTTGTTTGCCCGTAAAAAGAAAAGGCTTAATCTTCATAAAGAGGCTTTTACGGTCCCACTTTGTCTGGGGACCATAGATGTTAATGAGGCGCAGGCTTTGCCCCTTCATGAAGACGTCTAAGACTAGGCACCTTCCCATTTCGAGCTCGATCAGTCGCTGGCATTTCACCTCTGCGGTAAAAAGCACCGCCACTCCACTATACGGCTCAGCCGCAAGAGACCAGTAGGAGGGCCCCCTGCGCCACTCCCTCCTTGCTCTGTTTATCTCTGATAGAGTACAGAGCCTGGTCTCCTGCAAAAACAAAATGTCAGCTTCAACCCGGCCAAGAAAATCAAAGGCTGCAAACCTAGCCGTATCAGACTTAATGCTGGCCACATTAATGGTGGCCAGCGTCAGTGGAGAGGGGACTGCCATTAAGACCGATTGAGCTCAATGACCTTCAGCTTCCCACCCCCTTTCCTCCTATCAC
Source organism: Leptodactylus fallax (assembly GCA_947044405.1). Classification (NCBI taxonomy): domain Eukaryota; kingdom Metazoa; phylum Chordata; class Amphibia; order Anura; family Leptodactylidae; genus Leptodactylus; species Leptodactylus fallax. The sequence continues at coordinate 4,093,909 of CAMRHE010000022.1, read as the reverse complement.
CACCACCCCTAGATGAGTCTGAAGAGGACCCGCGACTTCTCCTCGTCTTGCGGGTCCTCTTCTTACATTGGGATTGGTCCATCACCTCCCCCGGTGCGGTTTGGCCAGAGGAGGGATGGACCTCCCCCGCAACTTCTCCCTGAGGAGTTACAGTGGTCGCAGAGACAGTAGCAACTTCGGCCCTGGGTGCATCATCTCCTCCTCCAGCCTCCAAGCCAGCCTCCCCCCAGAGGGCAGGGGGGCCCCTCCCGGAGGGAGACTCAGCAGCCCCTGACGGCTCCACCTCTCCCTCTGAAGCCTCCCCTGAGGCCGACGCATCCTCACAGAGGGATTGGTACCGGTTGGGACCTACCACTAGAGGGCCGTCGAGTCTGCGTTCCTTCGTCGGGGGGGGGGGAGAGATGTTTTTGCCCTCACTTTACTCGGTGACTTTCTCCGCTTGACCGTCTCTCCCTCCCCAGCACTGACGTACTGAGAAGAAGACGACTGGTCAGCCTCTTCCTCCCTCTGCAGTCTCCTCATCTCCTCAACCAGGGTCGTGCCCACTGCTGCCTCGGCATCAGGATCCGGCCCAGCAGAGCCAGGGGCAGAAGGAAGGCACATAACTCCCTCCCTCTGCTCCCTCCTCCTCTCGCGCCTCCTTGCCCTTGATGGTGGCTGGGCCTTCTCCCTTTGCCTTGGCAGACTAGTCTCTCCTCCCCCACTCACCCCCTCCGCAGCAGGGACAGCCTCCTCAACTGCTCCCGCTTGCCGAAGGGTGGTGTTGGCGAAAGACCGTGGACATGCCCCGATCGGGTGCCCAAGGACACCACACAGGTGGCAACGCACCCTGCCACAGGTCGCCGCGAGATGACCCACCTCCCCACACATGGCGCACTTCTGCACACGGCAGGAGGCGCTCAAGTGTGAGGGGTCACCGCACCTGTGACAGAGTTTTGGCTGCCCCTGGTAGAAGACAAGGATCCTGTCTTTCCCAAGGAAGGTTGAGGACGGGATATGCATCACCGAGTTATCCTCGTGTCGCAATTTGACCATGAAGGTCCAGGCCCCCGACCATATCCCGAACTCGTCGAGATTTTTCTTTGGGAAGTCCTTGACCTCCCCAAACCTGTTCAGCCAGGTCATGATGTCCATATAAGAAAGTGACTCGTTACGAGTTAAAACGGTCACTTTCTTAATGTTATCCTGGCGTGACACCGCCCACACCATAAAGTCACGCCAGGCGGGCTCGTCCTTCACCAGCCTATAGTTTCCCCAGAAGGTTTCTAAGCCCTCCGGGGTAACAAAGCTGATGTCAAACTCCGAGGAGCCGACAGGATGAATCAGGGCAAAGATGTCGCTTGCCCTGAAACCCATCCCGAGTAGGAGTTCCACGACCCCCCTCCTCTGGGGACAAGGGCCGGCTCCCCCCCACACGAGACGGGCCACGTTCCTCCGTGTCGGCCCCCTACGCCCGGGTGTAGGGAGAGTCCATCTGGTCTCACCTCCTTCCTCTCGGAACTTCCCTAGGCCAAAACGCTCGATCCAGAACCTAAGGTCTCTCGACTGCCCATCTATGGTCATTGTGGACTGGCCCGCCCGTAAAGCCTCCAGGAGCTGCCGTTGCAAATCGCCGTCCCTGGAGCCGGGTGGAAGACATGATGCACCCCCAGGGGCCCCAGAAGCGACGCTGGCATAGGAGCGTGGGGGCCCGGAGGCCGCAGCAACCTCCGCTGCCGGAGTACCAGCACCACTCCCAGGGACCCCCGCAGAACTACTTAGCCCAGCCACGGCAACCAGAGCACCAGAGGCGGCAACAGTCCGCCCTGGCATAGCCGCCGCGGACCGGGTCACTCCAACTGCAGCAGAAGGAACAGCGGCAGAGAGGACAACAGGAGCAACAATATCAGGAGCAGTGACAGGAGTAACAACAGGAGCAACGACAGCATCAGGAACAGCAGCAGAAACAACAGCAGGGACAACAGCAGGGACAACAGCAGAAATACCAGAAACAACAGGGGCCACAACAGAAATATTACCAGCAGTAGAAACACTTTTTTTAGCAGCAATGGTAATAGCCCCTCCTCCCGCAGCCTCCCCGACTACAGGCTCTTGGACCCCCATGCATACTACACCACCTTCTTCAGGAATACTACTAATTACCCCTTTTGTCCCACCCGCTTTCCCCTTTACCTTATCTGTCTGCTTAACTAGCTTCTCCACTCGTCCATCATTCACACCTGCAGTCTTCCTTCTTACAGCGGGGCCGGCTGCACCACTCGCTGATGGCTTCCCCGCTTTTACCTCGGCCTCCGCATCCACAGTCACCCCGGCACCTGATGTTGTAGGAGGACACGCCCCCCTTAGCCCCGGAAGTGACCTCCGCATCACCGGCTTCATCAGCACTGGAGGAGGATGAGCCACGCCCACCTGCCACTCCCCCTTTCCTACACCTTACTCTGGGGGAAGCCATCGATATTTTAAAACCTCCTACCAGGGAGGGAGGTTTCCCTACGCCACTCCCCTCCGCAGGGGGGGCTTCTTTGCCTTTGCCCTTTTCCGCAACTATGAGCGCCTTGTCTGCAACCATGAGCTCCTTGTCCGCCACCACCTGAAAGGTACTATCAGGCGCCATTTTGACTGCTGGCACCCCGGGCACCCCGCCACTTGGCGTGACCCGAGGTGCCTGCGCCTCCCTTTTCTCTCCTGGAGGCATCGCAACCTGGGCTGAGGTCCCGGCACGATGCTCCCCAGGCAACGACCTGACAAATTTAAATGTCTCTATTACTCTTTTTTTTTCCTTCCTTGCCTTCTTCCTGGTCTTGGTTCCTTTTCCCTCCTCCTCCCCGTCCAAATCTGACAAGCTGAATGCTAATTGGTCCATTCTGGACGGGGACTCCAATTGGCAGATTTGCCTCATCAGCTTCCCGCCTTCTCCCGAGGCTCCACCCTCCTCCTCCTCCGTCTCGGGCAGTGGTTGGTTCTCTGGGAGTGTGGGAGATTGCGTCACTTCCTGTCCTGTCATTCTGACTTCCTGTCTTGTCATTCTGACTTCCAGTTTCACTGCCGGCGCTGATGCCTGTGTATATGTGGGTATCAGGCTGCTGCTACTAGGGATGGCTACTCGACTATACTGTACCGCCATGCTGTCATCTGACTCCAGGTCTGACTCACAATAGTCGTCCTCTCCCGAGCTGTCTGAGGACGCGGGGCCATCCTTCAACAACCGCTCCTGCTGTTTGCGGAAGAAGCGGTCATCGTTCAGCAGCTTCTCTCTGAACGGCCCCGCGCCCTCCAGAATCTCCGTGCACCTGGCTTCCAGGGCCTTTATTTGTTTTTTCAGGCTCCTTACCTGCTTACTGAAAACCGGGCGGTCCTTCCTTGAGGCCCTGTCGCTACGGGCGCGAGCGCTCTGAAGCTCCCCACTCATTGCGAACAGGGACCTCCGGGCCCGGTCATACTCCTCCAGGACCGCCTCGATCCTCCGGCTGTAAATGGCGACTTCCTCTCCAGCCTTCCTGATGCCCCATCCTGCGGGTGATTGCGGCAGCGATGACGGTAAGCTTGTGTCTTTTCTCCTGCTTGCAGGGACCCTTCCAGAGGGAACCGCATATCCTGCGGCCGTAGCCCCCTTCGGACCGGCTTCACCCGCCACTGCCGCTGATGTTACTGCCGTGGCTGATGTCGCCATTTTCACGGATCCACCTGCCGGGACTGCTGACACCCCTGTCGCCACCGCTACTCCTGCCGGTGTCGCCCGCTCTACGGACGTCGCTGCTCCCGATGCTGTTCCTGATGCTGCAGCCGCCAATGTCGCTGCTGCTGCTCCTGATGCTGCTCCCAATGCTGTTGTCCGGGTCGCCATTCTCATTGAGGCTTGCTGCCTCAGCGACCTCCGCCTGCCCTGCTCTGCTGGTGCTGTGTCGGCAGACATTCTCCTGCCCCCCGCCTGTAAGGTCCGGGGGGCAGGAGCTCCACGCTCCATGATAAGGCTCCCCTCCGCACGGGGAAGGGAGTCGGAGCTACGGTATGTATCACACAAAAGACCGAAAACCACACCCAATAATCGGTCTCCAAGTATCCAAAAAAGCCTCTTAAGCCTCTGGACTCAGGAGCTCAAACAGACAAGTCTGACTCCCACGGTTGCCCCGAAGGAATTGGAACTATTTTATTAGAAAAGTAGAAAAAGTTCACAAACACTGTCACATACGAAAATACAATATAAAAACTATAAACAGAGACAATACATAAATCTAAAACATAGCATAAAACCATCAACAAATAAAATACAAGAAAACACCGGGACAAAAAAAAAAAACAATCGCGAACCAGCCCCATCCATTCTGCCTTTCACTCCGCCTTTCACGCCACCTTTCACTCTTCTCCCGTCTTTCTCCAGTCATCCGTCAGTCAAAAACTCTAACAAAAGAAAATCTAAATGAGCAATATACAATGGAAACATATAACGGAAACTTATAACGGAAACTTATAACACTAACAAAATCCCCAACTGAAACTTACTAAAAAAAAATTTTTTTTTTTTTTATTTTTTTTTTTATATTTTTTTTTATTTTTTTTTTTTCCCCCTCACCACACCCGGCCAGCACCACGCCCCATGTCCTCCCATGTCCGCATAGTCCTGGTGCTGGCACCACCCACCACCAAGCCCCTGAAACCCAACCTGGCTCTCCGCCTCATGTCCTCCCATGTCCGCGTAGTCCAGAGCCAGGCCGGGCACACGAAAACTTATAAACCAAAACCTCCACCCCCAAAAAGAAACCCCCCTCCCAAACAACCTACCCCCCTGAAAAACCCCTTAACTACTAACAAACAAATGGAATTATGGAATATGGAAAAAGAAATATGGGATATGGAAATGGATATGAAAAATGGAAATGGAAAATTAATATGGGATATGAAAAATGGAAAATGGGAAAATGGACACAACAAATGAACGACAACAATAACAAATAACAAATACCAGACAAGTAACAAAAACCCACCATCCTACATAACCTGTTAAATTACCTTCCCTCCCATGAACCTCCCATGGGCCTAGGGTCGGTTATCCTCAAGCCTCTTACCCTTCCATCTGATTTCCAAAACAAAAATGCCTATGTGGTGACACGCCAGCCCTCCACCAGGAAGAGAGCACAGGAGGCCCATCCCTGTCTACTCGCCCTACCGCTATATCCCTATCTATCATTCTGTCCCTACCCTGTCCCTACCTGTCCCTCCCTATCAGAAAATAATAAACCCCACCCCTCGTGCAAACCTTGCCCTACCTATCCCTATCTGGCCCTAACCTAACTAACCTACTTTAAATCCCTTATCTAACCCTCAGGGAACAGAAAAAGTGAACCCCCTCCAGAGGGTACCAGCCCTTTCTGCGCCCAGCCCCTCGTACTCCCGAGAGCGCACCCTCACCAGGTCCACCATGATGTTTTTAACCACCTCCACCTCCGGGAGGATTTTGCCTCTCGTCGATACTAAACACCGTGCTGACCATAGGTGAAACCTGACCACTGCACTAACTACAAAAAGTGTTTGGCAGTCCCTGCCCTCCGGGTGTTTGAATGCCCCATAGGCCCACTCGGCGTAGGAAAGGCCAGCCAGCCGCAGCCAACCGGTGGAGGTCCCCACCAATTTGCAAACCCTTATATTGAAGGGGCACTGAAGCAGGAAGTGCTCCATGCTTTCCAGCATGTCGCCACACTCCTCCCGAGGGCAGCCTCGCTCGTCGGAGTTCCGGTACTTCAAGTTCCCCCTCACATATAACTTACCTAGGAGGCAGCGCCAGGTCAGATCCCAAAACTTCCGAGGAAACCTTTTGGAGTTAAGAAAACGCAACCCTCCCTCTAAGGTTTCTCCTGGGCAATCTTTGAGCGCCAGAGGCTTCTGGAAGCGGGTCAACAGGACCTTGTCGTCAAGAAAACGTCTTGACTGAGTCCTGATCTCCCACGCCCCCAGACCCCACCGACGAATCACTTTCAGGACCAGGGAAGCATAGGCCGGGAGATATCCATGGGGTGCACGAAGATCTTTCACTTGCCCTCCTGACTCCCATTTCTGGAAGAAGGGCCGAAACCACCCCTGGCAGGAGGCTACCCACGAAGGAGCCCCCTCGGAGGAGAGGTTTGGTAAATTGATCTTAAGAAAGGTGTTCATTAAGAACACCACGGGGTTAACCATATTTAACCCCCCTAGCCTCCTTGTGCGGTATGTAACCTCCCTCTTGATTAGGTTGAGCCTGTTCCCCCATAACAGTTGGAAGAACAGGCAACAGATCCTACTCCAACAAGACTCTGGCAAGGCACAGACGCTACCTAGATAGATCACCAACGGGAGCAGGAAGGCTTTGGCAAGGTGAACCCTTTCTCTCAGGGTCAAAGACCAACCCTTCCAGCAATCAACTCTCTGGGCGACATCCTTAAGTCTACCTTCCCAATTTTGGAGTGGGTAATCACCCTGGCCAAAATGGATGCCTAAGATCTTTACAGACCCCTGGGGTTCTGGGAGGGTGTCCGGGAGAGAAAAACCAGGCTCTCCCCCTCCCAGCCAGAGGCTTCCACACTTATTCCTGTTTACAGCTGATCCGGAAGCCTCCGAGTAACTGTCCACTTCAGACATCACCCATTCAAGCTCCTCCCGTGACGAGACAAGAACGGTGACATCATCCGCGTAGGCTACTGTCCTCAAAGGGGAGCCGGTGCCCTCCAGGTCCATCCTGACTCCCGCCACCGGCCCACCATTAATCCGCCTAATCAGGGGATCAATGGCGAACACATACAGTAGCGGGCTCAAGGGACATCCCTGTCGGACGCCCGACCCCACCTCAAAAGGACGACCAACCCAACCATTCACAAGCGGGAAAGACTCAGCCCCAGCGTATAAGGTCTGCAGCCACTGAATGAACCCCCCAGGCAGGCCATACCTCGAGAGAGTTGACCACAAATACTCATGATTCACCCTGTCAAAAGCCTTAGCCTGATCTAGGGACAGCAAGTACCCCTTCCACCGACCTGCCCTACTCTGCTCCACAGCCTCCCTGACACTCAGGACCGCACTTAAGGTGCTACGACCGGGAACAGAGCAGTGCTGAGCCGGCGAGAGGAGCCGGGGCGCAAACTGTACCAGCCGGTTGAAAAGTACCTTCGCCAGAATCTTTCGGTCCGTATTGAGAAGTGCTATGGGCCGCCAGTTCTCAATATGGCTCGGATCCTTACCCTTTGACAGAACTATAAGGGCGGACCTCCTCATTGACTTCGGCAGAGTGCCCGAGGATAGACACTCATTAAGCACGTCAGTCAAGAGGGGAGCCAAAGCTCCTTTAAAGGTCCGATAGAACTCAGATGTTAAGCCATCTGGGCCAGGTGACTTCTTGAGGGCAAGACCCTCAATAGCCCTGACGACTTCCTCTTCCCTTATAGGTTCTATCAAAACACCAAGAGAAGGGTCTTCTGCTGACTCAGGAATGGCTTCAGCCAAGAAACCTGAAATCCGATCCCGATTCAGTTCCTTCTTTGCCAAAAGGTTCGAGTAGAAGGACCTGACGACCTCCAAGATCCCTGACCTGGATCTTGTCAGGGATCCTGTACTGTCAATCAGGCCTGTTACTGTCTTACAAGTCACTGACATCTTACAGTTCCTGTAGGGGTCGGGCGAGCGGTATTTCCCGAAATCCCTCTCAAGAACCAAAGATGCGTGCCTATCGTACTGACACCTTTTGAGCAAAGCCTTCACACCGGAGATATCCTCCTGGCTACCTCCGGTCGAGACCAGATGTCCAAGTCTCTTCCTCAGTGCAGTGTACATGCGGTACATGTCCAGTGACCTGAGGCTTGAGAGCCGGCGGAAAAATCCCGCCACCCTTTTTTTGAATATCTCCCACCACTCTGACCTAGTACCTTCAAGACCCAGTAATAGTACCTGATCCTGAAGAAACTCCTCAAAGGCTTGTCTTACAGCTGCCTCCTCAAGGAGTGACGAATTCAGCCTCCACAAACCTCTTCCTCTCCGGAGGGTCTCTGAAATATTCAAAGAAAACAAAATTAGACAGTGATCAGAGAACTCCACCTCCACCACGGACACAGGGGTGGTGACGGAATTCTCCTTCAAAAAAAAACCTATCTATCCTAGACCTAACACTACCTCTCTGAAAGGTGAACCCACGGTGACCTGGGGAATGCCTGATGTGGATATCCTCCAGGCGAGCTTCACTCACTATTCTATTTAACGCGGCGCCATCATAGGGCAGTCTATCTCTGGTACCTCCTCGGTCTTGGGGTCTAGTTATGGTATTAAAATCCCCACCAAAGATGACTTGTTTGCCCGTAAAAAGAAAGGGCTTAATCTTCATAAAGAGGCTTTTACGGTCCCACTTTGTCTGGGGACCGTAGATGTTAATGAGGCGCAGGCTTTGCCCCTTCATGAAGACGTCTAAGACTAGGCACCTTCCCATTTCGAGCTCGATCAGTCGCTGGCATTTCACCTCTGCGGTAAAAAGCACCGCCACTCCACTATACGGCTCAGCCGCAAGAGACCAGTAGGAGGGCCCCCTGCGCCACTCCCTCCTTGCTCTGTTTATCTCTGATAGAGTACAGAGCCTGGTCTCCTGCAAAAACAAAATGTCAGCTTCAACCCGGCCAAGAAAATCAAAGGCTGCAAACCTAGCCGTATCAGACTTAATGCTGGCCACATTAATGGTGGCCAGCGTCAGTGGAGAGGGGACTGCCATTAAGACCGATTGAGCTCAATGACCTTCAGCTTCCCACCCCCTTTCCTCCTATCACCACCACCCCTAGATGAGTCTGAAGAGGACCCGCGACTTCTCCTCGTCTTGCGGGTCCTCTTCTTACATTGGGATTGGTCCATCACCTCCCCCGGTGCGGTTTGGCCAGAGGAGGGATGGACCTCCCCCGCAACTTCTCCCTGAGGAGTTACAGTGGTCGCAGAGACAGTAGCAGCTTCGGCCCTGGGTGCATCATCTCCTCCTCCAGGCTCCAGGCCAGCCTCCCCCCCAGAGGGCAGGGGGCCCCTCCCGGAGAGAGACTCAGCAGCCCCTGACGGCTCCACCTCTCCCTCTGAAGCCTCCCCTGAGGCCGACGCATCCTCACAGAGGGATTGGTACCGGTTGGGACCTACCACTAGAGGGCCGTCGAGTCTGCGTTCCTTCGTCGGGGGGGGGGGCAGATGTTTTTGCCCTCACTTTACTCGGTGACTTTCTCCGCTTGACCGTCTCTCCCTCCCCAGCACTGACGTACTGAGAAGAAGACAACTGGTCAGCCTCTTCCTCCCTCTGCAGTCTCCTCATCTCCTCAACCAGGGTCGTGCCCACTGCTGCTTCGGCATCAGGATCCGGCCCAGCAGAGCCAGGGGCAGAAGGAAGGCACATAACTCCCTCCCTCTGCTCCCTCCTCCTCTCGCGCCTCCTTGCCCTTGATGGTGGCTGGGCCTTCTCCCTTTGCCTTGGCAGACTAGTCTCTCCTCCCCCACTCACCCCCTCCGCAGCAGGGACAGCCTCCTCAACTGCTCCCGCTTGCCGAAGGGTGGTGTTGGCGAAAGACCGTGGACACGCCCCAATCGGGTGCCCAAGGACACCACACAGGTGGCAACGCACCCTGCCACAGGTCGCCGCGAGATGGCCCACCTCCCCACACATGGCGCACTTCTGCACACGGCAGGAGGCGCTCAAGTGTGAGGGGTCACCGCACCTGTGACAGAGTTTTGGCTGCCCCTGGTAGAAGACAAGGATCCTGTCTTTCCCAAGGAAGGTTGAGGACGGGATATGCATCACCGAGTTATCCTCGTGTCGCAATTTGACCATGAAGGTCCAGGCCCCCGACCATATTCCGAACTCATCGAGATTTTTCTTTGGGAAGTCCTTGACCTCCCCAAACCTGTTCAGCCAGGTCATGATGTCCATATAAGAAAGTGACTCGTTACGAGTTAAAACGGTCACTTTCTTAATGTTATCCTGGCGTGACACCGCCCACACCATAAAGTCACGCCAGGCGGGCTCGTCCTTCACCAGCCTATAGTTTCCCCAGAAGGTTTCTAAGCCCTCCGGGGTAACAAAGCTGATGTCAAACTCCGAGGAGCCGACAGGATGAATCAGGGCAAAGATGTCGCTTGCCCTGAAACCCATCCCGAGTAGGAGTTCCACGACCCCCCTCCTCTGGGGACAAGGGCCGGCTCCCCCCCCCACACGAGACGGGCCACGTTCCTCCGTGTCGGCCCCCTACGCCCAGGTGTAGGGAGAGTCCATCTGGTCTCACCTCCTTCCTCTCGGAACTTCCCTAGGCCAAAACGCTCGATCCAGAACCTAAGGTCTCTCGACTGCCCATCTATGGTCATTGTGGACTGGCCCGCCCGTAAAGCCTCCAGGAGCTGCCGTTGCAAATCGCCGTCCCTGGAGCCGGGCGGAAGACATGATGCACCCCCAGGGGCCCCAGAAGCGACGCTGGCATAGGAGCGTGGGGGCCCGGAGGCCGCAGCAACCTCCGCTGCCGGAGTACCAGCGCCACTCCCAGGGACCCCCGCAGAACTACTTAGCCCAGCCACGGCAACCGGAGCACCAGAGGCGGCAACAGTCCGCCCTGGCATAGCCGCCGCGGACCGGGTCACTCCAACTGCAGCAGAAGGAACAGCGGCAGAGAGGACAACAGGAGCAACAATATCAGGAGCAGTGACAGGAGCAACAACAGGAGCAACGACAGCATCAGGAACAGCATCAGGAACAGCAGCAGAAACAACAGCAGGGACAACAGCAGGGACAACAGCAGAAATACCAGAAACAACAGGGGCCACAACAGAAATATTACCAGCAGTAGAAACACTTTTTTTAGCAGCAATGGTAATAGCCCCTCCTCCCGCAGCCTCCCCGACTACAGGCTCTTGGACCCCCATGCATACTACACCACCTTCTTCAGGAATACTACTAATTACCCCTTTTGTCCCACCCGCTTTCCCCTTTACCTTACCTGTCTGCTTAACTAGCTTCTCCACTCGTCCATCATTCACACCTGCAGTCTTCCTTCTTACAGCGGGGCCGGCTGCACCACTCGCTGATGGCTTCCCCGCTTTTACCTCGGCCTCCGCATCCACAGTCACCCCGGCACCTGATGTTGTAGGAGGACACGCCCCCTTAGCCCCGGAAGTGACCTCCGCATCACCGGCTTCATCAGCACTGGAGGAGGATGAGCCACGCCCACCTGCCACTCCCCCTTTCCTACACCTTACTCTGGGGGAAGCCATCGATATTTTAAAACCTCCTACCAGGGAGGGAGGTTTCCCTACGCCACTCCCCTCCGCAGGGGGGGCTTCTTTGCCTTTGCCCTTGTCCGCAACTATGAGCGCCTTGTCTGCAACCATGAGCTCCTTGTCCGCCACCACCTGAAAGGTACTATCAGGCGCCATTTTGACTGCTGGCACCCCGGGCACCCCGCCACTTGGCGTGACCCGAGGTGCCTGCGCCTCCCTTTTCTCTCCTGGAGGCATCGCAACCTGGGCTGAGGTCCCGGCACGATGCTCCCCAGGCAACGACCTGACAAATTTAAATGTCTCTATTACTCTTTTTTTTTCCTTCCTTGCCTTCTTCCTGGTCTTGGTTCCTTTTCCCTCCTCCTCCCCGTCCAAATCTGACAAGCTGAATGCTAATTGGTCCATTCTGGACGGGGACTCCAATTGGCAGATTTGCCTCATCAGCTTCCCGCCTTCTCCCGAGGCTCCACCCTCCTCCTCCTCCGTCTCGGGCAGTGGTTGGTTCTCTGGGAGTGTGGGAGATTGTGTCACTTCCTGTCCTGTCATTCTGACTTCCAGTTTCACTGCCGGCGCTGATGCCTGTGTATATGTGGGTATCAGGCTGCTGCTACTAGGGATGGCTACTCGACTATACTGTACCGCCATGCTGTCATCTGACTCCAGGTCTGACTCACAATAGTCGTCCTCTCCCGAGCTGTCTGAGGACGCGGGGCCATCCTTCAACAACCGCTCCTGCTGTTTGCGGAAGAAGCGGTCATCGTTCAGCAGCTTCTCTCTGAACGGCCCCGCGCCCTCCAGAATCTCCGTGCACCTGGCTTCCAGGGCCTTTATTTGTTTTTTCAGGCTCCTTACCTGCTTACTGAAAACCGGGCGGTCCTTCCTTGAGGCCCTGTCGCTACGGGCGCGAGCACTCTGAAGCTCCCCACTCATTGCGAACAGGGACCTCCGGGCTCGGTCATATTCCTCCAGGACCGCCTCGATCCTCCGGCTGTAAATGGCGACTTCCTCTCCAGCCTTCCTGATGCCCCATCCTGCGGGTGATTGCGGCAGCGATGACGGTAAGCTTGTGTCTTTTCTACTGCTTGCAGGGACCCTTCCAGAGGGAACCGCATATCCTACGGCCATAGCCCCCTTCGGACCGGCTTCACCCGCCACTGCCGCTGATGTTACCGCCGTGGCTGATGTTGCCGTTTTCACGGATCCACCTGCCGAGACTGCTGACACCCCTGTCGCCACCGCTACTCCTGCCGGCATCGCCCGCTCTACGGACGTCGCTGCTCCCGATGCTGTTCCCGATGCTGCAGCCGCCAATGTCGCTGCTGCTGCTCCTGATGCTGCTCCCAATGCCGTTGTCCCGGTCGCCACTCTCATTGAGGCTTGCTGCCTCAGCGACCTCCGCCTGCCCTGCTCTGCTGGTGCTGTGTCGGCAGACATTCTCCTGCCCCCCCGCCTGTAAGGTCCGGGGGGCAGGAGCTCCACGCTCCATGATAAGGCTCCCTTCCGCACGGGGAAGGGAGTCGGAGCGACGGTATGTAACACACAAAAGACCGAAAACCACACCCAATAATCGGTCTCCAAGTATCCAAAAAGCCTCTTAAGCCTCTGGACTCAGGAGCTCAAACAAATGTGTCTGACTCCCACAGTTGCCCCGAAGGAATTGGAGCAACCCATGTAGCTGGCGGGAGGTATAAAGTAAAAAATAAGTAAATTAAAAAGCATACTCACCTGTTCCCAGCACTCTGTTGTCCGCTGCCAGTGTCCATTCAGTCTCATGCCGGCGATTCCTTGCTGGGAGTCCTGCACCTCGTGATCGTTAAGACCAATTAGGTACAGGATTTCCAGAAATGAGGCGCCGCCATGAGACCGAACAGACACAGGCAGGGGAACACGGGGTGCTGGGGACAGGTGAGTATGCTTTTTTTAAAATTTTCTTATTTTTACACCTCCCTGGCGGCCAACACAGTGGTCGCTCCAGTTTATGGACAACCTCTTTTAAGGGGTTGTCTGGGCCAAATTTTTCTATGGTCACTTCAATGGTCCCCCCACATAGTGGCCTCTTCACTGGTCCCCCATACTGTATGGGGAATAGTGATGGGGTCATTATATTGTGTGGGAGCAGTGATGGGGGCTAACATCCTTTGGGGGAGGAGGGACATTAAACTGTGTGATGCATATTAAAGGGGTTGTCCAGGGTTGATCTTTTTTATGGCCTATGCTCAGGATAGGCCATAAATACCAGATCGGTAGAGGGCTGACACACGGCCCCATCAGCTGTTCGGAGCCACTTCCTGCACCTGTTCTGTACACAACACAGGGCCGGAAGCAGAAAGCTCCATCCGCTGTATAGCAGCCCGGCGCCTTCACTGCAGCTCAGCTCATACTGACTTCAATAAGTGCTGAGATACAGTGAATGTGCCCGGCCCCTATACAGTGGACAGAGCTTTCTGCTTCTGGCCCTGTATTGTGTACAGTACGGGCATCATAAGTGGCTCCGAACAGCTGATCGGTCCGGGGTCAGCCCCCTACAGATCAGGTATCTGTGGCCTATCCTGAGGATAAACCATAACAAATTATGCCTGGACAACCCCTTTAATATACATCCCTAATGCACCACACTTTAAAGAGATTGTCCAGTATAATTTTTTTTCTTTTTTATAATTAGTCTGGGGGAGGTGAATCCCCCCTACCCCCCCCCCAAAAAAAAAAAAAACATGCTAAACATACTCACCTGTCTCCGGTGCTCCGGTGTCCTCCCAGCATGGTCCGGTCCTGCAGCTCTGCTGTCTTCTTTTTGCCGGAATTCCTCACTGGCTGTGACGTCCCAGGTCCCTTCCCTTAGGCCGCTGATTGGCCTCAGGGGTCACGTGACGTCACAAGTAGTCATGTGCAGGGGGAACTTGGGCTGGAAGAAAACAACAGAGCTGCAGGACCAAACTGCTCTGGGAGACACTGGGGACAGGAAAGAGTTTGTGGGGGTTTTTTTGTTTTGTTTTTTTCACCTGCCCCCACGTAATTAAAAAAAAAATGAATAAGCCACTGTATGGAGTATAAGCTCCACAGTGGCCCCCACCCAGTAGTATAAGCTCCACAGTGGCCCCCACCCAGTATTATAAGCTCCACAGTGGCCCCCACCCAGTATTATATGCTCTCTACAGTGACCCCCACCCAGTATTATAAGCTCCACAGTGGCCCCCACCCAGTATTATAAGCTCCACAGGGGCCCCCACACAGTATTATAAGCTCCACAGGGGCCCCCACACAGTATTATATACTCCCCACAGTGGCCCCCACCCAGTATTATAAGCTCCACAGTGGCCCCCACCCAGTATTATGCCTTCACAGTGGCCCCCACCCAGTATTATAAGCCCCACAGTGGCCCCCACCCAGTATTATAAGCCCCACAGTGGCCCCCACCCAGTATTATAAGCTCCACAGTGGCCCCCACCCAGTATTATAAGCTCCACAGTGGCCCCCACCCAGTATTATATGCGCCCAATAGCCCCCCTCTGCTCCGCTTCGGTGCTATTATTATACTTTGGGGTCTCCTCAAACCCCAGAGTATAATAATCGGAGGCCCAGGGGAAGTGATTAAAAATAACAAACTCTCATACTCACCTTGTCTTACCGTTCCTTGGCATCCTCGCTCCATCCTGTTGTCTTCAGCGTCTTCAGGCCCTTTTCTGACGACACTGCTGAGGCCTGTGATTGGGCCTTAGCAGTCACGTGGGGGCGCACTGACGTCATTACGCGGTCGCGCCCCATGTGACTGCCGGGGCCTAATCACAGGCCTCAGTCACATGATAGAAGAGCGCCGGAGAGGACGCTGTGCCCGGGAGAGGTGAGAATATGTGTTTATTATTTTCAGTCACCTCCCCTGGCCCTGCCCTGCCATCTATTGGAAAGGGGCCTGCAACATGCCAGGGCCCCTCTCCAATAACAGTATGTATAGTGGTCGGGGAACCAGGCTTTCCCCGACCGCTATCATAGTGGTCCGGGGCCCCGGCCATCTCCAGCTGGCCGCGGGCCCCGTACCCTGCCGGGTCCAGTCGCGGTCGCAACCCCTGCGACCGCGATCGTAACGCCACTGGTCAGGGGCCCGTTCGGAATGGTCAGGATCCCGATTGGGCCCCCATGAGATGAGGACCTAAAAAAAGGGGGCCCCCAACAGGGGAAACCGGCCCCCCGGGGGGCGCCCCCCCCCCAAAAAAAATTTTTTTAAACTGTATTTTTTAAAAATAAAAAAATTTTTTTTTTTTTTTAAAATTTTAATTTTAAAGAAATTTTTTAAGGGCCCCCCAAAAAAAAAAAAGCATTTTTAATTATAATTTTTTTTTTAGGGGTTAAACAATAATATTTTTCTTTAAACGGGGCCCGACCAAAATACCGTAAGTTGTGGTGTGGGGTTCCTTCATGCAAAAACTACTTTTCAGCCTCATGCACACAACCAAGTGTGCAGCCAAAGCTCTTCTGATGCTCTGTTTCCTTCTGATATTTTATAGGATCTGCTCTATAAATATTGGAACATAGGAACGGAGCTCGGGCTGCACTCAGCTACACTTGCACTGACTCTGATAGTGCTTTACTGATCTGAGACAGTGATGGATCACTAGTAATGAAAAACCATGATAGTCAATATAAAGTCACACTTTGACGTGACAGTATTGTAGCTTTCCTATTGACTTCTATAAGAAGAAAATGAAAGTTGTTACTAAAGCCACTTGAAAGAAACTTAATGCAATGCAAGTTGCTCTTAAAGGAAAATGATAAAAAATTATTAAAATTTATTTATTTATTTTTTTTAAATTAGGTCAGGGGAGGTAAAAAAAAAAAACAACCCCACTCATCTGTCCCTAGGTCTTTTCCTTAGGCTGTTGATTGGCCTCAGCGGTCACGTGACCGCTGAAGCCAATCAGCAGCCTAAGGGAAGGGACTCGGAATGCCACAGCCAGCAAGGACTTCCGCCTCAAGAAGAAATTGGAGCTGCAGGACCACGCTGGGAGGTACCGGAGCCCCAGGGAATGATGAGTATGTTTTTTTTCACCTCCTCCAGTCTAACTTTAAAAAAAATAATTTATCCTAGACAACCTCTTTACACTCCCCTCCCCCCACTGATTAGGAATTAAAAAATTTTTAGGAGGTAAAACGGCAATTCAGCAATTTTGACCTTTTTTTACCACTAAGGTGTTTGCTGTATTGCATAAATATTATTATAGTTCAAGCATTTTCAGATGCAGGGATGGCTAATTATTTTTTTTTTACTACTTTTTTAGCCCCCGCAGGGGGCTTGAATCTGCAATCACTAGATCTATTGTCCCCTAGACTGCAATACAACTGAAATATAATTGCAGTCTGTGGGAGAATCACTGTATAACTACTGAGACTGGCCACAGGCAAGCCTCTATAGTTCTCTTCCTGTGTTAGGCTTGGGAACCTTCATAAGTCTTTTAAAATTAAGAAGAGTAGTGAGGGCTGAAACTGGGAGAAAGTGGGCATGGAGGGATGATCGGGGGCCTTAGTTGCCAAAAGAGAGGACTCTAACCATGGGCATTAGTGCTGGGTCTCAGCTGTTATGGCACTCTGCTGTTTTACACAGCTCTATATTTTAAGTGCAGACATCTTCTGTAATAGTATGAGATTTTTGCAGGGGGTTACATCAGGGGAGTGGGGGTGAGGGAGTTTACGCTAGGTTCACACCTGTGTTTGGGTTTCCTTTCGGGGGGGTCTGATTGGGGGCCTCCGAATGGAAACCTAATCCACTTAAAAAAGCGGTTACCTTCTGAAATCCACGGACCCCATAGACTATAATGGAGTTCGCAGGGGTTTCTGTCCGAAAAGGGCAGAAAATGCGGAGAGAAAAGCGCCATAGCACCATAGTTATTCACCAACTATATTTACTTGAGATGGAAATTCAAAATCTCGAATAAAAAAATGACATTCTTCCTTCCCAGATGGTATTTCCAAATTTAATGTGACTGTTAGTGGGTTTGAGTGACTGCACACATTTGATAAACATTAGCTGAACCTACTGATTTAGGTGGAGTTGACCAAATATTTAATGGATGTGATGGTGTCCCAACTATTCCCCCAAGGGCAGATGAGAACAAATGATTTTTTTTTTTACCGTGCTCTAAGTCCCCTCTCCCCTTTAAAGAGGTATTCACCCATGGTGGTGAAAGTGAGTTTCAAGACCAACAACTGTTGAAGGTATACATGCACTTTTATACCTAACAGGGTGTGACCGAGCAGTCCCTATTAACACAATGTGAATGTTATGTACATTAAATGCAGAAAGTAGTTGCTCTGTATTAGACTATAGTTTCTGTGTGCATTGTCAGGCTAATCCAAATCTGTATAGTGATATCAGCCAGGGCTGGATAAATGTATCAGAGGACTTCTGGGATCTGCAGAGGTACTATTGAAAGCTGAAACATCATCCTTACAGTTACTAAACGGACGTATTGAGTATTTTGGTCCACTGTTCTTGGTTTGCTTTCCATGTTTTCTTGGTAGGATTGAGGGTTGTTAGGCAACCTGTGCTGTGTGACATACTTTCATCACTCCTTATTGATGGACTTCCATTCGCATCTAATGGCATGATGAAGTGGTTGTCAACACATCAAACCAATGAAGACTTTTGGCTGCGTTCTACCCTGGAGTCTGGGGCTTTAAGTCTTAGGAGAGAATATCCAATACAAAGGGCCTCCAAGGGCACACATGGGAAGTGACAGATGAAACAGCAAACTGTATTTCATCACTGATGTCACAGACTTAGTGTTGGGTGGATGTGCATCACTGCCAGTCCCACCAGTAATTTATAACTGTCTGTTATGTTCTGTCTATAACTCTGACCACATACAAAGTCTTACAAGGCCATGGGGATTTACTGGTAAGAGAAAATAGGAATACAATACTTGACAGTGTAATCACCATGATTCCTACCCCAGGAGAGTGAAATAGACAGACATCTGCAGTTTAGGCTAACTGGTGTCTCCAGCTGCCAGCTTTAAGTTATACCAACAGTGCCCCAGCCATGACTGGATGCTTCATTCATTACTACACACTCTATAACAATTACTTGCAGAGAATAGAAGAATTACATCTTAACTCTTGACTGAAATTGTTGTTTTTTTGTTGGTTTTTTTTTGTATTGTACTGCCATTATCTGCATTTCCATTACACCAATAACTTATTTGAACATTCTTTATGGTGTACCTAAATAGTCTTTGTAGGCGCTGCTGCATTCCCCGATCACCCGCCATCTTGGATCATTCTAATAGCCTCCTTGATGGCATCAACAGTATACTTTGTGTGCCCACGTGGCCATACATTTGGATGCTGCTCCCCTATTGCCAGACTGCCTAAACTAAAGACTTCGTCCTTGAATGTGTGGAACTTCATGCTGGGATTAAGGAGAATTATTAGCTGGGTGGGGTAAGAATTCAGGTCATGTGGGAGGGTGGCATTTTAGTAGCAGACAAGGACCAAAAGTCAGACATGTTCAACACGAATGACCTCTGGTTTGTATAGTAACTCATGGATCTGGCAACTGGTCAGAGTGAAGTGTATATATAAAAAGAAATATATGATATTATATTTTAACTTATGCAGCAATATTACTTTAATTTTCTCTAAACTTATCTGTCCATTGCTGAGCTTTGTAGCAGCACATTCCAAACTTGTGATTTTTAGGACCTTAGGATTAGCATGGTTATGTGGTGATATAGTTGGGGGCGTTCACACTACCGTTGGTGACCGTCAGTAGTGTCCGTTGCTGTTGCCAGTTACAAGATTTTAGCAGAACCGTCAGAAATCCATTAAAATTTCAATGGGATTTTATCTTATGTCCGTTAGTGACCGTTAGTGTCAGTTTACACCCAATCCGTCACATGTCCGTTTTTTTTTCGCAGACAAAAAAATCCTACATGTTTCAGTTAAAAAAAAACGGTTTCATGATGGACATTAAGTGTCCATTATTTTTTAACATTAAAGTCTGTGGGTAACAGATAGTAACGGACGGGTGTCCGTTACTGTCCATTATACTGTCCGTTATTACTGCCCCTTTTTTTTTTCTGCATATGCTCAGAAAGAAGAAACAAGCAAAAAAAGGACAGTAATAAAATGGACACTAACTGACACTAGTGTCCGTTTTTTTTTGTTTTTTCATTAAATGGATCGATCAGTTAAAAAAAACAAAAAAAAACCAGACACATTAACATCAGTTAGTGTCTGTTATTGTCCGTTATGATAGGTGTCCGTTTTTTTTTTGTTTTTTTTTAACGGACGGTATCGTAACGGACATCAACGGTAGTGTGGACCCTGCCTTAGATATAAATATTCCTCGTGTTTAGAAAATGTAGTAAATATGTTATAGAATCTAAATTTATCCTTTGTGGGTCTGTGCAGAAAAATTCTGTATTACTATAGTAACTAAAGCTGCGTGTATTTCTGCTCTATTTGAAAAGTAATTGTAGCGTGTGATGTATTAAATGTAAAACATTGTGCTCAATATTTAAGAACACATTTTCTGTGGGCCATGGGTCACATCCATGTAGAAAAGATAAATGTACAATAAAACTGCTTAAGGCTAAGGCCCCATGTAGCAGGCTGCAGCAGAAAAACTGTGGTTTTTTCCACAAAGTCCGCAGACTGTTGGCTTTCCCGTTATATGCCCCGGGGCTGGAGATATTGGGGGTCTAAATTTCACCATTCACTGTCAGAAGGGCGTTCCTGACAGTCTAGCTACGCTGTGAGGAACGCCCTCCCTGACAGTATTCCTCCATAGCGCTGTACTGGGGGGCGTTCCTCACAGCTCAGCGTCATCACTGGGCGGTAAGGAACGCTCCCTCTCCTCTCTCTGTCCTCATCCATAGCCCTGTACTGTCAGAGGGGGCGTTCCTTACAGCCCAGCAATGACGCTGAGTTGTAAGGAACGCCCCCCAGTACAAGTCTATGGACTAGTACTGTCATGGAGGGCGTTCCTCACAGTGCAGCTAGACTGTCAGGAACGCCCTTCTGACAGTGAGCGGTGAAATTTAGACCCCTGATATCTCCAGCCCCGGGGCACATAACGGGAAAGCCGACAGTGTGCTGAATTCAGCACACTGTCAGCTTTCTAGCGGTATGTAAAACCGCATATACATGAGGACGTGAAAGGTCCTCTTTAATAATGCTTGGGTTCTCCTGCGCACCAGAATTTTAATTTAAGCCTGTCAGGAACTGGCACAGATTTTAGGTATAACTCACACCAGTTTTTTTGGTGTGAGTAATGGTAAATTTGTTGGCTTGAGGTGTCCCCACTCTGGCTTAGCTTGGTCGCCGCCCACTTTCATAAAGTGTTGAGCAGAGCCAACAATGTGGTGCATCTTTGGCACAAAAAGGGCTATGCACCAGAGTTGCACCACATTTATGCCCATCTAATCAGAAAAACTGGCATAGATGGTTAATTATTGTCTTTTATTATTTTAAACTTCTCTTCCAGCTTTCCCCTATTTTTCTTTAACTAAAGGGAATCTGTCAGCACCAACATTAGTTATAAATAGTACACGTCTCACAAATTCCAGTGTTACCTTTTATTGTATTGCAATCCATTGCTTAAATCTAAGGAAACATCCAAAGTAGCACTTGGGGACTCATTTGAATATTTATAAAAAGCTGAAGTTGTCAAAGAACATCAGATCGCAATAAAAAGGTTCCGTTGGAGTTGCTATCTTGTCTCTCTGTTTAGAGAGTTTGAGTAATGTCTCATTGAGTGACACATTAGAAACAGGGTGTACAGATGCATCTCAATAAATTAGAATATCTTTGAAACATTCATTAATTTCAGTGATTCAGTAATACAATTCATAGTCAGCGTCTTCCATGATTGTGTGTCCTACTGAACCAGACAGAGGGACCATTTAAAGGCTTAGGAAACCTTGGCAGGTGACACACTGAATTTACAATACTGAACTTTTTTACAATATTTTCTTAGATTTGGGTTTCAGTAATTAGTGGTGAACCTAGCCTCTTTGCTGCCTGAGGCGGACTATAGAAAGACGCTTCCCCCCCCCCCCCAAAAAAAAAAAAAAAATTGGGTTTCCATTGCTACTATCTTCACACGCTGCTATCGTCGCACAATAAACATACACAATACACAAAGTTATAAAACCGTTTTTAAGAATTCTTCCTGTATTACTTATGTATCAGATCAACAACATGGCATTAACAATGACAGTAACTTCACACATCTTCTGCTTGGTGGATGGACTAGCCCACGTGGCCCCCATTCTCTATAATAGCAGCACCGCAGATAGCTGAGTAATGTTCTTTGGCACTCCCATCGAAGTGAATGGGTTCGTCCATCCACCAAGCAACAAGCCTATATTCAGCCTGGCTGCGGTCAGGCTGAATTCCCACCAAGTGGGGGGGAAAATTCTCAGGCCCAGTGGGGGTCTCAGCAGACAGACCCCCATCAATCAGGTATTTATCCTCTATCATTTAGGTGTATACAGTGCAGTAACATTTTCTGACTTACAGGTGACGTCTCTGACTAATCCTTCGCATTTCCCTTCTCTTCCCTCTGAACCGCCATGACCACTTCTTCCAGCTGTGACTTGTCTCTGTAAAGTTTGCAACACAGACATTTTTGGCTCCTCACTTTTACAAGCACCTGTCACACATTGTCATCACCTACACAAAGCCCCCATCCTGCTGCTACCCCCAATTATAAAATATGAGATAACCCCCCATAATGAATAATACCCCCAAGTGCATCTTTATATTAATAATGTCCGTGTGTACCCCCATAAATAGTGCCCCTTATCAATGCCTCAGGTGTTTCCTAATTAAAAGGTTTTCCAGGTCATTAATAAAATAATCAGTGGGGCTCAGGACCCCCACTGATCAGCTGTTTGAATGAATTGTGGTACCTGTGTAAGCGCCGTGACCACTTCTCTGTTTACATAGTGTCATTCATCTCATAGCGGCCATGTCATGTAACTACAGCCTTGTCCTATACACGTCTATGTGACAAGGCTGGAATTGCATCACACGGTCACTATAAACAGACAGTGTGTGATGTAAACAGGTGCCGGGGCCCCTTCAAACTGCTGATCTGGGGGAGGGGGGTTTACTGATCTCTCTACTGATCTGTCCTAAGGATAGAACATCAATAAAAATGAACTGAAAAGTTCCTTTATTAAAGCCCAGGTGCCATCCTTGTACAGGATAACCATTATTTTAATATGAGGCCAGAGAAGGTTCTCCGGTGTCTTCGAGCGCGTTTCAGTCCTGCTTCTCCGGTGTTTTCTTCCCCACAGCACTGTGTCAGCGACCCCAGCAGTCATGTGTGGTGGGGACTTGCGCCAGAAGAAAACATCGGAGCACAAGGGACAGGTGAGTAAAAAAAAAAAAAAAAAAACCTAATAACTTTCCCCGGTCTCATATTAAAAAATGGTTATCCTGGACAATCCCTTTAATTAATTGCCCCATTTTATTATGCCCCTGATTCCCCCTTATATATATAATGCCCCCTTCTATTCATAATGTCCCCTAATGCCCCCTTATATAATTGATGTCCGCTAATGAACGCTTTTATAAATGACCACCACCCTATATATAATGCTCCCTAATGGCCCCTTATATAAATAACCCCCCTTGTATTAATAATGCCCTTATATAAATAACACCTCTTAAGTTCATAAATCCTCCTTATATAATATGCATCTTCCTAACAACCCCTTATCAGGGGCGTAACTAGCAAAGACTGGGCCCCCCCACAGCATAGCACCCCCTTTCCTGGCCCCCACACAGTATAACGCCCCATTTACAAATACTATAATGTTCCACAGCGGCCTCTGCACGCGGTATTATGGCCCACAGAGGCCTCTGCACGCGGTATTATGGCCCACAGCAGCCCCTGCACAGACTATAATGGCCCACGCAGCCCCTGCACGCGGTATTATGGCCCACAGCGGCCCCTGCACATGGTATTATGGCCCCTGCCCACTCTATTATGCCCCACAGCGGCCCCTGCACGCGGTATTATGGCCCACAGCGACCCCTGCCCACTCTATTATGCCCCACAGCGGCCCCTGCACACGGTATTATGGCCCACAGCAGCCCCTGCACACACTATAATGGCCCACAGCGGCCCCTGCACACACTATAATGGCCTACAGTGGCCCCTGCACGCGGTATTATGGCCCACAGCGACCACTGCCCACTCTATTATGCCCCACAGCGGCCCCTGCACGCGGTACTATGGCCCACAGCGTCCCCTGCACACACTATAATGGCCCACAGCAGCCCCTGCACGCGGTATTATGCCCCACAGCGACCACTGCCCACTCTATTATGCCCCACAGCGGCCCCTGCACGCGGTATTATGGCCCACAGCGTCCCCTGCACACACTATAATGGCCCACAGCAGCCCCTGCATGCGGTATTATGCCCCACAGCGACCACTGCCCACTCTATTATGCCCCACAGCGACCACTGCCCACTCTATTATGCCCCACAGCGGCCCCTGCACACACTATAATGGCCCACAGCAGCCCCTGCACACACTATAATGGCCCACAGCGGCCCCTGCCCACTCTGTTATGCTCCACAGCGGCCCCTGCACACTCTATTATGCTCCACAGCGAACCCGAACTTTGCAGTTTGGGTTCGCTCATCGCTAGTCGTAAAGTCTGGATATTTCTGAAAAAAATGCATGTGTGGGTGACATGAGAAGGTGAATAGCATGAGAATGAGTGACCTGTCGGATGATTAATGCACCAGAGATCACATAGGGAATGTTTACAGATCACTTTGTAGAAGTTGGCAGTCAGTATACTTTGGGAAGGTTCGAAGGGACTATCCGTGACAGACATCTCCATCTTTATTGGAAAGCTAGTGCTGAAGTCTCCCCTTACAGTGCAAATGACAGCTTCAACAGAACACCAGATTGAAAGCAAGTCTGAAAGTAGGGTGCATATACCTTGCATATCGTAATTGGGTGCCCTGCAGAATTTAATATGTATAGAGGAGGAAAATGTGAGGGGGCAGGATCTGGACACTAATATTATCACTCCCAGATCAACAACACGGCATTAACAATGAAAGTAACTTCACACATCTTCTGCTTGGTGAATGGACGAGCCCACATGTCCCCATTCCCTGTAATAGGAGCGCCGCAGATAGCTGAGTACTGGACTTCGGGTATCTTTGGCTCTCCCATTACTGTAAAGTGAATGAGAGCCACACGGGTTCGTCCATCCACCAAGTGACACGCCTATATATATGGCTGCGGTCAGGCTGAATTCCCATCCAGTGGGGGGAAAAAACCCAATTCTCAGGCTCAGTGGGGGTCTCAGCAGACAGACCCCCATCACTCAGGTATTTGTCCTCTATCATGTAGGTGAATACAGGGCAGTAACATTTTGTGACTTACAGGTGACTTCTCTGACTAATGACATTTCCCTTCTCTTCCCTTTGGGCCGCCATGACCACTTCTTCCAGCTGTGACTTGTCTCTGTAAAGTTTGCAACACAGACATCTTTGGCTCCTCACTTTTACAGGCACCGACCCACATTGTCCTCACCTACACAAAGCCCCCATTCTGCTGCTACCCCCAATTATAAAATATATGATATAACCCCCCATAATGAAAAATACCCCCAAGTGCATCTTTATATTAATAATGTCTGTGAGTACCCTGTATAAATAGTTCCCCTTATTAATAATGCCCCAGGTGTTAACTAATTTAAAGGTTTTCCAGGTCATTAATAAACTAATCAGTGGGGCTCAAAAACCCAGGACCCCCACTGATCAGCTGTTTGAATGGTACCTGTGTAAGCGCCATGACCTCTTCTCTGTTTACACAGTGTCATTCATCTTATAGCGGCCATGTAATGTAACTACAGCCTCGTCCTGTACATGTCTACAGTATGTGACAAGGCTAGAATTACATCACACGGCCACTATAAACAGATAGCGTGTGATATAAACAGGTGCCATTGCCCCTGTTTATAGCGCCCCATTTACACACACTATAATGTTCCACAGCAGCCCCTGCACACAGTATTACACAGTTTTATGGCCCGCAGCGCCCTCTGCACACTGTATTATGCCTCGCAGCTGCCCCTCACACGGTATTATGCTCCATAGTGGCCCCTGCACATGATATTATGCCCCATATTGGCCCCTTCACATGGTATTATGCTCTATATTGGCCCCTGTACACGGTATTATGCTCCACAGTGGCCCCAGCACACGGTATTATGCTCCATAGTGGCCCCTGCACTTGTATTATGCTCCATAGTGGCCCCTGCACCCGGTATTATGCTCTATAGTGGTCCCTGCACTTGGTATTATGCTCCATAGTGGCCCCTGTACTCGGTATTATGCTCCATAGTGTCCCCTGCACAGGGTATTATGCTCTACAGTGGTCCCTGCACAGGGTATTATGCCCCATAGTGGGCCACCCATGAACTATTATTATACTCTGGGGTCTTTTCAGACCCCAGAGTATAATGATTGGAGACCCAGGGGTGAATACAAACATAAAAACCAGTGTTGCTTACCTATGCTGGACACCGGTGCACTCCTTGCAGCTTTCGGCCCTGTTTAATTGCACACAGACGTCACGTGATCAGGCCGGCGACGCGACCTGATGACGTCACCAGAGGCCTCAAGCTTGCTTGGAGTAACATCGGATCGCCGGAGAGGTGAGTAACACTGGTTTTTATGTTCCCTCACCTACTCTAATCCTCCGATTATTATACTCCGGGGTCTACTAATAATAGTAGTATTTGAGGCCCGCGGCCTCACTTACCGATGCCCGCGGCCGCTCACAGCGGCATCCACTTCCCTTTCTGTGTCCCATAGCAGAAGGGGAAGCGGAGGCGGCCACGAGCAGATGCGGGGTAGGTAAATAAATAGGCCGTGACCTGCTGGGGATACTCCAGCAGGTCACGGCCTATTTATATATAAAGAAAAGTTATACTTACCTGCGATGCCTTGATGCAGCCTCCGCCTCCTCTTCTTGTCCGCGATGTCTGTGTCTCAGTGTAGGCAGCGTGATGACGTCATTGTATCGCCGCCTGCGCTGAGATGCGACGTCTTGTAAACCAGCCCAGGACAGGCCCCGCTCAGCTCTGTTTTTTCTTTTAAAGCAGCTTGTCCTGGGCTGGTTTACATTGAATAGTAAAAATGCCGCCCCCCAGATAGTGACGGACAGTGCCGCCTGAGGCGGCCGCCTCACTTCGCCTCATTAGCGGTGTGCCCCTGGTCGGACCCCCACCGATCTGATGCTGATGACAATGACCTGTCCACAGGATAGGTTATCAGTATCAATAATCTTCCAATCCTGGACATCCCCTTTAATATTCCCTTTGTGCCACTTTCTTATGGGTTTTGCTTTTACAGCATTCATTGTGTGGCCAAAATGACATGTTGCCTATATGGGGTTGCCAGTCTGACAACCATAACTTTTTTTATGTATAATCGAGTTTTATTAAGAGTTTTCAAATATATAACAGGGAAAAACAGCGTAATACAACGTAAAATACAAAGGCCCAAAGAACAAAACCATCCAAAAAGGTGCTTCCACCAAAGATACCCTGAACATTAAGTCCCAGCAATACTTAGTGATAATACAGTAGACTGGCGGGAGAAGACCCAGAGCAGATGAAAAAAGATAGATGCAGAGACAGGGGGGACAACAGAAGGAAGAAACAGGGAGAGAAAGGGAGAGACATCGGGCAAAAATGTAGCATCAGAAACACAGCCAAAGCAGATAACGGAAGCTCAGGAGAATGAGTTAATAAAGTCAGCTGATTCCTGGAACACCTCCCACGGCCGCCAGAGAGTATCAAACTTGGAGGAGTTGGCAGAGACTGCCGCCACCAGCATCTCCATCCGCTGTATATGGAGGAACTCCTGAAGCCATTCCTGCAAAGAGGTAGAGGCAGCACTGCACCAATGTCTTGGGATGACGGCTCTGGCTACCACGAGGAAGTGTAGCAGGAGGTCACCCTTCACTTTAGAGAATTTACCAGGAATCAGTGAAAGAAGGGCCAGTTGGGGGGAGGGAGCAAGGACACGACCGCTGACCTTAATGTATAGCTCAAATACAGACTTCCAGAACGGTCGTATCCCTACGCAGTCCCACCAAATGTGGAGGGAACCCCTCTCTGTACCACAGCGCCAACACTGATTAGACCACATTAGGATATATCTTATGGAGGAAATCTGGACAGTGATATCACTGAGTCAGAATTTTGAAATTCTTCTGTGTGCTGCACAGCAGGGGCAGTTTGTGAGTGAACAAGAAGGCTCTAGACCAGTCAGTGGGGGAAATCGATGTCTGTAGGTCTTGCGCCCAAGTCGCTGCGTATGGAGGGGCACCCAAGGTGGCGTTACTCAGGAGATGCCTTTTCCAGCACCATGGGATCAGAGGAGGAGACAGGCAGCAAGGAGAATTTGCAGATGAAGCAAAGAAGCTGGTGGTGTTCCAGCCAAGACAAGGGGAGGCCTGGACTGGAAGCTCACAGCTGGTCAAGAGAGGGGAGAGAACCCGATTCTAGCACACTGCGCAGTCTCACGTAGTTTGGGTCAAACCAGCACAGGAATCAATGGGAAGAGCAGCCAGGAGGAAACATTGGATTGAGAAACAAGGGACTCAAGGGGCTGGGGACCCTCGCTATACCAGTTCCATGTCACACCCAATCCCAAACTGAGAGGAAATGAGCAGAAAGAAATGTCAGACATGCCACGGATGGTAGTGGGTGGCAATCCAGGGCAAGGAAGGGAGGAGAACTGATAAGAATTCCTTCTCATGAGCCACCCACTGTTTGTTGGAATCCCAGTAGCGTCAATCAAAGAGAAGCAACAGGATCGCAGATTTGTAATACAGGTAGGGGTCAGGGAGTCCCACGCCTCTGTCGCATTTGCGAAGCCGCAGCGTGCGGAAGTGTAATTGACTGCAGGCTGAACCCCAGACAAATCGGCCAAAGACTGACTGAAGCCTTGAGAAGAAGGAACGTGGAGCCGGAATTGGTAGAGTTTGGAACAAGTACAAAAAACGGGGGACAATATCATTCTTCAACACGTTAATACGACCAAATCGGGAGAGGCCGAACACACCGTATGTCCTTAGATTCTCACTAGGCGAGGTTCTCACTAGGAGAGGTTATATTTAAATAGGCTTGCAGGATCAGAGACAATCCCGTAAGTTTTTTTTTATATTTCCGTATATGTGGCTGTATAAGGTGTCTATTTTTTGTGGGGCCAGATGTACTTTTTATTTATACCATTTTGGAGAATGCCTGATGCTTGGTTGCTTTTTAGCACCATTATGATTTTGTTTTCCCCCACTATGGTGTTCACCATATGAGAAATTTTTTGAAATGTTTGTTTATTTCAGTAATTAAATTAAAAAAGTGACCTCCTATATTTTCTAGATTCTTTACACACAGAGTGTTCTATTTCAAGTGTTTTATTTCTGTAAATGTTGATTATGGATTACAGCGAATGAAAACCCAAATCTAAGAAAATTAGAATATTGTAAAAAAGTTCAGTATTGTAAATTTTGTGTGTCACCTGCCAAGGTTTCCTAAGCCTTTATATGGTCCCTCAGTCTGGTTCAGTAGGACACACAATCATGGAAGACGCTCATTATGAATTGTATTACTGAAATGAATAAACGCTTCAAATATATGTTTGTAGTTTGGGCATTTTTAAGATGCGAGGATACCTAATTTGTGTGTGTTTTGGTTTTGTTTATTTATATTTATTTGAGTTCTAGGCAAAGGGGGGTGATTTTTTTTTTTTTTTATCTGTTTTATTAGCCTACCTAGAGAGGTTGATCCTGTTATCATTAAATCACTTGCCCCATAGACTGCAATACAACTGTATACAGTTGTATTGCAGTCTATGGGAAATTCACAGTGTAACTATTGAGACCTGCTACAGGCAAGCCTCAATAGTTAGATATCTGTCACCTGCCTGAGAGTCTTCATAAGGTTCACGGCTGCAATAGGAAAAGGATGGCTCCTGTGATTTCACCTCACAGGAGCCATCCTGCAAAGATACGGGGGAGGTGGGGCTTGAACTGCAAGGCACCTGGAGGGGTATCAGGGGCAATAAAATGAGACATTGCCCGTGGCGAACTCGTGAAAGTCTCTGTTGTGTAGACCAGTGGAGTCTTGGTGAATTTAAAGACCCTAGGGGTTAAGTAAATGCAAGAAAATCAAGATTGAAATTGAGAATTGCCCATAAGCTTGAAACAAATTGAGATTTTATTTTTAGGCAAAATTGGCCAGCCTTACCTCAGCCCTTCTCTGAAGTACCAGGGCAGCAAGGCAGCAATGGCCATACAGGTGTGGTTGTGTCTGGTACTGTAGTTCAACCACTTTTACTTGAATGGGTTAAGCTGCAGTACCAAGTACAGCCAAATTTGAATGGACATTGCTGTGTTGGGCACTACAGTGAGCTCCTTGGGTCTGCTGATATATGTGGGTCCCAGACATAGGATAGAGCGTTCTAATGTAATATCCCATGGAGAGATTGTGGCATAAGTGCAGAGAAAACTAGGAGAAAATATATACTCCAAAAATAAGGTTTCTGCGCACTCCAAACATTCAGGTCAGGAACAAAATATTTATTGGTAAAAGAACGCAGTATATCACAACACGTTTTGGGGTTAACTTACCTCTTTTTCAAGTGCAAAATTGGTTCATAAAGAGCATGATTATGTGGCATGAGTGTCAGATTGCTGGAAGTTCAACCACTGGGACCCTCAACAATCACTAGAACAAGTGTCCCCAAATCCAGTTTCTTTTACTTCTCATGCATATTCACCACCACTCCATTTTTACAAGCAATTTGGGAGCCTTCATTATTTCTGATTGCTTGGTGTCCTAGAGGTCATACTCCAAGTGATGAGACTTTATCACCTATCCTGTGAATAGGGAATAAGTGTTGTTGGTGGGAAAATTCCTTTACCTTCCTTCTGCATTCAGAAGAGCTTGACTGAAGCTTGCAAGTCTTGTGCTAACGGGGTAGGGGGCTTTTTGACTGGCATTTGGAGCATTCTGATTTGTTTCAGGGCATGCCCAAAGTTGTAGTTTCTATACAGTGGGTGAGCCATAGTTTGCAGTCCACAGTTCTATAAGCTCCTAAAAAATGTAACAATTATTTGATTCATTTCTCGATCTGTATCTTGCTAGAGGTCATCATACTATACAACAGTCGCTATCATCAGCTTACAGTTATAAATGATGCACAGGGATAGCTAAGAGCTGGAGGTATAAAAGATTCCTTGAATAAAGATTGCTAATATTTTTTGGCTTTGTTGCTTAGCCATGCTATGAAGGATTACAGTTTAATTCCTTACAAGCAGAGTAAGCATAGTTTATTGAATATTGTATTCCGAAACATATCCAGAATTCCACAGAGCTGGGTGGATACATGTGTATGGTAAAAGTACAGTAAAATTCCTATAATCAAGCATCAAAAGTAATAGTGATGCCTCCGGTCTGTGCCAGTCACTACAATGGCTGCATATTCAATACAGAATACAATATAAACTTATCACCCTCATTCACAAGGCTCTCCATAATGCTGCACCTCCCTACATTTCCTCCCTCATCTCTGTCTATCGCCCAACCCGTACTCTCCGTTCACTCAATGACCTAAGACTAACATCCTCTACTATCAGAACCTCCCACGCTCGTATACATGACTTCTCCCGAGTTGCACCACTTCTCTGGAATGCTCTATCCCGGACTATTAGATTAACCCCCAATTTCCACAGCTTCAAGCGTAAACTAAAGACATATCTTTTCAGACAGGCTTATCACAACTCCTAATGTAAACCCTTCCGCAGTTAGAATCCCTAAAACATACCCTCCTCTGTTGACGCTCCAACATTACCTCATAGGATATGATGCCGTATCAGACTAACTTTATATGTCCAGGCACCATCTGCACTTTAAAGGACACGACTGATGATGGCTCATACAGCTTTATATATGTGTAATGACAGTAACCTCTATCACAAAATTGTCTGACCATTGTACAAGCAATGCTACGTCTGTTGCCGCCCCTGCTACCTCCTGTGTCACCCCCTCTACCTCATAGATTGTAAGCTCTTGCGAGCAGGGCCCTCAGTCCCAGTGTGTGAATTGAATATTTCTTTGTAATGTATCTTTTTTGTCAGTCCTTGAACCCTACAAATTGTACAGTGCTGTGGAATATGTTGGTGCAATATAAATACAAATTATTATTAATATATATGCAAGTATTTTATTTGGGGTCTGTGTGTGTGTGTATGTATGTGTATATGTACATTCATATGAAAAAGTTTGGGCACCCCTATTAATCTTAATCATTTTTAGTTCTAAATATTTGGGTGTTTGCAACAGCCATTTCAATTTGATATATCTAATAACTGATGGACACAGTAATATTTCAGGATTGAAATGAGGTTTATTGTACTAACAGAAAATGTGCAATATGCATTAAACCAAAATTTGACCGGTGCAAAAATTTGGGTACCCTTATCATTTTATTGATTTGAATACTCCTAACTACTTTTTACTGACTTACTGAAGCACAAAATTGGTTTTGTAACCTCACTGAGCTTTGAACTTCATAGCCAGGTGTATCCAATCATGAGAAAAGGTATTTAAGGTGGCCAATTGAAAGTTGTTCTCCTATTTGAATCTCCTCTGAAGAGTGGCATCATGGGCTCCTCAAAACAACTCTCAAATGATCTGAAAACAAAGATTGTTCAACATAGTTGTTCAGGGGAAGAATACAAAAAGTTGTCTCAGAGATTTAACCTGTCAGTTTCCACTGTGAGGAACATAGTAAGGAAATGGAAGACCACAGGGACAGTTCTTGTTAAGCCCAGAAGTGGCAGGCCAAGAAAAATATCAGAAAGGCAGAGAAGAAGAATGGTGAGAACAGTCAAGGACAATCCACAGACCACCTCCAAAGAGCTGCAGCATCATCTTGCTGCAGATGGTGTCACTGTGCATCGGTCAACAATACAGCACACTTTGCACAAGGAGAAGCTGTATGGGAGAGTGATGCGAAAGAAGCCGTTTCTGAAAGCACGCCACAAACAGAGTCGCCTGAATTATGCAAAAGCACATTTGGACAAGCCAGCTTCATTTTGGAAGAAGGTCCTGTGGACTGATGAAACAAAGATTGAGTTGTTTGGTCATACAAAAAGGCGTTATGCATGGCGTCCAAAAAACACAGCATTCCAAGAAAAACACTTGCTACCCACTGTAAAATTTGGTGGAGGTTCCATCATGCTTTGGGGCTGTGTGGCCAATGCCGGCACCGGGAATCTTGTTAAAGTTGAGGGTCGCATGGATTCAACTCAGTATCAGCAGATTCTTGAGAATAATGTACAAGAATCAGTGACAAATTTGAAGTTACGCCGGGGATGGATATTTCAGCAAGACAATGATACAAAACACAGCTCCAAATCTACTCAGGCATTCATGCAGAGGGACAATTACAATGTTCTGGAATGGCCATCCCAGTCCCCAGACCTGAATATCATTGAACATCTGTGGGATAATTTGAAGCGGGCTGTCCATGCTCGGCGACCATCAAACTTAACTGAACTGGAATTGTTTTGTAAAGAGGAATGGTCAAAAATACCTTCATCCAGGATCCAGGAACTGATTAAAAGCTACAGGAAGCGACTAGAGGCTGTTATTTTTGCTAAAGGAGGATCTACTAAATATTAATGTCACTTTTCTGTTGAGGTGCCCATACTTTTGCACCGGTCAAATTTTGGTTTAATGCATATTGCACATTTTCTGTTAGTACAATAAACCTCATTTCAATCCTGAAATATTACTGTGTCCATCAGTTATTAGATATATCAAATTGAAATGGCTGTTGCAAACACCCAAATATTTAGAACTAAAAATGATTAAGATTAATAGGGGTGCCCAAACTTTTTCATATACAGATATGTGCATCTCAATAAATTAGAATATCTTTGAAACGTTCATTCATTTCAGTGATTCAGTAATACAATTCATAATCAGCGTCTTCCATGATTGTGTGTCCTACTGAACCAGACTGAGGGACCATTTAAAGGCTTAGGAAACCTTGGCAGGTGACACACTGAATTTACAATACTGAACTTTTTTTTACAATATTCAAATTTTCTTAGATTTGGGTTTTCATTACCTGTAATCCATAATCAACATTTACAGAAATAAAACACTTGAAATAGAACACTTGTGTGTAAAGAATCTAGAAAATATATGAGGTCACTTTTTAATTTAATTACTGAAACCATTTCAAAGATATTCTAATTTATTGATGCACCTGTATATAGAATTTTTTTTTTTAAATGTTGTTTTTACTTTTTTTCACTTTAAGCTTTATTCCAATAGAGAGGCCAATTAACCATTTCCAGACCTCAGAGGAGCAAAGCAATGGGCATGTGAAATGTCACTATACATACTTGCTTGCTCTTTCCTCTAAAACTTGTGGTCAGTAAAGATTTGGTAGGACCTATACACAGAATATCAATGACTAATGACACCAAAATAGTCCAACTTTCTCAACTCTTATTATTACACATACTACTGTATATGTATGGTGGCTTAATCTGCAATACACCAGGCAGTGTATACAGTATAAGAGCACATAACGTTTGTAAATGATGATAACCTGAATAACAAAAGCAGCACAAATTTGTTTGTGTTCAAAACAAGTGTATTGGTGTGTGTATAAAAGTAAGTATTTTTTTTTTCATGTGTGAAAAATTACTGTCTGAGATAATTCCTCCTTCCCACCCAAATGAATAGACCCCAAGGTTGCTTTTATACGTCAGAATCCAGTAATTCAAAAGCGTAATGGTTATGTGTGTGTTGTACAGAATGATCTGCTTTAAGTTGTGTGTGTTGTTTTTTTTTTTTTTTTTTTTTTTTATAACTGTAGTTTTTATTGAAATAATATAATAATAATAATTTTATTACAGTTTACAAATTGTAGGGTTCAAGTACAGACAAAAAGAAACATTACCTGTACAGAGTAATAAGTCCATACGTACAATGAAACTGAGGGCCCTGCTAGCAAGAGTTTACAATCTATGAGGTAGATGGGGTGACACAAGAGGTAGCAGGGGCGGCATAGGATGTAGCATAGCTTATACAGTGTTCCAGCCAGCCGTTTTTGTGCTAGAGGTTATTTTCATTACATATAAATAATTCTGTATGAGCCATCACCAGTCAGTGTCCTTTACTATGCAGCTGGTTCCTGGACATATAAAGTTACAGTGCGATACAACATCATATCCTGTGAGGTAATGTGGGAGCGTGAACAGAGGAGGGTTAGTTTTAGGGATTCTGACTGCGAAAGGGTTTACATGAGGAATTGTGATAGGCCAGTCTGAAAAGGTGTGTCTTTAGTTTGCGATTGAAGTTGTAGAAATTGGGAGTTAATCTGATTGTCTGGGGTAGAGCATTCCAGAGAAGTGGTGCAACTCGGCAGAAGTCTTGGATACAGGAGTGGGAGGTTCTGATAATAGAGGATGTTAGTCTAAGGTTATTGAGTGAACAGTGAGCACGGGTTGGGTAATAGACAGAGATGAGAGAAGAAATGTAGGGAGGTGCAGCATTATGGAGAGCCTCGTGGATGAGGGTGATAAATTTATTCGGTATTGAATAGGCAGCCAATGTAGTGACCAACACAGACCAGAGGCATCGCTGTAGCGTCTAGACTGATAGATGAGCTTGGCCGCCTCTTTCAGAATAGATTGTAGAGGGGAGAGCTTAGTAAGGGGAAGACCGATTAGAAGGGAGTTACAGTAGTCAAGCTGAGGGTGAATCAGAGCGACAATAAGGGTCTTTAATGTTTCCGTGGTAAGGAAAGGGCAGGTTCTAGAGATGGTTTTTGAGGTGGAGATGACATGAGCGTGCGAGTGATTGGATATGGGGGGGGGGGGGGTGAAGGAAAGTTCTGAGTCAAACATAACCCCTAGGCAACGGACATACTGCCTAAAAGTTATGGTAAGGCCGGAGACTGAAATAGAGATATCAGGGTTAGGTTTGTTATATGGTGAAAACATCAATAGTTCAGTCTTTGAGAGATTCAGTTTCAGATAAAGCGAAGACATGCCATTTGCAGGGGCCTAGGACCGAGCCCTGAGGAACCCCAACAACAAGGGGAAGAGACAGAGCCTGCAAATGATACACTGAAAGTGCAGCTGAGAGATATGAGGAGAACTAAGAGAGCGCGGTGTCTGTGAGGCCAACAGAGAAGAGCATAGTGAGGAGGAGTTGGTGGTCAACAGTGTCAAATGCATCTGAGAGATCCAGAAGAATAAGAAGAGAATAGTCACCATTAGATTTAGCTGTCCGGAGATCATTGGAGACTTTTGTAAGGGCCTTTTCAGTAGAGTGCAGAGGGCGGAAGCTAGATTGTAAGGGGTCAAGAAGAGAGCAGAAAGATAGTGGATTAAATAAGAGTAGATCTAGCATTCCAAGATTATGGAGATGAAGTGTAGGTTAGAGACACAGGACGGGTCAAGGGAGGATTTCTTCAGTAGTGGGGTTATGACAGCATGTTTGGAAGAGGAGGGAAAAATTCCAGAGGGGAGAGAAAGAGGTTAAATATTTTAGTAAGTAGTGACGGCAGGTGACAGAGACTGGAGGGGAAAGGGTCACTACTGCAGGTCATAGGATGAGAAGAAGAGAGGAGCCGGGATTACTTCTGCAACTGGTTCAAAAGATGGAAATGAACATGATGGTGAGGTAGGTGAGGGATTGGGCAATTATTTCCTGACGGATATTATCAATTTTGTCATGGAAATAAGTGGTCAGGTCCCCTACACAGAGGTCTGTGAATGGCAACTTGGAAGTAAGTATGAAGTGAAAAGTTTCATTGAAAGGATTTTTGAACAAATACAGAATGTAGTAGAACATATAGGGTATAAACACGATAAGCAATGTAAAAGACAAGTCACAAGAAAGGGGTAGACGATAGGCAACGGGAAGACCTATGGGGGGAGAGGGAAGGGGAGGGGACAGGAGGACCACTTTCTAAGACCCTGTAAGGTGGAAGCCCTCAAAAGTTCAGGGTTGCCGTCAGGTATTCTAGGCCATGGATATTTTTTACCCTTGGGGGGGGGGGGAGTAAAATTTCCTTAAATTTATGACACATTGATACTATTATAACAAAATACACAGATTTTCATGTGCGCAAATCAGCACCGTAATACAGTAGCATTAACCTCTTAATGACCAAATAGTTTTTGCATTTTCAATCACCCCCTTCAAAGGCCATAAGTTTTATTTTTCCATTTACAGAACCATATGAGGGCTTGTTTTCTCCAGGAAAAATTATTCCTAATGGCACAATTATTCTGTACAATATGCTGGGACTGCTGTGGAATTTGGAATGCTGTGGAATCGAAAAAATAATGCAGTTGCATTACTAATTATTCTCTCGGCTTGTATGATCACAGCGTTTCCAAATTGATATTTTTTTAATATTTTAATGTCTTTAAAAAATAAAAACTTTGAAATCAACAAGATTTACTTCTATTGCCAAATTGAGACACCCATAATTTTATATATATATATACAGTACAGACCAAAAGTTTGGACACACCTTCTCATTCCAAGAGATTTCTGTATTTTCATGACTATAAAAATTGTAGATTCACACTGAAGGCATCAAAACTATGAATTAACACATGTGGAATTATATACTTAACAAAAAAGTGTGAAACAACTGAAAATATGTCTTATATTCTAGGTTCTTCAAAGTAGCCACCTTTTGCTTTGATTACTGCTTTGCACACTCTTGGCATTCTCTTGATGAGCTTCAAGAGGTAGTCACCTGAAATGGTTTTCACTTCACAGGTGTGCCCTGTCAGGTTTAATAAGTGGGATTTCTTGCCTTATAAATGGGGTTGGGACCATCAGTTGTGTTGTTCAGAAGTCAGGTGGATACACAGCTGATAGTCCTACTGAATGGAGTGTTAGAATTAGTATTATGGCAAGAAAAAAGCAGCTAAGTAAAGAAAAACGAGTGGCCATCATTACTTTAAGAAATGAAGGTCAGTCAGTCCGAAAAATTGGGAAACTTTGAAAGTGTCCCCAAGTGCAGTGGCCAAACCCATCAAGCGCTACAAAGAAACTGGCTCACATGAGGACCGCCCCAGGAAAGGAAGATCAAGAGTCACCTCTGCTGCGGAGGTCATCCGAGTCACCAGCCTCAGAAATCGCAGGTTAACAGCAGCTCAGATTAGAGACCAGGTCAATCCCACACAGAGTTCTAGCAGCAGACACATCTCTACAACAACTGTTAAAAGGAGACTGTGTGCAGCAGGCCTTCATGGTAAAATAGCTGCTAGGAAACCACTGCTAAGGACAGGCAACAAGCAGAA
Source organism: Leptodactylus fallax (assembly GCA_947044405.1). Classification (NCBI taxonomy): domain Eukaryota; kingdom Metazoa; phylum Chordata; class Amphibia; order Anura; family Leptodactylidae; genus Leptodactylus; species Leptodactylus fallax. The sequence goes on along the minus strand of CAMRHE010000022.1, from coordinate 4,056,270 downwards.
GAGACTTGTTTGGGCTAAAGAACACAAGGAATAGACATTACACCTGTGGAAATCTGTGCTTTGGTCTGATGAGTCCAAATTTTAGATCTTTGGTTCCAACCACCGTGTCTTTGTGCGACGCAGAAAAGGTGAACGAATGGACTCTACATGCCTGGTTCCCACCGTGAAGCATGGAGGAGGAGGTGTGATGGTGTGGGGGTGCTTTGCTGGTGACACTGTTGGGGATTTATTCAAAATTGAAGGAATACTGAACCAGCATGGTTAACACAGCATCTTGCAGCGGCATGCTATTCCATCCGGTTTGCGTTTAGTTGGGCCATCATTTATTTTTCAACAGGACAATGACCCCAAACACACCTCCAGACTGTGTAAGGGCTATTTGACCAAGAAGGAGAATGATGGGGTGCTACGCTAGATGACCTGGCCTCCACAGTCACCAGACCTGAACCCAATTGAGATGGTTTGGGGTGAGCTGGACCGCAGAGTGAAGGCAAAAGGGCTTCTATTGCCAAATTGTGACACCCATAATTTTATATATATATACAGTACAGACCAAAAGTTTGGACACACCTTCTCATTCCAAGAGTTTTCTGTATTTTCATGACTATAAAAATTGACTCTGACTCTTGACTCCACAGGCCTGGCAGCATGTGCAGATGTCATCTATTTCACTGAGAGGCATGAAACTCTTGTAAATGTTGTCACATATTTTGCTGAAGAAAACACTTTTAAGTGTGCATGTAGCCCAGATAAGCTCAGATGGAAAAATATATTTAGCAGAAAAGCACATGAATATTATTTACTACCCTAATTCTGTGGAAAACTAGAAATGCAGATAAAGCAAGTCCTTACATACGAAAGTCACATTTTTCCGCAAATCCCATTCACACATTGCGGAAAAATACACAACCATTGCGGTTTTATAAATCGCAGCATGTCAATTATACCTTCGGAAACACCGGCGGTTTCCCTATAGGTATAATGGAAGCAGAAAGTCTGCAGAGGAAACCTGTGCGGACTTTTTGCGAAAAGCGCTGTTCGAAAAACCGTGATGCACTGCCCCGTGGTTTTTCAAGCAGCGCTTTTTTGCTGCGGCCCTCTACGTGGGGCCTTAGCCTTAAAGAAAAGTTTGACTTTCGATCAGCTGTTTAACATTGCATGCCTTCACCCTAAGGCTAAAGCCCCAGGTAGCGAGCCCCAACCAAAAAACATCACAGAGTTTTCCACAGAGCTTTTCACTGAAACTCCAGAGTTTTCCTCTGTGGACTTTCTGCTTCAATTATACCTATACAGAAAAAGCCAGCGTTTCCATAGGTATAATTGACATGCTGCGATTTACAAATAACAACAAACAGTTTCTGCAATAGCAGAATGTCCGCTGCAGATATTTTTCTGCAATGTGTGTATGGGATTAGCCAAAATCCCATCCACTTTGCAGTGACCGTAAAACGCTTTGGTAAAATCGCGGCATTTACGCTATGTGGGGCCCCGGTCTAAATCTACATAAATTGTTGTGTAGCTTTGTGAATACTCTTTTATATACAATTTTTTTTTCTGATTTAGAAATATTGGTTTCTTTCTGCTCAGAAATTCAGACCAAATACAGAATTCTGCCTTTCAGTGAGAATTACCGTGCATAGTGGCAGCTCAGGTGCTAAATCACTGTCTGTTTCTAAGGGCTACTTGCAGAGTATTACAAGTAGCAATAGATGTGCATGGAGAGTGCAACATGAAAAAACTCTGAATACACTTATTTTTTTGTTTTTTAATCTAAAGAGGTCATGGTTTAGGATCTTCTTATTTGTCCCAGCTGTTCAATTGGGTATGAAATATGGAAAGCTATATTGTATGCCGCTGGGTTCACACCTGCGCTTGCTGTACGTTCGGGATACCGTTCCCCTCTCCGCATGAAAAATGTGGAGAGAAAAGCGCTGCAAGCAGAACTTTTCTCTCCGCATTTTTCCCCCCCTTTGGTGGAAACCACATGGACCCCATTATAATCTATGGGGTCTGCGGGTTTCCTAAGGTAACCGTTTTTTTATGCAGATTAGATTTCCGTTTCGGGGGGTCCCCAAAACCTGAACGCAGAAACCTGTACGCATATGTGAACCTAGTCTGATGATGATGATAACAGTAAGCTATCATATGTCTTTACTGTACATTTTGAAGCTGTTAAAGGAATATTTCAGAAACAGTTCCTTGGTAGGAGTCTAGCTTCTGGGCCTACCACTGATCATAAGAGATCATGTGGGTCTTTTGCTCCACAGTTTGAATGGGACAGCATGTAGAATGTACACAATGCTGCTCTATTCATTTCAGAGGGAACCACTGCAGCACCAAGCACTATTCTTTGGCTATCTCCTGTGGTTCCCATTTCCGACCTGTCGCTGCATTCAAACTGGGTTGCCGCTGTGATCGGTGGGGGTCCCAGTGGTCAGACCTCTACCAATCAGCAAATTATCCTTATCCTTTGGAAAGGGGGTAGCTTCTTGATACTAGACTACCCCTATATAGTGAATCTGTCAGCTGAATTTCTGATCTATATAAAGGTAGGTTATTACAGATATGGGGATATGGGTTAGCCCTCCGTTTAGCCAAAATGACATTATGCAGTCTGACTAATAAGAGAATCATAGCTATGGGTTCGCTCTATTTACTAGGTGATTGGCAGGCTGCTGTGTATACATATAGAACAGACTTTATCTGTAATATACTGCCTTTACATGGTTCAGCATATTCAGCTGACAAATCCGCTTTTAAAACAATTACATCATTCAATGGCATCTGGAAAGATTGAGAGTAGCGGTAAACAATAGCAATTTAGATTGTAGATGAATTAGTAATGCTTCTAGAGGTGCTTCTATGGAAACCACATCATTGTAACAGTTTTTACATGCCGTGGTACTGCAGCAACTGCAATGGTTAGAGCCTGCTGTGATGTTGCTGAGAATAAATGTATGCATTTCTGCCATATTGTGTGACCGGGGTTTTATACAATTTAATTTACAGTGGGCAAAAAGAATAGACAAATCAGCAATCATTTTGTGGTGTATGGACACCATTATAGTCCTTTTCGCAATGCCAAGTTTCCAGAAAAAAATGTAGGTATAAATAGAAGAGAAATGTAATCTTTAAAAAAATTTATACTACATAAAACACACATGAGTTGGCTGAGGGGAGACAATATAAATGTGGCTAGGCAAATAAGGCTTGCAGTCATGGTATGATTTTCTACAAATCTTGGCTCTAGATCGGAAATTGAAGTACCTCGAGAAATGTGTGACAATAATGATATGTAAGTGAGTGTCAAGGAAGTAAATAACAGGAAAACAAGGTGTATGAAATCAATGCAGAAAACCTCTGTCATCAAATACGTCTAGCCAGCTCTGGTATAATATTAACCCACTTGCTGCTTGCTAGACCATTTAATCCTACCAGAAGGTAAGCAGACCTGTTCTGAGCTAAACTGCAGTAGGAAAATATATGATAGTCTCAGCTGACTAGCCTCAGAACTGATATACATTACTAAATACATGGACATACTAAGTTGCCCAGTTGATACTGTTATTTTGTCTATTGATGGTCCTTCTTTAGTTCAGATAGTGAACCATGTATTTAGCACCCTGTATTTGGGGCCTGACAACCTATGTCCTTTCACTATAGATGGTAAGGTACAGTGCTGGCCAAAAGTATTGGCACCCCTGCAATTCTGTCAGATAATACTCAGTTTCTTCCAGAAAATGATTGCAATCACAAATGCTTTGGTAATAATATCTTAATTTATTTTGCTTGCAATGAAAAAACACAAAAGAGAATGAAAAAAAAAGTAAAATCATTGATCATTTTACACAAAACTCCAAAAATGGGCCGGACAAAAGTATTGGCACCCTCAGCCTAATACTTGGTAGCACAACCTTTAGACAAAATAACTGCGAACAACCGCTTCCGGTAACCATCAATGAGTTTCTTACAATGCTCTGCTGGAATTTTAGACCATTCTTATTTGGCAAATTTCTCCAGGTCCCTGAGATTTGAAGGGTGCCTTCTCCAAACTGCCATTTTGAGATCTCTCCACAGGTGTTCTATGGGATTCAGGTCTGGACTCATTGCTGGCCACTTTAGAAGTCTCCAGTGCTTTCTCTCAAACCATTTTCTAGTGCTTTTTGAAGTGTGTTTTGGGTCATTGTCCTGCTGGAAGACCCATGACCTCTGAGGGAGACCCAGCTTTCTCACACTGGGCCCTACATTATGCTGCAAAATTTGTTGGTAGTCTTCAGACTTCATAATGCCATGCACACGGTCAAGCAGTCCAGTGCCAGAGGCAGCAAAGCAACCCCAAAACATCAGGGAACCTCCGCCATGTTTGACTGTAGGGACCGTGTTCTTTTCTTTGAAGGCCTCTTTTTTTTTTCCTGTAAACTCTATGTTGATGCCTTTTCCCAAAAAGCTCTACTTTTGTCTCATCTGACCAGAGAACATTCTTCCAAAAAGTTTTTGGCTTTCTCAGGTAAGTTTTGGCAAACTCCAGCCTGGCTTTTTTATGTCTCTGGGTCAGAAGTGGGGTCTTCCTGGGTATCCTACCATAGAGTCCCTTTTCATTCAGACGCCGACGGATAGTACGGGTTGACACTGTTGTACCCTCGGACTGCAGGGCAGCTAGAACTTGTTTGGATGTTAGTTGAGGTTCTTTAGCCACCATCCGCACAATCTTTCGTTGAAAACTCTCGTCAATTTTTCTTTTCCGTCCACATCTAGGGAGGTTAGCCACAGTGCCATGGGCTTTAAACTTCTGGATGACACTGCGCACGGTAGACACAGGAACATTCAGGTCTTTGGAGATGGACTTGTAGCCTTGAGATTGCTCATGCTTCCTCACAATTTTGCTTCTCAAGTCCTCAGACAGTTCTTTGGTCTTCTTTCTTTTCTCCATGCTCAATGTGGTACACACAAGGACACAGGACAGAGGTTGAATCAACTTTAATCCATTTCAACTGGCTGCAAGTGTGATTTAGTTATTGCCACCACCTGTTATGTGCCACAGGTAAGTAACAGGTGCTGTTAATTACACAAATTAGAGAAGCATCACCTGATTTTTCAAAGGGTGCCAATACTTTTGTCCACTACCTTTTTTATGTCTGGTGTGGAATTATATCCAATTTGGCTTTTTGACAATTCTTTTTGTGGTTTTCCATTGAAGACAAATTAAATGAAGATATTATTACCAAAGCATTTGTGATTGCAATCCTTTTCTGGAAGAAATTGAGTATTATCTGACAGAATTGCAGGGGTGCCAATACTTTTGGCCATCACTGTATGTATGACTAATGTATTGCTACATGTAGATGAGCTGGGATGTACCTCAGAATTTTTTAGCATGTAATCAGATTGTTGAGGTATAAATTATCTGTCACTGTCATTGTTTTACGTGCAGAGACATAGAAAGACAAGGGTCTGGTTTCTGATTGGTGCTTGACACCTAAGACCCTTAGGTAGCAGCTCTGGAGCATTTTGCATGGGACAGAGCTTTGTTTTCAAGCCTATTATATGCAAGTTTTTTACAAACTTTCATTCCTTCTACAGCACTTGAAGAAGTAGTCAGTTGCTACCATCTTGTCCTGGCTGTACATTTCTATGGCCAAGGCTAAATGCACATGAACATGTATAGCAAAATAGCACGGACGTCTCATGGAGGATATTCTTTTTCTCCCCCTATGTTAAGAAGAGATTCTCTTGAGTATGTCATTCCTCTTTGTCTGTTATGTGTTATACTGTAAGTTTTCTAAAGTAGTTGAGGTCACAAGCACATTTGCCCATTGTACTCATTTGCATTCTGCTGTTGCTTCTGTACGTTGCTTCCAAGGGTTTGTCAGATTTGCTATGTGTATCTGGGATTTAAGTTCTCTATCTTGTGTATATTTCCTTTTTGTACTAAACAAATTTTTTTAATGTTGTGCATTGTCAAAAGTTTTTTTTTTTTCAGAAATGGCATGTGCACTAAATCAGAATAATACAAACTATACTAGAGTAATTGGCAGCATTTCTAGATAACAGCATACCAAGGGCATCATAGACGTAGGTCTGTGGTATAAAATTCACAGAGAAATTATGGATTTCCCAGGTAGACTAGCTATATAGGTTGGAGTGACTGGATATATGTTTGAAAATCTATCTATGCATGTATGTCCTTAAACTCTTCTACCTGTCCTTTATGTTAAACGTATCTGTCTTCTCCAAAAGACCCTGCTTTGCTACTTGTGAATAGTTCACCTGCCATTCACAATCTGAGTGTCAGCACCACACAAAACTGCATATCACTGCATGCCAGTACCACCAGCACCAGGTCATATGGATGGGGAGCTTCTATCTACCCCATGGTTGTTGTTATATCTACTTGTCCTCACTAATTCCTGCGTGTTCCCATTCAGTGGATGCTCTGCGAGTGGAGTGGCGTGAGGGAAGGTGCAGTGCTGCTTTTTATCATCAGAAAAGGCCATACCTTATACGAAGGTTTAATCTACAAGTCCCATCGGAGAGCCAAGAGTTCCTAGAGGTGACACATGGTTTGCCTTGACACATGACCTCTACACACTGTTACAATGCACTGACAATTTCAGCACCTGTAATCCCAGCAATTTTCTGCATGAGCAAGCATGTTTAAGTCATCTAGGGCTTACTGTCATGTTGCGAGTGACAATGTCACCTCGAAATGATTCATGTTATCATTGTTAATTCTGTAATGTTTTTTGGCAGTAATGACCTGTTTAAAGTGCTCCAGTAACATGAGAATGTAGGTACAGGGCCTACAGATTGTTCATTTAATATTAACAGTAGTTATTATGGAAAATGACCTGTTTAGTCTGTGGTAGTCAGACATACTAATCTGCTTCTGTCTACATGGATATACAATGACAAGAATGAGACAACTGTAATAAGTGTCAATGCTTTTCAGTATAATCAGACTTGTGGTATATCATGTGGTTGTAAAGCTTTGCAGCTGGAGTGAGACCTGGATGTGTATATAAAGGATTACAATGGAAATGAACAACATATTATTAGTAAGCAACCCAAAACTGGAGGCACCAGTGGCAATCTATTGGGCAAATTGACCACCAATTGGTTCTTTGGATCTGTGAAGTGCTGGCTATATAGGTCATCAGTGGACTCCAGAAAGTACAAGGGGTATTCCCATCTGCCATATTTAAACTTGTAGCCTAATCTAACTGAAGTGTTTTGCCCAATGCATTGCTTTATCTACAGGTGCATCTCAATAAATCTTTGAAACGTTCATTCATTTCAGTGATTCAGTAATACAATTCATAATCCGCAGTCTTCCATGATTGTGTGTCCTACTGAACCAGACTGAGGGACCATTTAAAGGCTTAGAAAACCTTGGCAGGTGACACACTGAATTTACAATACTGAACTTTTTTACAATATTCTAATTTTCTTAGATTTGGGTTTTCATTACCTGTAATCCATAATCAACATTTAGAAATAAAACACTTGAAATAGAACACTCTGTGTGTAAAGAATCTAGAAAATATAGGAGGTCACTTTTTTAAATTAAATTACTGAAATGAACGTTTCAAAGATATTCTAATTTATTGAGATGCACCTGTACATTTAATTGTATTGCTCCACCTGTCAGGTGCAGCTGAATATGTGTCCTCAGTGTTTACAGCTTGTTTCCTAGGTTTCAGACCACCTCTGATATCTAGCACTAGTGGTCGAGTTGATAATTTAGCCACTGTTTGTGGTCACCTATATTCTCTCTCTCACACTCTCTTGCTCTCTCCTGCCAAACCCTGATTAATCTAGATATAACTGTGCAATTCAAAAAGCACGCTGTTCATCTCTGGACCACAGTGCTGGCCTAAGCTTGAAACCAAGGAAGTGGAAGAGCAGCAGAAGTCTTAAGATGTGAAATCCCCTTTAATTCTGGTCAAATTTATCACTTTTGAGTAACCTGGTAACCTTAGTTGAAATACCAGCATGCCTGCTATTGGGTATGTTATCTTATTTGGTACCATAAACCTATTTTTACTTGAATCGAAATATACTCATTGACAAAAAAAAAAAATGCAGGAGTTATTGGAATCAAATGAAAGGGCCCACATAGCAAGCCACAGCCAAAAAGCGTTGCGGAAAAAATCGTGTTTTTTTTCTGCAGCACTTTTCACAGAAAAGAGGAAAACTCTGCAGACTTACTGTCCCTATTATACCTGTACAGAAAACGCCTACATTTCTGTAGGTATAATTGACATGCGATTTACAAAAATACGAAGGGTTTTTGAAATCGCAGCATGTCCACTGTGGATATTTTTCTGCAATGTGTGGATGGGATTAGCCAGAATCCCATCCACTTTGCAGGTACTGTAAAATGCTGCAGTTTTTGCCACGGCATATCCGCCGTGGCCAAACCATGGCGTTTCTCATACATGGGGCCCCGGCCTAAAAATGCAAGTTGAGAGCCCTGCCATTAGAGGCAGTACATGTGTCCACAGGATTCCTGCACATTTCACTAAGCTGTTAGTGTCCCTGGTATCACTACCACCGACAGTAATATGTGATGGATCCCAAGTTCATCAGGCTAGCAGTTGGGGCAGTGTGTCGATCCATAGCAAAGGCAGGGTTGAAATGTTCGCCATGAGGCCTCCATGCTCAAACCCAGATCCCAAACAACTTGGTGGTGGAGGTGAAGTTTCTTGTTCACGACACCACTGCAAACCAAGGTGGTGCTGGCTGGCTGTAAATGGTAGGACACATAACGGGTGCTAAGCACCAGGAACTGATCTAGGCAGAGACTGGGGTGTATAAGGAAACTGCCACCTGTGTCTGGATAGTGGACGTGGAACGTGTGCATGCCTTCACGTAACCACTGCTCCCATCACCTCCTAACAGCTACGCCAGGATGGCTAACATAGTGGCAATTTGTTGAAGCAACCATCTTGTTTCCTTCAGTCCAGTGATATGCCTCTTCTTAGTCTTTATGCACACGATTGTGATGGGGTTCCTTTTTATAGGGCAGCAGGGGAAGTACTTTTATGCCCCCTTGAGGCAAGATCCAGAGTCTTAATTATTTATATATCTGCCTGAGACATATCTGTGTGCTGAATTTAGCAGAAATCCAACACTTCTACCCACGTTACACATGCTACACTCATTGCCAAAAAAAAGTATCTGTGAAATAGGAGTGCAGCCATATGACTATATATGCATTAAAATTTTGGGGTTCAGCATTCATATGCAAGCGGGTTTCTATAACAAAGGCACTTTTTCTGCCTGCAGTATTTTGTAAACCTTAAGTACTGGAGAAGAAAGCCACAGCTTATACTTTTGCTGGCCTAATTCCTATATTTTCCACAAGCACTTTATGGATGAAAAAGGGAGCCTGTCACCAGAACCCAGAATATCAACCCAGATAGAATCAGATGATCCTAACCTATCTAACAGTGTATTCTCCTTGTGAATTGGTGCCTCTGTTGTCAAGGACTAACCTTTTTTTGTTAATATGAAAATTAGCTCTTTGGAGCAATGAGGTCTTTGCTGTGGCTCCAAAGAGGTACGTTTCAACACACTCTTTGCTCCAAAGAGCTTATTTATATGTCGACGAAAACCACAATATCTCTGCAACAGAGGTACCGATTCACACGTATCTATCTGCGGGGCTCGGTTGATATTCTGTGTTCTAGTGACAGACTCCCTTTAAAGGCTATGTACAGTATAGCTTCAGAGGTACATTTTTTATTTTTACATTGCACCTATTTGGGACTATAAAAAAAAAAAAAAAAATTTTTTTTTTTTTAAGTTCTCAATCATCTGCAGCCTGCACTATTTCTCGTGCAGTGTAGACTGCTGTGTCCTGTTCAGAGAGCATTCCATCAGAGATGCTGCCTGATGGGACCTTTCTCTGTAATAATTTGGCTTATTGTACTATTGATTTGAAACATGCGTTTACAGGAATGCTTGTTCCTGATAATTTGCTGCCACTCAGCCGACAACCAAACAGATGCTTGTCAGAATATAAGCTGTATTTACCGGCCTGTACACTTTGCCAGTAAATGGATTCCTAGCATTATAGTTATCTGTGGTGCTAGGAGTGCCTACCTCTCCGCTACATACTGTCTTGTACTGTAGTCACTATGGGGCAGTATGTAGCAAACTACAGGGACTCCTAGCATCATAAATAACTATAATGCTAGGAGTCCGTCTCCGCATATTGTACAGGCCGGTAAATCTGGCTCACACACAGATTGATCTTCCCGTCCGAGACTGAGACAAGCTGTCAGACTCATTACTCTCTGAGTTGGGGACAACAGCATGCACTGTATTAGAAGAAATGTAGTCTACACAGTATATTAATATATAGGCAAACTGTTTTGTAGCCCCATAGAAAAATGCAATAAAAAAATGATGCCTCTAAGGACATTTCCACCAGATTTTTTAATTATTTATATGAGTGGAGCGATCACAACAAATAGCAGCAAAGATTAAAATAATTCTCATCACAAGAAAGCACCAGCATACAGTGGCCAGGGGGAGATGCTGAATGCAGGATGGGTGTGTTTAGTGATGATGCAGCAGTTCTCAGTAATAGAAGAAAACTCCTCCTGTGCTCCGAGATCCTCATTTGAATAAAGAATAAAAGTGTTTTTTCTCCGCATCCCTGGAGCTCTGAAACATAAGAAAGGTATTATTTTTATTCTGCTAACAGCATCTACAGCACTATGAGAGCAGTTTAAAGTATCCCGGGGCAGTGATAGACTCCCTTTAAAAATGCACCAGAAATAAAAGCAGCCTGCTCCATTGCAAGCCATATGTTCAGAGTTAGAAGCCCTGATCATTCTTTCAAACAGAATTTTTTATATTTTTTATTTTTTTTTTAATTTTATGTTATTCTTTTTACATTTAGGTTCTTTTTCTAGATAGAGTCTATACTAAGAGGAGTAAATAGCTAACCTACACTAAAAATAGTGCTATCATGTGTAACTGGGAGATTCTAATACATCTTTGATAGACTAGCACGCTGCCTGTGTTACACGTCTTAAAAGCTTATGGTACAATGAAGAAAATCTGTTACCTGTACTGTGACTTTCAGTGACGGCTTCAAAGCATACTTTGTGGTGTGATTACCTAGTTGTGAACAAGGCGAGCTGCGCATAAATTATGTTTATATTTGATTTTTGCCTACTTTTTAGCTCTTTGGGTTTTAGTAAACAAAAAATCTCATTTTCAGTACAACGAACCTATTGATTTGGGACCAGGAAACATTTCCCTGCTCTTTCAACCTCCTCCTCCTCCTCCTCCTCTCTTTGCTTTATCTCCCCCTTATTTATTTTTCTCTCTCTCCCCCACCTGACGTGTTCTCTTTGTATCCTGGGAGATTCTCTCCATGCTGAGGTTTCCATAGAAATTCACCTTGTTGATGTTGGCTCTCATTGAGTAGGTGGAAGGAGGGGGAGATTGGAGTGAGCACCACCTGTTATAAAACTGTATGTGATGGAAAAGTGCAGCGCATGTTGTGCTCCCCCTTTTTTGCATAGCATGAATTGCCTTTCTGTCTTCCTGGCATTGCAGAGCACTATATGCATTCCTCTCTCTCCCTAACAGAGCAACGCGTGTGTGTTGAGTTGGGAAGATCTGCAGCAGACCAGAGGAACAGCCAAAAGTTTGGGCAATTCTGGGGTAGTGGTATGTGCACTGGGTTCCATGATTAGTATTTGAAGTGCATTGTTATACAGCAATGAAAAAGTTTGGGCACCCCTAAATCTTAATCATTTTTAGTTCTAAATATTTGGGGTTTGCAACAGCCATTTCAATTTGATATACTAATAACTGATGGACACAGTAATATTTCAGGTTGAATGAGGTTTATGTACTAACAGAAAATGTGCAATATGCATTAAACCAAATTTGACCGGTGCAAAGTAGGGCACCTCACGAAAGTGACATTAATATTTAGTAGACCTCCTTTGCAAAATAACAGCCTCTGTCGCTCCTGTGCTTTTAATCGTTCCTGGTCCTGGTGGGTATTTTGCCATTCCTCTTTACAAAACAATTCCAGTTCAGTTAGTTTGTGGTCGCCGGCTGGCGCCCCTTCATTATCCCACAGATGTTCAATGATATTCAGGTCTGGGGCTGGGTGGCCATTCCAGACATTGTTTGTTCCTCTGATGATGCCTGGTGTTTGGATCTTGTCTTGCTGAATATCCATCCCCGGCGTCTTCTTCGTCACTGATTCTTGGACATTATTCTCAAGAATCTGCTGTACTGAGTTGAATCCATGCGCCCTCAACTTTAACAAGATTCCCGGTGCCGGCATTGGCCACACAGCCCCAAAGCATGTGGACCTCCACCAAATTTTACAGTGGGTAGCAAGTGTTTTTCTTGGATGCTGTGTTTTTTTGCGCCATGCATCGCCTTTTGTATGACCAAACAACTCAATCTTTGTTTCATCAGTCCACAGGACCTTCTTCCAAAATGAGCTGGCTTGTCCAAATGTGCTTTTGCATACCTCAGGCGACTCTGTTTGTGGCGTGCTTTCAGACGGCTTCTTTCGCATCACTCTCCCATACAGCTTCTCCTTGTTCAGTGTGCTGTTTGTTGACCGATGCACGTGACACCATCTGCAGCAGTGTGCTGCGCTCTTTGGGGTGGTCTGTGGTTGTCCTTGCTGTTCTCCCATTCTTCTTCTCTGCCTTTCTGATATTTTTCTTGGCCTGCCACTTCTGGGCTTAACAGACTGTCCCTGTGGTCTTCCATTTCCTTACTATGTTCCTCACAGTGGAACTGACAGGTTAAATCTCTGGCAACTTTTTGTATCCTTCCCCTGACAACTATGTTGAACAATCTTTGTTTTCAGATCATTTGAGGTTGTTTTGGGGCCCATGTGCCACTCTTCAGGGAGATTCAAATAGGAGACAACTTGCAATTGGCCACCTTATACCTTTTCTCATGTTGGATACACCTGGCTATGGTTCAAAGCTCAGTGGGTTACAAAACCAATTTTGTGCTTCAGTAAGTCAGTAAGTAGTTGGGTATTCAAATCAATAAAATGATAAGGGTACCCAAATTTTTGCACCGGTCAAATTTTGGTTTAATGCATATTGCACATTTTCTGTTAGTACAATAAACCTCATTTCAATCCTGAAATATTAATGTGTCCATCAGTTATTAGATATATCAATTGAATGGCTGTTGCACACCCAAATATTTAGACTAAATGATTAAGATTAATAGGGGTGCCCAAACTTTTTCATATGACTGTATGTCTATACCATTGTCTTTTGTGTCCCCACTCCATCAAAGCACCAAGGATAGTTTTTGTGATCTTTATTGTTTTTAGCACTATTTTAAGTGGGTTAGGTAAAGTTCAAATGTGGTGATATTCTAAAATCAAATCATGGAGGGATATTTCCATTTTCTTCATTAATTTAAGGTACATTTCATTGATTTGCAATAAAACCATCATTAAAATCTGCATTGTAGTTTGGATATAAAAGGCTTAAAATGGAGGCATCAATGTGCGCAATGTATGCTTATAATGTGTTTTCAGTGAATTGCCTATAAAATGATTTATAAAAAAATGCAGTTGTCTTTTATATACTGTGTTATTCCTTCTAGTGAATATTAATCATCATAAATAATGTTTTCATCAAAGCAAATACCTATACACTAGTCAGCCTTAACATTAAAACCACTGAAAATGACCTCATAACAATGATACCTGCCATGGAGTGGGATATTCTATATTAGTAAGCAAGTGACCGATCAGTTCACAAACTTGATGTGTTGGTAACAGGGAAAATGGCCAACTGTAAGCATTTGAGAAACTCTGATGGCCAGACGACTGGGTAAAAACATTCCCCATGTGTATGTAGTGGTTAGTACCTACCAACAATGACAACAGATGAATTGGTGACTTGTTCATGGGCATAAAATACTTATTGTTGCATGTGGGGAGTGAAGGTTAGCCTGTCTGGTCAAGCTCCACAGAAGAGCTACTATAGTACAAATTGCTGAAAAGGTTAATGCTGACTATGATAGAAATGTCAAAACACTTGGCACTTACTGCATATTATTATTTATCCTAGAGCACCATTGATTCCATGTAAAAGTTTACATACTAAACACATAATACACAAAAAAACTACGATACTAACATGGTGACCAACTGGTACAGCAGGATAGAGGGCCCTGCCTGCAAGGGCTTACAATCTATGAGGTAAGAGGGATAGAGACAGTAGATGAGGGTAGAAACTGTTCATATGTTGTGGCAGAGAGTCCTCTTGAAGGTTGTGATTCTGGGAGACAGTCTTATATATTGTGGTAGTGAGTTCCACAGTATAGGGCATGCACAGGAGAAGTCTTGGAGGTGTGAAGAATGAATAAGAGCAGAGCAAACAAGGAGCTCTTGAGAGGATTGGAGATCATGTGTGGGGTGTAGCAATAGATTAGATCAGACTGCATATGGGAGATTCATATGGAACTGCATAGCCACAGAATGCCCATACTGGACCTTGTCCGCATCCAAAAGTGTCTACAATGGTGATGTGAGCAACAAAAATGGACCATGGCACAATGGAAAATGAGGCCTCCTGGACAGCCAAGTGAATGTGCCTCAGTTACCTGGGGAAAAGTTGACACTGGGTTGCAAAATGGGGAGAAGGCAAAATGGTGGAGGCACTGTGAGGCTTTGGCCATAGTCATGCTGGGAAACCTTAGGTCTATGCATTCATGTGGATGCTACTTTGACATATACCACCGATTTAACATTGTTGCAGACCAAATACACCCCTTGACAATGATATTCATTACTGGCAGTGAATGTTTCAAATGAATAATGCAATGCCAGAATGCAAAAATTATTCAAGAATGGTTTGAAAAATGAGGTGTAGATATGGCCTGCAAATTCTCAAGATCTCAGTGCAGTCAGGCATCTGTGGGATGTGCTGGACTCACTGGTCTTCTGCTAATGTATTGGTGTCAGATACCACAGGATACTTTCTGTGGTCTTGTGGATTCCATGACTCAATAGGTCAGACTTGTTTTGACAGTTTATGGGAGACCTACACTATTATGTTTTAATGTTATGGCTGATCAGTGTATTTCACAATTAATATGTAATGTACTACCAACAAAAGCAAAAAGGAAGATTTTCAGATGCCCAGTAAAGGCATAAAATTGCCTTTGATATCCAGGGCTGTGGAGTCGGGGTCTCTGATTTGGGGACAATTCTGGGTGGAATTGAAATCCTAAACACATATTTACTTTCACAGGAATTCAATCACTAGCTTTTTAATGAATTAAAGGAGGTTTAGTGATTCGGACTGACCATGGTTTGTATTTATGAAGGAGCGAGAATTGGGCTGTGGAAAAATAGAGGAGTCAGTGATTTGGCTGACTGTCTTCATAGCGATGGCTCCAACAAAGATGGTTTGAAAGTTCACTTTCTTTCCACAGCTGCAGTCAGTGGGTATAGTCGCTCTTCCTTCAGGTGACAGGTATGTGTTGCAGAGTGTGCATTATTTATCTAGGTATAGCCTTGTGTCTATCTAGGCTGTTTGAGTTTATGCTGTCTGCATAGTTGCAGCAGAAAGATCTTCAATTTCTTATATGAGTGTATATACCTACAAGCTAGAACACTCCTTCACGTTTTCGGTATTTCTCTATTTATTTTTGGTTAAAAAAGGAATGTATTTCCTGTAATTTTTTTATATGTGTGAACATGCATGTTGGTTTGATAAGGCAGAGGAATAGTGTATAGTGTAGATAAGATGTAGTATCAAAGGAGTGAATAGATTGTGAAAAGAGGGACTGTGGAAAGATTTTACACTCCAGGACACACTGAGAAGGCCTTTATTGTGTGTTCTTTTTAATCAGTCCTCCATATTGCCATTGGGATTTAGGTCCGAGAAGCTCAATGTGTAGGCTGAGGAACTCTCGGACTGCACATTGAAATGTCCTATCCTGTTATGTGAAGTTGTATGAATAGAACATGCTGTTAGGGCTGAGGGTCTGTATAACTTGAAATATTATGGCCCAACTCAGTGGGTCCATTTGCAGTCCAACTGCACTATGGATGCTGACTTAGTTTCCTTATTCAGTCACAGAACAAACCTCATCTAGTCATAGAACATGCAAATAAATGTATCAGTCTGACCAAGTCACAGTGTTCCTACCAAAATATTTATCGACTATTGAGTAGGTGATACTTTCTTGATAATACTAGATATGATAGATGGAAATAGAACAGGGGTCCTATCTATCTGCACTCACAATTAAGTGTCTTATGCTACCTAGGAATAGTGGAGGGATTTTATAAAGGTAGATGCTCCATACACTCAGGCCACCAGGTAGGGGTAGCTTTCAGGTACAATATAGGTCAATTTTCTGTCATGAATTCAATGAAATTTGTCAGGTGCAAATACCCAGCATGCAAGTTTCTGAAAGTACAACAATTGATTGATAAGTTCCTTGCAGTGTCCATACAGCAGTCTGTGATGCTGATGAACAGGTTACAGAAATGGAGAGGACATTGGCAATGTGCACAAGAAATGGAGTGCACTAACTATGCATTATGCATTTATTGTGAACAGGAGGCATACTTTAAGTGTAAACACTCTTTGTGGTTAATGTAGATGATTTAGGTATTTTTACAGTCAACTCCTGGTCTATAGCACACAAAATATGGACCATATGATTAACCAGAAACCCTCTAAGGCAGGGTTCACACTACCGTTGATGTCCGTTCTGATAGTGTCCGTTAAAAAAAAGAAAAAAAAAAACAAAAAAAAAAAAACGGACACTTATCATAACAGACATTAAAGGACACTAACTGATGTTAATGTGTCCGTTTTTTTAACTGATCCAATTAATGGATTAGTTAAAAAAAAAAACGGACACATTAGCATCAGTTAGTGTCTGTTTTTTAACACGGTCCATTTTTTTTCTGCTTTCTGAGCATGCGCAGGAAAAAAAGGACATAAAATAACGGACAATAACTGATGGCTATCAGTTACTGTCCATTATAAGTCCATAGACTTCAATGTTAAAAAAATAACGGCCACTTGCTGTCTGTGAAGAATCCGTTATTTCAAACGGACAAAAAAGTCCTGCATGTAGGATTTTTTTTCCCCGAAAAAAAAAACGGACTTCTGACGGACTGGGTGTAAACGGACACTAACGGACACAATATAAAACACCATTGAAATGAATGGAAATTTTAATGGATTTCTGACGGTTCAGCTAGTGTCCCATGCTAAAATCTTGTAACAGACAATAGCAATGGACACTACTGACGGTCACCAACGGTAGTGTGAACGCCCCCTAAGGCTAAAGCCCCACGTTGCGAAAAAACAGGGTTTTTGCCACTGCGGAAATGTTGCAGAAAAAACTGCAGCATTTTACAGTACCTACAAAGTGAATGATAGTCTAGCTAATCTCATCCACACATTGCAAGATAAAAAAAAAAAAAAAACCACTGTGGAATAGCCGCATTTTCAAAAAGACCCGCGTTTTTGAAAATGGCAACATGTCAAATATACCTGCGTAAACGCTCACATTTTCCCTATAGGTTTAATAAGGGAAGAAAATCCACAGAGAAAAATTCAGCAAAAACGCAATGAAAAACGCTGCAGAAAAAAAAATGTGACGCATTTCCTCTGCGTTCTTGTCCACTGCGGTTTTTAGCTGCATTTAGCTATGTGGCGCCTTAGCCTAACAGGTTATCTTATGAAGACAACTGTTCTGGAAATAAAGCAAGTCGTGTGATCAGTTAGCTCCTCAGAAACCATTGGTGGTCAGCTGTTGATACCATGGGAAACTGTGACTAGTCAGACATTGCTCCTGCAAATAAAACCAAATAAATGGCTTTAGATGTAAACTAGGGAAAGAGCTGGTCTCTTTGAGTGACTATTCTCTTTGACTAATAGAGGGACGTCAGTGACCTAGTGGTGGACCCGCTATTTTGTCAATAAGTCCAATATGGCTTAAGGGCAGGAGTTGTCAAAATGAGACAATCTCACATAAGTAAGATGGAATATTTCTCTCTGCATTTTTGTGACTTGAAAATAATTGTGTTTTTGGAAAGTAACTTTTTTATAGTGACATTATTGAATATGTTATGAATCATTTATACGCTGCCGTATTCACACAATGGCTAAACATTTCCAGTATGCCCATATCACATTTGTTGCTGATTCTATGCACTGATATTCCTAAAATGCTTTTACAGTTCTGTAATTGAATACAATCTGTTCATACTGTATGGATGTTTGTTTTAGATATAATATTGCTACTTTTTACATTTAGTTGTGGTAGTGGATATTGTCAGAACTCTTCAGAATTGTTGTACCATGCACTTTTTGTAACTATTCCATTTAAATGTGTGTTTGGCAAGATCGGGGAGTGTTTCTCTCTGGACAGTTTTGTAGAGTAGAATATTTGATAGCATGTCATAGGATACTATATAGCAGACAAGAATGAAGGGACCTGTCAGGTGTTTTTTCCACCATAAGGCTAAGGCCCCATGTAGTGTCCCGCAGCAAAAAAGCGCTGTGGTAAAAACTGTGGCAGCAACACATTGTGGTTTTTCCCACAGCGCTTTTCACAGTAAGTCCACAGAGGTTTCCTCTGCGGACTATGTTTCAATTATACCTGTAGAGAAACCACATGCATTTCCGTAGGTATAGTTGACATGCTTGCGATTTCCAAAACCACGATGGTTTTGGAAATCACAGCGTGTCCGCTGCAGGGAGATGTCAATCACATCCAGGAGGTGTGATTAGCAAGGGGACAGGCTGAAACTTCTCTCTGAAAAACCACGTGACAGGTCCCTTTTAAATTATGGTGTGCTTAAAGAGGACCTTTCACGTCCTCATGTATATGCGGTTTTACATACCGCTAGAAAGCTGACAGCGTGCTGAATTCAGCGGACTGTCGGCTTTCCCGTTATATGCTCCGGGGCTGGAGATATCAGCGGTCTAAATTTCACCGTCAGAAGGGCGTTCCTAACAGTCTAACGCCCTCCCTGACTGTGCTCGTCGATAGCCCTGTACTGGGAGGGGGGGATGTTCCACACAGCTCAGCGTCATCACTGGGCGGTAAGGAACGACCCTTCTGACAGTACAGGGCTATGGGACGAGTACAGAGAGGGGGCGTTCCTTACCACCCAGTGATGATGCTGAGCTGTGAGGAGCCCCCCCCCCCAGTACAGGGCTATAGACGAGCACAGCCAAGGAGGGCGTTTCTCACAGCGCAGCTAGAATGTCAGGAACGCCCTTCTGCGCGCTGTCAGCTTTCTAGCAGTATATAAAACCGCATATACATGAGGACGTGAAAGGTCCTCTTTAAGAAGTTGTTAATATTGACTGTTGAATACTAACAATGTAACCAATAAGGCTGGGTTTGCATAGTGCTTTTTTAGTTACAGCCATGCCTAGCACCTTTGAGGCTAAGGCCCCACGTAGCGAACCGCAGCCAAAAAGAGCTGTGGGAAAAACCATGGCAGAAACACATTGCGGTTTTTTCCTTCAGCGCTTTTCACAGAAAGTCCACACAGTTTTCCTCTGTGGGTAATGGACTTATAACGGACAGTAACTGATAGCCATCAGTTACTGTCCGTTATTTTATGTCCGGTTTTTTTCAGCGCATGCTCAGAAAGCAGAAACCAAAAAAAAAAAAAAACGGACAGTGTTAAACGGACACTAACTGATGGTAATGTGTCTGTTTTTTTAAGTGATCCATTAATTGGATCAGTTAAAAAAAAACCGACACATTAACATCAGTTAGTGTCCGTTAATGTCTGTTATGATAGGTGTCTGGTGTGTGTGTGTGTGTGTGTGTGTGTGTGTGTGTGTGTGTGTGTGTGTGTGTGTGTGTGTTTTTTTTTTGTTTGTTTTTTTTTTGTTTTGTTTTTTTTTATGGACACCTTCATAACGGAATACAACGGTAGTGTAAACCCTGCCTAAGTTCTACACAGGCAAGGTATACAGATTTAGTTCTATTACTCTCCATTTCCAGAATAATTTCACCTTCTGTCTACAGTATGTCGCCATGCTTCTACTATTTCTCACTGAATATAGCAGTTTGCTGCACTACAAGCTTATTTATAGTCTTTCGTGTCCCTTAGTGAACATGCCACTTTGCGATCTTGCTGAATATTCCCTAGATCTAAATGTTGAATGTGTCTTAACCAGCCCATACACATTTTATGATCGTTGTCTGAAATTACTAATCATCTAATGTGTCGGGGACCTCCTAGATCTCCCCTGACAACTGCTTTCAGGGCAGATAAGGATTGGGCACTTGGATTTCAGCTGTCTGATCCTTTTGTTCTTGACCCTACATAGTCTAACAGTGCTAATAGTATCATGCTATTTGGGGACACAGCATTTTGACAATGGGAATGGAAAAACCTATTTGTCAGTTTAATCATAAATTTGGAATGGCACAAGAAAGAATATTTTAAGAAAAGATGCTCTAGACTTGTTGTGTGGAAAATACAGTATTCACTAGAATAGATGTGTCAGAAGTGGTTAAAGAGGATCTTTCTCCACCTCTACCATATCCAGCTTTTTGCAGTAGGTGCTGCTCCACTGGTTAGTGCAGTTGGCATTTTTTCCTCACCAATTCTGACTATTCATTGCTGTTAGTTTCTGCACAGTTATGCTCTCTTCTGTCAGGCGGGCGGTCCATGTCTTTCTGCTCCAGTCTGAGACCACCCGATGGTAGAGATCATAAATGTGCTGAAATTAACAGTAATGATTGTTTGGAAACAGTGAGGAAAGGATTTACCTGCACCAGAATCAATGGAGTGGCACCCATAGAAGGATGCAATGAGTTGGTGGAGGTGGTGAAAGGTTACTAAAATTGATAGCCTAGCCATTGGATAGGCCATCAATTATAGATTGTCGGTGTCTGACCAATAATCATCTGCTAGAAGAGCTGCAGCTCATGGCCCTAGTGTCACAATCCCCTCAAATAACTGATCGGCAGGTTGCTAATAGTCATCCGTATGGCCTGTCCTAACATCAGTTCTTAAACCCTGTACTGGATAACCCCTTTAACGTTCAGTGCTGTAAAATGATAGGCTCTCTATGTGTTAACTTTTAACATAGGTATTATTACTCAGAAATAAGCTCCTTCCCCTGCAGTGTTAATTTATTAGATGTGCGTTTGACCAATTTCTGGTTTTGTTACTTTCCTCTGCGGTTTACCTGGTATTCTCTAATAGTTGTTTTATGTTCTGCCATTAAAGATCTGTACAAATAGCTGTGGGACAAGATATAGTAGCTTACATTTTATCATTTCACTCCTTCATTTGTGAGAAAAATGAGAGAGACTTTGTAGACATGTTATGCTAGGTTCACACCTGCATCTTATTTTTCATTCTTCTAGTCCATTGCAAGACCAGAAGAATGGAAAAAAAAGTATCTGTTTTATGATTGACACCAACAGGCAAAAAAGTGGGATTTTAGACAGATAAGCGCAGGAGGCTGTAAAGCAGATGTGAACCCAGCCTTACTTTATAAATTGTTGCATGGAAGTGTGACCTATGTAGACAATGTTTCATATCTAAATTGGCTGGCATCACTGATCCCTCTACTAGAGTGTGTGTGTCAAATAATTGGACATATAATATACAGTAGACTTTTAACCTGGAAAATAGTTCCAAACATTTAACTTTTTTTTTTTTTTTTTCAAATTTTCTGAAAAGGCATTCAGAGAAAATGAAGAGATGTTGCCTCTGGCAATCAGCTTTATTGTTGCTTACACTTCCTGCGCTGCCTGTACGGCAGTAGATTGCTTGCTGTATTCCTATTTGCACTTTTAATGAATGGAGACAGTGGTCTTATGTGGTTTGTTTTATGACTTGCCTAATAACAATGCTCACAGTCTGAACAGAATGCCCTCCTTTCAGCTGTAAGCGCTTTTTATTTTTTAAAAGCTGCATTAGTTAAGGATGTGTCACATGGTAAACCTTGAATGCTGTGTTTTTCCATGTAGAAATACACAGTCTTCAGGAGAGCGGAATCTCTGCCCTTGTGACTGACTGGGCGAAGTGGAGAACTAACAATTCTCTTCTGTTACGTAACGAATGCCCCAGTGTTACCCCTTAACTCTATTATATCACTATGGCAGTGAATCTGGAAAATCATACACTACCTGTAAGCAACAGTGCAGTTTATATCACTGTTAGTGTTTTATTGTGTTAAGCAGCTGTCTCCTTCATAGACTGGCTGGATGTATCTGTTACTACATGCTAACTTGTTTCTTTCTTGTTAGTTACACGTTGAAGACACTGGTGAAATGTTACCCAAGTCTCGACGAGCCCTCACTATTCATGAAATCACAGCCCTTGCTCGCTCCTCTCTGCACGGTGAGTTCAGTAACCGGTTTAAGCATGTGTTGTTATATTACGATGCATGTTGTTCCACCATTATAATTGTTTCATTTCTGCTAAGTGTGCAATTTGTTAGTTGTAGAAATATGTTCCATGGTAAACTAATTTCTTAACCATAGTTATATTTTTTTTTTCTTTGCTTTGAGCAAAAATTGCCCTTTATGATTTTATTTTAATATTATATGCTACTTTGTGAGTACTGGATACTGTAAGCTTTGTACAATTTTATTTGAAGTGTTTATATTGTACGTCCCAGTTACTTTATAGCATGATCGGTAGAGAGACACATTAGTGACTTGAAGCGATCAGACGTTCAGAGCTGAAAGGTTGGCATGTGATTGCAGGGTAGCCAGTTTAATGACACAACTGTGGCTCATGCCACGCACTTCCCTCTTCATTCCCAAACATGACTCAGTTCTCAGTCTTAGATCATTGTGTTAAATGCAGCTGGGAACTGGGAGGGAAGAAGATAAGAAAATCACTGATGTAAGCTGAACTGAGTTGGGCACTGATCTCTGTGGAGCAGAAAAACAAACTTCAGAATGTTTTAAAGAGAACCTGTCTCCTCTCCTGACATGTCTGTTCTGGAGCATCTTTCCTGTGATGTTCCTCTGTTATTCTTACTAGAAATTGACAACTGGGTGTTGCCACTCCTTTGTCAAAGGAGTGCATTCCTACAAAGTCTGACACTGGCAACACTGATTGGACAGTGTGAGAGCATGCAGGGATAACCCCCTCCTTCCCCGCCACCAACTGGTAACACCTGCATGACAACACAGAGTTCTAAGAAGTGATCCTACAGATTTGTTATGTAATGGGGAATACAATCATGATTGTCAAGACTTGTCAGGAATGCTGATAGATCTTCTTTAAACAGGTTGTCCAGGTTTAAACCAATATTAAGAGACAACTGTTAATGTTTATATAATGAATAGTTGTACAATTTTCCAATATACTTTCTGTACCAATTCCTCGTGGTTTTCTAGATCTCTGCTTGCTGTCATTCATTCTGCTTACTCCCATTGGATAAAATTCAGTCTATGGTCATAAGATGTACACAGGTGCAGCTTGTTACCAGGCAGATGTCTGATTACTGTGCTGTGACTGTAACGAGCTGTGCACCTGTGTGTACATCACATGACCATGGACTGATTTGTATCCACCGGGAGTAATCAGAATGAATGACAGCAAGCAGAGACCTAGGAAACCACGAGGAATTGATACAGAAAGTATATTGGAAAATTATACAACTTTTTATTATACAAACAATAACATTTGTCTCTCAATATTGCTTTGAAACTGGACAACCCCTTTTAAGGGTCCATTCAGATCACGTTTTTTACATCAGTTTAACGGATGCAAAAAACGGATTAAAAAAACGGGCGCAAACAGATTCAAACAGATGGCCATTTGTTTCCATAGACCTCAAACGGATCCGTTGCTGTTCATTTTTTTTGACGGACACAAAAGTATGGTATACTACGTTTTTGTGTCCTTCAAAAAAACAGACAGCAACGGATCAATTTTTTTTTTTTTTTTTTTTTAACATTGATGTCTATGGAAACGGATGGCCATTTCATGGCGTCAGATTTTTTAATCCGTTAAACTGATGTAAAAAAAAACGTGATCTGAATGGATCCTAAGTCCTACCATGAAATGTAAATACTACAATATTCATAACTCTAAATATAGGGCAAGGTATACCTCAATCTGTAACTGTATAAGTCAGACTGTAGCCAAATTCAAGATAAACTGATTGTTTTCACTGAATTTGACATGTAACATGGAAGATCACTCAATTACATAGATGTGAATACACATCGTTCTAAATGGCTGTAAACAAATACCATAGTATGGAAGCATATCATTAGACTGAGACACCTGTGTCTTCTGCTTTCTCTCCATGTACCAGGAATCTCACAGGTGGTAAAAGATCATGTGACCAAACCTACAGCAATGGCTCAGGGACGTGTGGCTCATCTGATTGAATGGAAGGGCTGGAGCAAGCCCAGTGACAATCCTGCAGCACTGGAGACTCACTTTAACTCATACTCTCATTTAAGTGAGGGAGAACAGGAGGCCAGGTTTGCTGCAGGTGAGGGAGAGAGATCTGAAAGCAATTGGTGGTGAAATGTGTGAAGGAATATCTCACTCACTCTCCTTAACTTCCCTGTGCTCTCTCTCTGTCATGGCTATCCGTTGTTTTCTACATTTTTTGCTGCTTTATGCTGCTCTTAAATTTTCATCTCTTTTGCTGTGGTCTCATTTTTCATGGGTGTGCCATCTCTCAATGTCATTCCTATTTTTATTTTTACTTCCTTAATATTTCATTAATAATGTTATGTCCTTTCTTTCATTTTTGTTCATTTTATCGTTCATGCTTTCCCTTTGCTTTCTCTTGAATTTTGTCCCCTGCTGTCCTGGCACTTCTGTGTTGTTGTTTTTGTTTTTCTTAAACCATGTGGCACTGCTGTGTATACTGCTCTGTGCTTGTTCTTTGCTCTTCCTGTTTCCTTTCTGCTTCCACTTGTCCTGTACTACCAGGAGTGGCTGAGCAGTTTGCTATAGCAGAAGCTAAACTCCGTGCTTGGTCCTCAGTCGATGGTGAAGATTCGACAGATGATTCTTATGATGAGGATCTGCAACCTTCTATGGAACATTCCCAGCCTGCAGGTCAGTCTGCACTGTGTGTATGCGTATACTGTGAATACATAGATCATTGAAAAGAGTGATTCTCATAAAAAGTGATATGATTATCTGCTTAAACAAAGATATCCATATTCACCCAATTGCAGTTCTCTTCTCTATACTGTAAGTGGTAAATGTCTAGCGCCTTTTCATTTTTTCATTGTTCTTTAACCATAGATATCACTGTTAATCTGTTTTTTCTTCACGCACAACATCTTTTCATCCATGCAGAAATTCATGAAAGACCTTTTTATGTAAACATCATAACTTATTTTAATTAAAAATGATTCTACTGTAATCACATATGAAAAAACTCACTGATGCGGATCAAATATCGGAAAGAAATCCTACTTCTCCACTAAAATATTCCAGTATTTTATAATAAATGTCAAAAAAAGGGCATAATGCAACAGTATTACATATTGCACAAGCAGTATATATAATAATAAGAAGCAATATTCAAGACATCTAGTACCCTATTTTGACAATCTGTGAATCTTAAAAATCAGACCATCGCTATTGCAACCAAAGATAATACAAAGCCCACATAACAAAAATGGTGCGCAAACAGGAATACCTATCATAAAGAAGTATACAAGTGCAGAATGATGATACCTCCACGTCCTTTCATCTATGGTATAGTTCATAAAATAGCTCACATGCCAATTCTTTGTATTGACCTTGTAGATATTCACACATGTAAGATCTAATTCATACTACACACTACTGTGTGCAGACCGTTTTTCTAAACCTATACACTGACCAGTGCATCTGCATTCCTATGTACGCATATGTCTGCCAGATTGCCATTGAAAAAACATAATTGTATTGAAAATTGTTTCTTAAAGAGGACCTTTCATGACCTCCTGCACATGTGGTTTTATATACCGCTAGAAAGCTGACAGTGCGCTGAATTCAGCGCACTTTCGGCTTCCCCGTTATGTGCCCCAGGGCTGAAGATATTGGTGCGGTTAGTTTCGGCACCGATCTCTGCGCGCTGTCAGAAGGGTGTTCCTCACAGTCTAGCTGGGCTGTGAGGACCGCCCCCCTGACAGTGCTCTTCCATAGCCCTGTACTGTCAGAGGGGGCGTTCCTTACCACCCAGTGATGACGCTGAGCTGTGAGGAACACCCCCCCAGTACAAGTCTATGGATGAGTACTGTAAGGGGGAGCATTCCTTTACAGACCAGCTAGACTGTCAGGAACGCTGTTCTCACAGTGGGCAGGGATTGGTGCCGAAACTAACAGCACCGATATCTCCAGCCCCGGGGCACATAATGCGCACTGTCAGCTTTCTAGCGGTTTATAAAACCACATGTACAGGAGGATATGAAAGGTCCTCTTTAATACAATTTGGGACTGTAAGAGTCCAATGTGTCCCATCCACATATACAGGTGCATCTCAATAAATTAGTATATCTTTGAAACGTTTATTTCAGTAATTTAAATTAAAAAAGTGAGCAAGGAAGAATGCGTCTCAGGTCGGGATGGGGACACCTCACCCCAACATATTTATTATAACTCATGCCAGAAAACTGGTGTGAATTATATAGGGAATCTATGCCAATTCCAGACTGGCGGAGATTTCCATTCTTGCGCACAGGTATGTGTCTGATGGCTGAAGCCCTCATTCTATGTCCCCATACAATTTGCATTTGTCATCAGCACATTACCCTGTCAACAATAAATTTAAAGAAGCACTGCAGTAAAAAAAAATAAAAAAAAAAAAAAATTTCCATTCCTGCACTCCTGACCTGATTGTCACCCTCCAGGCATCTTTCCTGTATACTGCACTCATATCCCTGCAGTATAGCTTCTCCCCTGGTTCCTGATCACACTCCATCTTTGCTTTATTATTTCTCTTTCTCTTTGCTCTGCTTTCAATATCATGATTCCTCAGCACAACATCACAGCTATGTGATGACCGCTATAGACTGTACTATCTCTACCTTCTGGTGACAGGAACTCTCTGTTCTGTAGTTAGTGACAGAAGTTTCTGTCTCCACATGTGAAGAGCTTGTGTGGGACAGTCAATCAAAAGTCATGGACCTGTACATTAATTCCTGTAGATGTTATCAGGTCAAAGTGATAATCACATGACCAAGCAGAAGAGAAGGATTCAGATAGAAAGGAACAACTAAATATGGTAATACTGACTGAATAGCATATATTGGGAATAGGTACATAATGCAAAAAAAATAAACACTGGAGTTCTTCTGTCATGTGCCGCATAAAAGATGCAGTCACCCAAGAAACAAGTGTCTGCTCATTTGTTAGCTAATCGCTGACATCTTTACACGTGCCACTTATTGGGAATATCATTTGTAGGAGCAGGAGTTCATGATAACTGGCCTATAAACAGCCCATGTAATAGGACCATTACTGTTACACTACACCTTTAAGCCCCCTGCAGATGACCATATGATAGGTCAGTGTGTTATCCGGCTTTTTCATTTAGTGAATGGGGCCGCGGAATCATGGGCGGCACACAGATGAAATCCATGTGCCGGCCGTGCGCCAGCCATGCCTTTCATTCACGGCTGGTGGTAAGCATCCCGGCCTTAATGTTATGTAACCTGTGACAGATTATCTTTAATATAGAAGACCTATTTGTTGGTGTATATAATGTTTTTCTCTTTTTTTTTTTTTTTTTTTAATCTGTAGATTTCCTCAGTCCAGTACAGAAGGATTTGGTGTCTTCTCGTATATGCTGCTGTGATAGTGACTCCTCGCGTACCCTGTCGCCTGAAACTCTCTGCTCCAGTCTCTGCAGTTTAGATGAGGAACAGCTTCTCTTGGGGTCTCCAGCTCAAATGGTTGAAGAGTCTTTACTCATAAAACCACAGTCAGGTCTAGGTCCTTATGATCGTCTCCAAGATCTGGAATGTGAGGACTCTTCATATTCCATGTCCTTCTCTGAATCTTGTTTAAGTCCAAGTGAAGACGAGCTGATTTCTTTCCCTACACTGAGTCGAGGGTCTGGGGTGCTCACTTTGCGTAGGAAGGGCTCTGATGTGGTGTCTTCTGGTGTGGTATCACTAGATGAAGATGAGGAGGACCAGCCCTGATTTTAAATCAAACTGCCACTGCCACCTTCTCACTTTCCCAGTCTCCCCTTTTTTCTGAATTACAGTATCACTTGATTTCAGAGAATCATGGACTAACCAGAGGGCATTAACTCATCTCTACCATTACATTTCTCTTTCATATGCTTAATTCAATTATTATTGTTTATCAGTTTAAGCCATTTTGATTTTTTCTATGGTGATTTTTTTTTTCTGTTATCTAAAAAAAAAAAAAAACTCAGTAATTTTCTTTTTTCTTTCTGTTATCTTTTTTCTTTATTTATATACCCACAATTAATTGCCTGTTTGGTCTATTTTGCATGATTCTTGCCCTAGGGTACTGCGCTGGTTCAGTGGAGGGCCTTAAAGCTGTTGTCTGCATGTCTTGCACCCCATTTTATGCCACCTCCAACTGATGCCACCTCCAGCCTAACTAATGTGTTGGTGGTGGATTCTGGGATAGGAACAGTGGCAACACAGCTTGTCTCTGTCAACTCCTGGATCTACTCGCAATTTTGTGGTTCCCTCTGCACCACAGAATCCAGGCACCAGATGTGAGGAACATGGGGTACGTTTTGGATTCAGTGACGTTAGTGCAGCCTCAGGACTGTACAAGGACTTGTGGAGCTCCGGTGACACTGTGGGGACCCTCCTCCCTGTGGGCTCTGTGGGCGCATGCTTTGTGCAGGGGAGACCCTTCTTTTCTAGCATTTTGTACGTGTCTGTTTGCTGCTCTTGGAAGGTCTTGTGCGGTAACATCAAAAGTTTGTAACTCATTTTCCTGCGTCTATGAAAATATATGACCGGCTATGTATATATAAATATATATAAAATGCAAACAATGGTGATTCTTTATGTTTTTATTTTCTTGTTGGTATTTATAGTGGATAAATAAAAGAATAAAAGTAATATATTATAGGCATCATGCCGAATAAATGGCCTCTGTGCCTTAAAGGGTTTTTTCTAGTTATAGAATAAGTGGGCCAGCATTGCGAATTGCCTCTATTGCCTACAGCCTGTATACACTACATCACCATGTAGCCAAACAGCCATATACGGCATGTGACTGTTGAGACTAGTGATTGGCTGCAGCAGCGATGGGGTGTATGCAGACACATCAACAGTGCATCCATGTAGGCAAAATAGAAAAGTATTGTTTCTTTTGTTATGTTATGACATTGCCTAGCACTGGGACCTTTATTCTACAACTATGAAAAATCCTTAGCATAGGGTTTCTGGGCCTAAAATATTGATGACCTTTTAATATCTTAATGCTGGGGGTCTGACATCCGACTCCATCAACAGTCAGCTGTTCTCAGCAGCTGATACACAGAATTTGGAGCAAGAAGCAGGCAGCTCTGTTCTCTGTGTAGTGACTGAACCAAGTTACTGCAGCTTAAATCCCCTTGCACACGACCGTGTGCTAAGTCAGTGTGCTATCTGGAATTTTCCTGGATAGCACACTGAGCCATTCATTTATGTCGGCCCGTACACATGACCGTGAATTACATGGTCCCATGTGCGGGCCGACAGTCCGGGCCGCAAAATATGGAGCCGATTTTACAGTCGTGCTTACTCGGCTCCTATTCATTCAATGAAT
This sequence comes from Leptodactylus fallax, assembly GCA_947044405.1. Classification (NCBI taxonomy): domain Eukaryota; kingdom Metazoa; phylum Chordata; class Amphibia; order Anura; family Leptodactylidae; genus Leptodactylus; species Leptodactylus fallax. The sequence goes on along the minus strand of CAMRHE010000022.1, from coordinate 4,026,512 downwards.
GGGGCCGCGGAAGTACTGACAGCTCACAGATAACATTCGTGCGCTGGCTGTGCCGTTCATTCATGGCCGGCAGCTAGCACGCAGTTGTGTGCAACCCGGTTTACTCAAAAACACTGCATTTCCACAATGTGGGGTCTTAGCCTTAAGGGTACTTGGCAGTCACAGTGCTACACTTAAAGAATACCACCAGCTAATAAGGAAAACTACAATGCATTTGAATCATGTAATAATTCTGTGCAGTCGTTTACATTAGTTGTGTCTGCTCCAGATTGTAGTTCTAGGTACTGTAAGAAGCTTATTTGTTTCATCCATTATACAGTTGCTGTCATGGACGTAAAATGTCAGTTTTCCAGTCACAGAAAACCTTCCCCTATCTGTCAGGTCACTAATGTACTCTCGTGATCCTATGAAGCTGTCATGTCATTTCACAGCAATGAGAACACAAAACTGGCGACTACTTGTTTCAGTTTTAAAGGGTAGGTACTTTATACAAGATTTTATAAAAGTCCAGTTTCCCGCCAGTTAACATTTATTTATTTATTTATTTATTTTACTCTAAAACAAAGAGAATATTTGACAACAAATTGTCAATACAACCACAATAAGCCATCATTTTCTTAAAAAATCTGATACGTGACCTTGGATTTGTAACACAACCTTGTCTATGAAGGTGGCATTATATTGAGTGTCTGACATACTTTAGCATAATCTCAAACCAGGTTGACAAACTATGGGCTGCAATGACTGTTTCCATGGTTACTGATGGTCCAGAGGATTCTTGGAAATTTACAACATATCTTCGATATTTTACAGCAGCACAGTCTCCCAACAATGAAAATGATTGGAGTTAGGAGTGACAAGAGCGAAAGGATTTTGCAGATTAGAATGGCACAGCGCCAGTCATTGCAGCCACACTACATGCCACATGATGTCATTGCACTAGTTAAATTACATTGTTTTTTTTTTCAAAACCAAAATAACAGCAGTCTTGCTGGTAGACAAAATACCTGCACACATACATAATGTACAGAGCGTAAGTAGCAGGCACTATGATTACATTATTGGATAGTGCCATGCTTGTGGACATCAATTTATCCATATTTCTGAAATATGATCTAGTGTTTGTCAACGGGTATTATGTCTTATTGACACTCAGCTCTCTTTAAGACCAGATCTTTGCTTGAGATGTTAGGTACTACTGCATGTTCAACTTATGTAGCTACCCCACATACTTGCCCATATTCTTGCACAATAACACTGGGTACAACTGATAAATTGTATTATGTCTGTTAAGCCTGGCACAACTGGTATGATCTTCTTGTTGTTCTTTGAATCTATATGTCATGTACTGTACTCAGGCCGGGCACTGCGGATAGAAAGCATCAGCATTTTGTGCAGAGTATTCCTTAAAATATTTGCTTTTAGTATATTTATTAGTTTCAATTCTTAGAGGTATTTCCATATCTAGGATCATATTCAAACCTGTAGCTTAGAGGTTGTCTGGGCAAAACTATTTTTAAAATAGGCCAGGGGAGGTGGAAAAAAAAAAAAAATCATACTCCCCTGTCCCCGATTGCTCCAGTGCCAACCCTGTGTGGTCCGGTCCTGCTGGTCTGGCATTTTCTCAAAGTGAATTTGCTCGCTGGCCGTGACGTCGTAAATCCCTTCTGCTGAAGCTGCTGATTGGCCTCAGAAAGAGACCCCGGCACGTTACAGGTAGTGACGTCATGTGTCATGATTGGCCTCAGCAGTCACGTGCAGCTGGGACTTCTGCCAGAAGACAACAGACCGGGAAGAACAGACAGTGCTGGGAGGCACCGGAGCATCAGGAAAGGTGAGTATGATTTTTTTTTTGTTTGTTTTATTTTTTTCACTACCCCTGGAACAATTTAAAAAATTTATTTTTATGTCCATTTTTGCCTTGACAACCCCTTTAAGCTAACTGAAGTGTTTTACCCAATACATTGATTTATCTATCTTGCTTTGTTTTCCAGATACAGCTTTAATGTCTCTCCAGTGTGTACAGTTGGTTGCCTGGATTACAGGCCACTTCTCTTGCTAGACTAATGACTCTCCCCTGCACTTTCTCTCTCCTCTCTCTGCATATTGCTTTCAGTTACTGAGCCCTGCTAAGTGCTAGAAAAGTTTCTTGATCATAAATCCAGAGATTACTGTTAAGTCTGCAACAAGCACCCAGCTAGACTGAGCTGAAAACCAGGAAATAGATTGGAGAGAGGATGGCATCTGAAATTCTGAGATGGGAAAACTCGTTTAGGCTAAGTCCCCGTCTAGCAGTAGCAGCAGCAGCAAAACGCTGCGGGGAAAAAACGATGGCGGAAACGCATTGAGCATTTCACAGAAAGTCCACAGAGGTTTCCTCTGCAGACTTTCTGCTTCCATTATAGCTACACACGTGAACAAAATTGTTGGTACCACTCGTTTAATGAAAGAAAAACCCACAATGGTCACAGAAATAACTTGAATCTGACAAAACTAATAATAGATAAAAATTCTATGAAAATGAAAGTCAGACATTGCTTTTCAACCATGCTTCAACAGAATTTTTAAAAAAGAAAAGCTGATGAAACAGGCCTGGACAGAAATGATGGTACCCTTAACTTAATATTTTGTTGCACAACCTTTTGAGGCAATCACTGCAATCAAACGATTACTGTAACTGTCAATGAGACTTCTGCACCTCTCAACAGGTATTTTGGCCCACTCCTCATGAGCAAACTGCTCCAGTTGTCTCGGGTTTGAAGGGTGCCTTTTCCAGATGGCATGTTTCAGCTCCTTCCAAAGATACTCAATAGGATTTAGGTCAGAGCTCATAGAAGGCCACTTCAGAATAGTCCAATGTTTTCCTGTTAGCCATTCTTGCGTGTTTTTAGCTGTGTGTTTTGGGTCATTATCCTGTTGCAAGACCCATGACCTGCGACTGAGACCAAGCTTTCTGACACTGGGCAGCACATTTCTCTCTAGTATCCCTTGATAATCTTGAGATTTCATTGTACCCTGCACAGATTCAAGACACCCTGTGCCAGATGCAGCAAAGCAGCCCCAGAACATAACAGAGCCTCCTCCAGTAGAGACAGTGTTCTTTTCAAGATATGCTTCATTTTTCCATCTGTAAACATAGAGCTGATGTGCCTTGCCAAAAATTTCAACATGTAGTTTGGCAAATTACTTTTGTCAGATTCAAGTTATTTCTGTGACCATTGTAGGTTTTTCTTTCATTAAACGAGGGGTACCAACAATTTTGTTCACGTGTGTGTGTGTGTGTATATATATATATATATATATATATATATATATTTTGTAAGTATGTGAGCCAGAGGGCGCTGTTGAGCGACCCAGGCCAGGCCAGAAAAGGCTCTCAGCCACGCCTTTGGGTGGTGGCACGTAACTCCAGGAGGGCTGGAGTGTCCTGCAGGAAGTGGTGGACCAGCTAAGACAGAGAGAGAGGCTCTGTCCCAGAAGGGCTGGGGTCCACAGGAGTGGACCAGCTAGGACAGAGAGATAGGCTCTGTCCCAGAAGGGCTGGGGTCCACGGAGGACTGTTGCTGGAGCTGAGCAATAGTCAGGACAGTTAGGGGCTCAAGGAGTGAGTTAGGACCCTAACTGTGGTCTAGGTTTTTTTGTTGTTTTGCTGTGTTGCAGTTAAGCTGAATAAAGCCACTTTTATTTACACTTGGACCGTCTGAAAGCTATCTTTCCGGCGCCCAGTACCATGAACCACCGCTGTCCGGACCAGGAGAAGCCGCCATTTTGAGTTTAATTCCCCAAGCTATCACAATATATATATTTACACATATACAGTGTGTACGGAAAGTATTCAGACCCCTTTAAATTTTTCACTCTGTTTCATTGCAGCCATTTGCTAAAAACAAAAAAGTTCATTTTATTTCTCATTAATGTACACTCAGCACCCCATCTTGACAGAAAAAAAAACAGAAATGTAGATATTTTTGCAAATTTATTAAAAACAAACTGAAATATCACATGGTCATAAGTATTCAAACCCTTTGCTCAGTATTGAGTAGAAGCACCCTTTTGAGCTAGTACAGCCAAGAGTCGTCTTGGGAGTGATGCAACAAGTTTTTCACATCTGGATTTGGGGATCCTCTGCCATTTTTCCTTTCAGATCCTCTCCAATTCCATCAGGTTGGATGGTGAACGTTGGTGGACAGCCATTTTCAGGTCTCTCCAGAGATGCTCAATTGGGTTGAGGTTAGGGCTCTGGCTGGGCCAGTCAAGAATGGTCACAGAGTTGTTCCGAAGCCACTCCTTTGTTATTTTAGCTGTGTGCTTAGGGTCATTGTCTTGTTGGAAGGTGAACCTTCGGCCCAGTCTGAGGTCCAGAACACTCTGGAAGAAGTTTTCTTCTAGGATATCTCTGTACTTGACCGCATTCATCTTTCCTTCAATTGCAACCAGTCATCCTGTCCCTGCAGCTGAAAAACACCCCCATAGCATAATGCTGCCACCACGTTTCACTGTTGGGATGGTATTGGGCAGGTGATGAGCAGTGCCTGGTTTTCTCCACATATACTGCTTAGAATTAACGCCAAAATGTTCAATCTTCATCTCATCAGACCAGAAAATCTTTTTTCTCATAGTTTGGGAGTCCTTCTTGTGTTTTTTGGCAAACTCTACGCGGGCTTTCATATGTCTTGCACTGAGGAGAGGCTTCCTTCGGGCCACTCTGCCATAATGCCCCAACTGGTGGAGGGCTGCAGTGATAGTTGACTTTGTGGAATTTTCTCCATCTCCCTACTGCATCTCTGGAGCTCAGCCACAGTGATCTTTGGGTTCTTCTTTACCTCTCTCACCAAGGCTCTTCTCCCACGATTGCTCAGTTTAGCTCTACAGCCAGGTCTAGGAAGAGTTCTGGTCGTCCCAAACTTCTTCCATTTAAGGATTATGGAGGCCACTGTGCTCTTAGGGACCTTGAGTGCTGCAGTAGCTACTTGTGTGTCTTTAACAGCCTCCTCCTCCCCTCCCCTTTTCTATGTAAAAAGTAACTTTGCCTTATCAATTGAAAAGAAAACTTATTTCTTTAATAAAATATATTGCAGAGTTTTTTTATGTGTGCCTGCACCATTCATTTATGAAATATTGGTTCATACTTGGAGGTACACTTTAATTGCACATTTAAAAGATGTTCCTGTGTCTGGATCAGGGCTTGTTCATCAGATTCAAGTGTAACTATTGAAGTTGATACAGTGGGTACGGAAAGTATTCAGACCCCTTTAAATTTTTCACTCTTTGTTTCATTGCAGCCATTTGCTAAAAGCAAAAAAGTTCATTTTATTTCTCATTAATGTGCACTCAGCACCCCATCTTGACAGAAAAAAACAGAAATGTAGATATTTTCGCAAATTTATCACATGGTCATAAGTATTCAGTATTGAGTAGAAGCACCCTTTTGAGCTAGTACAGCCATGAGTCTTCTTGGGAATGATGCAACAAGTTTTTCACATCTGGATTTGGGGATCCTCTGCCATTCTTCCTTGCAGATCCTCTCCAATTCCGTCAGGTTGGATGGTGAACGTTGGTGGACAGCCATTTTCAGGTCTCTCCAGAGATGCTCAATTGGGTTGCTCAAAAGGGGCCAAAACCACAATTGCCCAGGGGTCCAGACCACTGTCATTCTGCCCCTGACTCCTGCAGTATCTTCCATTGCTTAGTGTGTCTTTTACAAGCTCAGCAGATTTATATACCAGCATAAATAACATAAATACACCAAAAAAGGAATCTATTTTGTGTGCATCAGCCAATTTATACACAGCCCACACTACTGAAATCACTTCTTTTTATTTTTTTTTCAGACCAAGTATGAAATATACATTTTTAACACCGATAAATTTCCAACTAGTTCCAGCTACAAGGATGCAGTGTGAACCTCATTAGTGTATTTCTGACACTTTTATACTCTGAACATAGTGCCTGTTTACAATGATAAGCATCACTTAATGTATAAAGAGCCATTGTACAGGAGCAAAAAATGCTTTTAAAGCATGAAGGTATAAGGGTCTATCTAGCGAGATTACAAACTTAAAATTACCAAATTAAAGAGAACCCGTCAGCAATCCTAACATGTCTATTTTAGTAACTACTTCATTCACTGTAGAATAACTATTACGGAGCATATATTCCTGGAACACTGCATTATGTCATTTTTCTGTTATTTCTTCTGGAAATATATGAATAAATTGACAGCCAAGAGAATTTGGTGGTAGTATACTCCCTACAAAGGGTTATTCCCATCTCATAGATTTATGGTATATCAACTGGATATGCTATAAATATCTATATGGATGCTTTGTTTCCATAAGGCCAGTTGCGGCTCCTTTCATTAAATGAATAGAACGGAACCACAGGTCGCAAAATAAAACAAGAATAGGACATTTCCTATCTGATGCGGCCCGGAGTGTTGGCGCACACACGGGTCCGTGAAAATCACGGTCATGTGTACGGGCCCATAGAAAAGACTGGGTCCGTGTGCTCTCTGTGAAATACATACATGTTTGAGTTGTGAATATTCCTTTAGGCTAAGGCCACACGTAGCGGAAATTCAGAACCACTTTTACAGGGATTTTTAGCTGTACATGGGTCCTTAGTCTTAAAGGGGTTGGCCACTTTCAGACCAATATTGAGAGACTAATGTTCTTGTTTGTATAATAGAAAGCTGTACAATTTTCCAATATACTTTCAGAATGAATTCCTCACGGTTTTCTAGATCTTTGCCTGCTTTCATTCATTCTTACTCGCAGTGGATAAAAATCTGTCCATGGTCATGTGATATACAGTCCCTGGTCATGTGATGAACATACAGGTGCACAGCTCATTATAGTCACAGCACAGTAATCCAGACATCTGCCTGGTAATGAGCTGTGCACCTGTGTGCTCATCACATGACCATGGACTGATTTTTATCCACTGAGAGTGGAAACCATGAGGAATTCATATAGAAAGTGTATTGGAAAATTGTTCAACTTTTTATTATGCAAACAATAACACTAGTCTCAAAATTGGTGTGAAAGTGGTCAAACCCTTTAAATTAATTTTCGTTCTCTCCTAGTTAGGTCATATCCACTTTTCCCATCAAGTGACTTCATCAGATCACAGATCTAGAGTCTGCAGAAAGAACCTACTGCATTTGTGGGACAGAATATTTCAAGTCAGATTGTGTAACTGGATTTATGAGACAAGCATGCCAAACTAAAGGTTAGTTTAGCTGTAAGAATTTTGTATTATTATATACAGCATAATAAGTTGTTGTGATGGGATATATGTTTAAAAATACATTTGTTCTTGTGGAAAACAAGGGTCAACATGTTGGATGTTCACATTCCTGCATATTCCTCTGGTCAGTTAATACAGTGGGGAAAAAAAGTATTTAGTCAGCCACCAATTGTGCAGGTTCTCCCACTTAAAAAGATGAGCGAGACCTGTAATTGACATCATAGGTAGACCTCAACTATGAGAGACAAAATGAGAAAACAAATCCAGAAAATCACATTGTCTGATTTTTAAAGAATTTATTTGTAAATTATGGTGGAAAATAAGTATTTGGTCACCTACAAGCAAGCAAGATTTCTGGCTCTCACAGACCTGCAACTTCTTCTTTAAGAGGCTCCTCTGTCCTCCACTCATTACCTGTAGTAATGGCACCTGTTTGAAATTGTTATCAGTATAAAAGACACCTGTCTACAACCTCAAACAGTCACACTCCAAACTCCACTATGGTGAAGACCAAAGAGCTGTGGAAGGACACCAGAAACAAAATTGTAGACCTGCACCAGACTGGGAAGACTGAATCTGCAATAGGCAAGCAGCTTGGTGTGAAAAAATCAACTGTGGGAGCAATAATGGAAAATGGAAGACATACAAGACCACTGATAATCTCCCTCGATCAGGGGCTCCACGCAAGATCTCACCCCGTGGGGTCAAAATGATCACAAGAACGGTGAGCAAAAATCCCAGAACCACACGGGGGGACCTAGTGAATGACCTGCAGAAAGCTGGGACTAATGTAACAAAGGCTACCGTCAGTAACACAGTACGCCGCCAGGGACTCAGATCCTGCAGTGCCAAATTTGCTAGAGAGCATTTGGATATTCCAGAAGAGTATTGGGAGAATGTCATATGGTCAGATGAAACCGAAGTAGAACTGTTTGGTAGAAACACAACTCGTCGTGTTTGGAGGAGAGTGAATGCTGAGTTGCATCCAAAGAACACCATACCTACTGTGAAGCATGGGGGTGGTAACATCATGCTTTGGGGCTGTTTCTCTGTAAAGGGACCAGGAAGACTAATCCATGTACATGAAAGAATGAATGGGGCCATGTATCGTGAGATTTTGAGTGCAAACCTCCTTCCATCAGCAAGGGCATTGAAGATGAAACTTGGCTGAGTCTTTCAGCATGACAATGATCCCAAGCACACCGCCAGGGCAACGAAGGAATGGCTTCATAAGAAGCATTTCAAGGTCCTGGAGTGGCCTAGCCAGTCTCCAGATCTCAACCCCATAGAAAACCTTTGGAGGGAGTTGAAAGTCCGTGTTGCCCAGCGACAGCCCCAAAACATCACTGCTGTAGAGGAGATCTGCATGGAGGAATGGGCCAACATACCAGCAACAGTGTGCCAACCTTGTGAAGACTTACAGAAAATGTTTGACCTCTGTCATTGCCAACAAAGGATATATAACAAAAGTATTGAGATGAACTTTTGTTATTGACCAAATACTTATTTTCCACCATAATTTGCAAATAAATTCTTAAAAAACTCAGACAATGTGATTTTCTAGATATGTTTTCTCATTTTGTCTCTCATAGTTGAGGTCTACCTATGATGTCAATTACTTGCACAATTGGTGGCTGACTAAATACTTTTTTCCCCACTGTATGTAAGAAGGATGAGAGGTGCCTGTCAGCTGCTCAACCTTTTCACCCTAACATAATGAAATGTGATTGACCACCGTATATTTTCTTGTTAGCAGTGCAGGCAGATGGGACATCAGTGCTCTGTGCAAGGAGAATGGAAAAATCTTCACTGGAGAACCTCTTGTGGGAGAGCTAAGTAAAGAGGCAATTAGAGATGTAAGAAATGTTTCCAGAATGAGAGTATCAAAATCTACCTTATGATTTTAGAAACGCAATTTCATTATTTTTGTGAAAGAGGGTTGATGGAATCTATTTCAAATTGTCCCCATGGTATTTTGGTAGGACTGCACTCTTAAAAGGGTATTGTGGCTGGCTAAGCTGGCAGAAAATGTGGCCAAAATGTAAAGAATCTTATACCTCCACAGCTTTGCCAGTGAGAGGTATTGTTCTATCTATTACAACCCAAGCTTTCTGTCCTAGTAATTTGCCTACAACCAGGACCATTATACTTAACATGCACAGAGACATCAACCTGGGAGAGCCCTTAACAAGGTAATTTGAGAATAGCAAGTGCCTGCAAAATGGGTGAGGCATATATAAAATAGCACAGTTCCATATATTCAGACCCCATATAATAATAGTAGACCCTAGATTGTTACTGGTCAATTAAAATAAATAATTGCGCCATTTTTACTTATGTAATTTACTGATCATTATGCCCCATATTGCCCCTGCACACACTATTATGCCCCATAGTGGCCCTTGCACACAGTATTTTGCCCCATAGTGGCCCCTGCACACAGTATTATTCCCCATAGTGGCCCCTTCATATAGTATTATGTACACTTCCTGCTACCTCTTTAATGTTGGACCAGATGTCATGTGAGCCAGGCATGCATCACGACGCATAATGACGTTGGACTGGCCCACCAACGTCTGAGACGTCACCAAGGAGGCCCGAAGCCTGCTGGAGCGCAGGAGAGGTAAGTAACACTTTTTTTATGTTCCCTCAACTCTTCAGGACCTCATATCATTATACTCTGGGGTCTGAAAAGACCCCAGAGTATAATGATAACAGTGTTTGTGGGGTTCACGGCCCGCAGGCGTTACTTACTGATCCCCGCTCCTGCTCACAGTCGCCTCCGCAGAAGGTGAAGCGCAGGCGGCCATGAACAGGACCAGGGATCGATAAGTAAATAGGGCCCGCTACCTGCTGGTGTTACACCAGCGGGTAACGGCCTATTTAAAAAATATATATATATCAGGGGCCTGCTGGGACCCCTAATGTCCCGGGCCCTGTGGCAGCCGCTACCACTGCTACCCCGGTATTTATGCCACTGACTGGACTGCCATACTGGATTTCAGCATTCTTATTAATTTGAAACATTTTTAAACTACTCATGCCCCCTTCAGCAAAACGCATGGCTGCTGCTCGAGCTAATGACAACTCTCAGCAGACACAAGCCCGTCTCCAATCTGACAAGGCATTGTCAGCACCATGCACACAGCTGCACTTCATGTTTCCATAACAACCCAGCCATTTTTCTTCACTGCTGTGTCAGCTTTAAAGGGGCAGGGCGCTGTGGATGACACTGTTACAAAAGGTCACATAAGGTCACATACACACAGCTTTACTCCAGGTTTTCCATAACAACCGATCGCAGGTCTTTCACTGATATCCAAACTGAGATACACATGATCACATGACGCTTATGGACCAATGGAAAATCGCAAGTTCTTCAGTCTTGACATACACACAGCTTTACACCAGGTTTCCATAGCAACCAAGCTATTTATGACCTGTATGAGTCAATAGCAGTTCGCAGGTCCTTAAATATTCAGACATATGACGTGCATCAGCCAATATAAGTTCACATTTCATTTACCAGGTTTCCATTCAACACAGCCATAAATAGACTGTACCTATACTGGACTGCTATACTGGATGTCAAGTGCAAAACTGGCCAATTCTTATGGGGCCACTACACAAACAAAAAATGAAATGTACCCGTGCGAAGCCGGGTCCTTCTGCTAGTCTCTTATATATATAAAAATGAGTTTCTGTCTGTCTGTTCTTTATGTGCAACCAAATGACTGGACCGATCCTCACCAAATTTGGCACACATGTACATCAGGTGTCTGGGTCTCAGCTCTCTTGGACGTACCATTCCTGAGATACAGTATTCCCAAAAAATGACCAACATTAGCTTATACAAGCCTGCAAGTCTCTCACTCATATTCCAACTGCCATACACACGGTCACATGTCTCTTATCAGCCAATAAAAGCTTGCAGGCTCTTACTCTCCTCAGGCACACAGGTTTCCATTGCAACCAAGCTATTTATGAGCTGCATTTGTTAATAGCAGTTCGCAGGTCCTTAAATATTCAGTCATAACACGTGTATCAGGCAATATAAGTTCACATTTAATTTACCAGGTTTCCATAACAAGACAGCCATAAATAGACTGTACCTATACTGGAGTCAGTGGCGTAACTAGGAATAGCTGGGCCCCAAGGCGAACATTTGACATGGGACCCCCCCCCCACCGGCAACCGCCCGCCCCCACACAAACTGCATTCCTGCACACACTATTATGCCCCATAGTGGCCCCTGCACACACTATTAGGCCCCATAGTGGCACACAGTATTCTGCCCCATAGTGGCGCCTGCACACAGTATCTTAGTGGCCCCTTCATATAGTATTATGCGCACTTCCTGCTATCACTTCAATGTTGGACCAGATGTCACTTGAGCCAGGCATGCATCGTGACGTATAATGACGTTGAACTGGCCCACCGACGTCTGGGACGTCACCAAGGAGGCCCGAAGCCTGCTGAAAAGACCCCAGAGTATAATGACAGCAGTGTTTGTGCGGTTCACAGCCAGCAGGCCTTACTTACTGATCCCCGCTCCTGCTCACAGCCGCCTCTGCAGAAGGTGAAGCGCAGATGGCCGTGAGCAGGAGCGGGGATCGGTAAGTAAATAGGGCTACACCAGCAGGTAACGGCCTATTAAAAAAAAAAAAACATCAGGGGCCCGCTGGGACCCCTAATGTTCCGGGTCCTGTGGCAGCCGCTACCATTGCTACCCCGGTATTTACGCCACTGACTGGACTGCCATACTGGATTTCAGCATTCTTATAAATTGAAATGTTTTTAAACTACTCATGCCTCCTGCAGCAAAACGCATGGCTGCTGCTCGAGCTAATGAAATCTCTCAGCAGATCCAAGCCCATCTCCAATCTGACAAGGCATTGTCAGCCACATGCACACAGCTGCACTCCGTGTTTCCATAACAACCCAGCCATTTTTCTTCACTGCTGTGGGTCAGATTTAAAGGGGCAGGGAGCTGTGGATGACACTGTTACACAAGGTCACATACACACAGCTTCACTCCAGGTTTTCCATAACAACCGATCGCAGGTCTTCACTGATATCCAAACTGAGATACACATGATCACATGACGCTTATGGACCAATAGAAAACTGCAGGTTCTTCAGTCTTTACATACACACAGCTTTACACCAGGTTTCCATAGCAACCAAGCTATGACCTGTATGAGTCAATAGCAGTTCTCAGGTCCTTAAATATTGAGTCATATGACGTGCATCAGCCAATATAAGTTCACGTTTCATTTACCAGGTTTCCATAGCAACACAGCCATAAATAGACTATACCTATACTGAACTGCCATACTGGATGTCAAGTGCAAAACTGGCCAATTCTTATGGGGTCACTACACAAACAAAAAATGAAATATACCCGTGCGAAGCTGGGTCCTTCTGCTAGTGCTTAATAAAATTAAGTTCTTGCACCACCCTATGATTGTCAGGGGCTCCTCCAGTGCCTGGGGGATAATCGCTCTGGCTGCTATCAAAAAGTTACATAGCCGTGGATAAGGAGCCAGGAATCATAGACAAAAAAGCAACCTGTGGTGAGGTGTTGGTGTGTGCACTGCATACTTTTATGGTATATTTCGAAGATAGTATCCCAAAAGGGCCGAAGTATGGTACATGCCCACCAAATATGGAGCATCATTGCCTCACTGGATCTGCACCTTCAGCAGCAATCCAGTACATTAGGGTAAATCTTATGTAGCTCAGCAGAACAGTGATACCAATGAGACAAGATTTTGTGATTTTTTTTTTTTTTTTTTCTGTACACTACAAGCAAAGGGCATCTTGTGTGTGAGAGCAAAAGCTTTTTGCCAATCCTCAGATGAAAAAGAGACTGCCAGTTCCTGTTCCCAGGCTGACCCAATGTAGGCAAGGGACCCTGAAAGCATTCATCTATGAGGAAATGGTACAAAACTGAGAGAATGTATGTCGGGGGGAGGGGCTGAAGAAGAAAGGATTCTTAATACCATCGGCAAGTATAAATGATTCACTGCACAGCTGTATGAGCACAAGAAGGACTGCAACTGCTGATACTCACTCCAGAGGGATGTGTTGAGATGAGCATCCTGCAGAGACTTGAGACTTATTAGGGGGAACCCTTCAGCACATGTTGCAATCTGGGAACCTCTACAGTGGTCCAGCATAGAAACCGGGTGCAAGTCACTCCTGGTGGAAAGGCCAGGTTGTGGAAAAGAGGTCTGGGGCTGTTGAACCTGTACAGTTTTCCCCTAGAAACTATGCAATCTCAAGTATCCAGGAAGTGTGAGAAGAATGAATGTGAAATGTCACTGGGCCTAGAAGACAGACTGAGCCAAGGTAATAAATGTAAGGGTGGACGTATTACCAAAGCTTATAGGTCCCATTGTTTCGATATCCTATGGAAGTGCCAATCCACAAGCTGGAGGAGGACCGCTGCAGTGTGATAAAGTTTGAAGTCTGGAAGGGATGCGCCTCCTGTATACTTTGAGCGTGCCAGAGTGCAATAACAGAGACTGCTCTTTCTGCTCCCCCTGACAGACCTCCCGGATGCAGCTTCCAAGAGAAAAGACAGGGCCGTCAGGCAGGATGTGAAAGATATACAGGAAACGGGGAACCATATACATTTTTAAGACATTGATTGTCCAGAACCAAGACAAAGTTTTCTTCCCATAGGCGTCAAGGTCTGTAAGAGTCCTCTCCTTGAACACCTGATAGTTTAGGTGATTTAGCTGCGATAGATCTGATGGGATGTGTACAACTAAATACATAATGGAGGTAGGCTGCCATTTAAAGGGGAAGGACTGGGACAGAACTTCTACTTCACTAGAGGGGAGGGAGTCGTTCAATAATTCAGGTTTTGAAAGATCTACCCTGAAATTTGCTAAGGTGACCAAAGCAGGCAAATTCTTTCAGTATGGATGGGAATGAAATGCGAGGTTGAGTGACAGGCTTCAGTAAATCATCAGCATAAAGGGTAGTTTTATAAAGATGCTGGCCTATTCAAAGACACAAGGGTTTCTGTTAGTGCCACAGCAAAGTGCTCCATTACTAATATGTAGAGGAGAGTGGGATAAAGGACATCCCTGCCAGGTGCTGTTTCAGATGGGAAAGGAGTCTGACAGGATCCCGTTTGCCCTCACCTGTGCAGAAGGATTATGGTAAAAGGCCAGGATCTTATTCAGGATCCCAGATCCAAAACCTATGTGGTCTAGTGAGGCCCGGAGGAAAGGCCAGTGTACACAGTCAAATGCTTTTTCAGCATCAACCACCAATAAACAAAAGGGGTGTTGGGATTTAGCCCCAGTCATGAAAAGGAGTGTCTTATTAGCATTGTCTCTCGTCTCCCTACCACACATAAATCCAACCTGGCTGTTACCGATGATGGATGGGAAAATTGGATTAAGGCAGTTCGCCAGCATTTTCATGTATAATTTAATGCCCACATTATTCAATGAAATAGGATGATAATTCACACTGGATTAGGGATCCCTTTCTGGTTTTGGGATGACTGTAATTGAGACCATCATAGACTGTCTGGGAAATCAGGAAGAAATGCTGTTAAGGACTTTAGTAAAGAAAGGCGTTATAGTTATAGTTATAGCGTCACCAAAAAGTATGAAAAATCTTGGGGTGAGCCCATCTGGCCCTAGGGTTTTCCAAGTGGAGGTAGTCTTTATAGTGAGTCTCAACTCCAGTTCAGAGAATTCCTTCTCTAAGCTCCCTCTAGTCTCACCTGAGATGGTAGGGAATGCCATCTCATGGATGTATATAGAAATTTTAGAATGAAGGACCTCCGGTGCCATATCATCAAATTGACCCTTGATGTTGTATAGGTCCTGGTAATATTTACGAAACACCTCTACAATGCAAAAAGGCTCACAGACCATTTTTCCCCGGGTGTCATGAATGCGTGCTATATATGTCTTGGAATTATGAAGGTGTAAGAGGCTTGCTAGCGCCCTGACACATTTGTTTGAGTGAGCATAATAATAGTTTGAAATTTTATCCCGTTAACGTCTATATTTTTGATCCTGAAGAGAACGTAGCTCTTCCCTGGTGTTAAGTAGTTTGTTTAAGGTGAAAAAAGATGAGTCTGTCTTGTGGGCTGCCTCTAATATGCCAACTTTGAACAATAAGGACTGACTGCTCCTTTCTTAAGCAGGTTCCATACTTTATGAAGACACCTCTTAGTACACATTTTAAGGTCTCTTATTGTATCAGGAGAGAGGTGGAATCATTGGAGTATGCGTCAACAAAAATCTAGACAGTAGTCTGCACCTCCACCGCACACATCGGGTCCGAGAGGATATTAACTTTGAAGTGCCATGTCCATGGCTTAGAGGACATGTCTGGGATCCTCAAAGTACAAATGATTGAGGAATAATCCAACTATAGTACAAAGCTATTCATAGCCATCACTTGGTGACTAATAAGGAAGATGTCTATCTGTCTATACGATTTATGGCAAGAATGAGAAGTAGGCCTAGTCTTTATTGCTAAGGTGCAGTAATATCCAGATCTCTACTAGCTTAGGTCATGGAAGGAAGCTTTAGTTTTATAGTGCTGTGAGGGGGAATTATGTCCCTTTGACCCGTAGAATCCAATCTTGGATTGAGAATAAAATTGAAGTCACCCCCAGCTATTATAAACCCAATGCAAATTCTGTTTGTTTACGAAGGAGTCTAAAACAATCTTGTGTTGGGTTCTGGTTGGGGAGGTACCGACTGGCTAAAATAACCGTCGTGTTACACAGTTTAAGCTTCAGGAAAACATACCTCTCATAGGGGTCTATAAGGGAGTCCAAGACTTCATGAGGAAGGTCCATGTAAAGGGCTATAGAAGTGCCTTGGGATTTAGTTGCTGGATTGGTGCTGTGAAACCAGGAGGGGAAGAACTTGTCACAGATGGTCGGGAGGTGCCCCATCCGGAAGTGTGTTTCCTGCAAAAAAAATAAAACAGTATGAACTTCTGTCGGCACATCTGGTATAAAATGTGATTATGCTTCTGCGGGATATTCATTTCTCTGGTGTTCTGAGAATATAGGCGTCATGGACAGGGGAGCCAGAGCAGCAACTCACTTGACCTGTGGAAGGACCACTTAAGTGCTACCCACGAAACAGAACAAGGATAAAGAGAGGAAAGAAAGAGAGAGGGAGGAGGAGAAGAAAAAAACTGGAAGGAAAGAAGGGTGGAAAAAGAAGAGAAAGGGAGTGGGATAAAGAGAGAAAGAAAAGGTAGAAAGTACTACAACAGAGGGAGTGGAGGAAAGGGGAGAGAAGGGATTGGGGGGTTTACAGGGAAGGCGGAGGGAACAAGAAGTACAAATGTATTACCTTCCTCAAAGTAAGCAGGGCAAGGACCCCCTAGTGGGTGGCAGACTTTCTATAGAAGATATTTACCTCCTTTCCAAACATATCCGTCCTAAGTATGCACTCATATAAAAGTAACAAATGAACAGGCACTTAATAGAAATACCAGTAGATTAACTAACATAGTATAACCAGATAGAGCTAACAGCACTTACCTGACTAGCTAGAAAGGTCTCCCCAATATTTGACATAATCAACTAAACATGATAGAAAACAGTAGGCCCAATGTGTTCGAAACAGTGGGTATATGACCATGGTGGGATAATGCCTGAACATCATAATACTTCAAAAGGACACGTTGTGGTAGGAAACAGCAAACTGAACTTGAGGGTAGGCTACCTCTGATGGTAAATGTGTGCTGCTCATGGGGCAAGATGAGGGTATCAGGTCAAGTTGCAACCTCCCAAGCCATCGCCGGTAACTCCCACACCCATTGGAGGATGGGACATGTGGACCAAACTGGACCAAGAGCCTGGAGACGGAGGGTGGCAAAATCCCAGGACCGAAGGAGACAGTACCATCACATTGGGAGTAAGAAGACCACTGGGTGATGCAAAATTGTTCGAAACTTTGCAACCTAGTCAGATGGGGAAGTCATCTGGCTAAAGAGGACAATAAGTGGAGGGTAAGTCATGCATCCAGTTGTCCTCAGCCCCCAGGTCTGTCTCGATGGCATGCTGTACATTGTGGACATGGTTGCCAATGTGATGGAGGACCTCGTGGCAGGCCTGGTGGAAGGCACGGCCAATCCAGTGCCCCTTTTATCCAGGCCAAGGGCAACTGTAAATTCTGGAAGATCCTCAAGACCCTCAAGGACTTTAATTTCTATAAGTGTTCCCCAGACAGGAAAGATATGCTTCCATGTCTTCTCTGGTGGGTATGGCAGGATTGAAAAGACCAGATAACTCACTTGGAGGTGAATGGGGGGAGGGGTGCTATGAGCAGTTCCAAACCGGAGGCTTCTTGAGGATGGCTGCGGGGCCTAGTGGGACCAGAACCTGGGGTGAGGGAGTCTCTGCACTGTGACAAACTGGGAGAGGCGGAGGAAGGAAATGTGTTCCCCCCACCCCAGTGGCGGCCATTTGCAGAGCAACCTGAGAGTTAAGCGTGGGCACTGTAAGAAAGTGACCTATCCTGTGAATAGGTCAGCAGTATGAAAAATCAGTGTGGGGACAGAAAATCCCTTTAATGCACTAAATGTGTCTGCTGTCTTTGAACTACAAGCTCCGAACAGGCTGTGTGACCGATGAACATGACGTCACATGGCCTGTGAATCAGCAGTGGTTCTCACAGAGCACTTTGCCGTTTCAAACAGCTGTACCATGGGAATCCCAGATATCGGATCCCTGCTGTTTTTTAAATGTGAATTTACCCTAATTCTTAGGATTGATGGGGTCCCAGCAGTTGATGCACCTACACTGATGAGACAAAGTAATGTCTCAGTACAGTTATGAAAAATTGTGATGTCACTAATGTATGCTTCTCAATAATGTGAGTTTGAAATAGGGGGAAGGGCTTACTGGGAGGGAACAGTCCAACAAATTTAATATAATATAGTATTTCTACACTAACTATAAGCTAATTTCATTTTCTGTAACAGAGGAAAGATACATCATATTTATTAAATGGTCTGTGCCTCTAAAATAGTTTGTTGTATCTTACTCCAGCTCAGTTTGGACTATGACCAATGTATGAAACCTCATCTTGGTAAATTCCCCTTGAAAACCACATGAATTATTTATCTTGATCTCTGTTAAAGTATTGTCCCTGTGCTGTGGCAACACCATATTAGATTTCACCAAGATTTATGGATATATCTATCTAAGGTCGGGGCCCCACATGGCGGAAACGTCGTGAAAATCTTATCCACACATTGTGGAAAAATACAGCGGACACACTACGTTTTTCCAAAACCATTGCGGTTTTGGAAATCGCAGCATGTCAATTATACCTATGGAAACGGCGGTGGTTTTCCTATAGGTATAATGGAAGCAGGAAACCTCTATGGATTTTGTGTGAAAAGCGTGGCAGGAAAAATCATAATGCGTTGGTACCACGGTTTTTCCCGTAGCACTTTTTTGCTGCGGCATTAGCCTTAAACTCTGTTTGCATCTGGTTCTTGTAGAGGTATAGGTTGAGAGCCTAATATGTGTTCCTATCCAGAAGGGACACGGCATAAAACTTATATCCTGCAGTATACTTTTTTACAGTAGGGGTTAGTTGCCAATGTGTGCCATTGTAAGCCTATATGTCCCAAACATATTCCTGCAACATTCCCGAGTGTGAGATGTAAACAGAACCTATGGTTTTCCTGAGGATTGGTTATTAATTAAAAGGAGTACGAAAATCCCCAAGGTTTTTCGTATCATTTATCAGTCGTAGATGGAACTGCTCTGTAATAGTTGTAGTTCTATGGTGAAAATTGTTACCTATGATTTATCATCAGGTTATAGATATGTATTATGGATGCAGCTTTATTGATAGAAGAATAATCAAATAAAATACTTTAATAAAAGAAATGCTCACTTTAATATATTACTAAATTCTAACATACGAGAGTGCAAGGGAGAAGATGAAATGGCGCATGTCAACTGCTATACACTATCTCTATGCATATGAGCTCTTTTCAGTCTACGTGGTACTGTTATTTTAAGCTCTTAGTCGGTTGTAGATAAAGCCATCTCCATGGAGCTCAGAGTCGCACAGCTAGTATCTCATTAGTTGTGTAATTGGCCAAATTCCCTCTATTTTAGCTCATATGATAAGAATAGAACGTTCAACCAGATGACTATTACACGATTCAACAAAGTTGCTTTCATCCCTTAGAGCAAAACGGATTCTTTCTGAGCATATTTAATAGAATTGCTATTTAGCAACATTTAGATTAGTCATTTCCTACTAGTAGATACAAATAATAATTTCTAGTAGATATACCAATCTTATCATATTGTTCCTTTAACTCATATATTGCATCTTTGTTGTACAGTGGGAACAAATTTGACAAAAGAAACAAAATGGGTTAAGAAAAATAACAGAAGCAATACTTACTTCACCACTGCGCCAGTTCCAATGCCCCCCCCCTCCTCCGCAGAATGACCCATGAAGTGTCGATACAGTACAGTGGGGATCTATGAGATTAATATTGCTCTGTTTATAACAAATCATTCACTAGGATCATAAGTTCATAGGTGGTGTCTGCATGTGCACATCCAGTTACTTTCTCTATATGAACTCAATAGTAGAAAACAATTTAAATGGAGAAATAAAGGTGACACATTTCCCTGTAATATGTCATCATGTAACAAGGCATTGGCAGCAGCAAAGGAGATATACATTACTAATGCATAGACTGTATGTTTGTATTCCTGCTACAGGTAGATAGGACTTTGTGAGGATATTTACTGTATGTAAATGCATGTTACCTACAACTGCGTTTTGAAGAAACATGCAATTGTCAAGGTTTCTGGCATAAGTCTAAAGCTGGCCATACACTTTAGGTCAGACACTCATTTAGCCAATATTTTCTCCTCGTTTTGAGCATACGTATGTTTTCAATTGGTAGAGTGAGTATGCTATTGCCAAACACCTCTGAGAACAAACATGGAGCATGTTGAAATCCAATAGGTCCAACCCTTCTTTCCCCACACATCTGCCATTGGGGGAGAGTTGGGAGACGCCCAAACGCCATAATCTGCAGTTTTGGCCAATTCTAGCAAATATGGAGCAAATATTCAGGAGCATAACCTGCAGAAGGTGCAGTCTCATCCTGGTATTCTAGTACCCAAAGGCACTGCAAACTAAGAGGATTATATTAATAGTACAGGTAGCGATTTTTGCAGAATCAGTCATGAAGTAATTCTAGACAGCCATTTTATAATATAATTGTCCTCAAACTCAATTTTAATGACCGCATTACCACCAATGTTCTAGCTTTTAAACTTTTATTAAATTCATGCAGCATAATTTTCCAATACGCTAAACTGAGGAGTGGAGAATGATGACTCCACACGAGCAGAGCTGCATTAAGGTGACTGCAGATGACACAGCCTATCCAACTGTCTAGTTTAGGTCTCTGAGTTTAACAACACTGACTAGACACGAGACCACAGAACTGGAATTCACTTATAGCAATTCTCCTTCCTAAGTACTAACATGGTCTTCCGATACTCAGTTGACCCCAAGATTTTCCAAAGGGTCTCAACAAGTAACAAGAATACAGTGAAATAGGAACTCACCAATAAATCACTGGAACAGGATGGTGATGGTAGTCAGATGATGCAACAAACCGATGATGGGAATGGTTTGGTGAACAGATGATTAAACAGACGGTAAGTGACCCTGACTTTTAGCTTTCCCCGAATCCTTCCCTAGATCTGTCCCTAATCACTGACCCTGACACCTGACACCACTAACCCTCTCTGTCCCTAAATATATCCCCAATGGAAGTCTGTTCTGTAATACTGACCTTAACACACACAAGAAGAGAAGATTTAGAACCAAGACAGTAGAAAACCAGACTAAGGGGCCAATCAAATCACGTTTTTATTTCAGTTTAGTGGATACGTTTCGACAAAGAATAAATGTGTTGCTCAATATCCCCATAGACTTCTGTTGGTAAAATGGATGTCAAAAGTGCATTTATTGCCATTACGTCTTAATGAACAACTGATAGAAATCACAAACAGATTTCTACAGAGAAACTGGAAACAAACAACACAAGGAACTAAAACTAACCACTGTATAAAACAAGATAGCACTACTGGACTTAAACAGAGTAAAGCATATAGAGAATGTCTGGTTTAATTACTTTTTGACATCTGCTGTAATAATAATAAAGCAGAGCAGGTGCCATAACTACCACGTCAGGTAACCTTTCCTCCTTTTGTGGAAAAAGTCATCCTCCTTTAGCACACCGCGACCAACTTACTTACATTGACCAGTACGGCTCCCATAAGCCTTCTGGTATCCATGAGAGCCAGGAGCCTTCTGAGGGCTCCCAGGCGTATCATAGGAAAGTAGCTACTGAGGCTATTGAGCCAGGCCTCACTAGTTGCACAGTGAATCTCCCTTAGCCTGAAATAGAAAAAAAAACTAAGAAAGTTTTTTAAAATATTAAGAAAATTAAAAAAAAGCTAAAAATCACTCCCTCCTGTCCCTAGATCTCCAATTTAAATAAACAAAACCAAGTACAAACAAATTAGGTATCCTTCCTTCCAGAAATGTCTTAAAATATTTTTCCATATGGTGAACACCATAGCGGGAAAAAAAAATCAAAATGGCCAAACTGGCATATTTTTGCTGTTTCATCTTCCAAAAAAAAATTTGAATAACAAGGGATCAAAACATTAAACATTCCCCAAAATGGTATAAATCAAAAGTATGTCTGGTCCAGCAAAAATAAAAAAGTTACATGTTACAGAATATGGCAACTACAAACATATTTTTTGTCCCCAAAGTTAAGGTATTGAAACATAGCAAAAACTATAAATATTTGGTATCACCGTAATTGTAATGACACGCAGAATATTGTTAACATGTCATTTTGGTATCAATATTGGTAACATGTCATAGCACATGCTTCTCAGCAACTAACTGCAAGGAGCTAGGAGTTTTAAAAGAGTTTGCCAATCATGCAAGACTTGGCAAATCACATATGGTAATGTCAGTGATAGTTCAGCTGTATGGCAGATACATTGCAACTATACCAACAAAAAACAAAGCTAATAAATATGGTAAAAGATTTCAAAATGGTGGGGGAACTGCTATTTGTAATGCTGAGAGATTATACACTGCCAAGAATGCACCATCCACCTTGATGGGAATAACCTTGTCCATTGTTTGGGGTGACCACTACTCCACTGCCTTTCACAGGTTCTACTAGAGATGAGCAAATTTTTAAAAAATTCAATTTGGCTGCTTCACCGAATTTTCATAAATGATTCCATTTGATCTGAATTAATTAGCAGTGAATCGCGTTAATAAAACAGCTATTTCCTGGCTGCAGAGAGCCTGTATAGTGGTATAGAACACTGTGTCTTGCAGTAACACGCATAGGGAGTCTGCTGTGGTAGTGAAACAATACTGTGAGTCAGTATGACACATAATTTGAATTACACAGGTATGATCTATAGCAAACCTGCAATGAGCAGCAGCATAATGGCAGTCAGTGCAGCAAGGTGTAGTAGGATTGTTCCTATTACCATAGCTCCCAGCTGTCCCACATCTGGCGGGACAGTCCCAATTTTACACTGCTGTCCCGCGGTCCCGGATAGCTTATAGTTTGTCCTGCTATGTCCCTGAAGTGTTTTGCTGTTAACAAAATAGATAGATAGATGGTAGATGGTTACACAGAAAGCTGCTGGGAATGAGAGTGATCAAAGATTGAGGAGAGAAGAGACAGCATGTGAGAGCAAAAGGGGGAACTGGGGGCAGATGTAGGGGCAGTTAAACTGAAGGCAGATGTAGGTGGCAATTAAACTGGTGGCAGATAAAGGGGGACATTAAATTGGTGGTAGATGGAGGGGCAATTAAACTGGTGACAGATGAAGGGGGGACATTAAATTGGTGGCAGATGAAGGGGACATTAAGATGGTGGCAGATGGAGGGGGGCATTAAACTTGGGGCAGATGAAGGGTGACATTAAACTGAGGGCAACTAAAGGAGAACATTAAACCGTCGGGGGTAGCTGTAGGGGGACATGTCTGCCTCTAGTTGACCCCAGTTTAATGTCCCCCTCCAACTACCCCCACTGTTTATTGTCACACTCCAGCTGCCCCATAGTTTAATGTCACCCTCCAGCTGCCCCAGTTTAATGCCTCCCTCTACTTTCCGACAGTTTAAACTGGGGCACGGGGCAATCGGAGGGGAACATTATAATGGGGGGCATATAAAGTTAAGGTGACTGTAGGAGCATTATACTGTGTGGGGGCACATGGAAAAATAGATGAGAATGGGCGGAGTCAACATATAAGTGGGTGGAGCTAAATTTACCACGGTGCGCATAGCGCGCCGCATATTTTGTCCCTCTTTCTGTCCTTTGAAAGTTGAGAGGTAATCTATTACCCAGGCTGCAAACACCCCAAATGAACCCTGTTCTGCTTCAATACTCTGTATAAATTCCTCCCTTTCCTTTCCCTACACTTCTAATGTTCTTTCCCTGAACTTTGATTGAGCAAAATATCAGTTTTCAAGTCTTTTCTACCACTTTCCCTAGCGCCTGCTGACGTCTCTTCATGCACTAAGTACACTGGAAAATGCCTGACTGCAAGATAATGGAGGGTATTTATAGGGCTGTGACATCACAGGGCTAGCTGGTTGCTGATTGGCTGCACACATGGCATTGTGGGTGATACCGCATTCCCAGAGATCCTTTCCACATGTCTTAACATTTGCAACAGCCATTTTAGGAAAAAAATGCGACTTGTTACCGCAAAGCATGAGGAAATCCAGATTCGGATCGCATTCCATGGTACGGTGAACTCTTTGTTCACATGGTGAGGTGCTGCATGGTGTCTGCTATTCCTGTGGTGCTGTGCCTGTGGGGTGGACCAGTGTGGCCCAGAACCTGGGGGCTCAGTCTGGCAGCAGGGGTGTTGCTGGGCTGCTGTATTGCACTCTTTGTGGGCACTGTGTTTTGCTGGTGGTGGTCGCTGTGCAGCGCTGCACCCAGTAGAGGTCCCCAGGAGGTGCAGGACCGTTTTAACACATTGGTGGGCCCAGTGCAAAGGTTTCATAAGTGGCCCCCCCCCCCTTCATCACCAACTGCTATTATACCCTTCTGAAAGCTGCCCGAAACTGGGATTTTATATATAGTAAATGGTGACATTCAATGGGTGAAAATGTGTTATCTGACTGATGGAACTTTTATGAATATTTTATATGTTCATCTCTAGTGATAATCATTATTGCTATTATTTTAGCGTGTAACGGATATCGCTAGAGAGGCGGTCAGCGTATTTTACTCCATAAAGATCAGGTATGAAAAGGAGAGGGACAGGGTAAAATGTAAACTTTATTGATGACTTTGTGTATGTGTTGTATAAGTGTTTGGTGCAATTCTTTTGGTGCTGTAACCTCGACAATGGTAAACGTCTGTGTCACGGCTGCAATAAACTTCCTGGTTATGCTATACATAAGAATATCCCTGTGAGTAGACTCAGAAGGGTATTACATTATCCCTCTATGTGACAATCAGAGAGCAAAAGTACAGTATGTTCTCTTGATAGGAGATGTGATAACATGGACAGAAGTCCCTGCAACCCCCCCCCCCCACAGGGTCACATACAGGTTATGCACAGACAATGATGAGTTATCATTGTCTCTGCAGCCTGCAGCTCTGCTCCTCCCCCTCCTTCCTCCTTTATTTCGCTCTAAGATGCAGCTTGAGGCTGGATGGGGGGAGGACACTTTACAGCCCCATATCTCAGGATCCCTTGAGGCTATGAAGATGACCTTGGATTCATTTTAAAGATGAGAATCTTACAGATTTGGAGAGATTCGCTGTTAAAACGCTATTGGGAAATGAGATCTGCATTGCCGAACATTGTTTTCACCAGCGAATCGCTCTGGATCTGTAAGGGCTATCATGATGAACTTGATATCTGTAAGGGAATTGCCAGTTGAGCAATTCCTCAATACTGCTGCAGAACCCTGGGGGGAGAGGTACAACAAGACAGTGATCCCTAAAGCTGAACCCCCCCGACTGTCCCTGGCTAACTTGCCTGATCTGTTCTAGGAGACAGCCAGCAACTGGTCGACAGTCCCTTCCTAATATAGGTGACAACACAGAACGCAGACAGGATAAACAATAACAAAGGAAGTTCAGATAGCCAAGGGGTTGGTAACAGTTGAGCAATGCAGTACAAAATCACAATCCAAGAGAATAGTAAAAGACAAAGCCAGAAGTCAGGAATAGGAATACAGGAAATAGCAGAAAAGGAGCTAGCAGGGACAAGTCACAAGACAGAATCAATAGCCAGCGACCATGTGTGAACTGACAACCTGTTTATAGGAAAAAAAGGACCTGCCCCAGACTTGATTGGACGACAGGCCGTCAATCACATAGGCAAGGCTAAGATTAACTATTGAGAAGCCGAAAGAAACAAGGTGCAGGAGACGGGTGTGGCTGAAATTCAATTACATAGTCTAGGACAGTGTTCAGACTGAGCAACAAGAATCTTATGCAAGGAATCAAACTGAATACGCCTCTTTCGCCGCAGGGTGCGAGCGGAGGGTGGCTCAGAGACCCGAACAGGCAGAGATGTTACAATATGATTTTAAAGATGAGATTCTCATCTTTAGAATGAATCCAAGTTCATATTCAGAACCGATCCTGAGAAATCGGCATTAGTAGCAAGGATGTTTTATATACACCCTCTGCAACTAAAGTGCCATCCTGTCTAGACAGCAGGGAAAGGGTTGAAGTCCCCCTGCGGAGGGCTCCCTACTTCATCATTGTATGCAACTGGGGCAGCCCGGTGGGACAGCATATGCTGGACTGTCCCGCTGTCTCAATAGGGCCCCCGCTACCATAGCACCTGGTGCAAGTACACCGTTGGCCCTATGGTTAAAGCAGACCTGGGGAGGTGACTAGTGGGCTTATACACCTTGATCAATATGTGAACTAAGAACGTTGTGTTCAATTTTGCTAAGAAGCATAGATAAATATATCATTTTGATATGTGCAGTCCACATCCGTTTCTCCAAAAAAGTCCTACTGACTGTGTATAAGGTCAGAGCTGCTGATGCACCTTTCCTGTTAACATTTCTAACCTTCTCCAAGCTTCTCCCATAGAAAAGTTAGCTCTGCAACACTGTTCTAGTGTCAACAGCAATCTTATACAGACTCTGGGGTTCCTTCCAGCTAGAAGGATAGAGACCGAAATGTGTTTGGCAATGACCCTATTTGCAGTAATCGAGCAGGGAACAGAGGAAGAGGCAGTCATAATGGGAAAAGGCAAAGCCAAACACAGTAAGACCTTATTCACAAGTCCTAATATCATGTATGGCTCAGGCTAGGCTCACACTTGCGTGGGCTCTCCGTCGTTTTAGTCCGCTGACCCCGACGCCGACTATTGACTATAATGGAGTCCGCTGGATTTCTGACAGTTTTATACTGAAATCGGCGGAGAGAAAATCCTCTGTGCAGGTCTTTTCGATGGAATCTGCAGCAGAGTGACTCCGACACTCCGAATCTACCCTGAAGTCTACATTCAGCTACTTCTGACAAGCTGCTTGAGTTATTGCTGATGGGATGTTAGTCATAGACAGCAAGTAGCTTTCATGATTGTTTTCAGATTTCTCTTTTTCTATGTCAGGGATCTTTTTAGCTGCATTACAACCTGAATTTGGAGTCCAGAGTCCCTGGATCTTCTGTGTTATCACTTGGGCTTTACTCAGCTATTTGTTTGCTATGTTACAATTACTTCTGGTAGAATTACAGGTAAAGAAACCAGTAGTAGTAGTAATGGATGGGGCAGACTGCTCAGTACTGTACACACCCTCTGCTTCAGATGCAAATGCTAAATATACTGCAACCATAATGTTTTTTTTAGCAGCAGAAAAACTTATAGGACATTACGTTTGAAGGCTTATACAGCCAGAGAACAGATTGCCCAACAAGACTCAACAATATGCAGATATTTCAAATTTTGATGAAAACTCAGGTATTCTTTAACAGACCAGAATATAAGTTCAGACAAACTGGCAGCCTCCATAATCATATTCATAAAACAATAAAGAACAAATCTGCGGAAATCAGGTTTATTATCTTCCCTGCCTTCCCGATCGCTGTGTATACAGTGCTATGGGAGCTGCCATAATGTGGCTGCCCTCTGACCCAACGGTCAAGTAATCTGCCGGGATCAGCATGTGTTAGAGCTGCTGGGTCCTATAAGACCCAGATCAGCTCTATAGTAACGTGCAGGAGGCTGTACTCCTCCTGCAGCTGGGGCTAAATGTATCAGCCCCAGTTACAGGGGAAATC
Organism: Leptodactylus fallax; assembly: GCA_947044405.1. NCBI lineage: Eukaryota > Metazoa > Chordata > Amphibia > Anura > Leptodactylidae > Leptodactylus > Leptodactylus fallax. The sequence continues at coordinate 3,998,894 of CAMRHE010000022.1, read as the reverse complement.
AGCCTACCCCACAAAATGACCTTATGGGGACACAATGTGAAAAAAAAAAAAAAAATGAATATAAAAGTAATATAAAAAAAGTAAAAAAATAAATAAAATAATACGTCAAAATACGCCCTTATTACAGGTTCTAGCCCCACCCCCGACGACACCATACAACATAAAAATTACCATATCAGAGAGTAAAAACTATTTTAAAAAGTTTTTTAGTAGCACTTTGTGTTATTAAATTAAAAAAAAAAAATGAAAAGTGAAAAACAGACACGATTTCCTTCCTCTTTTGTTTATATTTTCCCGGATATAAAAAAAAAAATTAAAACACATGCAAAAATAAAAACAACATAAAAATAAAGCTCTATGTGTCACCTAAAAAAGACGCAGAAATTAGTTGAATAACACAAATTATAAAAATGTTACAGCCCTCAAAACCACACATACAAAAAAACCCCGAAAATGTGTCTGTTCCTGAACCAGAAATTGGCCAGGTACTGAAGTGGTTAAATACTTGAATTATATTGCACACAGAGCCATAGCTAGCAGGGGGCAGGGGGACTTGTAGGTATGAAGTACTTTCACCTATATCGGGGTCTAAAGGACACCAGTACAGTTAAAATGTATGGTAGAACAGGAAGCTGTCATCAAGCCACTTCCGGTCTGCTGGCTTGGCTTACCAGGCTCTGTGACCCCAGACAAGATGTCTGCACCCAGGACGTCGCAATAATGTCACAGCATTGCAACTCCTCCGCTGAGACGTAGACGCTGTGGAAAAACATGGTGGAAATGCATTGCATTTTCCACAGAGTTTTTCATTGCATTTTTCATAGAGTTTTCCTCTGCAGACTTTCTGCCCTTATTATACCTATAAGGAAAATGCCAGTGTTTCCACAGGTATAGTTGATATGCTGCGATTTTCAAAGACGCAGGCGGGCGATTTTTTTCTGCAGTGTGTTGATGGGATTAGCCAGAATCTCATTCACTTTGCAGGTTCTGTAAAATGCAGAGGTTTTTGCCGTGGCGTTTCTGCCACGCCGAAAATGCTGCGTTTTTGCATCATGGGGTTTCAGCCTTAGTTAGGAATCACACAGGGGCATTATCTATAAGATAAGAGGACCTTCCATGTCCTCATGTATATGCGGTTTTACATACAGCTAGAATTCAGCGCACTGTTGACTTTCCTGTTATGTGCCCAGGGGCTGGAGCTATCTGTGGTCTGTAAGAAACGCCCCCTCTGACAGTACAGGGCTATGGAGGAATACAGTCAGGGAGGGTGTTCCTTACCGCCCAGTGATGACGCTGAGCTGTGATCTAGACTGTCTGTCAGGAACGCTCTTCTGACGGTGGACTCTGAAACTAAGACCACCGATAGCTCCAGCCGTGGGGCACATAACGGGAAAGCACTGTCGGCTTTCTAGCGGTATGTAAAACCGCATATACATGAGGACATGAATGGTCCTCTTTAAATATGCACTCGTGGTATTATTCATTCTGGGGGGAGCAGGGTTATATTAAATATTTTATAATTGGGGGTAGCAGCTAGAAGAGGACTTTATGTACAGTGGGGAAAAAAGTATTTACTCAGCCACCTTTTGTGCAAGTTCTCCCACTTAAAAAGATGAGAGAGGCCTGTAATTGACATCATAGGTAGACCTCAACTATGAGAGACAAAATTAGAAAACAAATCCAGAAAATCACATTGTCTGATTTTTTAAGAATTTATTTGCAAATTATGGTGGAAAATAAGTATTTGGTCAATAACAAAAGTTCATCTCAATACTTTGTTATATATCCTTTGTTGGCAATGACAGAGGTCAAACGTTTTCTGTAAGTCTTCACAAGGTTGGCACACACTGTTGCTGGTATGTTGGCCCATTCCTTCATGCAGATCTCCTCTAGAGCAGTGATGTTTTGGGGCTGTCGCTGGGCAACATGGACTTTCAACTTACTCCTAAGGTTTTCGATGGGGTTGAGATCTGGAGACTGGCTAGGCCACTCCAGGACCCTGAAATGCTTCTTACAAAGGCACTCCTGGGGTCATTGTCATGCTGAAAGACCCAGCCACGTTTCATCTCCAATGCCCTTGCTGATGGAAGGAGGTTTGCACTCAAAATCTCACGATACATGGCCCCTTTCATTCTTTCATGTACACGGATCAGTAGTTCTGGTTCCTTTGCAGAGAAACAGCCCCAAAGCATGATGTTGCCACCCCCATGCTTCACAGTAGGTATGGTGTTCTTTGGATGCAACTCAGCATTCACTCTCCTCCAAACACAACGAGTTGTGTTTCTACAAAACAGTTCTAGTTTGGTTTCATCTGACCATATGACATTCTCCCAGTACTCTTCTGGAACATCCAAATGCTCTCTAGCAAATTTCAGATGGGCCTGGATATGTACTGGCTTAAGCAGGGGGGCACGTCTGGCACTGCAGGATCTGAGTCCCTGGCGGCTGTGATGATATATATATGCATCTCTGTACAATTATGTATCTGGCTGACCCCTTATACCCCCCCCCTTCTAACCATGTGTTTCCACTTCCTCCCCTCAGCTCAGTTACTCTGAGCCATGACCCTGTTGTGAGTTAATTACCATCCCTTTGTTATATTGCTCTGAGTAATTAACACTCCTTTTCAAGTGCCCTACTGCTCCCCAGGAGATTTCCTGCTAAAACACAGCCACCCCAGACAGTCCGGCACCAATTATACATCAGAGAGATCATAGTTTTATGCCCGTATCTCAGAAGGGGGGCACCTCACAGTTACTCCAATAAATTCTGTGGGTGCCCCATAGAAAGGCGCACGCGGTCAACCCAAACATGGAGCCGTTGTGAGCCCAAGGCAGGTGCAGACACCCAACTCCCTACCCAAAGGGAATTGAGGTGCCATGTTTGGTATGTATATGACGAGGGTTCCACCCAGAGTTCTCCCCTTCCACTTACCAGACCATACGGTCGTCAGATAAGGAGCCAGAACGATTTTCGAGTTCAAGGGTTCTATGCTTGTAGGTGTAACTTCCCTCCCCCATGACATCACTCTGGGCGGGGGCAGGGAACACACAAAAGCCCAGCACGCAGAGAGCACAGGGTCTTCGGCCATTTTACCCTGCTAAGGTCATCTGCTATTGGACGTCCACAAGATACTTGCCCTGGCTGAAATAACTATTGGAAGTCAGAGATACGTGCACAAGCTAATATATATTCTTTTCTTTCTTTTATCCCCATTTTTATTTTTATGTACCGTGTTATGCTGTTTTCACTTGTATCTGCTTGTTAACCGCTGCATGTATTCTATGTATGTGTTGAGTGTCTAGTACCGACCCATTTAGGGGTTAATAAATATATAAAATTTAGGAGGCCCGTTTGCGTACTATCCTCTGTTGACCCGCCTCACTCACGGAAAGTGGGTGTGAGGTAATCGAAGTGACCGCAGGTAGGCCAGGCCCTGGTAAACCCGGATCCTTCACAGCGGCGTAGTGTGTTACTGATGGTAGCCTTTGTTGCGTTAGTCCCAGCTTTCTGCAGGTCATTCACTAGGTGCCCCCGTGTGGTCTTGGGATTTTTGCTCACAGTTCTTGTGATCATTTTGACCCCACAGGATGAGATCTTGCATGGAGCCCCTGATCGAGGGAGATTATCAGTGGTCTTGTATGTCTTCCATTTTCTAATTATTGTTCCCACAGTTGATTTCTTCACACCAAGCTGCTTGCCTATTGCAGATTCAGTCTTCCCAGCCTGGTGCAGGTCTACAATTTTGTTTCTGGTGTCCTTACACAGCTCTTTGGTCTTCACCATAGTGGAGTTTGGAGTGTGACTGTTTGAGGTTGTGGACAGGTGTCTTTTATACTGATAACAATTTCAAACAGGTGCCATTACTACATGTAATGAGTGGAGGACAGAGGAGCCTCTTAAAGAAGAAGTTACAGGTCTGTGAGAGCCAGAAATCTTGCTTGTTTGTAGGTGACCAAATACTTATTTTCCACCATAATTTGCAAATAAATTCTTTAAAAATGAGACAATGTGATTTTCTGGATTTGTTTTCTCATTTTGTCTCTCATAGTTGATGTCAATTACAGGCCTCTCTCATCTTTTTAAGTGGGAGAACTTGCACAATTGGTGGCTGACTAAATACTTTTTTACCCACTGTAGGTGAGTAAAATGTGGGTTAAGTGTCTGGAATAGTGAGGAGCCAAAGATGTCTGTGATGCAAACTTTACAGAGATAAGTCAATGCTGGAAGAAGTGGTCATGGTGGTCCAGATGGAACAGATGGGAAATGTAAACAATTACGGTCAGAGATGTTTCCTGTGCTGTAGTCACCTAAATTGTCTACAAGGTCCTATGCAGAGCTGGCACGTACCACTATACACAGTAACCGTATAATGATAATTTCGGTATACCTGAGTAGGACATGTTTGTCCCTCCGGTGCTGAACCCCTAGCTACACCTCAGACCACACAATTTACTTTACATGAAAATTAGACTGGATGATGCTAATGGAACCTACTGACTACTATAGGCAGAGTCTCCACTAATACAGGTGAATCTCAATAATTAGAATATTTTTGAAATATTCATTCATTTCAGTAATTCAATTCATAATTAGCAGTCTTCCATGATTATGTATCCTCCTGAACCAGACTGAGGGACCATTTAAAGGCTTAGGAAACCTTGGCAGGTGACACACTGAATTTACAATACTGAACTTTTTTACAATATTCAAATTTTCTTAGATTTTGGTTTTCATTACTTGTAATCCATAATCAACATTTACAGAAATAAAACACTTGAAATAGAACACTTTGTGTGTAAAGAATCTAGAAAATATAGGAGGTCACTTTTTTAATTTAATTACTGAAAGAAATAAACGTTTCAAAGATATTCTAATTTATTGAGATGCACTAGTATATACAAATGAAGTAGTTATTGCTATCACAGGAGCAGTCTGATTTTAGAACAAAGAAGCTACATGAAAATTAAATCTTCTCTATAGCCGTGTGTCTGTCTTCAGAAAATTGGCTGCTATGTACTGTATACTGCATGAGACAGGCTGCTGTAAGCCTGCTAATGTGCTGTGGAAATGCCGTAGGAAAATGGATTGTACTACATTTATTAGTGAACTGCTGTATATAACAATTACTTATTACTAATAAATAATGTAAACATGTCACTGCCCAGCTCTATTTCTGCTTCTCTAATGCATTTCTTATGCTAATAGCATTACAGACTGTGAAGTGTTATTTTAGACATTCAGGTTGGAGTAACCAATTGAGAGTATTTGTCCACCCATAAAACAATGCACCTTTTACATCTCTGAGAATGCTAAGTTAATGTTAAGAATGTTAACTTTTAAGTTTAGTAAAACTGGGGGCGTGGCCTGAACCTCGATGTGAACGGACGCTTCTTCTCTGAGCTCCTGCCCTGCCTGCTAGCCTGACGGGACCAACCCAGCTTTTCTAGATGCCCATGGGGAAGAAATTACCTCGGGCAACATCCTCGGGGACCCCTGCTTCTCCTGTGATGGCCGGCCAGCCGACTCTCAGCACTTTCCTCCGCCCGGCGCCTTCTCTTGCATGGGTATCAACGAGGCGGCGGCCATCTTGACAGGCCCTGGCCTCCACCAGCAACGCTCCGGAGCACTGTTCCTCCGTGGTCCTGCCCGGCTCCTCCAGCACTGTTACCGCTCCTGCCTCCCAGCGCTCCCCGGACCTGCGACACTGCGCCTCTGGAGAGGCCCCGGCAATGGCTACATCGGCCCTGCAGTCTCCTGCGTCCCTGAACCTGCTCTCCTCCGCAAGTACTCCCCCAACAACTTGCAGCATTATTCCTGGGCAGCCATCTTCCCCAGGTTCCCCTCCCAAGCTTGGAAGGAGCACCCCACCATCATCCAGGCTGCTGGTACTTCAAGGGTCGCGCTGCCCTGCCTGCTTCCCTCCTGCTGCCACAACCACTGACCTGAGAATGGAGGGGTCCCCTACTCCTACCAAAACTGGGTCTTCCTCTTCACCAAGCTCTCTGCAGCAGCCCTCCCCCCAGACCTCACCAGCACCTTCCTGGGGGGGGGAGACTTGGACATTGGGGCAACCCCTCTCTGTCCCTGTTTGCAGCAGGCTCCCAAGGGTCCTCTGCCACTACTCCCTCACCAGGGACTCACCAGATGATTTTCACTCTCTCGTTTCTGAAGTCACAGCGGCATGTCGGGCAGAAATCCATGTGGAAATTTCTACACTGATAAAAGATCTCCAAAACATTGCGTCCAGGGTGGATACCTTGGAAGACGACCATGATCAGACCCAGGTTTATGTCTCTCAGCTTCAGGACTCTGTCTTCTCTCAGTGCCAAGTTATCACAGATATGCAACGCCATTGGGAAGATTTGGCGGCCACCCAGGCAGAGGATCTACATGTCACTTTGGAGGCCATATTCAACTCCATCCTGCAGGAACCTCAATCCTACAAGATTAAGCTGGATCGAGCTCACCGGGCTCTGCGCCCTAAGGGCACTGGTCCCACTCCTCGAGATGTAATCTGTTGCGTACATGACTTTACTATGAAGGAAGATATCTTGGCTAAAGCTAGACGTCTCAAGGACTTTGACGGTGCAAAAATTCAGCTGTACCAGGAGCTCTCCTGGATTACCCTCCAGAAACTGAGGCACCTTCACCCCCTGCTCCAGCTTCTACGGGACCGTCAAATACCCTACCGATGAGGCTTTCCTTTTGCCCTCACAGCCCGGTCTAATGGACGCCCTGCTACCCTACGATCCCACGCAGACCTAGGGCAGTTCTGTGATGCCCTGGACATTCCTCTTCTAGATTTGCCGAATTGGGAGATGATGGCCCCAAAACCACCACCCTCTCCTGTGTGCACTCCTCGAGATGTCATCTGTTGCGTACATGACTTTACTGTGAAGGAAGCTATCCTGGCTAAAGCTAGACGTCTCAAGGACTTTGACTTTGACGGTGCAAAAATTCAGCTGTACCAGGACCTCTTCTGGATTATCCTCCAAAAACTGAGGCACCTTCGCTCCCTGCTCCAGCTTCTACGGGACCATCAAATACCCTACTGATGGGGCTTCCCTTTTGCCCTCACAGCCCGGTCTAATAGACACTCTGCTACCCTATGATCCCACGCAGACCTAGGGCAGTTCTGTGATGCCCTGGACATTCCTCTTCTAGATTTACCGGATTGGGAGATGGTGGCCCCTCCACCACCAGCCCGTCCTGTGTGGACCGTGCTGACATCTCGGCGACGACATCAGCCCTCCCTGGGTGCAGCTCCTCGAAGCCCCTCCACCCCCCATGATCTACTCCAGCTGCTTCTCCCCTCTTTCTACACTCCTCCCCCTTTAATGGTACCATTTATTGTCTTTTGCCTATACTGGTTGGTCCCATAGCCGCTATTCTTACTGTTGCCTACCTAGCAGGTGGGGCAGGTCCCTACCTCCCCCCCCTTTTTTTTTTTTTTTTTTTACACGTTTGTAGTTTGCCCTTGCCACTTGTTTCACCTCCGGGTGGCCCCTGCTGACTGTCTACTGACAGTTCGCTACCGCTCCCCTTACTAGGGGGCTTAGTCCAGCTGCGAGGCCCTATAGTAGGTCTCACTTGGTGTACAGGTTTACACCTCCTTGGACTCTATTCCCCTGCCCCCGGTCAGGAGATTTAGTCCTGTCCATAATGCCTTTGACTTATGTTTTGTTGTTTTGTCTTTTGTTCTCTGTTCCCCTGTTTGTCTTTTTCCCTCTTGTCCTTCCCTCCTTTTCTCCCTTTTTTAGGTTTGGAGTCCGGCGACCTTGGCTATCCCCTGGTTGGTTCGTATTCCTGAGCTTCCTCCTCCTGAGTTCCTTTCCTGCTGCTTCTTCTTGGGTGAGACCTGCCTATGCTATACTGTATACCGCATTTGTCACTGTCTATCCCATCCTACCTAATGGCTAAGTGTATCACGTTGAATGTGAAGTGCCTGGGCTCTAACCTTAAACGGTGCATGGTGCTTCGTGAACTTAGGTCACTCCGGGCAGATGTTGCCTTTTTGCAGGAAACCCACTTTGACCACACTGGCACTTTTAACTTTGCCTGTCATTACTATCCCACTGCTTATTCAGCGTAAGATAATCGTAAGGGGGGTGTAGCTATTTTACTGGCCCGTTCCTGCCCCATCTCTATCACGACTTCCCACTTAGATCCCCAGGGCCACTATATCGTCTTAGAAGGTCTTCTTCATGGCCGGCCCATAGTCCTTTGCAACATCTATGCTCCTAATTCCTCTCAGATCCCTTTTTCTCAAGTGGATTCTGCGGAGGCTTCGGGACTTCCCTGGTGCGGCCTTGCTACTGGGAGGAGATTTCAATATGATCTTCTCTGAGCAGATGGATAGGATGTTCCTTGCTGACACTCCTCTGGGTGCTTCCCAACTGCGCCTGGCCTGAGAGTTCCATCGCTTTATCAGGTCCGCAGCCATGTACGACCTCTGGACGGTTGACAACCCTTCTACTCGCTTCTACACTTTCTACTCTCACCCCCATAGCACAGACTCTAGAATAGACTATTTTTTTGGCAATGCCCTTGCATTTCGTCTCATGACTGGTACAGACATTGGCCCCATTTCATGCTCCGATTACGCTCCTGTCCAAGTTTACCTGTCTTTCACTCCACTTCCTACCAGGCACTGTCACTGGCATCTTAATGAGTCCCTCCTAAATTCCCTCCCCTCCCATGAAACCCTATGCACACATCTCTTGAATTACTTTACTGCCAACTAAGGCTCGGTCTCGTCTACCCCTACCCCCTGGGAGGCTCACAAGGTGATGATGATAGGGGCACTGTATAGCTATGACTACTCGGCTTAAAAAAGACAGAGCAGCTAGGAGATGGCTCTGACAGCTTGAATACGATATTTGACAGAGCGCTTGGTGGCCCGACCCTCTATGCCTCTCCACCGCCAGCTAGTCCTAGCTCAGGCTGACCTGCAAGATGTCACCACTCGGGCCACCCAATGCCTCTTACTTTATGGCAGACAACGATACTATGAGAGGGGTAACAAGGCCCACACCCTTTTTGCTAAAGCCCTTCAGGAACGTCAGGCATCCTCTGTCCCCCATGTGGTCCATGACTCGAGGGGAGCTCTCCATAACCACCCTGACACCATAGCGTCCCTTTTTCATGAGTACTACACCAAACTATACAACCTCCCTCTGCCAGGTACTTCGGATCCTGCATGGGGGCGGCTGGAATTGGATGCCTATCTAACCACTTGTCACCTCCCTGTGCTCCGGCCCTCGGCGCTAGACTCCCTGAATGCCCCCATCACTAGCAAGGAGCTTACTGATATAATGAAGGGCCTTCCCAATGGTAAAGCCCCAGGTCCAGATGGGTTCCCTTATTCTTATTATAAAGCCTTCCTTAAGAACTGGTCCTTCATCTGTGTACCCGCTTTAATTCGTTCCTGAATGGCACCCCTGTCCCTCAAACGATGCTCCATTCCCACATTACCCTAGTTCCCAAGCCCAGTAAAGACCACCAGGACTGCTCTAATTACCGCCCTATTGCCCTACTGAACACTGACCTTAAGCTATTCACTAAACTCCTAGCTAATAGACTCAGCGGTTAGCTTCCCTCCACAAGGACCAGGTGGGTTTCGTCCCCTGCCGTCAGGGGGGAGACAACACCAGAAGGGCTGTGGACTTGATTGATGTCGCCAACTGTTCAGCCACTCCCACCCTTATTTTAAGCCTTGACACGGAAAAGGCCTTTGATTGCCTTGACTGGTCCTTTATGCAGGCCACTCTTGAGCGATTTGGATTCTCAGGAGCTTTTCTAACTGCGATTCGATCCTTGTTCTCAGTCCCCTCTGAAGTTGTCAAGCTTCCCAATGCAACCTCTCCCCCCTTTCCCCATTTGTAATGGAACCCGTCAGGGATATCCTCTTTCCCCCCTCCTCTTTGCCCTTTGTATTGAGCCACTAGCGTCCCGGATTAGGTCCAATCCGGACATTACTGGAGTTTCGGTCCGTGATAGGGAGTTTAAATTATCCCTATTTGCAGATGATGTCCTTCTAACCCTCACCAACCCCCACACCACCCTCCTTAATCTCCTGAGTACTCTTGGGGACTACAGTACCCTGTCAGGCTACAAAGTTAATCCTACTAAGACTGAGGCTCTCCTCCTTATCGTCCCAGACACCATATTGCAGTTGCTTAGGACTAATTACAACTTCCAATGGAGAGAACGCTCGCTCCGCTATTTGGGCGTCAAGCTCTCTTCAGCCTACTCCTCCCTATACTCGGCTAATTATCTCCGTTTATTCAACGAACTCCGCTCACTTCTGGATAAATGGCGCCGCCTTTACATCTCCCTGATAGGACAGATCACAGCGGTTAAAATGACTCTCCTCCCTAAGCTCCTTGGAGCAGGCTTGGCCTGTTCCATATCGTAGACTTGGTTGACCCTTCAACCCTAGAGCTCAGGCCCTTTGACTACTTTACCTCGGTCTTGCACTTGCCAGCCGCTGAATGGTTCCATTACCAACAAATATCTCGCTTTTCTCAGCCTCAGCTTGGGTCCACGCAATTCTCGCTTCCTACAGCTTTTGAGTGACTGTGCCGAGATGATACCTCTGCAAAGGGGCTCATAACCAGTATATATAGGCTCTTGTCCTCCCCTGAAGGATGATCCCCCCTCATCCCATAAATACATGGCTAAGTGGGCTGAAGCACTGAATGGACAGGTCTCACCCGGACAGTGGCAGATTATATGGTCCCGTGCTGCCAAATCCTTGTCCTGTATTACGTTTCAGGAAACCCAATACAAAATCCTTATGCATTGGTACCACACGCCTGCTCTGCTCCATACCCTTAATCTCACTATTCCCTCTTCATGTTGGCGATGTCAGGCCTCATTGGGCACAGTGTGTCATGTCTTCTGGGACTGCCCAATTATCCGTCCTTTTTGGATGGAGGTGAATCTCCTCACTGATACCCTCTTTATACAGGGGGTCCCGCTGGACCCTATGACTTACTTGCTCAACTTACCCCCTAAACATCTAGTAAAGAGAACGTATAAGCTGTTTATCTATTTGTGTACTGCAGCAAAGACCCTTATTGCCCGCCACTGGAGGAGTGTGCTCCCTCCCACGAGGTCTGAGTTAATTGCCCGCATGAAAGACATTCGTAGCCTAGAATTTTTAACTGCTGCCCTAAACCACACAGTGGAGGCCTTTGATTCTATCTGGTCGCATTGGGACACCTATTGCATTTTACATGGTTCCTGACCCTCTCTAGATCACCCCCCTCCCCACTCTTCCCTCCCTCCCTCCTCCCTGTCTAGTCTTTCTGTTTTTGTTTGCATTATTCCTGGTTTTTGTACTCTTTGACTATAGCATATTTTGTTACCCTGTTAAGCCACATATTGTGGCTCTTCTTTACTCCGTTTTACTGTTGTATAATATACTGCAAAACACTTTAATAAATATTACAATTTTAAAAAAAAAAAGTTTAGTAAAACTGTTGTAGCCTAGAATTGCTATTTACTTTCTTCTCAAATATTACTTTTTAATCATAGAAAACAGTAACAGAAAAACTGCAGGTTAAACAAGCTTCTAGAGATTTCTTAGATAGGAAGATGGTTGCTAAGTAGTGGTTGTTAAGAATTCTATGATGTCAGGACCTTAACATTTCTATTATTTCTCCATAGTTACACTGTAGATGTAGAAACTTGGCCCTTCAGGATTGGAAATAGGCCGTCACATGTTGTCGTGTGTCACTTTGCATCGAAAATGCCATAGGTCTTTAATAATTATATGTGTAGTGGAAATGTATATGGCTCGCATATCAGAAAATGAAAATAAGATTATTGAAAAAGAGCAGTGACATAAGGAGAGAAAAACCCTTTTTGACTCCATACCTTATTTTATTTCAGTTTTCCCAGAGAAGTGAGCCCGTGGAACATATAAGTAGCCCACCCTGTGGAAATCTTGAAGAGAGCTGTTATAAAGTATTTATAAATGCACAGCACGATATGAAACAAATAATATACGCTTACATAATACATACTCTACACCCACACATACTGCGTACCTGCCAAGCTTTGAAATATTATAAGTGGGCCACTCTAGAATCATTCTAGAACACTGTGGGCCAGATTTTCTGAGGGGCAAAAGAAACAGAAAAAAGTACAAAACATAAATCTAATAATGGTGAGCTTAATAACAATACTTCCAAAATATCATGAACTGCTAAAAAATACAAATTTGAATAACATATTTCTGGGCAAAGATTCACTACAGAAATAATGCACCGTTGAAAAGACATCAGATGAAAATAATTCATGCGCTGTTTAATCCAATGAATTATAATTATTATTGCTGTTACTACTGCTTTAACCATATCCCGCAGAGCCATACAATCAGAGAAAAACAGTACACACACAAATGAAAATTACATAGACTATTACATTTTTAATTAGTACGACAGCTATTGAAACTAGCACTGATCATTAGAGCTTACATTGCAAAGTAGATGCGGAAAGTACAAAAAGATAGGTAGAATTCTTTTTGTATCATGGACTTGCCATGTATAGACTGGTCTGTGATATATTATATGTATGAAGTTAAGCATACCATGGCATAGAGACCATAGAAATGATAGCACTGACAACATAGTTATGAAGAGAATTAAACCAAATTACCAGTGTTAGGAATCTCGGCATATGTAATCTTACTTGTAGTCAACATACTTTTCAATAAAGGTTGCTATGCCTACAAGTCAAACTCTGACTGGGTCTACAGACAGTCAGAGCCTTAAGACACTGAGCCAAACAGAGTAGTCTGCATTGAGACTACTGAGATGTCTGCTATTATTGAAGTTAGGTTGTGTTCTCAGAATTTATCTGGATATCTTATTCCCTGGTTACTGATTTTGGCTTGCTTTCCTGGTTATCTGGTTTCATACTGATCTGTCTTTATCCGTGAATTCCTGGACTCTTCTGCTATCGATTTGGATACTCCTGTGTTCTCCTCGTTTCAACCCAACTTGTACTTTACACTCTGTCTCCTGTAGGATTGCTGGTTCGGTCTTTAGTCTGTAAGTGAACCTATTTTCTGATAGGGCAGATTCTGTGTAATAACCTGGGTGCTGATTGGCAAAGCCCAACCTGCCTTGGGGCAGGCTCTCATAAAAACTTAAGGGGTGCCTTAGACTCTTCTAGCCAGAACAGTGTTGGAATATAGGTAGCTTGTTTTGCTTGCTATCTTTTATCTGCCAGTTGTTTGCAGTGTATTTGGAAATTGCTTAAACAACAGTTCCATCACTTGGGAATTTCCTAAGAACAATTCCATTATAATCAGTTACTGACTGCTAAAACCAATTGTCTAAAGTATGATTGTTAGGAGTTATCATATAGTGGAAGTGCAATCAAAAGCATAAGTGCAGCACAGGAGAAGATTTGTAAACTTGTTGTGTTTCACAAGAATACTACTACTTGCAAAATACTTGGACTGATAATGCTACGCGTGTTTTCTACCATCTAGTAATGTTTATGATGTTTTTGAACTTTTATAGCCTTTACACTGTGCCTTTGTGGTAGTTAAGACCAGGAACACACCATTAGGCTCCAAAGGCCCGTAAAGGAAACTTTTTTATGCTGGTGGACAATCTCCACTGAGACAACTGTTATCCACAACCAACATGAGCCTTGTATTTCCCGAATAGTGGCTAAAAGCAAGGATCAAGTTAGTAGACAGGAAAAGTGACTTGGAGCTAGGTTCACTCTGTATTTACCACAGTGGAAAGGGACATTGGACAAGAGTAGGGACTGAGAGGAGGCTTCACTCCCTTATCCATATTGTAGAGCCCTGTTAGCAGATGTTGCATTCTTAAGTGCCTCCATGTTGAATGACTGGATGATTGTTTAAGTAATGTGATCCGTGAGCAACACCTGTTGGCATAGGTCTCCTGAGTCTTTATTGCACCTAACGCCAAGGGCACCCCAACAACCATCAGCCAGGAAAATCACACCATGGTCTTCCTCTGGAGGAACCACTACCAGTATCCTTGACACCAATGCATCCCCTTCATTACTTTGCCCCCCTAGGGCCTGAAGGAGGTTTTGGCATCATGTTCATTGTGAGGAAAAGGCCAGCCGCCATCTTAGGCCATCCACACCACCATTAAAACAATGCTCTCCCTGGGGCATTGCCGATGGAAGGCAGAACGCCCTAAATGGGGACTATTACAGATGATGTGCAGATTGAAGAGCATGACTATAAACAAAAGTGAAGGAAGTCATGAAGTCAAACAGAACATATGTACTTTAGATACAAATGAGGAAGAGTGAACCTCTAACTGGACACTATCATATATCTTAAAAACGTAAAGAATTGTTTGATAGGTTTGACTGGATAAAGAATTAAAATATAACTTTTATTAATAACAATTAAAATAAAATATTAGAAACAGGACACAACAATGAAACTAAATTATTCTTTTCTTTAGACTAACTGCGATGGTCTTCCTTAAATGTCGCACCATGATGTTATGAATTATGATACAAGAGGGAAAGTATGAAATACAGAATCCGGAGGAGAGTGGTTATATGTGCAAAATTGTGTATGCATAAGCTTAACCCCGTAAGGACCGGGCCTAAAAGAACCTTAATGATCTCATTTTTCAAAATTGACATGTGTCACTTTATATGGAAATAACTTTGAGACGCTTTAACTTACACAAGTGATTTTGAGACTGTGTTGTTTTCATGACATATTGTACTACATGTTAGTGGTAAACAGTGATCAATATTTTTGAATTTATATATAAAAAAAATAGGAAATGTGATGGAAATTTTGAAAAAAAAAAAATCGCAATTTTCAAAATGTGAAATGCTCTGCTTTTCAGACAGATAGTCATACCACCAAAATACATAAATAAATATTATCTACCATATCTCTGCTTTATATCAGCATCATCTTTTAATCGTCCTTTCATTTATTTTGGATGTTAGAAGGCTTACAATTGTAACAGCGATTTTCCAGATTTACAAGAAAATTTCCCAAACTAATTTTTTAGGGATGACTTTAGTTCTGAAGGGGATTATAAAGGCCTATATATTAGAAAGCCCCATAAATCACCCCATTTTCAAAACTGCACCCCTCAAATAATTCAAAACAACATTTGGGAAATTTGTTAACCCTTTAAGCATTTCACGGGAATTAAAACAATATGGAGGTGAAATTTAGACATTTAATTTTTTTTCAAAAATACATTTATTTAGCCCTAAAATTAACACATTAACAAAGGGTTAAAGGAGAAAATGCATCTCACAGTTTGTTATGCAATTTCTCCCAAGCACGGAAATAACCAACATGTGGGTGTAAACTGATGTTTGGGCGAATGGCAGAGCACGGAAGAGAAGGAGTGACACTGGGTGTCTGAAAAGCAGATTTTGCTAAAATAGTTTTCAGGTGTCATGTCTCATTTGCAAAGCCCCTAGAGCAACAATACAAAGGAAACCCCCCAAAAGTTACCCCATTTTGGAAACTACAACCCTGACAGAATTTATCCAGGGGTATATTGAGCATTTTGACCCTACAGCTTTTTCAAAGATTTTATTAACATTGGGATGTTTAAATGAAAAATTACTAAAAGGTCACTTTGTCCCCAAAGTTTTCATTTTCCCAAGGGGTTAAAGGAGAAAATGCACCCCACAGGTAGTTACACAATTTCTCCTGAACACAGGAATACCCCATATGTTGTCATAAACTGCTGTATGGGTACATGGGGGGGGCTCAGAATAGAAAGAGCGCTATTTGGCTTATGGAGGGCAGATTTTGCTGGAATAGTTTCCTGGTGCCATGTCTCATTTGCAGAGCCCCTAGAGTACCAATTCAATGGAACCCTCAAAAAGTGACCCTATTTTAGAAACTACACCCCTCAAGGAATTTCTTAAGGGTATGGTGAGCATTTAGACCACACAACTGATTCACAGATTTTATCAGCAATGGAACGTAAAAATTAAAAATTACTTTTTTTCCAATAAACTGTCCATTTTGCCCCAAATTTTTCATTTTAACAAGGGGTTAAAGAAGAAAAAGCACCCCACAGTTTGTTACACAATTTCTCCTGAACACAGGAATACCCCATATGTGGTCGTAAAATGTTGTATGAGTACATGGTGGAGCTCAGAATAGAAAGAGCGCTATTTGGCTTTTGGAGAGCAGATTTTGCTGAAATAGTTTTCTGGTGCCATGTCTCATTTGCAGGGCCCCTAAAGTACCAGTACAATGGAAACCCCTTAAAAGTAACCCCATTTTAGAACCTACACTACTCAAGGAGTTTCTCAAGGGGTATTATCATTTTGAGGCCAATACTGCTTCCAAAAAATGAATGTACAAAGTTAAAATTGAAATTTATAAAGAAATATGCCATTTCAGTGCCCAATATGTTGCACCCACTTTGTGTCATCAGAGACACACACTCCTAAAACTATTAGGTGGGTTATCCTGGTTACAAAGAAGTTGTATATGTGGGTGTAAACTGCTGCTTGGGCACACAGCAGGGCTCAGAAGGGAAGGAGCACTGTGCTTTTTAGCTTTTGGAGTATAGATTTAGAGGGACTTTCTGGACGCCATGTTGTTTTTCCAGAACCCTGGAGGTGCCAGTAAATTGGAATTCCCCAAGAAGTGACCCCATTTTGTAGGGGCAATTTTAGGGTGTCTGCAAATATGACATCTAAAACCAACAATCTAAATTAGCGGTCCAAAAGCACATAGCTCTCATTCAGATGTGCGCCCGACTGTGTGCACAAACAGCAGTTTAAGCCTACATGTATGACACTGGTGTACCTTGGATAACGCACTTAACACTGTCATATGTGGGTATAAACAGCTGTTTGAGCACAGCCAGGAAAGAGCGCTATTTTGGTTTTCAGATGTCATGCCACTTTTGCAGAGCCACTGAATTGCCAGTAAAGTGGAGTCTCCAGATATGTCACCCCACATTGGAAACTACACCCTTCAAGGGATTTATCAAGTTGGGGTAGCGAGCATTATTAACCCATGAGCGTTGCATTAATTGAATTTCCAGAAATGAATGCGCAGCTGATAATGAAAAGTGAAAACTGCATTTTTTCTAGAGATACAACAATTCAGTGCCCGAAATGTTGTGCCCAGCGGAGACACACACTCCAAAAACTGTTAAGTGGGTATCCTGGACACAACAGCTTTTGGACCGTTCGTCTCTGATAAAAGCCGCGAGTAATGATCAGGCGACTCCCTTATATGTATTTAAGTACAAATATGTATCTAGCTGACCCCTTCCCTCCCCTTGGTGGACCATTTGTTCAAACTCCCACTCAGCTCAGCTATTGTGAGCTGAATCCCTGTTGCTGGTTAATTACTCTCCCTCTGTTGTATTGCCCTGAGTAATTAACACTCCTTTTCAAACATCCTACCTCTCCCCAGGAGATTTCCTGGTGAGCCACAGTACAGCCAGACAGCCTGGCACTGCTTATAGATCAGAGAGACCATAGTTTTATGCCCATATCTTCTAAGGGGGACACCCCACAGTTACCCCGATAAATTCTGTAGATGCCCCAGAGAAAGACGCACGTGGTCAGTCCAATCTTGGCACCTTTGTGAGCCCGATACAGGTCCAGACATTCAACTCCCTACCCAAAGGGAATTGGGGTGCCATGCTTGGTATGTATACGAAGAGTATCTCACCCAGAGTCCCCCCCTTCCACTTGCCGGACAATCCGGTCACCGGATAAGTAATCAGAGCCATGTTCTAGTTCAGGGGCTCCAAGCTGGTAGGTGTAACTTCCCTCCCCAGTGACATCACTCTGGGCGGGGGCAGGGACAACACAAAAACCTGCCATGTGAGGGCCACA
Organism: Leptodactylus fallax; assembly: GCA_947044405.1. Classification (NCBI taxonomy): domain Eukaryota; kingdom Metazoa; phylum Chordata; class Amphibia; order Anura; family Leptodactylidae; genus Leptodactylus; species Leptodactylus fallax. Next base: position 3,981,029 of record CAMRHE010000022.1, on the reverse strand, counting down.
TGGTTTTTCTGCCTGTTGTTCTGCTGAAATTCGGATTTGTTGGACTTTTTAAGTACATGCCCTGAGCTCCTCATCCTCATCATCTGGAGCCAGAGAAACCATCACAATCTGGTGTTGGTAATATGTTCTTTTCTTTCTGTTATCTCCCATTTTTATTTTGTGCACTGTGTCATGTTGCTTTCCACTTGTATTTGCTTGCTAATTGCTACATGTATTCTCTGTACGTGTTAAGTGGCTAGTGCTGACCCGTTAAGGGGTTAATAAATATATAAAATTTAGAAGGTTCGTCGTTTGTATTATCCTATCGACCCAAAACACTCACTGGTGGTAGGTGTGAGGTACTTGAAGCGATCTCAGGTGTGCCGGAAACGGGTTCCGGTAGGACAAGATCCTTCACACCGGGCACAACATATTACGCACTGAAATTACATATTCCTGTCAAAAATTGCCATTTTCACCTTTCACCATCAGCTACGTATTCATTTCTGGAAATTAAATTAATGCAACACTTGGGGGTTAAAAATGCTCACTGTAATTCATTCAGGGGTGTAGTTTCCAAAATGGTGTCACATGTCAGGGGATTCCACTTTACTGGCATTTCAGGGCTCTGCAAAAGTGTCATGGCGTACAAAAACCAAACTGTCTAAATCTGTGTCTGGTTGTGCCCAAACAACAGTTTTATACCCACATATCACATTAAGTACATTATCCTGGGTACACCAGTGTCATACATGTGGGCATAAACTGCAGTTTGGGCACACAGTAGGGCGCAGATGTGAAGGAGTGCTATGTAACTTTTGGAGCACAGATTTAGATGTTTGGTATCTGGACGCCATGTCATGTTTGCAGAGTCTCTAAAGTACCAGAAATGTGGAATCCCCTAAGGAGTGACCCCATTTTGAAAACTGCACCCCTCAAAGAAATTATCAGGGGGTGTAGCGAGCATTAATATCCCAGGCGTGAATGCACAGCGGATGATGAAGAGTGAATATGTAAGCTGTGCAGAGTACATTGAGAACACTAAATTCCCTACTATTTCCCCAGTAGTTCCTGTTATTGGGGGTGTCACTTCTGGTTTATTTTCCCTCATAAGCTCTAAATCTGGCTTGTACCCTGATATACACTCGCACAGGTTATACATTCCCTTCCTGCCGCAGCCAGTTATATTCTAATGATTTGGCGATTTTTGGGGGTTTTGTCTTCACATTGTACAAGTTGTATTTTCTTTATTTTTCTGATGATGTAGCCATATGAGACCTGTTTTTTGCAGGATGAGATGCATTTTGTAATGACCATTTTTGGGCACCTATAACTTATTGAATAAACTTTATTAACTGTCTTTTTTAGTAGATTACAAAAAAACATCAATTCTGGCATTGTGCTTTACCCTTTAAATTTTTTGCCATGCTGCGTACAGCATAAGTAACATATTACTTTTATTCTGCGGGTCGGTACAATTGCGGCAATACCTCATTTATATTGTTTTTTTTTATGTGCTACTAATTCTGCAGAACAAAAACCCATTTGGGGAAATCTTTTTTATTTTTCGGTTGACAAAGTTGGTTTTTTTTTCCATTTTTTTTCCCGACTTTCACTGTGTAGATTAAATACTGTTTCAGTTTTATTGTACGTATTGTTACGGACATTGCGATACCAAATATGTATTGTTTTTATTAATTAATTTTTAGGTTTTTTTTATATAATTCATTTTATATAGGAAAAGGGAATTTTTGGGGCTTTATAACTTTATTAATTTTTTTTACTCACTTTTTTTTTTTTTTAAACTTTTTTTTACATTTTTTACTTGTCCTATAAGGACACCTGAACAAGGGATACATAGATCGCTGGTTCAGTACTATAGATTGCAATACACAGCATACACGTGTATTGCAGTCTATACAGGAAGTCAGCCTATGCAGACGCATAGACTGACTTCCTGGAGGTCCCGGTAGGATCAACCAGGTACTTGGGGTCCAAGCAGCCTGGGGTCACTGGCCAGACCCCGGGCTGCAGATAATAGATATCGGCACCTCCCAATCTCGCTGTGGGGAGTGCCGCGGGGGGGTGGCAACATGGCGAAACCCCTTGGATCTAAGGGGTTAGCACCTGAGATCGTAGCTCAGATCCGGCCGTGGGTGTTACACGCTGGTGTCAGCTGTTGCTTACAGCTGACAGCCGCTCTCGATTTCACCCGCTCAGCTTCTGAGCGGGTGACATTAAAATGATGTACTGGCACGTCAGTTTGCGCTTAGATAGTGCTTCCAATGACCTACCAGTATGTCATTTTTCGTTAAGGGGTTGAAGCATACCACTATACGCAGTGGCATAACTAGTAATGCCTGGGCCCTAAGGCGAACACTTGACATGGGGCCCCACCAACTCCCCCCAGCACAGACTGCATTCCTGCACACACTATTATGCCCCATAGTGGCCCCTGTACACAGTATTATGCCCCATAGTGGCCCCTGCACACAGTATTATGACCCATAGTGGCCCCTGCACACAGTATTATGCCCCATAGTGGCCCCTGCATACAGTATTATGCTCTATTATGGCCCCTGCATACAGTATAATACCCCATAGTTGCCCCTTCACACAGTATTATGCCCCATTGTGGACCACCCATGAACAGTTATTATACTCTGGGGTCTTGTCAGACCCCAGATTATAATGATCGGAGACCCAGGGGAGGATAAAAACATAAAAACCACTGTTACTTACCTCTCCTGGGATCTCGTGCACTCCTTGCTACATTCGGCCCTCTTCAATGTTGGACCAGACGTCACATTAGCTAGGCAGGCGTTGCAATGCATAATGACCCCGGCCTGGCCCATGTGACATCTGGGACGTCATCAAAGAGGCCTGAAGACTGCCAGATCCCAGGAGAGATAAGTAACACTGTTTTTTATGTTCCCTCACCTCCCCTGTGCCTCCGATCATTATACTCAGGGATCTGAAAAGACCCCAGAGTATAATGATAGCAGTGTTTGTGGGGGTCGTGGGCCCGAGGCCTCACTTACCGATCCCCACTCCTGCTCAGAGCCGCCTCTGCTTCTGCAGCAGAGGAAGCGCAGTCGGCTGTGAGCAGGAGCGGGGATCAGTAAGTAAATAGGGCCTGTTACCTGCTGGGGTTACTCTAGCAGGTAACGGCCTATTAAAAAAAAAAACATCAGGGGCCCGCCAGGCCCCTTAATGTCCCGGGCCCTGTGGCAGCCACTACCGCTGCTACCCCAGTATTTACGCCACTGACTATATGTATATACAAGCTACACGGCCAGTTTGCTCAGAAGCCCCAAGATGACCTTGTAAGCAACATTTGACGGTATTTAGAATGGTAGACCCGCTAATTATCTAGAGCAGCCAGGTTACAGGTGATTGTGACTCACCTCCCGTTATTCAGGAGGAAGGGAGGTTCTCTACTGAGCCTGGCTAAATTAATCAACGCTGAGATCTTAGCTGAGGGTAGATTATAACAATCTTTTCCACCTTTTTCAGTCTAATAAGATGTAGTAGCGCTGGCCCTGTATAAGTGTCCAAGTTTGGTAGATTGTTTTGGTAAAGGGAGTAATATATTTCACAGGACTCTGTAGTTATATTTGAGTCTGACCCCTGTTACCATTCTAAATACCGTCAAATGTTGCTTACAAGGTCATCTTGGGGCTTTGGAGCAAAATAGCTGTGTAGCTTATTGTAAGGGTTAAACATGTTTTACTTGCTAAAATGTATATATTTATATATATATTGATAAGGGAAACAAAAGAGTGAAGTAAGCTCATTATGAGTTCCGGATCACATGTCTACACAGGATGCAGACATGCTTATGTTTATGTTGCAAGGAAGCTAATCTTTGACCCCAGATGTCATGTGGCCTTTTGTTGACCTTAAGAAATGTCCCTGTTTGACGCACAACTCTGAGATTGGTCTAAACCGGTTTTTGGACATATAGAACAGCGTAACAGAAGGCTAAATATAGACTATTGTGTTTCCTATATAAACTTGTTCTGCCAACCAATAAAGCGAAGCATTCAAAACACGATACTCTGTGTCAGCTTGTCTGTTTCCCGAGCTCGTAACTTCTTCCTTATTTAATTAGAACTACGGCAACATAACCCAGGGGTCTTAGTCCCCACCTAACAACTGACGCCCAGAAACGTGGGGCATCGATAATCGTCCGATGTGCAGCCGATAGTGTGCCAATCCACTCACCAACCGATTTGGAGACGGGGCCGGAGGACCTCAGATAAATAAAACAGCACTGTAAAGTAAGCCCTTGTCTTGCCAAATAACTTATCTGAGTTCCTGCGTGTCTCTGATCCTGTGTGTCGATGAGTGAGGTTAGTTGCTGCATGTTTTTTTGACGATCGGTGCCATATTATATAGTACGGAAGAACCTTAACTAAAGGGTATGTTGTCTGTAGTGGAGTGGGAGATAGTATACATCATTCTTTGTCTATTGATCATACTGTCATTTAGTTGTTACATTTGTTATAAAGTGTATAAGGCAGCGCAGAAGGGAGAGATATTCTCCATCCTTAACCCCTAGAGTTGCGGACAAGGTCCTGAAAGAAAAGTACTGAGTAATTGAAAAGTCCTTGTTTTGGAACACTAGCCTCCAGCTGTGCCTGGATGGTCAGGGTCGAATGAGACCCGAGTAGTAGCACGAAGGACTGAGTAGAATCCGCGCAGGTATGTGCAATAATTCAGGTGTGTTTCGGTAAGGGGACACATGCAGAAAGTTCAGTCTGTGGAAACCAATTGAGGTTTTTCCCTGAGCACTACAACAGAACTTGCACATTAAGAATTAGTTCAAGGAAAACAGAGTGTCTGTTTGGGAGTTCCCACTAGAGAAGTCAAAGTGACCCTCTATTGTCTTAATTGCCCTAGAGGAGTGGGAATTCACGGCTGATTAGCTACCAGCCAGTATGGGGAAGGGACCCTCTAAGATATGGTACACCCCATATGAACTAATAGAGACAGGGGAAGGGAAAGAAGTTGCCGCCCAAGTAAAAACGATCCTTAAAAGAGCAGGGGTTCACAAGACAGGACTGATTGATAGTAAATTTTGGGATCAATGGAGACTAGACCATGCAGGACAAATCCAGGAGCACAAATTACAAAGGGGAATATATGCTCTAATTGAAGGGAGCAGCAGAGTAGAGAGGGAGGATTGGCCTCAAAAATCGGGTGATAAAAAGGTTACATTATATGCTTTACCCTCTGTCAAGATTTTAAATCAAAAGGGATGGAATAATCCACCGTCTGCACCTCCACCATATAGAGGTTCAGAGGGATGGACTTGCAGAGTCTGTAGTCAACAGAACCCAGACTACAGAGAAACTTGTCTGGTGTGTGGAGCTCATCGTCCACACCCACAACAAGTAAAAATGCTACCACCACCCGATGATGAGATCCTTCCTCCACCACCCCCACCAGAGTCGGCACAACAATTATACCCAGTTTTAACAAGATCCCAAACTAGGAGAACTTCAGGTGTCCAGGGTCTCCGTACCACTACCGGTACAGAGGAGGATTCAAAAGAGGAAGGCACATCCCCCGTTTCCTTCTAAAGGAGCAACAGGGGGAGGGACGGGTAGTCAGAATGTCATCACAACTACAGTTGAATGGCGACCCTGGACCCCTAGTGAGCAATTGGCTCTGTCAACAACTACCAGACCCTCAGTTAGAGCCTAGTGCCTTTCTTAGAAAAATGAAAATGATCCAGATGAATTATAAAGCCAGTTGGAAGGACCTTATGGCCCTTGCACAGGTTAAATGTACCGAGGGACTGATGGGGACCATTAACATTACTGCCCGGTTTGGTAGAAATGAGCCCCACAGTACAGAAACCACCAGGAGTGGGGAAGAATTCTTAGATAGATTGCAATTATGGTGTGACAAACAAGCAGAAACTAGACGTACTGCCTTGACTACTTGTAAAAGGGAGAAGGGAGAGTCTGTTGAAGCATATTATGGCAGACTACTCACAAAGGTAGTAGATTCCGGGTGGGATGAGGCCCCTGTTGCCTTAAAGAACACCATGATTGCTGAAGCGTTTATACAGGGAATTGGATCTAATTTGGCTGAAAAGATTAAAGGCTGTACCCCAGATTGGAGACGTACAGACCCCGATGATCTATATGCCAAAGCTGTTGGTTTTGCAGTAGATGAGAGAGAGAAGAAGGCAGCTGCCTCGGTAAAGAGTTACACCAACTCGGGTACCCTAAACCCGGGTAACCAGAGTAACCAGAGCAGACAAGGTACCCGCCCTAGACAACAGGGACAGAGGGAAACCAGGAAGTGTTTTAATTGTGGAAAACAAGGACACTTGGCCAGAGATTGCTGGTGTCCTAAGCAAAGTGACAATAACAAAAAACAGTCTAGAAGCTGCCTGCCTGTCCCTGATCAAGGTCAGGATAACTCACAATGATGGTTAGGCCCTCCCGCCCCAGTGTCCCTCTTATCTTCAGCAGAGAGAGGTATACAAATTTTCCAACCTGTATTGATTAATGGAAAGGAGGTGCCGTTCCTAATAGACACTGGGACAACAAAATCTTGTGTCAGTAAAGACATCGTTAACAAATTTAACCTACCATTGTTAGGAGATAGCCAGGTGGTTCAGGGAGTGTCAGGTCTCCCTGTTACCCTTGACCAAACAGACCCCATAGAGACATCATTTCAAGGATGTAGAATTCTAACTAGATACCTTGTCTCTGACACCTCAGACAATATATTAGGTACCGATGTGATGGGAGTGTTGGGTTGTAACATCATGCTGCACCCCTCTGGTGAGGCTTATGTACAAACCACACATACCAATCACGAGATACTTTGTTTAGTATCTGCGATAGTGAATACTCCACATTCGGTGTTCACTCTCACTGAAGAAGAAAATGCATTATTGTCTCAGGTCCCGGAAAGTTTGTGGGCAACAAGTAAAACAGATCTAGGCAAACTAGATGTCCCTCCTGTTATGGTAAACTTGAAACCAGGAGCACAGCCACCTAGAATCAAACAGTACCCATTGACACACGCCCAAGAGGATGCTATAGCCGTAACTATAGTAGAATTGTTAAAAGCTAAGGCTTTAAAAGAATGTACGTCAGTGGCCAACACACCACTGTTCCCTGTCAAAAAGGGCAAAAAGGGCGAACCAGATACTTACCGTATGGTCCATGACCTGAAAGAACTAAACAAAGTGACCTTGCTAGAGACCCCGGTAGTGCCCAACCCTCATACCTTGTCTGCAGTCCCAACAGGGACCACATATTATAGTGTTGTGGATCTCTGTAATGCATTTTTCAGTGTGCCCTTGCATACTGACTGCCAGTACCTGTTTGCCTTCACCTTTAGAGGTAAGCAATACACCTGGACAGTCCTACCACAAGGAGCGCAAAATAGTCCAAATCAGTTCACAAGGTGTCTCACTCTGATCATGAATGCCTGGGGCCCTCCCTCTGATGATGTTGTACTGTTGCAATATGTTGATGACCTTCTTCTTTGTGCCCCAGATGGACAGACATGTGAAGCTGCTACCATAAGCCTGTTGTGTTTCCTCTGCCAGAGCGGTTGCAAGGCCAGTAAAGACAAGCTGCAATTTTGCAAGCAAAAGGTGGTATTTCTGGGTCACTGTCTCAGCCAAGGTACCAAACATCTTTCAGATGAACGAACCAAAGTGGTAAGAGAAATGCAAGTATCAACATCCCATGCTCAGTTGCGTACCTTCTTAGGTTTAGTGTCATACTGTAGGCCATGGATCAGATCTGCATCCCTGACCATGCAGCCCTTGTATGACTGTCTCTCCTCTAAACCGTTCAGCTGACATCAGAGGCTTTGGATGCATTTTATCAACTTAAGCTCCAGATAGTTAGTGCACCTGCCCTAGGCCTGCCTGACTATCAGAAGCCCTTTCAAATTTATGTCACTGAGATGGTGGGACATGCTACTGCAGTTCTCACACAACAACATGGGGATAGAAAGCGTCCCATGGCATACTATAGTTCACGTTTAGATGCCGTAGCCAGAGGAACACCCTCTTGTGTAAGGGTTGTACTTTCAGTACAAGCCCTGCTTGAAAAGAGCTCAGACATTGTCCTAGACCACCCCTTGGTGGTATATACACCACATGACATCCATGCAATCCTCACACAGGTAGACAGACGTCATCTTTCCTTGGCAAGACAGAGCAAAATGGAATTTGCTCTGCAATCCTCCTCCAACATCTCATTTCAGCGTTGTTTGACCTTGAATCCTGCAACTCTTCTACCAGTAGGAGTTCATGATTCAAAGGGGGGAGTAGATGATGAGATATTTTTAAACTCCCTCTCAGAAGATGAATTGTTTGATAGTCAACATGAGCATGACTGTGTGGCCCTCATGTCTCAAGAGACGGTGGGCTTCAGCCATGTCATGGATATCCCATTACAGAACCCTGACTATGAGATGTTTGTGGATGGTTCTAGGTACTTAACAGATGAAGGCAAATTTGTTACAGGGTATGCTGTAGTCACTACACACAACATCATAGTACAAGAAGCCCTTCCATCACACATGTCAGCTCAAGAAGCTGAATTGAAAGCCCTTACAGAGGCTTGCAAAATAGCTAAAGATAGCACAGCAAACATTTACACTGACTCCAGGTATGCTTTTGGCATTGCACATGATTATGGTCCTATATGGAGGTCTAGAAACTTCCTGACGGCACAGGGCGAGCCAATCAAATATGGAGATTCGGTAAGTCGATTGATGGAGGCCATATTGCTCCCTAAGCAGTTGGCAATTGTGAAAGTCAGAGCTCACACAAAAGGAAGAGACCCTGAAAGTCTTGGAAATGAGAAGGCTGACACAGCAGCCAAAGCAGCAGCACTGCTGCCATGGAAGGGTCTCAACCAGGTGAGCAAAATGGACATTGACCTAGCAGACCCCAAGGGGCTGTACTCTAATGTAACCAGTGTGGAAACTGAAAAATGGAAAAAGGCTGGTGCCAGAGAGTATGAAGGAACGTGGAAAATGGGGGATAGACTGTGTCTACCTGCAGCAGTATACCCCCAAATGGCTGGTTTGGCCCACGGTAAGGTGCATGCCTCTCAAAATGCCATGGAGTCATTAGTGGGTAAATTATGGTTTGCCCCAGGGTTTGGAAGGGCTGCTAGTAATCACGTAAAAGCATGTCACATATGTGCTCTACACAATCCAGGACAGGTAGTTAAAACACCTACCAAATGTACATCAAAATCCCTGTATCCATTCCAGAGAATACAAATAGATTACATACAGTTGCCTAAGTCTGGAACGTACGAATACGTATTGGTCTGTGTGGATTTGTTTTCAGGATGGCCTGAGGCCTACCCTGTGAGCAAAGCGACTGCACAGGTAACTGCCAAGAAATTGATGTCTGAGCTTGTGTGCAGATTCGGGATACCTGAGGTAATAGAATCTGACAGAGGTACACATTTCACAGGTGAGATAATGAAAGAAATAATGTCTGCATTAGGGATTGAGCAACCTTTCCACACACCCTACCATCCTCAGAGTTCAGGCAAAGTTGAAAGGTTGAATGGTACACTCAAGTTGAAGATTCAGAAAGCCATGGCAGAGACAGGAAAGCCCTGGCCCGAATGCCTGTCCCTAGCCTTATATTCAGTAAGGACTACTCCTAACAGGAGAACAGGGTTATCACCATTTGAGATATTGTTTGGAAGTGTGCCTAGGTTGGGGTTGTATTTTCCCCAGTCTTTACAACTCAATTATGACAGCACTGCCAGCTATGTTCAGAGCTTGTGTCAAAGACTGAAAGTAATGTAAGAGACAGCCAATGTTGTCTTAAGCTTCATTTGTCTGTATAAACTGTTAATGTTGAATGTATTTCTGTGATTCTGTTCCTTTAAGACAGCAGCCATTGTAATTGTGACATGATGCTGGAGTGAGACCCCCCCCCCCCTTTTATGTCAGCCTGCCTGTTCTACAGACAGAGTGTGAGCAGAGAAGCAGGAAGTGACGAGACAGAGAGCAGCAGCCATCTTGGCAATTGTTGTATTGAACTGGTGTGGAGATTTTTCTGTACAGCTAAGCTGTATCTTGGTCCAGAGACAAACAGAGTGTAAAGAGACAACAGGACTAGTGAGTCCACGTGAAAGGAACTGTGCTCAGTGGCTGATCAGTGAGACTGACATTGTGACTGTGTATATGGATACCACAGATAGAGACTCGCAGTGCTGTTGATGTACTGGACGGCACCTGCTAAATCCCGCTTTACATCCCAGCTCAGTGTATGGATTCGGCAGGACTGTCAGTGTGCTGAGTGGAATCTGCTGTTGGATTACATTGCATTCAGTTGGTTTCCCTGTCTGTTAAAGAGGACTTCATTTCTCCCAAGATCCTGATAACCGTGAGGAGAGGACGCTTCACTATAAAAGAAAGGACCGACTTTGGGCCCCACCGCGCGCTTCTACGGACTGTAAGCGGTCCACCTGGACCACTGGGGAAAAGGGGGTGCACCCAAATGTGAAGTCAGGGTCAGTTAGGGATAGTTTTGAGTATATTGTTCATTCAGTGTCCATACTGCAGAAGTGGACAGAGTAAAAGTAGAAACCATTGCAGAATTTGCCTTGAAATTGTTCATGCTATATTGTATATTTTGCTTGTCTTTATCCCTGTCATTTTACCTTCAAATAGCCTTTATTAACTTATAGTAAATATATATTCTTTTCTTGAACTACCGCGTGTGCGTTCATTTCTGGTTGCGGAGTCCAAACCACCTGCCTTGCTCTCGGTTCACAGTAACACATAAACAAGTGTTCTCTTCTATTCCAGACCCTTCTGATTTTTCAGGGACACATAGCCTGCAGCCTGGCAATTGGGTGGTTGTGTAAAGACACGTCAGAAAAACCTTTGAACCTAGATTTGATGGCCCTTTCCAAGTACTGTTGACAACTGTCACTTCGGTCAAACTAGAAGGAAAGCCTAACTGGATACACGCTTCTCATTGTAAAAAGGTCCTTGAACCTGAGCAAGGATGAAGAAATGGACATTATTCGTTTTGTGCCTTCTAAGAGGACTCACAATCGGTGAGACCTGGAAATCCCTTCAGGGAATTAAAGAAGTGGACAATAAGTTTATTAAACACCATCTTGTGATGGTGGAAGGGTTTAACTATACCCTCAAGGATTGCTGGATCTGTACACACTCTCCTATCACCTCCACTAGCTTACCCTTTCTGGCCATACCTGTCCCTATTGACGAACTACTGCAGTGGCCAGGGTGTCTAGATAATGTTGCAGGTGACTTCAAGACCAGGTCATGGGCAAATGTTACCGTGGGGATACCAATAGTGGGGTGGACAGACTATCTGTGGTGGCAAGGTAACCTTACTGGAAACAATAAGAATATCCAATACGTAGCATATAGTGAGGAAAGATGGGTTTTTAGGAATAGATCCACTGCCACCATATTGGGTAAGATTCCCCAGACCAAGATACAGATAAGTTTTGGGGATGATGGACAGAAAAGAAGTGATTTTTGGGCACCTTGGGTCATAGAAAGAACAGTACACAATACTTCCTGGGAACATGCACACCTATTTGTAGAGGGAGACATTCACACGTGTAAAGGGATACCCGGGAACATAGAGTGTGTGAGTAAGATGGTTGAAGAAGGGCTTTACAGGAAAAAAGAACTTTTCATTTGTTTGTGGAAATCGAGACCTGGGGTACTGTGGAGCACTGGGTAAACTACCCTCTTGGTGTATGCTAAAGAATGTATCTGGCTTTGTGGATCTTGTGCACAAACTTATTACTCAACACTCAGCCTTATACGATTTACCTCCTCAGATGTATTGGGCATGTGGCAGCAGAGCGTATAAGTGGTTACCAGTAGGAGTGAAGGGCACATGTACAATAGTAAGACTTACTCCTGCTACCTTTGTTGTTGATAAATTAAATACAAAATCCATACCTAAACACACTCTATACAAGAGAGCTGCAGACAACACCCCTAGGAAAAGTGGTAGACCTCACTTGGTACAGTCAAGCACTGGGAATAAGATAATAAGCACAATACTCATATATCCTATGATAATGCAGATGTGTGACAAGCTAGTGCAAAGTACTGACTATCTCGATGATCAAAAATGGGAAATTCTGGGGATACTCAATACCACTATTGCAGTACAGAATCAATTGATAATAGTCACTAATCAACACACATTGGTATTAGACTATGTAACTGCAGCTCAGGGAGGAATGTGCCAGATAGTGGGACCTACATGCTGCCACTACATTGACCCAGAAGGCAACATCAAAGAAAAAAGAAAATTGGAGGAAGTATACAGGCTAAGAAGAGTATGAGAGGATGAATGTTCGGAACAAAGACAGTTGGTGGTCTGAAACATTTTCATTCTTAAATCCAGTCAATTGGTTTAAAGGTATAGGTGGGTGGGTGGCAGGATTGATCCAGATGGTCATACAAATAGCAATGATTATATTACTGATATATTGCTTTGTAAAAATTGTATTAATTTGTATTAATCACTGTAATCAAGATAAATATAAGTGGTAGACACCTAATGACAACTCAAATGGGGAATCCAGCTGGATTGGCACCTAAAGGTGAATGTACTCATTGGAAAAGTTATTAGATGTCTAAAATGGGGGAGAATGTAAGGGTTAAACATGTTTTACTTGGTAAAATGTATATATTTATATATATATTGATAAGGGAAACAAAAGAGTGAAGTAAGCTCATTATGAGTTCCGGATCACATGTCTACACAGGATGCAGACATGCTTATGTTTATGTTGCAAGGAAGCTAATCTTTGACCCCAGATGTCATGTGGCCTTTTGTTGACCTTAAGAAATGTCCCTGTTTGACGCACAACTCTGAGATTGGTCTAAACCGGTTTTTGGACATATAGAACAGCGTAACAGAAGGCTAAATATAGATTATTGTGTTTCCTATATAAACTTGTTCTGCCAACCAATAAAGCGAAGCATTCAAAACGTGATACTCTGTGTCAGCTTGTCTGTTTCCCGAGCTCGTAACTTCTTATCAATTAGGACTACAGCAACATAACCCAGGGGTCTTAGTCCTCACACTAACACTTATATATACATATAGTGGAATGCTTTGAGCTTATGCATACACAATTTTGCACATATAACCAACCACTCTCCTCCAGATTCTGTATTTCATACTTTCCCTCTTGTATCATAATTCATAACATCGTGGTGCGACATTTAAAGCAGACCATCGCAGTTAGTCTAAAGAAAAAATTATTTTGTTTCATTGTTGTGTCCTGTTTCTAATATTTTATTTTATTTGATATTAATAAAAGTTATATTTTAATTCTTTATCCAATCAGACCTATCAAACAGTTCTTTATGGTTTTAAGTCATGAAGTCAAGCATCATGAAAAGCTTTTTAAATAAGGAACAAAATGTAAAATTGCATTAAATTAGAGCAAGGAATAACAATAGAGTATAAACATTGAGAAGAATCAATATCAGGGAGAAAATCAATATGGTAGATGCATTCAGGATAAATTAAAGATGAGCCAGTTTGATTGCTCGGAGCCTACTCCAGGTAATATGGCATTAGACTAGTCAATATGAGAAATAAGGAGATGATGTGTTAATGTTGTAGTGGTGGCAGTACTATAGTAGAGCATGGGACGGCCCTTCACAATTATGTTTATGTAGATGTTACTTAAGGCAGTGCACTTATTTATATTCATCCTTGCTGTGTTACAGGATATCAGCAATAGCACTGTTTTCCACAAGACAGCAGGGAGCTGGCGGTACTTCTAAAAGTTGCTCGAAAGCATCACTACAGAAAAGTTGGGGCTATCAGATGTGCATTCAGGTTTAATTTCAATGGAACATGTATAGGTTTGAATGGGTACTTACTGAGGTGCTATTAGCATATAGCACCTCAGTAAGTACCCATTCAAGCTTATTATTGATATCACTAAAACATAGTGGGCTGTGAAATGTAACAGAGGTAAGTTCCAGAAATATCTATAAACTTAAAAGGTTGGATACTAAAATCAATAATGTCTTTCACTATAAAGCTTTATGCACACAGTTGTGCCGTTTATTTACTGATCTAATGTCGATGTATGGTACTTACTCACATGGCAGGGAATAATGTCCATGAATTTCAATTGGTTTATTCACATGGCACTATCTATGCCCGTTTTCATGGACAAAGATAATGCATGTCAGTTTTTTTTTTTTTATGGCAGTGAAAAACAACAAAAAAATCAAAATAACAGCCATGTGAATATACACACTGAATTCAATGTGTTGTTAAAATGGCCAAGTGAATAAGCCCTTGGGGCAGGGGTCTCAAACTCGTGGCCCGCGGGCCAACTGCGGCCCTCGGGACAATAGTTTGCGGCCCCCACCTCAATATCAAAGTTTAATGTTAATGCGGACCGAGTTTGATACGAATGGCACCAGGGGCGCACTGTCTGGGGGTGGCGTTTTTTACTATCTAATGTAAACCAGCCCAGGACAGGCCGCTTTAAAAAAAACAAGGCTGAGCGGAGCCTGTCCTGGGCTGGTTTACGAGACGTCCGCATCACAGCGCAGGCAGCGATATAATGACGTCATCGCGCCTCCTACGCTGAGACGCAGACGTCTCGGAGGAGGCGTTGGCTGCATCAAGGCATCACAGGTAGGTGAGGATAAGTTTTTTTTATATATAAATAGGCCGTGACCTGCTGGAGTATCCCCAGCAGGTCACGGCCTATTTATTTCCCTACCCCGCGTCTGCTCGTGGCCGCCCCTGCTTCCCCCTTCTGCTATGGGACGCAGAAGAGGAAGTGGATGCCGCTGTGAGCAGCCACGGGCATCGGTAAGTGAGGCCGCGGGCCTCAAATACTACTATTATTATACTCCGGGGTCTTTTTAGACCCCGGAGTATAATAATCGGAGACCCAGGGGAGGTGAAGGAACATAAAAACCAATGCTACTCGCCTCTCCTGCGATCCGCTGTCACTCCGAGCAGGCTTGGGCGCTCTGGTGACGTCATCAGGTCGCGTCGCCGGTCTCATCACGTGACTTAATTAGACAGGGCCGAAAGCTGCTGGGAGTGCTCCAGTTTCCAGTACAGTTAAGTAACACTGATTTTTATGTTTGTCACATCCCCTGGGTCTCCGATCATTATACTCTGGGTTCTGAAAAGACCCCAGAGTATAATAATAGTTCTTGGGTGGGCAACTATGGGGCACAATACCGTGTGCAGGGACCACTATGGAGCCTAATACCAGTGTAGGGGCCACTATGGAGCATAATACCGTGTGCAGGGGCGACTATGGAGCCTAATATCAGTGTAGGGGCCACTATGGAGCATAATACCGTGTGCAGGGGCCACAATAGAGCATAATACAAGTACAGGGGCCACTAGGGAGCATAATACAAGTTCAGGGGCCACTATGGAGCATATTACTGGTGTGGAAAACCTGATGCGGCCCAGCCTCACCTAGACTCTACCTCCAGCGGCCACGGGTAAATTGAGTTTGAGACCCCTGCCTTAGGGTGTATTTATATGTTCAGGTTTTTGCATGCAGTTTTCGATGCCAAAACCAGGAGTTAAGTGAAAAAAAGAGATGGAGTAACAGCTGTCATTTATACTTTCTCTCCCTTCATGATCCATACCTGGTGTAGGCTTCAAAAACTACATTCAATAACTTGGACATAAAAATACACCCTAAGGCCCCATGGAGCGAGCTGCAGTCAAAAAGCACTGCAGAAAAAAACGCGATGGAAATGCACTGCATTTCTTGCCACAGTGCTTTACACTTTCTGTCCCTATTATACCTATATGGAAACACCAGCACTTCTGTAGGTATAATCGACATGCTGCGATTTGCAAAAAACGATTGCGCTTTTTAAATCGCAGGATTTTTTTTCTGCAATTTGTGGATGAGATTACACACAAACCCATCCACTTTGCAGGTGCTGTAAAACGCAGTATTTTTTGACAGCCGCGGTCAAAACAACATATTTTGACAACGTGGGGCCCCGGCCTAAGGCTAAGACCCCACAGCTTGTCAATTTTACCTGTGGAAACGTTCACATTTTCCCTATAGATTTAGGCTAAAGTCCCACGTCGTGGAAAAGATGTTTTTTTTTTGTTACAGATTTTGCTGTGGTTTTTTGAGCCAAAATCAGGAGTGGCTTAAAAAGGAATGGGAAATATAAAGGAAGCTCTTATACTTCTCCATTCTGCTCAATCCCCTCCTGACTTTGGTTCAAAAGACCATAGCAAAATCTGCAACAAAAAAGCAGCTTTTACGCAACATGGGGCCTCAGTCTTAATAAGGAAAGAAATAACGCAGAGAAAAATGTTGGGAAAAAAGCAATGAAAAATGCTGAGGATAAAAACACAATGCATTTCTGCTGCATTTTTTTTCCCACAGTGTTTTTTAGCTGCTTTCTGCAACGTGGAGCCTTAGCTTAAGGCTAAGGCCCCACGTTGCGGAAACACAGCAGAAAAAAACGCTGCCTTTTACCGTACAGTTTTATTAGCATAGATTTATTAATTCCATCCACACATTGCTGAAAAAAAACACTGCGGATCCGCTCCGTTTTTTTCCACTGCGTTACTTAGCTACACTCCACAACATAGGGTCTTAGCCATAGGTTGCAGAAAAATATTTTTTTTTGTTGCACATTTTGCTACAATCTTTTGAGAAAAAGTCGGGAGTGTATTTAACAGAAGGCAAAAGTGTAAGTGCCTCCTTAATGTTTCCCAATCCTTTTTGAGGTCACTCTTAGCTTTTGTCTCAAAAGAAATCTGCAAACAAAAAAAAACTGATTTTCTGCAGCATGTGGCCTTAGTGGGCTGACAGAGCTGGAATGCCTATTTAAAGCTTTACTATTATGAGGGCCGACGCGCTATGCCCGGCAAGTCAGACCCTCAGATTAACTAGGTATTAAGCCCTTCTGGGGCTTCCTTTTGTGAATTGCTGCTTTTAAATATTTATACTTGCAGATGTCCAGTGGTAAAAAGCTCTATAAGAGAAAGCATAGAACTTGTGTAGAGTGTCAGCAGTTGTTGCCTAATGATCATGTGCCTGACGTATGTATAATCTGTACTCAGAGTCAAGCCTCTCCTACCAGTCCTCATGCATACGCTTCTAAACCTAAGCAGAAGACTAAAACAGAACGTTGCTTTAGTTGTCTCCAGGGGCGCACCACTAATGAGGCGAAGTGAGGCGGCCGCCTCAGGCGGCACTGTCCGTCACTGTCTGGGGGGCGGCATTTTTACCATTTATTTAATGTAAACCATGACCTCTGCGTGTCAGCACAGGCGGCGATACGATGATGTCATCGTGCCTCCTACGCTGACACGCAGACGTCGCGGGCAAAAAGAGCAGGCAGCGGCTCCATCATGGGATTGCAGGTAGGTGACAATAACTTTTTTTTATATATATAAATAGGCCGTAACCCGCTGAAGTATCCCCGGCAGGTCACAGCCTATTTACTTATCGATCCCCGCGCCTGGCGTGGCCCCCCCCCCCCCCCTCCCCCCCCGCTATCGGACGCAGAAGAGGGACTCAGAAGCGGCTGTGAGCGGCAGCTGGGATCGCTAAGTGAGGCCAAATAATCGGAGACCCAGGGGAAGTGATAAACGTAAAAACCATTGTTACTCACTTTTCCAGCGAACCGATGTTACTCCCAGCCGGTTTCGGCCCTCTTTGGTGATGTCCCAGGCGTCACGTGAGCCAGCCCAACGTCATTATGTTGCAACGCAGGTCTGTGCGACATTGAAGAGGGCCGAAACAGGGAGCGCACCGGAGCCCGGGTAAGTAACACTGGTTTTTATGTTTGTCACCACCTGGGTCTCTGATCATTATACTCTGGGGTCTAAAAGACCCCAGAGTATAATAATAGTTCATGGGTGGGTTACTATGGAGCAGAATACTGTGTGCAGAGGCCACTATGGGGCATAATTACGTGTGCAGGGGCCATTATGGAGTATAATACCGAGTGCAGGGGCCACTATGGGACATAATACTGTGTGCAGGGGCCACTATGGAGCATAATACCAAGTGCAGGGACCACTATGAGGCATAATACCATGTGCAGGGGCCACTATGGAGCATAATACCGTGTGCAGGGGCAACTGCGGGGCATAATACCGAGTGCAGGGGCCACTATGGAGCATAATTCCGTGTGCAGGGGCCGCTGCGGGGCATAATACCGTGTGCAGGGGCCACTATGGAGCATAATACCGTGTGCAGGGGCCGCTGCTGGGCATAATACTGTGTGCAGGGGCCGCTGCTGGGCATAATACCATGTGCAGGGGCCACTGCAGGGCATAATACCATGTGCAGGGGTCGCTGAGGGGCATAATACCGTGTGGAGGGGCCGCTGCAGGGCATAATATCATGTGCAGGGGCTTATGCGGGGCATAATACCATGTAATACTGTGTGCAGGGGCCGTTGGGGGCCATAATACCGTGTAATACTGTATTAAAAAAAAAAACATCTACTCACCTGTCCCTTGTGCTCCAATGTCTCCCACCGCAATCTGGTTCTGCTGCTCTGTTGTTCTCTTCTGGCGGAAGTCCCAACCACACATGACCGCTGAGGGGAAGAAAACACTGGAGCAGCAGGACTGGAATGTGCTGAGAGACACCGGAGCACCTTCCCCAGCCTCATATTAAAAAAGTGGTTATCCTGGACAACCCCTTTAAGGTGGCACTTGGGCTTTATTAAAGGGTCTTTCCAGCTCATTTTTATTGATGTTCTATCCTTAGGACAGATTATCAATAAGAGATCAGTGGACCCCTCCTCTGAACAGCTGTATGAAGGTGCTACGGTGCCTGTATATATCTCACGCTGTCTGTTTATAGTGACCTTGTGATGTAATTACAGTCTTGTCACATAGACGTGTATAGGACGAGGCCGTAGTTACATTACATGGCCGCTATGAGATGAATGACACTATGTAAACAGAGAAGCGGTCACGGCGCTTACACAGGTACCACGGTTCATTCAAACAGCTGATCAGTGGGGGTCCTGGGTTTTTGAGCCCCACTGATTAGTTTATTAATGACCTGGAAAATCTTTTAATTAGTTAACACCTGGGGCATTATTAATAAGGGGCACTATTTATACAGGGTATACACGGACATTATTAATATAAAGATGCACTTGGGAGTATTATTCATTATGGGGGGGTTATATCATATATTTTATAATTGGGGTAGCAGCAGGATGAGTGTGCAGGTGAGGACAATGTGGGTCGGATGCCTGGAAAAGTGAGGAGCCAAAGATGTCTGTGTTGTAAACTTTACAGAAACAAGTCACAGCTGGAAGAAGTGGTCATGGCGGTCCAAAGGGAAGAGAAGGGAAATGTGACCGATTAGTCAGAGACGTCACCTGTAAGTCACAAAATGTTACTGCCCTGTATACACCTAAATGATAGAGGATAAATACCTGATTGATGGGGGTCTGTCTGCTGAGACCCCCACTGAGCCTGAGAATTGGGTTTTTTACCCCCATCCCGGGTGGGAATCCAGCCTGGCTGCAGCCATATATAGGTGTGTCGCTTGGTGGATGGACGAACCCGCGTGGCTCTCATTCACTTCAGTGGGAGTGCCGAAGATAACTGAAGCACAGTACTCAGCTATCTGCGGCACTCCTATTATAGAGAATGGGGGCCATGTGGGCTCGTCCATCCATCAAGCAGAAGATGTGTGAAGTTACTTTCATTGTTAATGCCATGTTGTTGATTTCTGATCCTGAAGTAATACAAGAAGAAGAATTCTTAAAAACTGTTTCATAAGTTTGTGTATGTTTATTGTACAACAATAACAGTGTGTGACGCTAACAGCATGTAAACACAATTTTATATATTTTTTTTTTTTGGGGGGTGGGGCGTCTTTCGATAGTCCGCCTCAGGCAGCAAAGAGGCTAGGTTCACCACTGGTTGTCTCCAACATCTTACAGAAGATAATCCTTCTAATATCTGTAGTATCTGCACTAATATTTCTGAGATTAACAGATGACTGATAAGGAGGCTAAAAAGTTTCTTGGTTAAAATCGTGTATGTCTAGCAAAAGAAATCCAAAAAATTCAAGCAGGAATTTTATCGCAAGAAGATGCAGGGGCTGGTAAATAGGATTTTTGACAACAGAGCCTGTCAAGTTGGAGATTGTTTGCAAATTTTTTTTCCAGCATGGTGCAGTATTACTTGAAACAAATGGGTTCTGGATCTCATAGAGTAGGGTTATATTATAGAGATTCTCCACAAACCAAAAGATCTTTTTCTTCTAAACAAGCAACAGATTCCTCACTATTTTCCCCTTATACAAGAATTCCTGGAAAAAGGTGCCATAGAAGAAGTTCCAAAGGAGTAAGAATGTTATGGGATTTATTCAAGAATCTTTCCAGTTCCAAAGGCCAAAGGTTCCAGAAGATTGATCATAGCTCTCAGAACCCTGTATCGACATGTGAAGAAGATCCACTTCAGGATGGAAACAGCAGCCTTACTAAAAGGCCAAGTCCTAGTATCTTTGGACCTGAAAGATGCTTACCTGCACATTTCAATCCATCCAGTTTCAAGGTCAATCATTTTAAGATCAATCAATACCAAGTTAAAGCACTCCCTTTTGGCCTAACCTCTTCCCCAAGGGTAACCTCTTCCCCAAGGTTTTTTACCAAAGTGGAAGTAGTACAGTAGTAGAAACAGCCCTACGGCTGAAAGCAATTAAAGTATTTGAGTATTTCAATGATTGGCTGATAGCTGCTCCATCAGCTCTACTTCTGCAAGATCACCTTCAAGTAGTGATCTTTTCAGAAAACTTGGATTCTAGATAAACTATGTAAAGTCCCACTTACTACCAGAAACTTCAAAATCCTTTCTAGGCTTCATAATAAACACAGAATTGCAAGTCCTTTTTCTTCCTCAAGGGAAAATTCAAAAAATCCAAGCTGCAGTAAAAGATTTAGTCAAAGCCCCACTTTCTATGATTCGTCAAATCATGAAGACCTTGCGTTTGTTAGTAGCCTCTAAGGATGCAGCAATTTGAGCTATGACACACAGCCAGAGTTTCCAGCACAATATGCTCCATCACTGGAATGGAGAAATGAAGATAATGTGTACAAAAATAAGTCTAGATCTAACTACAAGAGAAGACTTGAAATGGTGGCTCAATCTGAGCAACTTGGAGAAAGGAAAAAGTTTCCAGTTCAAGGAATCAGTTATATTATCCATAGACACCTCCCTGAGAGGCTGGGGTGCTCATCTGCAAACCTATGGGGCACAAGGACTATGGGACAAATTAGACAGGCCCCATTCCTCAAATTTTCAAGAGATAAAAGCTGTCTGGTTGGCACTTCTGCATTTGAAGTAATTAATTCAGGACTAATTAAACACAATTTAGCAGTGACCTATTATTTGAACAAGCAGGGTGGAACACAAAGCAGGTTACTGATGACATAATGCAGGAAGGGCATTTCTGACTGTCTAGCTGGGCTGTGAGGAACACCCTCCCCCTTACAGTACTTGTCCATAGACTTGTACTGGGGGGGTGTTCCTTACAGCTCAGCATCATCGCTGGGTGGTAAGGAATGCCCCCCTTTGACAGGACAGTTCCTCACAGCCCAGCTAGACTGTCAGGAACGCCCTTCTGACAGTGGGCAGAGATTAGTGTCGAAACTAACGGCACCAATATCTCCAGCCCCGGGGCACATAATGGGAAAGCCTACAGTGCGCTGAATTAAGTGCACTGTCGGCTTTCTAGCGGTATATAAAACCACATGTGCAGGAGGACATGAAAGGTCCTCTTTTAGAGCACCGCATATAAAAGTATCTCTGCATACCAGAGCGAATCTTCTGAGCTGGATGACACTCAAACCATCAGAATGGAAAGTGAATCCCAAGTATTTCCATCTCCTAAGAGACAGATGCTGTAGTCACAAATTTCTTTATGTCTTTCCTCCAGTCCAGATTATTCCGAAACTCCTGCGAAAAGATCTTGTTGGAAGGTCCATCAGTGATAATAGTAGCACCATTCTGGCCCCAGAGGCCTTGGTTTCCTCTATTATTTCAAATTTCAAACAACGAGCACTGGCCTCTTCCTCAGTATCCAGATCTGTTAACCAAGAAAGGTCTGTACTTCAAGGGTTGAGCAAACCCCATCTTTCAGCTTGATTTGTGAAGAGTCAAGACTGAAGAATACATGGTTATCTACATCAGTAATTAATACTCTACTGGCAGCTCATAAGGACAAATAAGACTTATAAAATCTGGTCTAAATTCTCTTCCTGGCTCAGCGATTCAGAATTTCATTCAGTAGAAATTCCCAGTGTCCTACAGTTCTTACAAGATGGCTTTCAAAAAGGACTTAAAATTAATACTCTAAGAGTACATATGACATAAATTCTAAGGTCATCCTTTTAGTATCAAGATTTTTCGAAGCAATTAGGAACCTGAGACCGGAAGTAAAACCTCCTGTGCCTGTTTGGGACTTATCTTTTGTTCTCAATGCTCTGACATCCCAGGCCTTATCCTCTAGAAGCCCATATTTGAGATTCTTACCCAATGGAGTCCTCCTTAGAACTCTACCAAGTTTCATACCTAAAGTTTCTTCTTTTCAAAATATTAATCAAAAATCCTTACCAGTTTTCTATCCTCATCCTGAGATGGAAGAACAGATAGATTTCCACACTTTAGATGTTAAAAGAGCTATTCTGACCTATCTGGATAGAAACAAAGATTTCAGAAAGCAGGAAAACTTATTTGTACTCTTTTCAGACACTAGGAATGGGATGAAATCTTCTAAAGACACATTGGCCAGGTGGATCAAATCTACTATTTTGGAAGCTTACGGATTAGCAGATCTCTCTTTACCAGTCTCACCAAGGGCACACAGCAACTTCATAATTTTTAATCTTTTTCGTTTGCAAAAATATTTAAAGTGGTTATCCGGTTTCTATCTCCACCTTCCAAAATTCATAAATTTTCTGTCTACGTAGCCCTGTGAGTGTTTATTCTTTGCACAGCGAGTTGTATTTTCATTTGTCACCATTTTGGGGTACATATAATGTTTTGATTACATTTATTAACGTTTATTTGAGGTCTGTGTGGAAAAGTCTACAATTCTATCATTTTTTTTTGCATTTTGTTTTTATGGCGTTCAACCTGCATTAAAAATGACATGGTACCCTTGTCAGATACCATATTTATGTTGGTTTTATTATGTTTTACTGCTTTTAGTAAATAAAACATAATTTTTTGGTAGGTATGAGTTTTTTTTTGCTATTTTTGGGAGGATGTGAGGTGACCAAAATACATTAATTTGAGCATTGCTGTATTTTTTTTTTTTTTACAGAGTTCACCATACAGGATAAATAATGCTGTATTTGATAAGTGCAGACTTATATACATGGCAATACCTAACATGTTTCTTTACCATATTATGCTTTTTTTTAAAATTTTATTACTGGCATTTATTTATTTCTTTTTTACTGTGTTTATTATTATTTTTCCTTGTCCCACAAGGGAGCCTGAACCTGGGATCTCCTGATATACTACTAAATATATTACTCCCCTAGCCTTGCAGTTTAATAAATTATATAGAAAATTGTTCCCAAGTTGAGGAGTTCAATACTGTGAGATCTGATCACATACCAAACAGGTCCTGCACTTAAAGGTACCCATAGAGTTTCTGGATAACCATTTCTCCCTGTTGGAAAAGGGGGTGTAGTGACTATTGATGAGTCAATCTTTTATACTCTTCATTTGCAGAGTGTTAGTTTTGGTTTTTTACTTAGTACCTTTCAGTTTCAAGTCTTTAGAAGAAAATTCCAGATTGAGTATTTGTTTAATTTCCCACATAGGCCTCATCAAGCCCCTATTGTTCTGAATTGTTTGTCTGTCTTTATTGCAGATTTTGGAACAGGTAAGGAGGTAAGGTATCCTCAAGTATTGCCATTGTGAAAGCTTCCCTCCTGATCCCAGCAGGGCTCCATTGAATTCATACACAGCCCTGAGTGATCAAAGAAACATGCATTGATCAGTCTGCACTGGTAGATCAGATATGGCTGATAACATTGTATCCTTTCACTTGGTCTCAGCTCAATACAAAGAATCTGGACTTGAGTGCGTTAGTCAATCAGACTTGCTGTCGCCGGTGACCTCATTCTGGGAGGTGGCATAAAGGGTATATAAGATGAGGTAAGAGGTCAGTGGGAGGAGATTGTGCTGGGACTACAAGAGAACACTATGAGGAGTTATTACAGACCATCACAGACTACAGGAGAATACCGAGTTTTTACAGACAGACCACAAGAGATCACAGAGAGACCACTGTGAAGAGCATGCAGGCTGGATTGTTGTATTGATGCCACATGCTGAGAAGCCTCCACTGGTTATTCACACATGACAGAGCATGTGTGAGTATTGGATTATAGAGCCACATCAAGGAGATGCGTGGTAAAGTAATTATTTCAATTTTATTTTTATTTTTATTTTTATTGTACTGTATATTGTAACTAGTAACTGTTAATGCTTGCATACATCTGCATATCTGTTCTGAACTGCATGTGTTAGATGTTAATACCGACCCATTTAGGGGTTAATAAATACAGTCATATGAAAAAGTTTGGGCACCCCTATTAATCTTAATCATTTTTAGTTCTAAATATTTGTGTGTTTGCAACAGCCATTTCAATTTGATATATCTAATAATTGATGGACACAGTAATATTTCAGGATTGAAATGAGGTTTATTGTACTAACAGAAAATGTGCAATATGCATTAAACCAAAATTTGACCGGTGCAAAAGTATGGGCACCTCAACAGAAAAGTGACATTAATATTTAGTAGATCCTCCTTTTGCAAAAAATAACAGCCTCTAGTCGCTTCCTGTAGCTTTTAATCAGTTCCTGGATCCTGGATGAAGGTATTTTTGACCATTCCTCTTTACAAAACAATTCAGTTAAGTTTGATGGTCGCCGAGCATGGACAGCCCGCTTCAAATTATCCCACAGATGTTCAATGATATTCAGGTCTGGGGACTGGGATGGCCATTCCAGAACATTGTAATTGTTCCTCTGCATGAATGCCTGAGTAGATTTGGAGCTGTGTTTTGGATCATTGTCTTGCTGAAATATCCATTCCCGGCGTAACTTCAAATTCGTCACTGATTCTTGTACATTATTCTCAAGAATCTGCTGATACTGAGTTGAATCCATGCGACCCTCAACTTTAACAAGATTCCCGGTGCAGGCATTAGCCACACAGCCCCAAAGCATGATGGAACCTCCACCAAATTGTACAGTGGGTAGCAAGTGTTTTTCTTGGAATGCTGTGTTTTTTTGATGCCATGCATAACGCCTTTTTGTATGACCAAACAATTCAATCTTTGTTTCATCAGTCCACAGGACCTTCTTCCAAAATGAAGCTGGCTTGTCCAAATGTGCTTTTGCATACCTCAGGCGACTCTGTTTGTGGCGTGCTTTCAGAAACGGCTTCTTTCGCATCACTCTCCCATACAGCTTCTCCTTGTGCAAAGTGTGCTGTATTGTTGACCGATGCACAGTGACACCATCTGCAGCAAGATGATGCTGCATCTCTTTGGAGGTGGTCTGTGGATTGTCCTTGACTGTTCTCACCATTCTTCTTCTCTGCCTTTCTGATATTTTTCTTGGCCTGCCACTTCTGGGCTTAACAAGAACTGTCCCTGTGGTCTTCCATTTCCTTACTATGTTCCTCACAGTGGAAACTGACAGGTTAAATCTCTGAGACAACTTTTTGTATCCTTCCCCTGAACAACTATGTTGAACAATCTTTGTTTTCAGATCATTTGAGAGTTGTTTTGAGGAGCCCATGATGCCACTCTTCAGAGGAGATTCAAATAGGAGAACAACTTGCAATTGGCCACCTTAAATACCTTTTCTCATGATTGGATACACCTGGCTATGAAGTTCAAAGCTCAGTGAGGTTACAAAACCAATTTTGTGCTTCAGTAAGTCAGTAAAAAGTAGTTAGGAGTATTCAAATCAATAAAATGATAAGGGTACCCAAATTTTTGCACCGGTCAAATTTTGGTTTAATGCATATTGCACATTTTCTGTTAGTACAATAAACCTCATTTCAATCCGGAAATATTACTGTGTCCATCAGTTATTAGATATATCAAATTGAAATGGCTGTTGCAAACACCCAAATATTTAGAACTAAAAATGATTAAGATTAATAGGGATGCCCAAACTTTTTCATATGACTGTATATAAAATTTAGAAAGCTTGTCTTGTATTTATCTTGTGAACCCGGCACTCACTGGCGGTGAGTGTGGTTTTTTATGAAAGAAGACTCAGGTGTGAGCCAAAGCGGTGTTGGTGCACTGAGGATCTTTCACAGTACCCTTGACTTCTGAAACTGGCCCTCAGGAAATCCGCTTGTTTCAGAAAGGAAGATGTCTTTTAACAGTTACTCCATAAGGCTGTTCGATTTCCAGAAGACCTCTCTTTTTATGAATCCATTGGAATCACATTTAAAAAGAACATCCAAGAATTGTAAAAAATTCTTATTGGCTTCTGTGATGAATCTGATTGATTTCCTAACAAAATCATAGACGGTTTCTTCACAGTGCCTTGCCACAACACAAAGATGTCATCAGTGAACCTCAGCCAGAGGCAGGTGTGAGTCCCTCTGAAAATATAACATTAGCCTCCCACCAGCCCAGGAGCAAATTTGTGCAAGTTGGTGTACGAGGGCAACCCATTGCAGTGATGGCCATTAAATAAAAAGAAGTTCCTAGTCAGATTGAATTCCGAGAGCTCTAGTGCAAGCTCATAAATGATTTTCTCTGGTGACAGGAAGCTCCTTAAAGCTTATCCTAGATGATGATGGATAGAGCTGTAAAGAGCCTCAAGATTGATTGAGACCAACTACATTGTTTCCTCCATCTGTATCCCATCTAATTTAATGGAGTAGATCAGTTGTGTACCTGATGTTTGAAGGTAGCGCTTCAACAAAAGGATGTAACATTGCCTGTTTTTTAAAGGGCCTATACCCTTCTGTATCTTGGGTAGAACGTTGGGACAAAAAATTGCTTGCTGTGTATTCTGCCCTAGGTCTGAGGTCCTCCTCTTCCCAAACCCCTCATTTATAGGTTCTTCATCTTATATTATATTATAATATTTTATTACACTGTGCAGGGGCCACTGTGGAGCACATTATACTATGTAGGGGCCACTTTGGAGCATATTATACTGTGTGGGAGACACTGTGGAGCATTATAATGTGCAGGGGCCACTGTGGAGCATATTATAATGTACAGTATAATGTACAGTATAATGTCCTCGCTGTTGTCTGTGACATATCTTGTCAGATTAGAGACAGGCTTGGGTCTGCTGAGAGTTTTCATTAGCTCGAGCAGCAGCCATGCTAAAATCCAGTATGGCAGTCCAGTCAGTGGCGTAAATACTGGTGTAGCAGTGGTAGCGGCTGCCACAGGGCCCAGGACATTAGGGGTCCCGGCGGGCCCCTGATGTTTTTTTTTTTTTTGGCCGTTACCTGCTGGTTAACACCAGCAGGTAACGGGCCCAATTACTTATCGATCCCCGCTCCTGCTCACAGCCGTCTGCGCTTCACCTTCTGCAGAGGCGGCTGTGAGCAGGAGTGGGGATCGGTAAGTAAGGCCTGCGGGCCGTGAACCCCACAAACACTGCTATCATTATACTCTGGGGTCTTTTCAGCAAGCTTTGTCCCTCCTTGGTGACGTCCCAGACGTCAGTGGGCCAGTCCGACGTCATTATGCGTTGCGATGCATGCCTGGCTCACGTGACATCTGGTCCAACATTGAAGAGGTAGCGGGAAGTGCGCATAATACTATATGAAGGGGCCACTATGATACTGTGTGCAGGGGCCACTATGGGGCAGAATACTGTGTGCAAGGGCCACTATGGGGCCTAATAGTGTGGGCAGGGGCCACTATGGGGCATAATAGTGTGTGCAGGAATGCAGTTTGTGCAGGGGGGGCGGTTGCCGGGAGGGGTCCCATGTCAAATGTTCGCCTTGGGGCCCAGCCATTCCTAGTTACGCCACTGAGTCCAGTATAGGTACAGTCTATTTATGGCTGTGTTGTTATGGAAACCTGGTAAATTAAATGTGAACTTATATTGGTTGATACACGTGATATGACTGAATATTTAAGGACCTGCGAACTGCTATTGACTAATACAGGTCATAAATAGCTTGGTTGCTATGGAAACCTGTGTACCTGAGGAGACTAAGCACCTACGAGCTTCTATTGGCTGATAAGGGACATGTGACCGTGTGTATCGCAGTTGGAATATGAGTGAAAGACTTGCAGGCTTGTATTAGCTAATGTAGATAATTTTTTTGTGAATACTGTATCTCAGGAACGGTACATCCTTTAAAGCTGAGACCCAGTCTAAAATATTCCCGGACACCTGATGTACATGTGTTCCAAATTGGGTGAGGATCGGTCCAGTCGTTTGGTCGCGCATAAAGAACAGACAGATAGACAGAAACTCATTTTTATATATATAAGAGATTTGTAATCTTTTAAAAAATGAAAAACTTTGCAAAATAGAAAAAAAAAAAATTTGTGTTGCCATGTTCTGACACCTGTAACTTTTTCATATTTACAAGTATGGAGCTGGGTATGACATCTTTTTATGTTGGACAAAATGATGTTTGTATTGAAACCATTTGGGGGAAGGTCTGATGGTTTGATCACTTTTTATTAAATTTTTTGGGAGGCAAAGTGTTGAGAAAAAAAAATCTCCATTTGGCTATTTTAATTTTGAGCACGGGGATATAGTGTTTATGTTTACTTTTGTTTATTTATTTTTATATGTGATCTAGGGAAAGGGATGTGATTTGAACTTTTGTTGGGGGGGGGGTTTATACTTTTTTTATACTTTTAAAAACATTTTTCTTTCTTTTAATTTATTGTTCAGACCCCTAGGGACCTTGAACCCTAGGGGGTCTGATCACTCATGCTATTCACTGCAGTACTAATGTATTGCAGCGAATAGTAAAAACCATTTACTTCTATTACACGCTGCAATAGAACTATGGCAATTACAAGCCTGGGAGCCTTCAATAGTCTCCCGGCTGTCATGGCAACCAATCTGTAAACGATGGAAGCACCTGTGATGCCTGCACACTTTAGATGCCGTGGTTGCATTCAACCGCGCTGTCTAAAGTGTTAACAGTTGCGATCGGTGTCGACACTGATCGTAGCTGTTAGCAGCAGGTGCTGGCTGTCTTATACAGCCGGCATCCGCTGTGCATGGAGAGAGCTCAGCTCCTGAGCCCTCTCCATACATCTCCATACGACCAAGGATGTACTATTACGTCCTTGATTGTTAAGGGGTTAAGCCTGGAATTTAGAGCCATTGCTAAACTAAGGTCACTCAAATGCAAGAAGATTAGTGCCAAAAAATATGTCACATATTGGCTTTGGTGCTCTGCCCAGATGCTAGTGATGAGTAATGGACTAGTTGCTCGGAATATTTTCAATATTTGGGGTGTTCTTTGTATATTTTTCATTTCTATCTTCTCAGAAAAGTAACTTTTTAATTTCAATTACTATGAACCCAACACAGTTACTTTTTAGAGTGAAGATTGAAATTAATCACGCAAGTAGAATTGCCACAAATTAATTGTAACATGAGAACATACATGATCTAGGTTTCTATTAAGTGTATTTCATTAACACGCTCAAATGTCTGAAATATTAATGGGGACTCGGAGGAATTCCAGTAAGTAGGTATGCAAACTCCCGCTGTATTACGGATATGCTTAAAGGGGAGATGCAGCATCTGAAAATTTTTGATATTGATGATCTATCTACAGGATAGGTCATCGGTATCAGATCGGTCGGAATCTGACACTGAACCCCGAACTGATCGGTCAATGTGTTTGCCACATGCAGTCCTGCTCTTATGCAAATGAACGGAAGCGGGGCTGCAGTTCCAGGCCCCATCGCTGCAATATACAGACCGGAAGCTCCATACATTGTAGTGGTGTAGTGGTGGTGCCTGTTACTGCAGCCTTGCTCCCACTCACTTGAATAGGAGCAGGACTGCTTCTGACCGTATACTGCTTCGAGCGGCTGCATTAGCTGATCGGTTCAGATTTGGAGCCCAACTGATCTGATACTGATGATCTATCCTGTGTGACCTATCCACGTAATGCTGAAATGATCACTTCTACCTGCTCAGTGAAATATCATGGTGGGCTATCTTTCAAGTTCCAGTTCAAGTGAGCTCATGTATTATCCATTGGGGCTCAGTCCAAAATGGCTCGAGGCTGGAGCAGCTCCAGAAATATGCAAGAGGGTACCCACCTCAGCACCACACTGCCAACAAAGGGGCGACACCTTTGGGAACATGTTATGTAGAACAAAGGAGACCATATACCTTCAGGAAAGAATCTTATAATACAGCATTTCTGTTTTATTGTCCAAGATAAAAATCCTACTTCGTTGTTCTATTGCAGAGACCTTTGTCCAACTTTATGAGGGAAACCTGTAGCCCTCCGAGGGTGCTGATATCTATTGGTATACACTGGAGAGAGTATATTTTGTGAGGCCCATGCCGGTGTACGACCTAGAAAACACTAGCAATGCAGGGAGGAAAGAAAATGTGCTGCGGACCTGCCAGTCTGATGCCTCAGGGAGCTATGGAGGAGAGGAGACTTAGCTACCCCAACTACCACACTGGTCCCCTAAACCCATTAACACTACGTTAATGAAGGCTTGTCTCAAAAACAAGCTAACGTGATGACTCAGAAGAAACTGGTTTGTCCATTTGTTAGACTTTGTAGAACCTTGGAATTAGGTCTATGTATTGTGTTTATTGTGTTGTCTTATCTGTAAAATTATATAAAAGGCTGGACCCTGTTACAATAAATTGGGACATTCATATATAGTGTGTGTGTGTATGTGTGTGCGGATTTGACAGAAGGTATTCAGCAGAATTTGGTCTGCACATCAAATTGCTATGACACCTATATCAGCCACCTGGAGCCATGTTCAAAAAATAGGCTCACTAAAGCCAGGAGGAAACTCAAAGTTACCCAATACAGGAAATAATGGTGAAGGCGATGGGATATAGAGGCAAGTGTCGCACAAGTCCTAAAGGCCAGAAGCGTCAGATAAATGGTAGGATGGGAGTACAGCAGACCAGGCCCTATAGGAGAGGCATGACAATACCACCCAGTCTTTGAATTGATGATGTTGGTAAAACAATAATGTCAAAAGCAAGCTGTATGTTGGTGCTATGCCCACGTGTCAGTGCTGGAGTCAGAAGCGTATCTGGCTATAACGCAACCCATGCAGTTGCATGGGCCACAGAGATCAGGGGGCCTTTGGTATGGGTTTACTTTACTTTTTTTCTATAGATTGTCCGCTACCTATTGGATTATTTACTCATATCCAGCCTTGTCCAGGCCCGCTGCATTTCAGCCTCTATTATGTCTAGACACTGAACAATGTCAGGATGTGATGTCCAGATGCTAATGCGCAGTGCCCCCTAGATTTCAAAGCGGAGGCAGCGCTGAATAGTAGCGGGAATGAGTGAGTAAATATTGGCATCCGAGAGTCTAATGGGGGAGCCTTGAAAAGGTACAATATACTGTGTGGGGGTCAGTTAAGGAAGCAATATACTGTCTGAGGCCAGTTAAGATGGCAATATACTGTGTGGGGCCCATAAAAGGGGGCAATATACCATATTGGGGGGGACAAAAAAGGGGGCAATATACTGAATGGGGCAAACAAAGTTTTGTAAATCTCTGCTTGCTGTCATTTATTCTGCTTACATGACCATGGACCGTATATAACTTGACCATGGACTGATTTTTATCCACTGGGAGTAAGCAGAATGAATGACAGCAAGCAGAGCCCTAGAAAACCATTAGGCATTGATGCAGAAATTATATTGGAAAATTGTATAACTTTTTATTATATTATTATTGGTTTCTCAATATTGGTCTGAAAGAGGCTACCCCTTTAACTATAAATTTAATAAATACAAATCCTTTTGTATTCAGTAATTGCCAAGAGCAAATATTATAGCATGTTTTACTGTCATTTTACTCCTTTTTGTATAAAGACCTTGAGTAGAAGCTAGGACCTGCAGAGCAGTCAAAGGCAGTGTGTTGACTCTGCTGTTTGTACCATGCAATAGAAATGACTAGCTGTTGTGTCTCCTGCAACAACTCTGTATACAAATTGGGGTCAGAAGATAGGTTCACTTGTATAGAAGCATCCTGAGGGAGCATGAAGCTGCTTTCTCTCTGCCAATTTCAGGCGGAAACTGGGCGGAAGCCCGGTGGACCCCATAGACTATAATGGGGTAACCGCTTCTTAAGCGGATAGGGTTTCCATTTTTCGTGTCCCCAAGCGGACCTGAAGAACAGAAACCCGAACTCTGGTGTGAACCTAGTGTAAGCTTCTTTTCTATCCTGTATCATGCCTACCTACTAAAACAAGCAGGCATGCATAGGGTATCTCCCTTTGTGTATACCAAAGCCATGTCTCGATATATTAAATACATTGAGTTCTTTAAATAAACATGGGCCCTCCCTTCCATATATATACTGCCAGGAATTCAATAAAGTCACAGTTAAAAACAAGTACCCACTATCTCTCCTATTTGAACTGTTTAGATGATTCTAGTGTAGGGAACTGCCATTTCTACTAGTATATAATGTATCTGGCTTCTTTGCCCCTGCAGTTTGGCTTCAGAGACCCCCCCAGGAATTTAGGGGAATTTTTTTTTTATAAAAAAAGTGAGGCAAACACATGGGGGGCGGCCCCCCGGTTTTTCCCCGGGGGGAGAGATGTGAGCAGAGCTGCTGGGACAGACATGTTATGTCTGGGGGAGTCTAAGAGCCACTTGTTCCTCTTTACTTCACAGTATATAGTTAGGTATGTGTTACCCCCTATATACTCACAGGACCTAGCTAGTAACCGTAGTTAGGGATCCATATATATATATATATATAGTTCAGGGCAGTGATAGGTTAGGCTTCCGAAGGCCAACTAGCTAGTTAGAGGCCCGGTGGCACTAGTAGTTTAGCTGGCAGGTTAAGGACTCAGTGTTAGGGTAGTCAGGCCTGCATCTACTGCCGTCACCGTCGCCCTGTTTGCTGCCTGTGAAGAATCTCACCATCATCATCATCTCCTGATCGGCTGTCTGTCATCTCCTGGAAGAATCCGAGGATCCACAGTCATCCACAGGGGCCCCTGCATCTCTTCTGTTGCCTGGAGATATTGTGCACTGGACTCTTGCTATATATTTATATATATACCCGGGTATATAACCTAAGACGGTTGAGGACTTGCTGGTTGTTGTAGTACTGCTGTGTTCTGAGTATATTGTATGTATGTATTATTACCCTGTTGATTCTTATAAAGCTACTGTTATAACCTTATGTGGTATCTGTATGTATTCTTCAGACTGTGAGATTAGTACAGTGATCCTTGTTAAGGCTACTAACTGTATTTCATGGGTAAGTCCCAGGAAGAGATCCTCCCTGTAATACAGAGGCTCTATCCTGGGTGGAGGCACTGATATATTTCATATATGTTCCCACTCTTCCCTTCAGCGAAGGCTTCAGGTCCCATTATACACACAGGTCAGCGCCAGAGTCTGTTGCGGGAGGGATAATACTCATACCCCCCCCCAAATAGGGCTACATTTGGAGGCACTGCTGAGATTTAGAAGTGGGAATAGTCATTGATATGGAGAAGCGATATAGCTCAGAGGGGAACCTCCCACTAGCTACTACATGGGATTACCGACCTCCTGTTCCTCCCCTGGTTCAGGTAAAGGAAGAACCCTGCTCAGCCAGTTACCCCCCCAGTATGGCCGTCGCTAGCAGTTCCTCTAGTGACAGTGCTATTAGCACTTTAGCCAGGCTGACTGAAATGTTAGCTCAGGGCCTGCAGGCCACTCACTACAAGAAACTAAAAGTATTCTCTGGTAATGTCCCAGTACCACAAGGGGAGGAAAACTTTGAGATATGGAAAGAACATACTCTCCAATGCCTGAAGGAATGGTCTTGCTCTGAAGAAGGCAAGCGGCAGCGTATCAGTGAAAGTTTGCGGTCTCCTGCTGCAGAATTGATCCACTTGTACAGAGACTCTCATGAAGGAGTGAGTGCATTGGACTATATACAAGTACTGTCTGATCACTTTGAGCCATACTATGACCTTGCCCAGATGGTTGCTGATTACCGAATGGTTCGTCAAAAAGAAGGGGAAAATGTCTCTACTTTTATTAACCGTTTACAGCTACTTCTTTCACGTCTGGTGTACCACGCAGCTATATCTACTTCAGAGGTAGACGCTATGAGAACCAGTCAGTTGGTGAGAGGGTTACAACCTCATCATCCTCTTGCTCAAGTACTCAAGGTCTTACTATCTGATAGAGTCCTTCCATTTCCTGACTTAATGAAGTTAGTGAAGAAACAAGAAGCTGACATTAGTTTTAGTACCCCTAAGAAAGCGAAAAGCATCTCTAAAGAAGATGTTGTTCCTAATTCAAACAAGGACAAACCAGCGGAGCGGTCAGAACTTAGACAGTCCGCCACTCCACCCACTGCCACTCAATGGAGGAAGGATGCTAGAACCTGTTATAAATGTGGTCAGACGGGCCATAGTGCCAGACAGTGTACGGAGGACAGTGAGGGATTGAGACACAGTGCTGTCTTCTCTATTCAGAATCAAAGACACCGAAGGAAGGCGGGCCGAGTAAATACCAGAGGCGCTATCGCGGGCTCCAGGTCCGTTGTCAAAGTCACTGTCAATGGTCATGCCGCTCCTGCCCTGTTTGATACAGGATCTCAAGTGACCCTGATTTATCGCTCGTTCTACCAAAAGTATCTGAGGGATATACCTCTTCAGTCTACAGGACAAATGAAATTGTGGGGGCTTAATTCAGGATCATATCCTGTAGATGGCAGCCTACAAGTAGTTATAGCTGTCCCTGAATTAGAAGATCAGAGTGTCGCTCCCATGAAGATTACGGCTCTTGTCTGTCCTGATACAGGGGATTCTTGTGCAGCTCCTGTGATACTTGGCACTAATTGTCCCGCAGTGCATTATGCTTTTCAGAAGTTTCTTGGAAGAGATTGGAACCCTGCAGCTCAGCCGGTGAATATATCTTCTGATCTTAGAGAACTCTGTGATGCCCTGTCTACTGGCTATCGACATGGAATGGTATATCATATCGGTGAGAGAACCGTGGAAGTTCCTGCCGGCGGGGAGAGAATTCTGAGAGTAGCCTCCAGCATTGCTCCCGATTTGCTTGAAGGGGGGAGTTATGTCCTTATGGAAACCCCTGAAGAAATGATTAACCAGAATGGCTGGATGGTGATCCCAGAGAGAAAGGACTGGAGAAATAAAGTGGAGTTATCTACCTGTGTGACAGTGAGGAACTGTTCACCGCATCCGATTGTAATTGGACCATACCAGAATGTGGCCCACTGCTACCCTGTGCTTGGAGTAAATCCATACGCTGAAGTGTGCAGGATTCAAATCCGAGATGCAATCCCTAATCTCAATCTTGACTTGAGTGATCCACATTTACCAGAGGCCTGGAATCAGCGACTGACACAGAAGTTGTCTGAATTATCAGAAGTGTTCTCCATGGATGATATGGATGTAGG
Organism: Leptodactylus fallax; assembly: GCA_947044405.1. Lineage (NCBI taxonomy): Eukaryota > Metazoa > Chordata > Amphibia > Anura > Leptodactylidae > Leptodactylus > Leptodactylus fallax. Next base: position 3,945,360 of record CAMRHE010000022.1, on the reverse strand, counting down.
TTGTGCTAAAAGTGCTCAACACACTTTCCGATTGACCGATTCTACTCCCTTCCGGGAGCGACCACGGAGAGTTGCTCCAAAGGATGTTGATGAGTTAAGACAGACTCTACAGCAAATGAAAGGTCAGGGGATCATTGTGGACAGTAAGAGCCCCTATGCCTCACCTATTGTGGTGGTAAGAAAAAAATCTGGAGCAATTCGCCTATGTGTGGATTACAGAACTCTGAACCGGAGAACCTTACCTGATCAGTATACACTGCCGAGAATTGAAGAAGCTCTGGAAGCTCTGAATGGAAACTGTTGGTTCACAGTGCTGGACCTAAGATCGGGATACTATCAAGTCCCAATGGCACCTGAGGATCAGGAAAAGACAGCCTTCATATGCCCCTTGGGTTTCTTTCAGTTCACTCGTATGCCGCAAGGTACAAAAGGTGCGCCAGCAACGTTCCAAAGGTTGATGGAAAGAGTGTTAGGTGATTTAGTGCCCTGGGAATGCCTTGTATATCTTGATGACATTATTGTGTTTGGAAAGACGCTGGAAGAACATGAAGAACGACTCATGAGAGTACTCCATCGCTTAAAAGAAGAGGGGCTGAAGTTGTCGGCTGACAAATGCAAATTTTGTAGATCTTCGGTCACTTATGTAGGTCATATTGTTTCTGCTGAAGGAGTTGCTACCGATCCTGGTAAGATTGAAGCTGTGGTGAATTGGCCCCGACCGCAAAATATTACGGAGTTGCAATCTTTCTTGGGGTTTTGTGGATTCTATCGACGATTTGTGGAAGGATATTCAAAAATTGCTCGAGCCCTCCTCGACCTGTTGAAGAGTGATGCAGGAGATCCGGGAAAGAAGAAAGGGTCTTCCAAAAGCCTTTTTGGCGATAGGTGGACTGCGGATTGTGAAGAAGCATTTAAGTTGTTGAAGAAGAAATTGACAGAAGCTCCCGTTCTGGCTTATGCTGATGCACAGAAGCCATATGTGCTACATGTAGATGCCAGCTTTGAAGGATTAGGTGGCGTGCTGCACCAAGAATACCCGGCCGGGTTACGGCCCATAGCTTTCATAAGTCGAAGTCTTTCTCCCAGCGAGAAAAATTATCCAGTACATAAATTGGAGTTTTTGGCGCTCAAGTGGGCCATTGTTGATAAATTACATGACTATTTATACGGAGCCACGTTTGAAGTAAGAACAGACAACAATCCACTGACATACGTTTTGTCAACCGCTAAACTCGATGCTACAGGACATCGCTGGTTGGCAGCTTTATCCAACTACCAATTCACACTCAAGTATAAATCGGGGCCTAAGAACATTGGGGCAGATGCTCTATCAAGACGGCCTGGATTACCTAGTCCGGAAGTAGTGGATGAATGGGAAGAAGTGCCAAGTCCTGGAGTAGGAGCTTTGTGTGCCATGGCTGCTGTAGTTGAAGACCGAGTAGCCTTTTCTGAAACTCGGCTTATTGACTCTATTGGGGGAGGTCCCGAAGCTGTACCAGACATGTTTGCCTACCCTGCCGCTTTAGGATCCTTTGAGAGTTGTTCTATATCTTCAAAGCGAATGATCTGGAGTCAAAAGACTGATCCTTTAATTGGACCTCTTTATCAAGCAGTGAGTTCTCAAGACAGAGAAATGTTAAAGACATCCCTACCCTCTGAATGCAGTCAACTTCTACGAGATTGGGAGAAGTTTGAAATAGACAATGGCCTACTTTATCGTGTGGTGCTGTATCATGATCACCCTGGAAGGCGCCAACTAGTTATTCCAAGCTGCTTTCAGAAGATGATTTTCCGAAGTCTGCATGATTATCATGGTCATTTGGGACCTGAGAAGACTTATGGCCTAATACAAGACCGATTCTACTGGCCCAAAATGAGAGATACCGTGACTCGTCTGTGTAGGTGCTGTCGCAGATGTTTGCAGAGGAAGACTGTCCCGGTTCGAGCGGCCTTCATGGGACACTTGAAGAGTTCGGGCCCCATGGATCTTGTCTGCATAGACTTCCTTTGTATTGACAACGACTCCAGAGGATTTGGAAATGTATTGGTGGTGACTGATCACTTCACACGATATGCTCAAGCCTTTCCGACTAAGGATCAAAAAGCAGTCACTGTTGCAAGAGTGCTTTGGGAAAAGTATTTTATCCATTATGGCTTACCACACCGGTTGCATTCTGATCAAGGCCGGGATTTTGAGAGTAACCTGATCAAAGAGTTACTTCAGTTGTTGAACATCCGCAAAAGTCGGACGACGCCTTACCATCCAGAGGGAGATGCCCTTCCTGAAAGATTTAACAGGACTTTACTTGATATGCTTGGTACCTTACGAATTGAGGATAAGCGATCCTGGAGTAGAAAAGTGGAGGCTATGGTGCATGCCTATAATAGTACAAGGCACGAGAGCACAGGATATTCACCATACTTTCTGATGTTTGGAAGAGAGCCTAGGCTACCTATTGACATCTTGTTGGGAGTCTCTACCGATGGTATCAGTCATCGAGATCATTACCGATACGTGGCACGTTTGAAAGAAACGCTTAAGAGTGCTTATCAGCTGGCTGAGGAAAATGCGGCCAAAGTGAATGAAGGAAATAAAAGGAGATTTGATCTTCGAGTAAGATACCGAGAATTGAACCCTGGGGACCATGTTCTGCTACGGAATTTGGGAGCATCTGCAAAACATAAGCTGGCTGATCGATGGCGGAGTGAACTCTTTACAGTGGTAGATCGGTTGCCTGGAATACCAGTCTACAAGATAAAAGGACGGGACGGGAGGATCAGGACTTGGCATAGAAATCATTTGTTGCCTGTACCTCAGATTGATGGTATGGATATCTCCAATGATGGCTCGGCCTGCGATTCTCCACAGTCCTTAGCCGATATTCCACCTGACCTTCCTGAAACTCCTGAGAGTGATTGGACTGTGGCTCCTGAAGTTCCTAGATCACCAGTATCTTCTCCTTCAGGGAGACCTATGAACCCTCAAACTCCAGAATTCGTACCTAGATCTGTGTCTACAGATGAGCAGGGATCTAGCTCTCCTACGCCACCAGCACCATCCCCTCCCATGGCAGACAACCCTAGTTTAGGGCCTGGACATGCTAGTTTACCTCAGAGAGAGGTACGGAGAGGAGAGAGAATTAGACACCCTCCACCTATGCTGACATATGATAGTTTGGGGGACCCCAGATTTACTACTCAGCCTCATTTATACCATGCTTGGGTGGGTGCAGTGTCCACTTTGGTCAATATGTTACCAATTTTCGCTCCTGCTGGCATGTATACCTATTAACCTGTTGTGACTCTGTAAATGCAAAAGCAACCATATTGATATTGTCATTGGTAATGTTGACTGTATACTATGACTTTGTATGTCTTTGACGTGACGTAAAGATTTCACCAGAGGGAGAGTGTAGGGAACTGCCATTTCTACTAGTATATAATGTATCTGGCTTCTTTGCCCCTGCAGTTTGGCTTCAGAGACCCCAGGCATTTAGTGCAAGTTTTGTTTTGTAAATACAGTGAGTCAGACACATGTGAGGCAGAGCTGCTGGGGGGAGAGATGTGAGCAGAGCTGCTGGGACAGACATGTTATGTCTGGGGGAGTCTAAGAGCCACTTGTTCCTCTTTACTTCACAGTATATAGTTAGGTATGTGTTACCCCCTATATACTCACAGGACCTAGCTAGTAACCGTAGTTAGGGATCCATATCTATATATATATATAGTTCAGGGCAGTGATAGGTTAGGCTTCCGAAGGCCAACTAGCTAGTTAGAGGCCCGGTGGCACTAGTAGTTTAGCTGGCAGGTTAAGGACTCAGTGTTAGGGTAGTCAGGCCTGCATCTACTGCCGTCACCGTCGCCCTGTTTGCTGCCTGTGAAGAATCTCACCATCATCATCATCTCCTGATCGGCTGTCTGTCATCTCCTGGAAGAATCCGAGGATCCACAGTCATCCACAGGGGCCCCTGCATCTCTTCTGTTGCCTGGAGGTATTGTGCACTGGACTCTTGCTATATATTTATATATATACCCGGGTATATAACCTAAGACGGTTGAGGACTTGCTGGTTGTTGTAGTACTGCTGTGTTCTGAGTATATTGTATGTATGTATTATTACCCTGTTGATTCTTATAAAGCTACTGTTATAACCTTATGTGGTATCTGTATGTATTCTTCAGACTGTGAGATTAGTACAGTGATCCTTGTTAAGGCTACTAACTGTATTTCATGGGTAAGTCCCAGGAAGAGATCCTCCCTGTAATACAGAGGCTCTATCCTGGGTGGAGGCACTGATATATTTCATATATGTTCCCACTCTTCCCTTCAGCGAAGGCTTCAGGTCCCATTATACACACAGGTCAGCGCCAGAGTCTGTTGCGGGAGGGATAATACTCATACCCCCCCCCAAATAGGGGGCGCCCCAAGGGCCCCCCCCCACCCACCACCGCCACTTCCGGCCGGGGCCCCCCAAAAAATTTTTCCCCCCGTTTTTTTAATTTGAGGCCCAAAACCCGGGTTTTCCCATTTTAAAAGTTATTTTTGCTTTTGAAAATGTTCCTCAGCTAGTCCCGGTGGTGGCACCTCTACTTTCCTAGTCACAGTCCTGGACAGTTATTTTTCAGCAATATCACAATACCTACAAGGTGTAATTGACAAGTTTCCTCAGGCAGCCGGACCCCAACCTCTCTTCCAAAATGTGCCTCAAATCCTGCACAATTGTACTTTGGCCATCCATGTCTGAGGGCATCGAGGCTTCATCTATGTATGTGCACCCTCACAATATTAAACTAACTTTGGAAAGTGGATTGCAACCACCCTGTTCTAATACTGCCAAATATTCCTATGCTCCTGTTTTCCAGTTTAGCAATAGCTCTGCATGTGTTGTGGTTCAGTGATAAACAGATTCCTCAGACTCTATCAGAGACCACTTGAAAGTAGTATTGACTTAAATGCTGTGGATCTGCAGGTTGAAGCTCTTATACTGTACCCTTAAAGGAGTCTACCACCTCCCCCATGCATATTATACTGTCACCACCACGTAACAGAGAATGTTGCAGTGATAAACAACATACCTATATCATACATTATTTTTGTCACTTTTGTACATTTGAAGAAAAACAACTTTAATATCTTATGCAAATGAGGGAGTTGGTGCACTGGAGTGAACCTTCAACCAGGTAGCACTGTTCTTGACACTCAAACCCCTACCATTTTCTGCCCATGCAGTGAGAGTAGATCCTCCCCATCACTCATCCTACTTGAGCAGCAAGAGCAGTGCTCCAGGGAGCAGAAGGCTCCCCACCAGAGCACCAACTGCTTCATTTGCAAAAGGCTCCAAAGCTTTTTTTTTCCCCAAATGTACAAAACTGACATATATAACAAAGATATGATGTTTATCATTCTAATGTGCTCTGTAACATGGTGGTGACAACTGAATATGCTTTGGGGAGGTGGTAGGCTCCCTTTAATGTGGCTAGTTGCAGATAGAAAATAACAAGATTTAAGACCATAATCTAATGAAGCTGAAGTCAAGGTCATGGACTCAGTTTCAAATCCTATGGACAGACACGAGTTAGGTTCACAAATAGATGACTGATGCCAAGTAAGTTATTTTTTTTTTTTTTTTTTTTTTTATAGCCAATCCTATTGAATGATGTAACATCAAAGGGAGGTCTTTTAAAAAGGCAGTACCAAATACTGATCACTAGAGGGAGCACTGGCATGTAATATAGCACATGGGCCACCAGAGGGAGCTCTGGCATGTAGTACCACATGCCAAACACTAGACAGCACCACTGCACTTGAAACAGCTGAAAGGTGAAGCTGGGAACAGAAACATAGTCTGCAGATGCTGTAAGGGTAATTTCCCAGGGTGGAAAGTGGAGAGGAATTTGAGGTAGATTTCCTTCTTAAATTTTTTTTCCACTTTCCAGCCCTCCAACTTCCCATGTTAAATGCCTAAGAAGAGTATCGCCTGATTACTTCAATCTTCCACTACTTTCAATGGCTAACATGGTACGATATTATACTACTAAGAAGAGCTTCAGCAGAGTGTCTTGTGTCGTGGGTTCTGTGGCTGAATTAGCTGTAGAATCCGTGGCAAAATCGAGCAGGACACTTTTTTTCAGCGTCCTGCTTCGATCTCCGCCTTCTATTTGAATACAGTGGGAGGCAGATTCAGGGCAGAATTTAGTGCTGATTTTGAGACAGAATCCAAAACATTGCAAAAAAAACCCCCCAAAAAACAAAAAACAGATTTTTCGGAGTAGCCATACTCTGACACCAGTAACTTTAATTTTTATTTCTGTATATGCATAGAGTGTCTTTTTGCTGGGGGTAGGTGTACTTTAGTTATCCTAATTTGGGGAATGTCTATTTCTTCGCTTAAATTTTTAATAGAGGTGAAACAGCAAAAAACAACAGTTCAGCTCTTTTGATTTTATTTCTTGCTTTTTTTTAGAAGTTTGTAGACTGTTTTGTAGGTGTTTTCGGACACAGGGATACCTAACTTGTATGTATTTCACTTCATTTTTTGACTTTTATATGTGTTCTAGGGAAAGGGGGTGATTTAAATTTTTAATTCCTTTTTGTTTTTTTTTAATGTATATACCACACCACCAATTGTACTGCCTCTCCCCTCACCTTCTGTTTCTATCCCTTTTCCCTCATAGATTGTAAGCCCTTGTGGGCAGGGCCCTCCATCCCAGTTGGTCATTGTTAGTATTATTTATTATGCTTACTTATATAGCGCCATCGTATTCCGCAGCGCTTTTCAGACATTGTCAGTCACTGTCCCATATAGGGCTCACAATCTACATTCCCTATCAGTATGTCTTTGGAGTGTGGGAGGAAACTGGAGTACCTGGAGGAAACCCACGCAAACACGGGGAGAACATACAAACTCCTTGCAGATGTTGTCCTTGGCAGAATTCGAACCCTGGACTCCAGTGCTGCAAGGCTGCATTGCTAACCACTGAGCCACCGTGCTGCCCTATATTATGTTTGTTTTGAATATTTTGTGTACCGTATGTAAATCCTCAAATGTAAAGCACCATTGAATTAACCCCTTCCCGCCGGTGACATTTTTCAATTTTCGTTTTTCGTTTTTGACTCCCCCCTCTTCCAAACCCAATAACTTTTTTATTTTTCCGTTCTCAGAGTCATATGAGGTCTTAATGTTTGCGGGACAAATTTTTTTTTCATGATGCTACCATTTATTATTCTGTACAATGTACTGGAAAGCTGGAAAAAATTCAGAATGGGGTGGATTTGAAGAAAAAGTGCATTTGTGTGACTTTCTTACGGGCTTCGTTTTTACGGCGTTCGCTCTACAGCCAAAATGACATGTCACCTGTATTCTATGTTTCAGTACGATTCCGGGGATACCAAATTTATATGGTTTTATTTACATTTTTGCCCCTTAACAAAAATCCAAAACTGTGCAAAAATATTTTTTTTTTAAAGTTGCCATATTCTTTTTTATACTTCCATGTACAAGGATGCATAAGGCGTCATTTTTTGCAGGGCCAGGTGTAGTTATACCATTTTGGGGAATGTCTATTGCTTTGATCACTGTTTATTAAAATTTTTATCAGAGGCAAAACAGTGAAAAAATGGCGGTTTGGCACTTTTGATTTTTTTTTCCACTACAGCGTTTACCGTATGGGAAAAATATTTTTATATTGTAGACCAGGCATTTTCGGACACAGGGATACCTAATGTGTATGTGTTTCACAGTATTTAACTACTTTTATATGTGTTCTAGGGAAAGGGGGGTGATTTGAACTTTTAATATTTTTTATTTTTTTTTGTACTTTTTTTTTTATTTTTTATTTTGCATTTATTAGACCCCCTAGGGTTCTTGAACCCCAGGAGGTCTGATCACTAATGCAATGCATTACAATGCTAATGAATTGCAAAAAAACGGCACTTCTATTGCAGGCTACATAGACTAGCCCGCAATAGAAGTTAATGAAAGACAGGCCTGGGAGCCTTCACAAGGTTCCCAGCTGTCATAGCAATGGGACGCCGGACCGGATCTTGCTCTGGGTGCCGGCGATCCCCGGTAAAATAGCGCCTCGGTCAGCTTTGACCGAGGAGCCAGAAGGGTGTTGCCCGCGATCATTGCGGGCACTGATCGCGGGCATTAGCGCTGGGTGTCTACTGTATAATACAGCAGAAACCTGGCGGCTATGGCGGCTGCTCGGGTCCCGAGCGGCCGCCATATTTAAGCACCCGGCATTCGCCGTACTATTACGCCGGATGTCGGGAAAGGGTTAATGGTGCTATATAAATAAACAATAATAATAATTATATATAGGTTTTTTTTTTTTTTACTGTTTATTTATTAGACCCCCTAGGGGGTCTTGAATCCAAGGGTTCTGATCACTAATCCAATCTATTACAATGCTAATGTATTGCAAATTACCAGAACTTCTATTACAGACTGGATAGAGAAACCTGTAATAGAAACTGATGCCAGACAAGCCTGGGAGCATTCAATAGGTTTCTGGCTGTCATGGCAACGGATTGTTGGCCCCAGATCTCGTTCCAGCGACTAGTGATCCTCCCCAAAAATGGCAGTGCCCATGCTCTGCCGACAGCTTTGACCGAGGTGCTGGGGGCCTTAATAGTTGATCACCTTAATGGCAGATCCTGATGGCCTGATCGGGGGCATTAATGCTGGGTCTCTGCTGTATAATACAATACTCTATATTTAAATATCCGACATCCGCCGTCATAGTACGGCAATGTCGGGAAGGGGTTAAAGGGGTTGTACAGTTTCAGCAATTTAAATATTATTGGTTGTGTAATGAAATTTTCGAATATACTTTCTGTATCAATTCCTCACAGTTTCTAGCTCTCTGTTTGCCATCATCCAATATTTACTTAGTGTATAAAAATCAGTCCATGGTTGTAGCATTTGCCTTGGGGCATTTCTGATTATAGTCCGGTACTGCTCACTTTACAGGGGGACAACAGGTACCCACCACCCTAAGGTACACCTATTCTGGCTTGGATTGTTGGGGCAACAAGATCGAATTTCAGGCCAGTTGACTCTATTTTGTGACATACATACTCCAGAGAGTGACCGACTTCTAGTGTGGGATACACTAAAGGGGGGGGGGGGGGGGGGGGGGGGGCCTATCTAAAGGGGTGTCTTCTCTCCTCTATTTGATTGATAAAGCAAAGCAGGAAGCAGAGCTGACTTGTCAATGTAGGCAGACAAAGGCTGCTTTTGTTCAAGCTCCAACCCCCGTCAATAGGGAAGCATGGCTCGCAGTGGGGAGACAATACTTGCACATATTAAAAGATAGAGCCTCTATTCTTTGGGAAGCAATTGCACTTTGAACTCAGAAACCAGTTGAGTAAACTATTAGCGATTATTATTAGACAAAACTCGCAATTCCCCCTGGTTCTATGAATAAATGACCTCTGCACCTTCAGAGATTTTGGAGCAGATTGCTGCATTCTAACAATTGTAGAGTGGCGTACTCGGATGGCAATTTAGAGAGCTATCTGGACGGCATAATATTTCCTTGACTTTTAGCAGAGAACATGCAATCTTAAGAAGCCCCCATTACGCTAGATAAAATACAGGATACCATGGTGACTTTGGCCATTGCTAAGGCCTCGAGTCCCCATGGGCATCCGTCTGAAGTGTACACCCGCTATAGCAATATCCTGGCCCCCCCAACTACTAAACATGTACAGAACTGGGTGCTCTGTGGGGACCCTTCCAACTTCCTTATACAATTTTGTCATAGTTGTCCTCCCAAAGCTGGGCAAATATCTTGATGAGTGTGGGTCTTATAGACCCATATCTCTCCTTAATCTCGATTTATAAGATTCTAGCTAAATTACTAGTGGACAGCCTGTGCCAGGTTATTCGGGAGATCATACACTCTAACCGACCTGGCTTCATGCCCAGAGGGTCTACCTCCAACAACATATGTGGAATCCAGGTAGTAACCCAGATTGGTTGGTCGGAGCAGCAAGATTGGGCCTTGGCATCACTTGATGCTGCCAAGGCATTTGATTCAGTCGAATGGACATATCTAGGGGCAGTCTGGAGTAAATTTATTTTACATGATGGATAACAATTTGTATCGGTCTGCACGTCCCTTTCTCAGTCCTTTGTATTGGCGAGGGGCACGAGGCAGGGGTGCCCACTTTCTCCTCTGCTTTTCACCATCACTATTGAGACATTGACACTGCAGACTTAGCAAAATGCAGTATATCTCGGAGTACGAATAGGACTGCGGGAGGATCATATAGGCCTCTACGCAGATAACATGTCTAATCCTAGCGCAACTCTACCACTGGCTATGGTGATATTAAATTGTTTTGGGGGATTCTCTGGCCTATATATAAACTGGCAGAAGTCCTTCATTATTCCCTTGAACTGGGATAATTGTGGGTGGACAGAGGAGTACTGTGGCCTCCGTGTGGTCCCCTGCTTTAAGTACTTTGGGGTTTATATTATTCAGGACTCTGCTATCTTTTATGACCATAACATAGCTCCTCTACTAGATTTTTAAGAGAGAAGTTTTCAGTCTGGAAACTGCTTTTATTATCAGTGGCTGTCTGCATTAACTTAGTAAAGATGATAGTGCTACCCAAATTACTCCTTGCTTTACCATGCCTTAGAACATTCTGATGTAATAGTCTTGAAGAGATTTTTTTAAATTGGTGGATTTTCAGGTATTGACTCGTGTGTGTGTTTGTTAGGGGGGGGGGCTTTCTACTCTGTATAGACCTAAGAATGAGGTCTCTGCCAGCCATGGAGCATCATTTGGCACATTGTCTGACATTTGATCCCTGTGGCCTGTATTAGATCCTTACGACTAGTAAGGACGGCATCTGCTACCAATACATTGCTTGGCCTTGCTAAATCTAACTTGCAATGGAGGGGGGTCATGCTGGAGGGTGGCGCAATAGGAATAGAACTGATTCAACATAGGTTTCAGATCCCTCAAAGGGAGACATTAAAATGCTTGCAGTTAAATCATGTCTTTATGGCTCAGTTTCCCCCCCCGGCAGAGTCCATTTTTCCCTTTTTCCTGTTGATTTGGATCCTTTGGTTCCAAAGGGTAAGGGTCTTGCCAAACGAAGCAATACCCTGACACTACTGCAGGGGTCTGGGAGGAAGGACAGAGACAAGTGAGCCCTAATCTCACCCCAGCCACTGTCCCTTCCTATTGCCACAGTTACCCTAAATGGTAAAAGGACAACCTGAAGACAAGCCCTATACTGGGTAAGTGACACAGAGAACAGGACAAGACAAAAACAACACAGAAGCAGAGTGAGCAAGCCAAGGGGTCAGTAACAAACGAGCAAAGCAGTACAAAGTCAAAATCCAAGAGAATAGTCAAAAAGCAAGCCAAAGGGTCAGAGAAACAGGTAACAAGGTAGTAAGGTATATCACAAGGAGAGCAGGCAAAGACAGAGCAATAACCGGCAACCTGCCGAGAAATGACATCCTGTATATAGAAAGTCTGGGCCCAGCCACAGATCTGATAGGTACACAGGATGTCAATCACACAGGCCAGGAAGAGATTAACTCTATGCAGTCCAGAGAGAAATGTTCAGACACGGGTGGGGCCGGAAATCCATCACACTGACTAGGACCATGTTCAGACTGAGCAGCAAGAAACTTACACAAAGAACCAAACTGAACACGCCTCCTTCACCACAGCGTGCGAGCGGAGGGCGGCGTCGAGACCCGAAACGGCAGAGACGTTACACCCGGGTGGCTTGATCTCAACCATCTATATCCACTTGCTAACGGCTAAGACTTCCAGGGCGCCTATTAATGGAGGACAATGATCCCCTCTCTCACTACAGAGGAGTAAGATGCAGTAAAGAGAGCTCCACATGCTGATTTCTCCTTCGGTCAACAGTAAGACGTCCCAATTGTATATGACACACCAATGTTACTTTCGGACAACTTTTGATTTTCTGGCAATATTTGTGTCATTAATAGACTTTGTAATATAGTTTACATACAAGTAAGCATAATAAATAAATACATTTTGTCTCCTTTCTGTGAAATCCTGCCTCACTTTATTCTTTCCCTTGCTTCTGTATTGAAAGCTGTTCCTGACTCTCACTAAGTAACTGTGTATAGAGTAGGGGCTGTGTAAACTGTAGAGAAAATTAGGGTAGGGGAGAGTCACTTCGAACAGTTATATCTCAAGTGTTATAAAAGGTAGAATTTTATGGTAAAGGAATTCAGGATAAAAGGTAGAAATAATATACAGGTGCATCTCAATAAATTAGAATATCTTTGAAACGTTCATTCATTTCAGTGATTCAGTAATTCAATTCATACTCAGCAGTCTTCCATGATTGTGTGTCCTACTGAACCAGACTGAGGTACCATTTAAAGGCTTAGGAAACCTTGGCAGGTGACACACTGAATTTACAATACTGAACTTTTTTTACAATATTCAAATTTTCTTAGATTTTGGTTTTCATTACCTGTAATCCATAATCAACATTTACAGAAATAAAACACTTGAAATAGAACGCTCTGTGTGTAAAGAATCTAGAAAATATAGGTCACTTTTTTAATTTAATTACTGAAATATTCTAATTTATTGAGATGCACCTGTAGATAGTACTGCAATCTCCTCTTTCATACGACAAGTTTGGGGTAGTTGCTGTGCCTCCCTGATGACTAATTAGAGTACTTGTGGACTGAGGGCAGCGTTGACAAGTGCTTTCTAATATAGTTGGGTGGGTACCCCCTGGGATAGCTGCGTAGCTTGTGGATCCCTTCAACCAGGGTCGGACTGGGCCACCGACTATTAGTACTCATTTTGTCAATGCAAGGGTTAGGGGTCTGATCGGGATGGTCAGGGGCCCGATATGGCCCCTGACCATCCCGATCGGGCCCCTGACCAAAGGACAGTGGCATAACAATCGTGGTCGCAAGGGCTGCGACTGCAACCGGAGGGGTACGGGGCCTGCTTGAAATGGCTGGGGCCCCGGACTACCATGATAGTGGTCAGGGAAAGCCTGGTTCCCCGACCGCTATGCCTATTGTTAATGGAAAGGGGCCGGGCCCAGGGGAAGTGACAAAAAATAAAAAATAAAATACTCACCTGGCTGTCCTGGGCTCAGCATCGTCTCTGGCGCTTTTCCGGCCTCACTGCAGAGGCCTGTGATTAGGCCCCAGCGGTGACATGGGGCGCGCCAGTGTAATGACGTCATCGCGCCCCACGTGACCGCTGAGGTGCAATCACCGGCCCCAGCGGTGACGTCTGGGGCACGGGACTTGGAGACCAGGGGACCAAGGAAGATGGGAAAGACAGCAGGACAGAGCAAGGATGCCCCGGAGAGGTAAGACAAGGTGAGTATAAGTGTTTCTTATTTTTAATCACTTCTCCTGGGCCTCTACTTATTGTATTCTGTGGTCTGAGGAGACCCCAGAGTGTAATAATAGCACCGGCACTGGGGGGGGGGGCACTGTGGAGCATATACTACTGTGTGGGGGCCACTGTGAGCATATAATACTGTGTGGGGGCCACTGTGAGCATATAATACTGTGTGGGGGCCACTGTGAGCATATAATACTGTGTGGGGGCCACTGTGAGCATATCATACTGTGTGGGGGCCACTGTGAGCATTAAAAACTGTGTGGGAGCTACTGTGGGCATATAATACTGTGTGGGGGCCACTGTTAGCATATAATACTGTGTGGGGGCCACTGTGATCATTAAAAACTGAGTTGGGGGCTACTGTGAGCATATAATACTGTGTGGGGGCCACTGTGAGCATATAATACTGTGTGGGGGGCACTGTGGGCATATAATACTGTGTGGGGGCCACTGCAAGCATATAATACTGTGTGGGGGCCACTGTGGGCATATAATACTGTGTGGGGGCCACTGTGGGCATATGATACTGTGTGGGGGCCACTGCGGAACATATATTGCTGTGTGGGGGCCACTGCAGAGCATATAGTGCTGTGTGAGGGCCACTGTGAGCATATAATACTGTGTGGGGCCATTGTGGAGCATATAAAACTGTGTGGTGGCCACTGCAGAGCATATAATGCTGTGTGGGGGCCACTGCGGAGCATATAATGCTGCTTCAAGAATTCACTCTAGGGAGGGGGTAGGGGACAAAAGTTTTCACTGAGGCCCACAACACCTTAGTTAAGCCTCTGCCAATGCATTGGTAAAATGATGACTAATAGTGGTCAGGGGCCAAATCGGCAACCTCGGGGGCCCCAGGCTGCAGGCAACATTGTAATGATTAAAGATGGACAGCTACCGACGTAGCGCAGCGGCGGGAGACCATCCCTACCTTCTTGTGGTTCCAGCATGACAATATCTAAGTCGCAGAAACTCCAATACTGCTATAGGGGAGACCAGTGAAGGGGCCACTGTATGGGCATACAGTGCACCCTTCAATATTCCCCCCCATACAGTGGCCCCTTCACTGGTCCCCTATACTGTATGGGGACCATTGATGGGGTCATTATATTGTGGGGGGGGGGGGGCAGTGATGGAGGCCAATAGCCTGGGGGGACATTAAAGGGGTTGTGCAGTATAACATTTTTTTTTTTTTAATTACAAAGGGGCAGGTGAAAAAAACAAACAAAAAAACCCCCCAAACTTTCTCTCCTGTCCCCACTGCCTCCCAGCACAGTTTGGCCTGCAGCTCTATTTTTCTATTTTCATCCGGCGGAAGTTCCTTCTGCACGTGACTACCTGTGATGTCATGTGACCCCTGAGGCCAATCAGCGGCGTAAAGGAAGGGACCTGGGACGTCACAGCCAGTGAGGACTTCCGGCAAAAGAAGACAGCGGAGCTGCAGGACCGGACCGTGCTGGGACCTGCTGACACCGGAGGTAAGTATGTTTAGCATGTTTTTTTTTTTTTTTTTTTGGGGGGGGGGGGATTCACCTCCCCCCAGACTAATTAGAAAAAAGAAAAAAAAAATTATACTGGACAACCTCTATAAAGTGTGGCAAATTAGGGAGTTTATTAAAGGGATTGTCCAGGCATAATTTGTTATGGTTTATCCTCAGGATAGGCCATAAATACCTGATCTGTATGGGGCTGACCCCGGACCGATCAGCTGTACGGAGCCACTTCCAGCGCCCATCCTGTACACAATACGGGGGCCGGAAGCAGTAAGCTCTGTCCACTGTGTATTAACCAGGCACCTTCACTGCATCTCAGCACTTATTGAAGTCAGTAGGAGCTGAGCTGCAGTGAAGAGACCGGGTGACTAAACAGTGGATGGAGCTTTCTGCTGCCGGCCCTGTGTTGTGAACAGAACGGGTGCCGGAAGTGGCTCCATACAGCTGATGGGGCCGTGTGTCAGCCCCTAGCGATCAGGTATTCTTTCCTGAGCATAGGCCATAAAAAAGTTTAACCCTGGACAACCCCTTTAATATGCCCCACACAGTTTAATGTCCCCCCCCCACAGGATGTTAGTCCCCATCACTGCTCCCACACAATATAATGGCCCCATCACTGTTCGCAATACAGTATGTGGGACCAGTGAAGAAGCCACTGTATAGGGGGACCAGTGAAGTGGCCATAAAAAAATTTGACCCAGACAACCCCTTAAAAGAGGTTGTCCATAAACTGGAGCAACCACTGTGGTGGCCACCAGGGAGGTGTAAAAATAAATTTTTTTTAAAAAAAGCATACTCGCCTGTCCCCATCACCCCGTTGTGCCCTGCCTGTGTCTGTTCGGTCTCATGGCGACGCCTCATTTCTGGAAATCCTGTACCTAATTAGTCTTCACGGTCATATGAGGTGCAGGACTCCCAGCAAGGAGTCGCCAGTACAAGACTGAATGGACACTGGCAGCAGACAACAGAGCGCTGAGGACAGGTGGGTATGCTTTTTTATTTATTTATTTTTTATTTTATACCTCCCGCAAGGGACATGGGTTGCTCCAATTCCTGGACAACCTCTTCAAAGGATTTATCCATCTTTCTAATATTGATTGCCTGTCCTTAGGATAGGCCAGCAATATTACATCTGCGATGATACAACAGCCAGGACCTCTGCAGATCAGCTTTTCCAGGACAGTGCGGCTACAGGTAACAATTCTAGGAGCCAAGCTGTTCACTTGCCATACAGGGTGTAGCAGTGGGTTTAGGTAGTTCAGTGGTGCACATGGTATGGCGAGTGAGCAGCATGGCTGCCGACATGTTATTACCTTAAGCCCTGTCTCGGTACCGCTGATCTGCAAGGGTGCAATGGTGGGCCCCTACAACCAATTCCACTAGTGGGCCCTAGACATCCCAGTCCGACACTGCCTACAACCCTTTGAATCCCCTACATCTGTTTGCTGTTCCTTAGATATACTATTTGTATTATGCACCTTGTACTGTTTATGGAAATATATGGACACTCAGATACACTTTACGATATGCTGTGCTTGTTTTGATCTGAATGTGATGTTATTGTTATGATTATGGATGTATTTCATCTAAATTTTCAATAAGCTGAATCGGGCCATGGTCATGTCATGAACACACAGATGCACAGCTCATTACCAGACTGATTACTGAGCTATGACCTGGGAATCCATCACATGATCATGTATTGTACATCACATGACTATGGACGGATTTTTATCCACTGGAAGTAAACAATGAATGACAGCAAGCAGAGATCTAGAAAACCCTGAGGAATTGGTATATAAAGAATATCGAAAAATTGTATAACTTTTCATTATACAAGTAATAACATTTATTTGCTGAAACTGAACAATACCTAAACATATTTATATATTTTTTGCTGCCTAAATTATTCTCATTCAGGAATATTCACCTAGACTGAATAAAACATGTTGTATATTAGTTTTTTGCCCTATTTTATACATAGTATAAAAGCTAAAAAATTATACCAGGTATATTATACATATGGTTTTTCCCACATTTGGCCACATGTCTTTTGAAGCTATTCTATCATCTTAGATGATTCTACCCAGTTACACTGTTGAAGATGTGTTGACTGTGGTTTGTTAATGTTCTTGGAAATAATATGATTAAAATGCATTGTCAGAGCTATTGATTATGCCCACTTGCGTCTCATGATACCCTTGTATTTTACCAATTATGCAATATCATTGTAAGAGTCCAGACCACATTTTCAGGGACAAAAAGTTTCCTTCTTATTTTTATATCAATAAATACAATAGTTTAATGATTTGTAGATTGCGACATTAATATATTTACTTTATTCACATTCAGACCTATCACAAGGACACCTGTTCCTCTGGCACCATTACAATGTGTGAAACCGTCACACTCTGTTTTAACCCAGGGTCATAGTTATTAGCCAGACTATGAAAATCCTGCATTGGTCCTCATCCTATGTGATAACAGGTCACCTATTATTGAGGTAGAATCAGATGCTGGTAGTTCAGAGAGGTTAAGGCCTCAGTCACACACTGCAGTTTTTAAATGTGTTTTCTGTAGCCCAACCTAGGAGTGGATCCTAAAGGTAGAAGGAAAGTTTTGAATCCAGACCTAATTTGGCTAAAGAAAATATATTACTACATGGTGTGAATAAGGCATAGGTAGGCTTATATGACACTAATCACCTTGATATTGGCAACTAGTTGACATGAATGATACTTAGATTTCTTGCAGATAGAAAATTGTACACAACATTAATTTATTTTAATGGCACAAAAAAAGTAGTGGTAGCGTTAACCCTTATGTCCAGCATCTCACAACTGGAAATTAAAAAGTATGACTACTGATTTATGGCAGTCCTGCCTGTCAAGTCAGTACATTATCCAGCCTGTCCCAGATTGCACCCAGTTTCAGTGATCATCACAGGCACGGTGTTCCCATTACTGAGAAGGCGCTGGGCACTTCAGGAAAGAAGGCCAGTAATGGCCACATTAAAAAAACAACTCAACTCCTGTCTACTCCCCTGGAGTGGGAATGGAAGACTCACGATTCAAATGTTCCGCTTGTGCATTTAAGGTTTTCTGTATGAAACAGATGGCAGTGCTGATATGAAACCCCAGAATCATCCAGGTGGGTATTGACTGATGAATGACTTCTGATTAAGGTCACTTGTCATCACTATCAGAGGGACTGGATTCACGAGGTAGTAGATGCCGACGGCTTCTTTCCCACAATTTACTGACATTAGTGGTCTCTGTCTCGCTACTACTTGTAAAACTGTCTCTGAAGCTGGCTAAGGGAGGACGCACTTTAGCACCTTTAGCGGTAACTGAGCCTTCAATAGCCTTGCGAAGCTGAAAAAAACAAGCAGATTTTGTTACGATCTATTAGGAAATACCATCAATACATCTTATGGTGGCAAAATGCCTCTGCCATATCCATTGGGTAGTAGTTACCTCTCTCAATGTCACCATCCCAATGAGTCTTCCTATGGAGGTGACATAAGCATGGTCCATCCCAAGCAAGGAGAACACCGTGTGTGCCTGAGAAGAAAATGAACAAGCTAAAACTCATAAAAGTCATATCTGTAAATAATAATAATTGTATTCACCAGCTTTACATTAGTAAAATTACAATGACAAGGGTTAGTCTTTACATGTTTATTGATGTATGTACAGGTGCATCTCAATAAATTAGAATATCTTTGAAACGTTTATTTCTTTCAGTAATTAAATTAAAAAAGTGACCTCCTATATTTTCTAGATTCTTTACACACAGAGTGTTCTATTTCAAGTGTTTTATTTCTGTAAATGTTGATTATGGATTACAGCTAATAAAAACCCAAATCTAAGAAAATTAGAATATTGTAAAAAAGTTCAGTATTGTAAATTCAGTGTTTCACCTGCCAAGGTTTCCTAAGCCTTTAAATGGTCCCTCAGTCTGGTTCAGTAGGATACACAATCATGGAAGACGCTGATTATGGATTGTATTACTGAATTACTGAAATGAATGAACGTTTCAAAAATATTCTAATTTATTGAGATGCACCTGTATTTTAGCTTCTTAATTTTTGTAATATCTGCTAAAAGGTCTTGACCAATACATAGAGAGAAAAAGAGAGCGAGCGAGGATCTTGTAGACTGCATCTATATAGTGAACTACAGGTACAGTATGTCCAAAGCAAGGTATGCACACAAAGACTTAATGGCCTTTTTACAAACACAGATGATCAGGTGAATGAGCCTTTGTAGTAATGCTGATTTCCAGTCCTTGCTCAGTCTAAACACGCCCCTGATCAGCTTGTTTGTTGACTGCTCACATACTTTATGCAGGTAGCTCAGCTGAATTCAGAATTCAGCTGATCTGAGCTGCATTCAGACTGGTAAATCCAGCCTTTACATGGAGTTTCACAGCCTGAATTCAGTCTCTTGGAATTAGGTAAAAACACATGTTCATCTTTCTTTAGGCGGTCTTTCAATCTTGTGTCCTGGTCCTTAAAAGGTTCTCTAATGAGTGCCGGTAAAACAGTTATGTCATCAATTGGTGCTTGTTGCGAGGAAAAGAATATCTACTGTTGTAAAAGAACACTTTTTGTACACACAAGCTGCTCAAGGACATGCTGGATGTAAAAACACAACGCGCAGTGGAGGAAATTTATCAACAAATCTATGCCAGTTTCCTAGAGTAGATGGGTGATAATGTGGCGCATCTTTGGTGCAAGGCCCTTTCGGGACATTTTGGCCTAACATATTTTTTAGTCACACCAGTTGTCTAAGCTAAGCAAACAAGAAGATTTCTGAATACTTGATGGTGACCATAGGTCTATAGGTAAAGTCTTCTTAAATTAAGTTTTAATACTATTCCAAGACATTGACATAGATAGATAGATAGATAGATAGATAGATAGATAGATAGATAGATACTTTATGTAGAGACGTTCTTTCCACCAACTGGAATGGTGCAGGATCAATTTTGCAGTTGTTGAAATTGATTGGTTCATCCAGCTGAAGCTCTTCCCATTCTAAGATCTAATGAACATAAAATAAGTTAGTTTCACAATGGTATCTTTACAATTTGCAAGGCTCAATGGCATGCTCACTGTTAACTACTAATGTGCCTTAAAATGCTTTATCATCAAGAAATGCATGTATGAAAGTAAAATATCTTCCATATAACAGCATATAAGTAGAAACTAGAATAATGAATAAGAATGATACTCTTTGGCTATAATAACATGTCTGATAACAGTATACATTGTTGTCTCTTTGATTTATGCAAATATAATTTTGTGGGGCTCTGTGCTTTAAAGGTAGGATTGCTTTTTGTAGATTGCCTACAAATACAGTAAATTATTACAAAATATAATCCATTATTTATATAATATTAGGTAGTGAGAAGCTGGTACCTCAATACAGATTCAGTACAGCTACTTATAGTGTCAGGTAAGGGTAGCTGCATTGAGCGACTCTGGGCAGCTGGTCCCAGACAGTTTATTAAAGGGAACCTATCAGGTGTTTTTTTGAATGGCCTTACTGCTTATGCATCCTCCTTAAAAACAGGATGACTGTCAGGACTTGGTGGGGTGGTTTTTTTCCACCACAAACTGGCTCCATCATGTGCAGCATTAAGTAATTCCCTTTCCATTGCTGTCCCTCTGTAATCTTTCTGTTGCAGCAAACTAAAGTTATAAATGTTTGTAAGCATAAAGAGTTGTATGTAAACTACTGTCAGTAGTCATGGTGGGCAGGGAGCAGCATCAGACTAGGCTTAAAGAGGACCTTTCACATCCTCATGTATATGCGGTTTTACATACCGCTAGAAAGCTGACAGCGGCTTTCCTGGTATGTGCCCCGGGGCTGGAGATATCGGGGGTCTAAATTTCACCGTTCACTGTCAGAAGGGCGTTCCTGACAGTCTAGCTGCGCTGTGAGGAACGCCCTCCCTGACTGTGCTCGTCCATAGAACTGTACTGGGGGGGGGTGGGGGGGCGTTCCTTACCGCTCAGCGTCATCACTGGGCGGTAAGGAACGCCCCCTCTCTCTGTCCTCGTCCACAGCCGAGTACTGTCAGAGAGGGCATTCCTTACAGCCCAGTGATGTCGCTAATCTGTAAGGAACGCCCCCCAGTACAAGTCTATGGACGAGTACTGTCAGGAAGGGCGTTCCTCACAGCGCAGCTAGACTGTCAGGAATGCCCTTCTGACGGTGAACGGTGAAATTTAGACCCCCAATATCTCCATATAACGGGAAAGCCGGCAGCGCGATGAATTCAGTGCGCTGTCGGCTTTCTAGCGGTATGTAAAACAGCATATACATGAGGACGTGAAAGGTCCTCTTTAAGCTGTTCCCCATCTGCAGCATCCTAGTGGACACTGCTTAAATTGTCACTGTGGTTATATATATATGTTGTGAGAGTATGAACCTAGAGGGCACTAGGGAGCGACCCAGGCCAGCCCTGAAAAGGCCCTCAGCCACACCTTTGGGTGGGGGCGTGTATCTCCAGAAGGCTGGAGAAACCTGCATGGAGCAGGAAATGGTGGACCAGCTAGGACAGACAGAGAGGGTCTGTCCCAGAAGGGCTGGCGTCCACAGAGGACTGTTGCTAGAGCTGAGTAACAGTCAGGACAGTTAGGGGCTCAAGGAGTGAGTTAGGCCCTAACTGTGGCATAGGTTTTGTTTGTTGTTTTGTTATGTTGCCCTTAAGCTGTAATAAAGCCACTTTGTTTTAAATTGGCACTGTCTGAACGCTGTCTCACCGGCGCCCAGTACCATGAACCACCGCTGTTGGGACCAGGAAAAGCCACCATTTGAGTCTAATTCCCCCAAGTTGTCACAATGTATTTCATATTGTTTTATGTGTGTTTACCCCTTTATGTTTTGCAGCTTCCAATTTGTTTGTTTTTTTTTTAAATCTGTTTTTATTCATTTTTAAAGCAGAATAATACAAGCAGATCAATTCAATTTTGGGAGAAAGACAATATCATATGTGTTACATGTGCACATTAAAGGAAACCCTGTAAGAAATATAGAAAGCTGGACATACAAATAAACTCAAATGAGATATTCCAGGTGAAGGGAAAAAGCCAGGTTATGTGAAATGTCAAACCGTCCACCCCCCAACAGAAACAATGAGAATATTAAAATGATAGGTAATATAAAGAGACAGGTAGGATCAGTACAGCCTATATAAAACAGGAAGAGTTGGTGTGGGGCAGCTTGGATAATGGTGACATTACACAAAAAGCAATATCAACTCCCTATCCCTACAGGGGTGGGGTGGGAGTTCTTGGTTGTGGAAGGCAGGAATGGGAGCAAGATAAGTGAAGTGAGGACATTATAAACTCTGGCCAAAATGTGAAAACAGTACAAGGGCAATCAGGAAAGTCAGAAGCGACGTGTCCTCCAACTCAACTGTAGACCCACCTGTGATTGTGTCATTGTATCTATCTCATCCATGTCTTCTCCCTGAAACACAACATCTAGTTTACCTTACATCAATTGGAGCATCACATGAATAAATATGGAAGGAGATAAATTGATTGAATGTTACTCTTCTTTATAGGATTTCATAAGATTAATTCCATTAATGATAGAGACAGCTTGTCCTTGCATATACATGAGCACATGCACAGACTAAACAAGCATATAATCTATAGTAGAAGTTGCTGTAGATTAGTGGCAATGTGACATAAAAGCACATGGTATCGGTTGTTTACTTACCTTCAGACGCAGCTGTTTCCATTTGGACTTAACCTTTGAGGCAGATGCACGATTCTCTGCAGACTTATGTTAGCAACAACACAGAAAACAAATTTGAGCACTGCATGGTGAGTAATGGTAATGGCGTGAAAGGGCAAAGAAAAGGGATGGTTAGTGGGTGAGTAATATCACAAAGACAGGAGCAGGTCTGATTGACGGAGATATGATGTAATGAAAATGCATGTTCTGCACACAACATGCAGCACAGGCAAGGTGAAAGTAATTGTACAGCACAGATGCCCCCTTACCTCTACGTTTTCACTTAATTCTTTGGCACAGAATATATTTTTCAAGGCAGCTACAGAATTATCGGAATCATCTGTAAGTAAAAGATAACAGATATACCACTGCTCTTCTCTGCTGCAAATCAGAAGCCTACTAAGTAGTCTAAAGTACCTTGGGAATGTTCTGTCAGGCTACTCTGGTTGCGTTTCAGAGCCGATTTAAGGGGTTTCCGATTTTCCCCTACTCTTGGTGGAGAAAATGAGGATTCCTCTGTTTCTATCTAGAAAATAGTAGTATTTGAATATATGACTCTGCTGACACATAGTAGGAATGGCACTTATATAGTACATACTGAATCCTAAAACAATAATGTGACTGAGAGTAAGGGGGAATTTATCATGCGAGGTATTTTTGAAGTCAGTTGTACATTCATAAAATGGTTGCATTTTTAATATGTCTAGAAATATTTCTTTAGTTTTGTTTTGGAGGTGTATTTACAAATGTGGGCCATAGATTTTTCAGCAGGAATATTAAGATTATCACTCCAAGCAAAGGCCAAAGATGGCTGTACAAATGAAATCAATATTGGTTGAGCCCACCCATTAAGGTGCAACTAGATGACCATCTATTGTGTCCCCAATGGCATGTTGTTTGAAAGAAAGATTAGTCTGTTAGATTTCAACATGTCTGATCCTTTTGTCTTTGTCAGCATGACGAAACAGCTATCTAATGTGTATGACCAGCTTAAGGCCTCAAGCACAAGGTTGTATTAGTAAACTATTAAATAAATCCATAATATGGCATCCATAGACTGCTATGAGCCCATACTGTATATATATATACCTGTGCCTGATTTTATATGGTGGATTTCTTCTACAGTAAAATAATGCCTAATGGAATGGCACCTAAGCCTTTATGCTGCTAGTTACTTTCTAGAGATGTGAAATACAATGCTCCTAGTTATGATAGTAACATTTTACTGCTATCGATATAACATTACTCAGGTTTACACAAGCAATACAGTAAATTAGTGAAAAGTGATGTGAAGGTAAATACTCCATTCAAGCACTGACATCACCAGTATAGATGCATCTTTTCACCTGAAACCGCACACTGCTCTCCACTTCTTTCCTTCCCCCGTTCTCTTTATCTCTCAGCTGCTGCAGGCGACGTTTTCTGCTGAGCTGAAACCGCAGCAAAGACACCAGCTGAGCGCAGTCAATGGAGCCCAGCAACACCATGGACTCTGGAGAAAGATACAATCATTGCATCAATATTTCATTACCACTTCTTTCACTGCACACATCCTTAATATTAATGATGGAGGAAAAACTATAACATACCACCTTTATTTTCACAGCATTGTCACAAGCAAGTCATTACTATTATACAAATAGATTTAATCTGGGCCCAGAATGCTGTGAAATATTATAGACTCTCTAGATGCAAGCACATTTGTAAGTCACTCAAGGTATATTTTGTATATAAAGTAGAACTTTTGTCTATGTCACTGAGACATTTCATACCATGTCTACTGGCACTGTCAGGAGGGGTATCCAAACATATGCTGTCCTTTTGGTGTAAATTTGACAGGTCAGCACCTTTTTTCTTGTCCACTATAAAATAATATAGGACACTGTAGTTTTTGGGTATGGGTATATATCCAAAGCATGAGTAAACAATCAAAAAATTTCTTATCCTTAAATGCCTCAACTGTACGCCAAAAACATGGTATGAAAGGTGCTTCAATACTTGTGACAGGCTGCATTTTGACATGTCCAACCCACCAGCTTCATCCACACAGCGCATATCTCTGTGCTTTATTCTATTTTTTATGATAGTAGGTATTTCATCTATGATTTAGCTTGAGGCTACACACAGAAGTCTGTTGAGAGATTTTCCAATCTTAACTATATTGACGCAGGTGCTGTTCAAAGGATAACATTTTTGGATGTTAAAACTTAAGAATAGGAAGCTGTCACAGCCCCGTTCCTGTTACTTAACCTCACAGAACAGTAAGACGATGTAACCTGTAACAGCCTATGTATAACTCAAATATCATTCCAGTAAAACATTTTCTGTTAGATACCTTATCAAGTGACCTAGAAAAGCAGCTATTAATTGGTTGTAGGTGAAAGTATCTGTTAAGCTTCAGGACATTGTGAATATATTCTGAATAAATCCAGGCGCCTGGCATATATGAAGAGAAGGCCAAAATAACGGGGCACATTTATAATACTGTCTAAAATAAAAAGAGCACCAATCTAGAGGAGACAAGCCAAAGATGCACCAAATTTATCATGCATGCGTGATAGATTTGGCACCTTGACAGACAAGTTAGACAGTACAACCTGACTAGTTGTCTATACAGCAGTATTTTACAGCAAAATTGTGGCAGAACTTATTAATACAGTATACTTAGTGCATTTAAGGACTCCACACAGAGATGCTCTCTTTTCTAGAAAAGCAACTAAAACATGTAGCAAATCTGTTGCATGGCATGCACAGTGGTTGCTCCTGTTTCCTGTCACATTTGCCATAGCTAATCTGCCCTAATGTTTTGTCATGAGTGAGAAAAGTGCTCAAGCAGTTCTGACAAAGCAGCTATATTCTTCCTCACTTTACTATGAAAGTAATCCCACAATTCCAATGGAGTTCTGATAGATCAGAGAAACATTAAATTCCTGAACTAAAGGGCGCTATGAAATGCTCACACATCTCTATTGCTGAAAATCTAACAACATCCTAAGTAAACACTCACTGATTTGAAGGGCTCTTTCCTCAGAATGCTGTGTCAGATTTTCAGTAACAAATCTCTGAGCTCAGTCAAGGGGGCTGAGTGCTCTATATATACACAACCATGACAATATCACAAGATCACTTTGCCTACAGTTGTGGAAACAAAAAGCCGGACTACTATTTATTTATTCATGTTGCTTATAAAGCCCCAACATATACCACAGAGATTGCCATTCCGTACATCAGTGCCTGTCACCAATGTCACCTGCCTGAACACATAAGATAATGATCAGCTGTCCATGGGATCATCCCTTTGAGCAACACAGGAGACTAAACTGGCCAACCAGGGAGTCAGTCCAAAATGATGCCTCCTTGGTGCTTGCACCAAGGAACAAATGATAGGCTGATCATACCATACACAAGACCAAAATTTTCCAACCTGGTCAATCACATTTTCTTTGGCCGCTGCAATCAACAATTGTTTGCTTTAATTTTTGAAATGATGGTTGGCTAAAGATCTGCAATTACAGTTGACTTTTATTTGGTGTATGGGCAGCTTTAGACAAGCATAGACATTAGGGCCAATGTATTAGGCAGCCAATTAAAGGGGTATTCTGGGACCTAAATACTATCCTTAGGACAGATCATTAATAGTAGATTGGTGGGGGAGGTCTGACACCCAGCATCCCTATGATTGGCTGCTCAAAGTGGCAGCAGGGCTTGGGTGAGAGCTGCTTCCGCTTCATGGAAGTCATATTCATTTGTTAGATAGCCTGTTCGCAGCTCAAATGAAAGGGACTGAACAGCTCGATCGAGCACAGCCACTACACAATGTACTGCCTGCAAAGCACCTCTCAACACTGTGACCTTTGAGACTCTCGCCAATCTGATATTGATGACCAATCCTATGAATAGGTCATCAATATTCACATCATGGAAAACCCCCTTTAACCTGCTACTATGTTTTTGGAGTGTGGGTGTAATCTGGAGAACCTGGAGTAAAACCACACAAATAGATACATACTCCATGTATACATACTCCATGTATATGTTACCTTGGTCAGATAATAACCCGGGAGCCCAAGGCCTTTATCTTTTATGTTATTAAAAGTGAAAATCTATTTGGCGAAGTATGATTTAATAAAGAAATCACCTGCAGAGTTCTAAGTTTTCTTGAGCTTATCTGGGGGATTGTCGCAGAAGGTGGAACTGAGGGGGCACAGATATGTAAACAGACTTAAGCTCCCAAAACCTTCATGTGCTCTGCCTATTAACCCAAAATGCATTTCTTCTGGCTCAACTCACAGTTTTAATTTTCCTGCAGATTTTGCTATCAGCTATTTTAAGAAAAACTGTGGAAAAAAGAGGTAAAAGTTCTGAAATATACCTCATTGCATTTGGTTAAAGTGAAAAAAAAAAGAAAAGAGTAAATTTTCTAATAAATTGCAGTCCCCTGATATAGGAACATCACATTGCAGTAACATTTAGTACCGAAATTGGAAGCTGATTCTCTGGGACAGTATTTTGCACAAATTTACTTTAATTCCCCCAGCAACCTGGTCAGTAGCTTAGTAATATTTCCAGTCAACAGACTGGAGCCAGAAGGGTTAAT
This sequence comes from Leptodactylus fallax, assembly GCA_947044405.1. Taxonomy (NCBI): domain Eukaryota; kingdom Metazoa; phylum Chordata; class Amphibia; order Anura; family Leptodactylidae; genus Leptodactylus; species Leptodactylus fallax. Next base: position 3,918,125 of record CAMRHE010000022.1, on the reverse strand, counting down.
AGTAGCGTTCTGATTCCTCCAGCAGTGCTATCCATGTGCTAGATCTCACAACATAAACACGTTACTGCGCAGCACAATGGAGCTAATGGTAAAGGGCATATAATTCTTATTTTACTTCACTCATTTCTGTTGCTGTGGAAACTAGGCATCTTCAGTTGCTATGGTTATGAAACCAGTTAGGTAAAAGAGAAATGAGGGTGATACTGGAAATTGGCACTTCCCTGACCACAGAGTTGGTGTGACTGGCAGAATAATATACCATTACTCCAGGCATGTTGTTAGTAAAGGAGTGAATGGTGCCTTAGCCTAGCATTTACAATTAAGCTTCATGTAATTTTCTATGTGAATGATTTCAGTTTTGCTTGTCATAATGTGTTTGGCTGCTGGTACCTCATAGGGGTCAGAGTCCATTGGATTGCAGGATTTCACAAAATCAGAAAATGAAACATTATGAGGTAAAAATGAATGGTCAGTAGGCAAATATAACGGATAATGCTAGTACAAGTTAGCAGTATGTAGCATAGTGCTGGTGATCATTTCTATATATACCATACTTTTAAAATGTGCTGCCTCTGTCAAATAATATTTTCTTCTTTTCTGGAATAATGAGTGCAGAAAACCCAAACTACATGGCAAGGTCCACTAGACTTCCAAAACCCCTGAATTTCTCAGTTTCTCCTAGCAGTTTATAGCGGATCTTTTACCACCTCTATCAACTCCAGTTGTTAACTACAGCAGCTTCAAAACTGCCCTAAAATCATATCTGTATAGTCAGGCTTATCACATAACCTGAAAACAGTGTAGTGTGCGGAGGTGTAGAACAATAACATTTCTTATGCTTCCTCCACTGTTCCTCAGATCCTGTCCTCTCCATCTAGAAGTTACACTGCACTCCTTGCACTTGGTATCTGTTTATTCACAGATACAGGCTGCGCATTGTATCAAACAAGCCCTCTGACCTCTTGTGTCCCCCTATCTCCTCATAGAATGTAAGCTCTTGCGAGCAGGGCCCTCAGTCCTATTGTTTGATATGTTTATTTCTTTGTCACATTGTAATGTTTCATATTGCCTGTTAATGTGTCCTCTGATTTGTAAAGTGCTATGAACTATGTTGGCGCTATATAAATAAAGTTGTTATTATTATTATTATGTGTTAATAGGCTCCGTTCCACTGATTCCAGAGCAGTTGGAGTTTTTTTTTTTGTAGCCTACACCCAAGCAATCAATACAGTTAGATTTGGTGCCTGTTGTGCTATTTAGACTGTGTAATGTCAGAAGGGCGGTGTCAGGCAGGGGATGTGATTCAGAGACCTAATCAGAAGTAGACAGTGTCAGAGCTCAGAATCACACCCCTTGTCTGCTCCTGCCTGACACTGTCCAACAATAGAAATCCTAAATAGCATATCAGGCACTAAAATTAACGGCACTTATTGCTCAGGAACGGTGGGGGCTACAGAAAAAATTTCAACTTTGCCAGCATCAGTGGAGCAGCGCTTATTAAATGATGCATAGGGCTGGACTTGGCGGAAGTGGTAAAAGGTCCACTTTAATTTAAAAGATGTCTAGGAGACAGACCCAAGTCACCAAATACAGGGACAAATGCACATTATATAGAATGTAGCACGGTTATTGAGCAGATATCATGACCAAGTGGATGCAAATTCCATTGCACAAATGAAGTATATTGCAAAGTGGCTTTTATTAGTGAGTATCACAACATTTTAGGTTACAATTCTCTTATTTTAGCTTCAGTCAGGGGCGTAGCTATAGGAGGTGTTGATGTAGCAGTCGCTACCAGGCCCTAGACCCCAAGTGTCTCTATGCTGTATAAAATATATTACTATTTTAAATGGCACAAGGTAAGTAGGGGCCATGTTAAAGGGGTTTTCCAGGCAAAAAAATGATTTTTTTTTAAAAAAGGTCTGTTAGTGCTATTAATGGGTTAATAAATGCACCCATATACCTTTTCTGGGTGTCTCTGGGAGCTCCTGGCATCTTCTGCATTTGTTTACATGGTTCAGCTTCCTGCTACGTAGCTTCCACACTAGCTCCATCTCATCTCACACCCCCCTTCCTCTCTCCCTCCCTCCCATACACCCCCCGCCCTGTCTCTCTAGCTATCCCGCCCCCCCCGACCCCATTATACTTACGTGACTTCCTTCCAGTCTTCCTCCAGCGGGACGGCCCCTCCCTCTTTTCTGATTCTGCTGGTGCGCAGTAGTCCCACCGCTGCTTTGTGCTCTGCAGCCGACTATCCACCTCTACTGCGCAGGCTTGGTAGTGACGTTCCGTTTCCGGAAACGGGGAAATGGATCGTCACCGGATAACCAGAAAATGTCCCTGGGGCAGTCACATGACATGGTCACATATGGGTAAATATACATTTTTGATAAATTATGTTATTTAGAAAGTATGCGGGGGGGGGGGGTGTTTAGATTAGTGTAGGAATTAGCTTTGATCCTGGACAACCCCTTTAAATATTTTGCACTGGGGCCTAGATGCTTTAAGTTACACCTCTGGCTTCAGTCCTCTTATTTTTTTCCGTTTTGTCAATCTTTTTCACTTTATTAATTCACAAATTCCTTAGCGACCACCCACTGTCTTTTAAGAGTGGGTGGTGCAGGTACTAGGCATTTGCAGTAAATCTCCTACTCCTTCAATCTAGCAGGAGCAGGTTAGGCCTGTCTTCTCCTTTCCACATTACATAAATGCTATGTATTGAAAAGGGGTTGTGGCATCTGATTCAGAGATCATATGATTGCCAGCTGCTCACTGGCTTCCCAGAGCTGTTGGCTCTTAAAAAACTCTGATTGTCATGACTAATGTCATTATAGGGGTCTGTTTTAGCAGTGTTACAGTGGGAAAACTGCAAAATAATACATAAAGGTGTGAATGTGTCCCAGGGGTCTTTTGATGACCTCATGGAGGACATAATATATAAATACTAATTAAAAGAAAAATTAAAAATAAATACAAATAAAAGAATAAAAAGAACACGCCAATGCAAACTGTTGCCATAGCCAAGACTATGTTACCAAACAAACACCATCATATGAAAACAAGAGTCTATTAAAAGGATGTTAATGAACAGCCCTGTGTGTCATAAAGAAAAATTGTGTGAAAATTATTTTGGTAGCCCAAGAAATAAAAAGTTTATAGCCTTTAAATACCACTTTTGCAAAAACACTAAACCACATCCGGTCATTAAATGGGTTTTCTGAGCTTCAAGTATTTATAGCAGGTCTTCAATATCAGATTGTGGGTGCCCAACACCAAGAACCCCGTTCCCGATCAGCTGTTCTTGGCAGCAGTTGATAACAGAACCAAAAAAAAGGAACTAGCCGGAATCACAGCACTGTTCCCTGTTTAGTCAGCCATTCACTTAAATGGAAGCTAAACTGCAGTAACCTAGCCCAGGCACTACATAGGGCAGAGAACTTTCACAGTATCTTATGAAAGAGAACTACATACTACATATATTTAAAACCATTGTGATATGACTTCTCTAGTGTCTTGTTTACTTTTGCACATACTATTTTCTAATCCTCTAATCGTTTTACCTGCCGATTCCACCAAAGCCAGGTTCTTCAACCGACAGTCTGTAAGCAGTTCCTGAAGCTCTCTGTACTTGGTGTTTAATGATAAAAACGGAATATTTCTTAGCATAATGTCCTCAACCCGTACATTGTACCTCCTGGAACAGAAATATAAAAGAATAATGTATCTGGTAGACTGCCTCAACCAGGTGGTAATGGTCATATTACATTACTACACATTTTGCAGATAAAAAGGGATGATTTTATGCATCCTTCTGAAGACTTTGGGAATTGGGCAGTGTGACTTTACTGATGTTGGTACTGGATGAAGTGTGTAAATACATGATATATACAGGGCTGTTTTCACACATTGGTGGGCTCAGTGCAAAGGTTTTATAAATGGGCAACTCCATCACCGCCCCTTAGAAATACCTGACCCACCCAAATTATAATGCCCCGTCAGTGGCTCCTACATGGTATAATGCCCCTTAGTGGCTCTCATAAAGTATAATGCCTCCTTAGTTGTCCCACAAAATATAATGACCCGCAGTAGCCCATCACCCCCTGCAGAGGCATCAGACACTAACCTGTCCCACCCCGATGGCCTCCTCAGTATAATGTCCCCTTTTCAGATTGCCCCCCCGGGTATCATGTCCCCTTTCCAGGTTGTCCCCCACACAGTAAAATGTCCCCTTTTAGGTTGCCCCAACAGTATCATGTGCCCTTTCTAGGTCCCCCCCCCCCCACAGTATAATGTCCCCTTTCAAAGTTGCCCCCACCAGTATCATGTCCTCTTTCCAGGTTATTATTTATTTATTTATTATGCTTACTTATATAGCGCCATCATATTCCGTAGCACTTTACAGACACTGACCGTCACTGTCCCATATAGGGCTCACAATCTACATTCCCTAACAGTATGTCTTTGGAGTGTGGGAGAAAAACGGAGTACCCGGAGGAAACCCACGCAAGCACGGGGACCCCACCCCAGTATCAATCAAATAAAGAAAGAAAAAAAAAAACACCTAATACTCACTTTTCGCCGTTCTCCTGTTGCCTTCTGTTTCTGCTCCCAGCAGCTTCAGGGAGCAACAGGTGCGATGTAAGTTACGTCACTACATCTAGCCTACTGCTCACCACTGTACTGCACTCATCTTTGTCCAGTGGGTCATTACAATTAGGGCGATACCATATTTATATTGATTTTGTTTTTTATTTTATTTATGTTTTACCACGTATACTAGTAAATTGTAATTTTTACAAAAATGATTTTCTTGACATCATATTCTGTTTTGTTGAAGGAGATATGTAAGGGCTCTTTATTTGTGGGGCACCTTTTCATTTTTATTGGTACCAATTTTTGGTATGTATGACTTTTTGATCACTTTTATTGCTATTTTTTGGGGGGAAAGCGAGGTGACCAAAATACATTAATTTGCTTATTTTTTACTTTTTTTTTCCTGTCCCACAAGGGGACTTGATCTGGGATCTGCTGATCCCCAGTGCAATGTATTGCAATACCTTGTATTGCAGTACATTGCATATAGGTTCCCTATGTGCAATAGGGATAGGCAGCCAGTAGACTGTTCCTCGGCCTCCTGGCAGTCATGGCCACCCCTCGGGCACTGTGACTTCATCATAGAAAATGCAAAGGGTTACGGGAGGACGCAAATCTTGCCCCAAACAACCCAGATGTTGTGATCGTTATTCATCACAGCATTTGAGGAGTAAGCTACTAGAGTTGGAATATTTACTGACTCTGGCGACTAGTCCCTGGTCTCGGCTGTATAATACAGTTGAGACCTGGAAGTCATGCCACAGACACAGCTACTGTCCCCACGACATGAAAGCACCGTACTACTATGGTGCTGAACGTTAATTATATGCTCAGCGTGGAGTAATATTACAGCACAGAGTGGGACGGGGTTAAAAGCTGATAAATTCTTTAAATGTTTGCTCCCTGAACAAAAATCTGTCACACTGAGAATGCAGTTCAATCTGCATGTAACATGTTATAGAGTTGTGGGAGCTGAGAAGATTGATATATAGTTTTATGAGAAAGGAATCAGCATAGGTGTCCAGCGAGAACTCTCAGTAATGGCCTTCCCTGTATGAGACTATATACAGAGATAGCTGGAAGTCACTGATTAGGAGCGCCCATTGGACTCCTAAAACAAAAATGAGCAAAGAGCTAGATTAGTTAGTTTTACAGAATCTTTTCCCGCAAAATCATCCCTTAGCTTTAATTACAATAGAAAAGTTAAAGGCATTGTCCAGGATAAGAGTTTTTTTTGCAAGGGGGTCAGGGAAGGTGAAATAAAAGTAACCCATATTCACCTGTCCCCGGTTCTCTGGTTTCTGCCACCGCAGTCCGATCCTGCTGCTGCTGGGAGCCAAAGGAAAGGACACGGGACGTCACTAGGCTGCTGATTGCCCTCAGTGGTGTGCGGCTGGGACTTCTGCCAAAACAAGACCCCGGAGCAGCAGGACCGGACAGTGGTGGGAGACACTGGAGCACTGGGGACAGGAGAGTATGTTTTTTTATTTTCCACCTTCCCCGGCCACTTTCCAAAAAAAAAAGCAAAAAAAAAAAAAACGCTTATCCTGAAAAGACAACCCCTTTAAGAAATGAATGAGGCCCTTCTCTGTCAATCCAGTTGCATTATTCATGGAGGGCAGTAGTGTTGTGTGTGTGTGTCCAACATGTGGTATTTGAGTCAATAAAGAATGGCAATAGTGGAGGCCTATGTACCCACAAACTCATTCAAAGAAAACACAGCATGGTTTTGCTGGTCAAGTTTTAGACCTTCCCTTTCCAGGAAAAATAGCAGTATATGAACAGTATACAATGTTGAAAAACAAACAAACAAAAAAAAAATAGACAGCCTTGGATTTGCACATCCATCGCTGTTGAAGACATCTAGGAGAGGATTGTGTGTAGTCAGAGGAAATCAATGCAGAAATTAATTATCCCAGCAAGCACACGTCAACCACACCAAGTGTCAGTCTGTAGTGTCCCTATGAGACTACCAATGGAAGGGTTTTGAATATCTTGCTAATATTTTTGCACCTTAAGAAATCCTATAACTTTAAATGGGCTGAATCTTTGAGGTTAGAGTTAACAAGATGGTACATTACTCAACTAGAAAATTGTAATTAGGAAGAGGAGACTCATAGTTTTTTTCCTTTCTCCTAGAAGGAGGAAGATTAGGTCAACTTAAATGCTGGCCACAAGTCAAAAATTCAATATCACAGGAGATGAGGTATTAATTGCTTATTTTTTGGAGTGGTGTAGGCAACAGAGACTTTGAGGGGGATTCTGGATGGACCTCATGCCTACGACTCAACCTATAAGCCTTGTGCTAGGTTGGGCACGCAGCTTTTCCAACAGCAGGTATATTATGGTTAGAGATGAGCGAATTTCTCAAAAGTTCGATTCGGCAGTTCGATTCGAAATTCCCAAAAAATCAGGGTTGGTGCACAATTATGGGGATGCAGACTGTAGGTCGTATATTATTTGATGAAAAGACCTGTATATATGCAAATTAAAGCAATTCTATGCACAGGTAACTAATCACACATGTGAGTATTGATTCTTTCAGCAAGATCGGGTAACTTACCATACATTGTATGTGCCCTTGTACTGAGATTATGAAGCAGACAAAAGAGCATATAGTGAGCAAAGGGACATAAGGCCTATGTAACGTCTCTGCCTGTTCGGGTCTCTACGCCACCCTCCGCTCGCACAATGCAGCACAGGAGGCGTGTTCAGTTTGATTCCTTGCTTAGGGTTCTTGTTGCTTTGTCTGAACACTGCTCTATTACCTCTTCTCTGAAATTGATTTTCTATGATAACCATCTCCTGCTCCTTGTTTTCTCTGCTCCTCAAATAGTTAATCTTAGCCTTGCCTGTGTGATTGCCAGCCTATCTACCAATCAAGTCTGGGGCAGGTCCTGGACTTCCTATAAACAGGTCATCTGTTCACAAATGGTTGCTGGCTATTGTGACTTTGTCCTCGCTAAGCTTTCTTCTTGCTCTGATTGTATTGTACTTACTAATTCTGAACTTTGGCTTTACTTGTGACTACTGTTTTGGATTTCGATTTGGTACTGCTTTGTCTCTCTGGCTTTAACCCTTGGCTTGCTGACTCCTCTTCCATGTTGTTTGTCTTGTCTGCATTTTGTGTTGTCACTTATTCAGAGAAGGAATTTCCGCCCAGTTGCTCCTGTTATTAGGACAGTTGTGGCAATTAGGTAGGGACAGGGGCTGGGTCGAGTTTAGGGCTCACTGTCTCTGTCTTTTCCTTCTTCCATTGCTCCAGCAGCAGCACTAGGGAATTGCACATCTAGCAATTCCCTTATAGCCTAACAGTGTTCAACGTTTATCTGTGGGGCTACCTTAGGCTCACAGTTTATGAAACAAATCCCAACATTACCCGAACTGAAACAACAATTTGAAATTCTTGTCCAGAATTTCAAATGTGTAGTGTTGCAAAAAGGTGTTCCTAAACATGATAAGAAAGGCAACTTTATATAGCCACTGGTGGAAGCCACTTCCTGCATCTCCTCTAAGGGTTAAGAATGTTACTTCTATTATACTGTGCAAATCACGGAAAGGAAAGAAGGTTCTGTTTTTATGGCCCACCCTGTATATATAAATATGATCAGCTCCTCCTGCTCTATAATATGCTGCCTACAAAATGGACTGCAATTTCAAAGTAACAGGTTATCCTAAAAGCTATTTTCTTTTTCATGTCAAGATAGTTTATTAGGTGTCTGCTGAAAATATATGGGTGTGTTTTTCATGGCAAAAAACCTACATTTATAAGTTATGTGTGAGTGAGAATAAAAGTATGATTTTCTATTCAAAAACTCAACTTGTCAATTTTTCATTTCAAGTGCTTCTCATTATTCTGCTTTTCTAAGAGCATTCTGCAGTTTTCAGAAAAAAAGAATATCACTATATTATGATACTATACCTTCTCTAAAGGTATTGTAAACGCTGAATGAAAAAAAAAAAATGAGAGGGCCTTACTGATGTGCATATCACTTTAAAACAGCAAATTAAACGAAATGGCATAAGGTAATAGCTGGCTAGCAGTGGTAAGTATTCTTAGACATACCATATTTTCTAGGAAAGAAATGTGCTTAACATCGCCTCCCAGTGGCCATACTATGCAAAATGCATAGAATGCCAGGCTGCTAAGAAGGATTTATAATGGCATTTACAGTGCATACCCTGATAAATGAGTATTGCAGCCAACTTATGGATTTTATAACTTAAGGATGTGACTGCAATCTTAACAGGAACTAAATAAAATGTATAACAATATGTAGCAGGAGAGAGCATAGTGAATTCTGCTATAGCAGAAAGAGTAATACATTTAGGCTGGGGCCCCAGGTTGCGGAAACGCAGCTTTTTTTGTTGCAGGTTTTGTTGCGTTTTTTTGAGCCAAAGCCAAGAATGGCTACAAATGGACTGGGAAATATATAGGAAGTTCTTATACTTCTCCCTTCTCCTCAAATCCCACTCCTGGCTTTGGCTCAAACTGCAACAACATCTGCAACAAAAAAAACTGCGTTTCCACAACTTGGGGCTTTAGCCTTAGTCTAATTTTTTACTCCTGTGTTTTTCAATCAGTAGCTTGACACATGCAGTTCTTTGCAATCATTGGCATGGTTTTCATTTACGTGTAGTATGCTAGTACCTTATAAGTCTCCAATACCCTATAAGATTTGATCTGTCATTTATTTTTAAAGGGGTTTCTAGGATCTAACAATGATTGACTATCTTTAACAAAGCCTGAAGACTCTATGTGTACATAATCAGAGAATGTCTCAGGGTAGTACCCTCTAGAGACAGGCGTCAAATGGATGGTCTATGTTAAAAATGATCAAATTTTTGGAATGTGTTTTTTGGCCACACGGCTTTTAGGCTAAGGCCCCAGGTAGTGGGCAGCAGCAAAAAAGCGCTGCAACGCATCACGGTTTTTACTGCAGCACTTTTCACCGAAAGTCTGCAGAACTTTCCTGTGCGGACTTTCTGCTTCCATTATATCTATAGGGAAACCGCCGGCGTTTCTGTAGGTATAATTGCGCGTATAATTTCACGTATTTTTCTGCAAAGTGACTGTGACTGTTTACGCCACGTGGGACCCGGCCTTAGCTGTAAAATGATTGTGTTTTTGCCGGCCAATAATTGTCCTCAAGGCAAAAAGAGGATGCCATTCGGAACATGTGAGAACACCCTAAGGCTAAGGACCCATGTTGCAGAAATGCAGCGTTTTTTGTTGCAGATGCTGCTGTGGAAGCACTTAGACGTTTCCCTTCTATTAATCCCACTCCACTCCCTTAGTTAAAAAAAATTCAGCAAAATCTGCAACAAAAAACGCTGCAATTCAGCAAAGTGGGACCTTAGCCTAAGGGTAGTTTTATGCCGTTATAGAACCCACATGAAAAAGGTTCAGCTTTTCACCTTGAATTTGCTCACTGAGAATAGCACTGACTCAGTACTGCAAATCCTTCAGTTTTTTTGCAGTGCAGTGTTCAAATGAAAGTTTCCAAGAGCACTGCTATGCAAGGAAAGCAGTGAATGGACCATAGTAGTGCATCGGCACTATGCAACCTTCAGCGCACTGTCAGCTTTCCCAGTATGTGCCCCGGGGGTGGAGATATCGGTGCCGTTAGTTTCAGCACCGATATCTCCCCGCTGTCAGAAGGGCGTTCCTCATAGCTCAGCGTCATCGCTGTACCCCCGACAGTACTCGTCTATAGCCCTGTACTGTCAGAGTACAGTGGGACGAGTACAGCAGCGGGGGGTGTTCCTCACAGCTCAACGATGACACTGAGCTATGAGGAATGCCCTTCTGACAGTGGGGAGATATCAGTGCAGAGACTAACGGCACCGATATCTCAAGCAACAAGGCACATACCGGGAAAGCCGACAGTGCGCTGAATACAAAACCGCTCTTTCATGAGGATATGAAAGGTCCTCTTTAACAATTCATATGCAATTACAGAGACTCTTGTCAGTGTGCTTGTACATTTAGCAGTTGTGCACTGCACAGCAGCGAAACACAAGCATAGATCTATGGAGGTATATGCAATCGTCATTTCTTGAAAATTAAAGAGGACTTTTCAGCTCTCATAGATCTGTTTTTCTAAATACCTATATTTCCCATAATATAACAAATCTGGAGCATGGTTTCTAAGAACGCTGCATGGTGCCATTCCTCTATTATTCCTGGGTGTTGCTAGCTGGGACTGTGTCCCTGAACACTGCCACAATCAGTGCTGACAGTGTAGGGATACACCGCTCTGAAAAGAGGAATGGTAACACCCAGTTATCAATTTATTCATACATTTCTAGTATTACAAAGGAACGGCACAAAACAGGGTTCAAAGAAAAGATGCTTCAGAATAGTTATTTTATGGGGAATATAAAAGTTTGTGTATATATTGTGAGTATGTGAACCCAGAGGGCGCTATCGAGCGACCCAAGGCCAGCCTGAAAAGGCCCTCATCCACACCTGTGGGTGGGGGGTGTAACTCCAAGAGGAGTGGTTACAGCAGCAGAGCTGCCGTCGAGTCCTGCTGGATGCAAGAACTGTGGAACCAGCCAAGGACAGATAGATGGTCTGTGCCAGGAGGGCTGGGGTCCACAGGGGACTTTTGGCTCAAGCGGAGCATAAGTCAGGCTGCTTGTTGCCCCTACGATAGATAGGGGTCAAGAAGTGAGTTAGTGCCTATGCGTGGCCTAGGTTTTTTTGTTTTGTTATGTTGCACCTAAGCTGAAATAAAGCCATTTTTACTTTACATTGGCACCGTCTGAACGCTGTCTCTCCGGCGCCCAGTACCATGAACCACTGCTGTCGGGACCAGGAGTCTGCTGCCATTTGAGACTAATTCCCCCCAAAGTTGTTACAATATATATATATATATATATATATATATATATAGTACAGACCAAAAGTTTGGACACACCTTCTCATTCCAAGAGTTTTCTGTATTTTCATGACTATAAAAATTGTAGATTCACACTGAAGGCATCAAAACTATGAATTAACACATGTGGAATTATATACTTAACAAAAAAGTGTGAAACAACTGAAAATATGTCTTATATTCTAGGTTCTTCAAAGTAGCCACCTTTTGCTTTGATTACTGCTTTGCACACTCTTGGCATTCTCTTGATGAGCTTCAAGAGGTAGTCACCTGAAATGGTCTTCCAACAGTCTTGAAGGAGTTCCCAGAGATGCTTAGCACTTGTTGGCCCTTTTGCCTTCACTCTGCGGTCCAGCTCACCCCAAACCATCTCGATTGGGTTCAGGTCTGGTGACTGGAGGCCAGGTCATCTGGTGTAGCACCCCATCACACTCCTTTTTGGTCAAATAGCCCTTACACAGTCTGGAGGTGTGTTTGGGGTCATTGTCCTGTTGAAAAATAAATGATGGTCCAACTAAACGCAAACCGGATGGAATAGCATGCCACTGCAAGATGCTGTGGTAACCATGCTGGTTCAGTATTCCTTCAATTTTGAATAAATCCCCAACATTGTCACCAGCAAAGCACCCCCACACCATCACACCTCCACCTCCATGCTTCACGGTGGGAACCTGGCATGTCCATTCGTTCACCTTTTCTGCGTCGCACAAAGACACGGTGGTTGGAACCAAACATCTCAAATTTGGACTCATCAGACCAAAGCACAGATTTCCACAGGTCTAATCTCCATTCCTTGTGTTCTTTAGCCCAAACAAGTCTCTTCTGCTTGTTGCCTGTCCTTAGCAGTGGTTTCCTAGCAGCTATTTTACCATGAAGGCCTGCTGCACACAGTCTCCTCTTAACAGTTGTTGTAGAGATGTGTCTGCTGCTAGAACTCTGTGTGGCATCGACCTGGTCTCTAATCTGAGCTGCTGTTAACCTGCGATTTCTGAGGCTGGTGACTCGGATGAACTTATCCTCCGCAGTAGAGGTGACTCTTGGTCTTCCTTTCCTGGGGCGGTCCTCATGTGAGCCAGTTTCTTTGTAGCGCTTGATGGTTTTGGCCACTGCACTTGGGGACACTTTCAAAGTTTTTCCAATTTTTCGGACTAACTGACCTTCATTTCTTAAAGTAATGATGGCCACTCGTTTTTCTTTACTTAGCTGCTTTTTTCTTGCCATAATACAAATTCTAACACTCCATTCAGTAGGACTATCAGCTGTGTATCCACCTGTCTTCTGAACACCACAACTGATGGTCCCAACCCCATTTATAAGGCAAGAAATCCCACTTATTAAACCTGACAGGGCGCACCTGTGAAGTGAAAACCATTTCAGGTGACTACCTCTTGAAGCTCATCAAGAGAATGCCAAGAGTGTGCAAAGCAGTAATCAAAGCAAAAGGTGGCTACTTTGAAGAACCTAGAATATAAGACATATTTTCAGTTGTTTCACACTTTTTTGTTAAGTATATAATTCCACATGTGTTAATTCATAGTTTTGATGCCTTCAGTGTGAATCTACAATTTTTATAGTCATGAAAATACAGAAAACTATTGGAATGAGAAGGTGTGTCCAAAATTTTGGTCTGTACTGTATATATATATATATATATATATATATATATATATAAAACTGTATATCAGAAGAGATCTCTCTTTAAAGAAGACCTTTCATGTCCTCGGAGATGGGCGATATTAAATACTGCTACAAAGCCGACGATCAGCTTTGCCAGTATGCCCCTGGGTGCCGAAGATATAAGTGCCGTTAGTCAGAAGGGTGGGTCTTATAGTCTAGCATCATCGCAGGGCTGTGAGGACCGCAATCTCAATAGTACAAAGCTATGGAAGAGTACTGTCAGGGGGGCATTCCTCACAACACAGCGCTAGACTGTAAGGCCTGCCCTTCTGACAGTGGAGGTTTATCGGTGCCGATATCTCCGCCAACTCGGCACATAATGGCAAAGTTGACAGTGCACTTCAAAGCGCACCCTCAAACAACGTTTGATTTTCTGGCAGCATTTGGAACTTTAATAAATTTTGTATACTTTATGAATGGATTTTTGGCTCCTTTCCATGAAATCAGATGTTGAAATCCACTTTCTGTCCCTAATTTATTATTTCCCTTGTTTCTCTATTGCCAGTAGAAATCCATACATTGCATCACATTGGGAGTATGGGTGAATGGGCTTCTGATAGATTAGGCTGGGAAGGGGGGGGGGGTCACTTCAAACAGTTATCTCTGGCATTATAAAATACAGGACAGTGGTTCTGGTGTTATTCTCAGCTTTTATATGCTATCAGTAGGGAGTGTTAATTGCAGTCAATTTTTGTTCTACCTGTATTATTTCCAGAGATATCACCAGTTGAAAAGACATTCCAGATATGGGAGCTATCTTGGTGGCATATGAAAGTTGAGAATCTCATCTTCCACTGTTCGAGGTTTTGTATTTAACTGTCTGTAATGACTTTCCCAGCCCACCAACATGTACTCCCGATGAGAAGCACAATCTTTCTGCTGGCAATAGAAATAGACAAAAAGGTAAACTAATAAATGAGGGACAAAAAGTGGATTTAAGTGAAAGGAGACAAAATCAGTTAATAAAATATATTACAAAATTTGTTAATGTCAAGAATGCTGCCTGAAAATCAACGTCGCTAGTAAGTTTAGGTACGTTTGAACATCTCTTGAATTATAAAGGTGCTTAATCAAACCAACCCCTTGCCATATGAGAGCAAATGTCACATAGGAGGTGTGCTTGCTCTAGACAGAGACTCTAGATCAGATGGTCTCAGGGTGTCCATGTATTACACAAACATGAATTCATTTGACTAACCTGTGTGTAATACTATTTTTCTGCTGCTGGAGAGAAAATGGATGGCTAGCTGCACCTTCCCCCTCCTGGGGATATCAGCCATTCGTTGGGGGTTTCTGAAGATTGATTTCTGGCAATTGCTTTGCTGTCTTCAGTATAACAAGGTTAATTGTGTACTAGTATTTATATCTATCTGAATTATGGAGATACTTCTCTGCATTTGTTTACATGTGGAGACTTATTCCCAAGTTAATTCAAATAAGACAATATAACACATTCAGTACTCACTCTTGATGCCCAAAGCCCAGCTCTGGAAGATAAGGCAGTTTTTTAATGCGAATAATACTGTCATACAGGGATGGCTGCAGACTCTGGGCCACTGCATTTGCCAGAATGACAGCAATCATCACTGGTAATATATGAGAAATTTGTCCAGTCAGTTCAAAAACAATCACTGCTGTAGACACAGTATGTGTGACAGCTCCTGAAAGCGCTGCAGCACCTGAGGGGGAAGGATGCAAAAGTATAAGAGCTGAATTTAGAGAGAAAAAAATAATCCATTGACGCACAAAACAATTTCTTACCCACAACTGCATAGCCACCAGGTACTATCCGATATGTGCTGCCATCACTGTGAATACCATCTGGGAACCAAGCTGCCATACTCTCACCAACTAGCCTGCCAAATGCAGCACCTAAGGTAAAGTTGATTTTGTTACTTTCACTTTAAGGTTGTATTTAGTATGAATCATTTTCTAGTACAAAGATGATCATAACACCAAAAACTAGCTTAAAACAGGAATGATCCAGTTCCTCTGAATTGCAATATACAGTCATGGCCAAAAGTTTTGAGAATGATACAAATATTAATTTTTGCAAAGTTTACTGCTTCAGTTTTTCTAATGGCAATTTGCATATACTCCAGAATGTTATAAAGAGTGATCAGCTTAACAGCAATTACTTGCAAAGTCAATATTTGCCTAGAAAATGAACTTTATCCCCCAAAACACATTTCAACATCATTGCAGCCCTGCCTTAAAAGGACCACCTAACATCGTTTCAGTGATTGCTCCATTAACACAGGTGTGGGTGTTGATGAGGACAGGGCTGGAGATCAATCTGTCATGATTAAGTAAGAATGACACCACTGGACACTTTAAAAGGAGGCTGGTGCTTGCCATCATTGTTTCTCTTCTGTTAACCATGGTTATCGCTAAAGAAACACGTGCAGTCATCATTGCACTGCACAAAAATGGCCTAACTGGGAAGAGTATTGCAGCTAGAAAGATTGCACCTCAGTCAACAATCTATCGCATCATCAAGAACTTCAAGAAGAGGGGTTCCATTGGTGCCAAAAAGGCTCCAGGGCGCCCAAGAAAGACCAGCAAGCGGCAGGACCGTTTCTTAAAAGTGTTTCAGCTGCGGGATCGGGCTACCAGCAGTGCAGAGCTTGCTGAGGAATGGCAGCAGGCAGGTGTGAGTGCATCTGCACGCACTGTGAGGCGGAGACTCTTGGAGCAAGGCCTGGTCTCAAGGAGGGCAGCAAAGAAGCCACTTCTCTCCAGAAAAAACATCAGGGACAGACTGATATTCTGCAAAAGGTACAGGGAGTGGACTGCTGAGGACTGGGGTAAAGTCATTTTCTCTGATGAATCCCCTTTTCGATTGTTTGGAACATCTGGAAAACAGCTTATTCGGAGAAGAAGAGGTGAGCG
Organism: Leptodactylus fallax; assembly: GCA_947044405.1. Classification (NCBI taxonomy): domain Eukaryota; kingdom Metazoa; phylum Chordata; class Amphibia; order Anura; family Leptodactylidae; genus Leptodactylus; species Leptodactylus fallax. The sequence continues at coordinate 3,902,076 of CAMRHE010000022.1, read as the reverse complement.
CTACCACCAGTCTTGTCTCATGCCAACTGTAAAGCAACCTGAAACCATTCATGTGTGGGGTTGCTTCTCAGCCAAGGGAATCGGCTCTCTCACAGTCTTGCCTAAAAACACAGCCATGAATAAAGAATGGTACCAGAATGTCCTCCAAGAGCAACTTCTCCCAACCGTCCAAGAGCAGTTTGGCGCTCAACAATGCCTTTTCCAGCATGATGGAGCACCTTGCCATAAAGCAAAAGCGATAACTAAATAGCTCAGGGAACAAAACATAGAGATTTTGGGTCCATGGCCTGGAAACTCCCAAGATCTTAATCCCATTGAGAACTTGTGGTCAATCATCAAGAGACGGGTGGACAAACAAAAACCAACAAATTCAGACAAAATTAAAGCATTGATTCTGCAAGAATGGACTGCTATCAGTCAGAATTTGGTCCAGAAGTTGATTGAGAGCATGCCAGGGAGAATTGCAGAGGTCCTGAAGAAGAAGGGTCAACACTGCAAATATTGACTTGCTGCATTAACTCATTCTAACTGTCAATATAAGCTTCTGTTACTCATAATATGAATGCAATTATATTTCTGTATGTGATAAAAACATCTGACAAACACACATAAAAACCAGAAGGCAGCAGATCATGTTAAAATATAATATTTGTGTCATTCTCAAAACTTTTGGTCATGACTGTAGACTTTTTAAGGTGCTGAAAAAGATATACCATATGTTGCTTAATTCTAGGTAATACTGCAGCTGTACTCTCAAATATACTCTACTTAAAAACCACCATAGTATGTGGATGTGATCTTGGCTGCCACCACGGGTACGCAGCCTTGGATCTTGTAATAATGTATCCCATATTTAAATATTACATTTTCACTGCAGAATAACAACCACCACCATTAGTTATGTGCTTTTCTTGCAAGGGACTTAGTATATGTTACTGATATTAATAGATTATTTTGAAAGTGGTACTGTATGTCTGCCAACAAACACTTTTGTATATGTGTGTCTTGGGCTAAGGCCTCACATAACAAGCTGCAGCCGAAAAACGCTGCAGAAAAGACTGTGGAGGAAATGTTTTTCACACATTATTTTTCACCCGAGTTTTTCTCTGTGGACTTTCTGCTTCCATTATACTTATACGTTTCTGTAGGTATAATTGACCTGCTGCGATTTGCAAAAACAGTTGCGTTTCTGAAATCGCAGCATTTCCACTGCAGATTTTTTTCTGCGATGTGTGGATGGGATTAGCCAGAATCCCATTCACTTTGCAGGTAGTGTAAAATGCAGCGTTTTTTGTAATGTGGGGCCCCAACCAAGACTATAACATATATGGCTTCTGCAATGGCCACATTGTAATAGGTGTTGTGAGTGTCCCAAGTATACTTCAGAAAATTGGTCCAAGCAAGGACAACCATTGAATGTGCCAGAACACAGAGTGCTCTTGGCTGTGCAGTCACACAGTGCTGATGATGAGCTCTGTCCAAGTGTCTAGAAATGGGATATGCACATTAGAACTTGACCATGTGGCAATGGAAGGTGTCCTGGTTCGGTGAATTCACATTATGTGAATGGCTGTGTGTGCCCACACATCAAATACCTAGCTAAGAGGGGGCACGAGGGTGTATAATGAAATGAAGAGAAAACAGCAGAGGCAGTGTAATGCTTTGGGTTATTGTCTACTGTGAATTCATACGTCCTGGCATTCATTGCTGCAGATCATGTATACCCCTTCATTGCAATGACATTCTCTAATGGCAGTGGACACTTTCAGCAAGACGATGTGCTCTGCTACACTGACATGTTCCCCCATTTTCACATATGATATTGATTGCTGTGGCCTCATCACTGCTTACCAAACACAGTGCCATAGAGTGGTTGGTATTGCAGCTCAGCCCCTTTCATTTGAACAGGACTGAGCTGCAGAATGGCCATGTGACCAATGGACGTGATGTCATTAGTCTGAGACTAGGGAGTGGAACTTAATATCACAGTCCCTGAAAACCTCTTTAACCCCTTCCTGCTCTGTGCCATGCTATTACAACGCACTGAGCGTTTAGTTAATGCTCAGTGCCATAATAATACAGCACTTTCATGCACATAGGGATACTATGTGCAATGTACTGCAATATACTGTGTTGCAGTACACTGCACTGGAGATCAAGAGATCCCAAGTTCAAGTCCCCTTGTAAGACAGGAAATTTAAAAAAAAAAAGTTAAATAAAAAGTATAAAATAAAGTGAAAAAAAACACTTTATAATTTAAAAAATGCACAATGTAAACAAAATATGATAAACAAAAAAGATAGGTATCCCCATGCGCATATAAGTCTGCACTATCCAAAAAAAGTTATTTATACGGTACTGCGAACACCATAAAATAAATAAATAAATAAATAAATATAAATAGCAATGTACAAATTAATGTATTTTTGTCACCTCGCCTCCCCCCCCAAAAAGAGCAATAAAGAGTGATCAAAAAGTCATGCATACCTATAAATGGTACCAATAAAAACTACAACTTGCCCCACAAACAAAGAGCCTTGAAATAGCTCCTTCAACAAAACATTAAAAAGGTTATAGACGTCAGAATACGGTGATCCCAGGCAAATTGTTTATTTTCAAAAATTGACGTTATATTGAGTAGAAGTGGTAAAACATAATAAAACAATATAAATATGCTATTGCCGTTATCGTAATGACCCACTGGACAAAATCGCCATGTCATTTTTAATGCAGAGTGAACACTGTAAACACAAAATTCAAAAAATAATGATGGAAGGTTTTTTCACATGGCCCCACTAAAACGTTTAAAAAAACAAATCAAAACATTATATGTACCCAAAATGGTGCCAGATGAAAGTACAACTCGTCACGCAAAAAATAAGCCCTCACATAAGTATGTTGACAGAAAATAATAAATTTATGAATTTTGGAAGGTAGACATGAAAAATATGGAAAAAGTCACCGAGCATTAGCATCAAAACTACCCTGCATTCTTAAAGGGTTAAAGCTTCTGACTTGGCCTCCAAATTGCACAGATCTTAATCCAATCAAGCATCTGAGCTATGTTATGGAAAAAAACATACGATACAAAGAGACCACATCACACAACTTACAGGACCTAAAGGATATTTCTCATACATCATCGTGCCATATATCACCTACCTAAAATATTAGTTAGGTGATTTTATTGTTATGGCTGATCACTGTATCCTGCACATTAGGTTAAGTTACCTGTATGTGTATCCACTACAGTAAGTATTGTGAATCCAATACTACCCTGTGTATTGTCTGAAGAAAGCTCATATTTTTTTGCTAATGGCTTATTATTTATTTATACACACTAATCAGTAACTTATTTCAGAAATATTTGAGCAGTATGTGTAAGTTTCCCTGGCAATAAGAATTCTGGGTTAAAGAGTTTTCTTAAAACAGGCACTATTGTGACAGATGTTATTATAGAAAACAATGGGTATTGCAGAGGTGCCAGCTTGGGTGTAGAGGTCATTTGTGTAGGAGATCTTGGCATAGAACACTGCTGTTTATGTCTGATTTTCTGACATAAACAAAAGGGAAGCAAAAAAATTTTTAAAAAAACTGATTTTGCAGAGGGGCACTGGTCTAAAACATACATTTTGTCTAATATGGGAATGTGGTAAGCGATGACTGTTAGGTAATCAGGTAACTGCTCCATGTAGAAATGGCTTTGGCCGGTTATTAACCCCTTCCCGCCGGAGGAATTTTTCGATTTTCGTTTTTTACTCTCCCCCTTCCAAACCCCATAACTTTTTTATTTTTTTCACTCTCAGAGCCATATGAGGTCTTAACGTTTGTGGGACAAATTTTTCTTCATGATGCTCCTATTTATTATTCTATACAATGTACTGGGAAGCTGGAAAAAAATTCAGAATGGGGTATATTTGAAGAAAAAGTGCATTTGTGCGACTTTCTTACGGGCTTTGTTTTTATAGCGTACACTATGCAGCCAAAATGACAAGTCAACTGTATTCTGTGTTTCGGTACGATTTCGAGGATACCAAATTTATATGGTTTTATTTACATTTTAACACCTTAAAAAAAATCCTAATCTGTGCAAAAAATTTTTTTTTTCTAAAAGTGGCCATATTTTGACACCCAGAATTTTTACTTTTTACCCCGTACTTCCATGTACGGGGATGCATAGGGCATTTTTTTGCGGGACCATGTGTACTTTTTAGTTATACCATTTTGGGGAATTGCTATTGCTTTGATCACTTTTTATTCAAATTTTTAGGCGAAACTGTGAAAAAAACGACAGTTTGGCACATTTGATTTTTTTTTTCCTGCTACGGCGTTTACCGTATGGTAAAAATATTTTTATAAATTTGTAGACTGGGTGTTTTCGGACACAGGGATACCTAATGTGTATGTGCGTCACAGTATTTAAGTACTTTTAATATGTGTTCTAGGGAAAGGGGGGTGATTTTGAACTTTCAATATTTTTTATTAGTCCGATCACTAATGCAATGCATTACAATGCTAATGCATTGCAATACATTGCAAAAAATGGCGCTTCTATTGCAGACTTGCGATCTCCAGCAAAATGGTGGCGTACGTGCACCGAAGCGCTAGAGGGGTTAATGCCCGCGATCAGCTGGAGGAGACCCCCAAGTACAATAATAGCAGTTTCAATTCGGACGTATTCGTTCTCCAGAGTATAATAATAGTCTGTGGGTTGTGTACCCCAAAAAATCCAGGTTCTGCCAAACCCAAAATTTTGAGTAATATCTGTAACAAACATCGTAGGGGCCACCATGGGACATAATACTGTGTGAAGGGGCCACTGTGGACATTATATTGTGTGGAGGGGCCGCTATGGGATATTATACTGTCTGAAGGCCACTTTGGGACATTATAGTGTGTGTAAATGGAGTGTTATATCGTGTGGGGGCCAGGAAGAAAGACACTATGTTGTGTGGGGGGGGGGAGGCCCGTCAAAAGTTTGCTATGGGTCACAGTATTTGCTAGTTATGCCCCTGTACAACAGGTTATCATAAGCTCTCATTCTGCAAGTGCCACATTGATGTCTTAATTTTCAAATCAATATTTGCAAGTTTTCAAGTTTTTGCTTCTGTTTTTGTTACCCTAACACTGTGAGTCTAGGCATCAAGTCACTTTTTAGACATCATCAGACAGCCCAATTGAAAACCACTCTTCTGGAAAAGTGATTCTCTCAAAGAAGATAATGCATAAAGGACATTTCAAAAAATACCTTTTTTTTTCGTAATTTACAGAAAACAACATAATACAGTCATAGCTGTAAGTGTTGGCACTGCTGAAATTTTTTCAAAAATGAAGTATTTCTCCCAGAAATTATTGCAATTACACGTTTTGTTATATATGTGTATTTCCTTTGTGTGTATTGGAACAACACAAAAAGGCAGAGAAAAAAAAGGCAAATTGGACATAATTTCACACAAAACTCCAAAAATGGCCCAGACAAAATTGTTGGCACCTTTTCAAAATTTATTTCAAGCATGTGATGCTCGTTCAAACTCACCTGTGGCAAGTAACAGGTGTGGGCAATATAAAAATCACACCTGAAACCAGATGAAAAGGAGAGAAATTGACTCAATCTTTCTATTGTGTGTGCCACACTAAGCATGGAGAACAGAAAGAGGAGAAGAGAACTTGAGAACCAAAATTGTAGAAAAATATCAACAATCTCAAGGTTACAAGTTCATCTCCAGAGATCTTGATGTTCCTTTGTGCACAGTGCGAAAAATTGATGAAAGGTAGAAATGCAGGATAATCAGGATGGTGGATAAGCAGCCCCAATCAAGTTACAAAGAAATTCAAGCTGTCCTGCAAGCTCAGGGTGCATCAGTGTCAGCGCAAACTATCTGTCAACATTTGAATGAAATGAAACGCTATGGCAGGAGACTCAGGAGGACCCCACTGCTGACACAGAGACATAAAATAGCTAGACTGCAGTTTGCCAAAATGTACATGAATTAGCTGAAATCCTTCTGGGAAACGCCTTGTGGACAGATGAGACCAAGATAGAGTTTTTTGGTAAAGCACATAATTCTACTGTTTACTGAAAACGGAATGAGGCCTACAAAGAAAAGAACACAGTACAACAGTCAAAAAATGGTGGAGGTTCAAAGATGTTTTGGGGCTGTTTTGCTGCCTCTGGCACTGGGGGACCTTGACTGTGTGCAAGGCATCATCAAATCTGAAGATTTGCCAAAGGATTTGGGGTCTCAATGTAGGGCCCAGTGTGAGAAAGCTGGGTTTGTGCCCTAGTTCTTCCAGCAGGACAATGGCCCCAAACATACTTCAAAAAGCACCCAGAAATGTATGGAAACAAAGTGCTGGAAAGTTCTGAAGTGGCCAGCAATGAGTCCGGATCGAAATCCCATTAAAAACCTGTGGAGAGATCTTAAAATTGCTGTTGAGAGAAGGTACCCTTCAAATATGAGAGACCTGGAGCACTTTGCAAAAGAAGAGTGGTCCAAAATTCCAGCTGAGTGGTGTAAGAAGCTCGTTGATGGTTATATGAAGCAATTGATTTCAGTTATTTTTTCCAAAGGATGTGCAACCAAATATTAAGTTGAGAGTGCCAGTAATTTTGTCCGGCCCATTTTTGGAGTGAAATTATCTCATTTTTGCCTTTTTTTTTTTTTTTTGTTTTGTTCTGTTCCAATACAGACAAATTAAATAAACATGTGTATAACAAAATATGTGTAATTGCAATAATTATCTGGGAGAAATACTTCATTTTCTGAAACAATTTCAGGGGTGCCAACACTTAAGGCCTTGACTGTAGAACAGCCTACTGGTATTTTATATAGGTCTGTCTGCTGCTTTCTCCTAGCTGTCTCTGTTGCCACTTGATAAACATTACTTTACTCACCAATTACAAATACTGGCATGAAGGCTCCACATGGAACTGGAAGTGTGGTGGCCAGAGCAGACATCCAAAACTGAGAGAGAAAGATAGTTGCAAATCAGGGTAAGACAAAAGTAAAAATAACAAAGAAAATAAAAAGTGTTGATGCAAGCACAGATAATAACAGAAATGAAGAGTAAAAATAGCAATACAAAAAAATATTTACATCAAATTCAACTTACCTTCATTAAAATGAAGACCACCAGACTCACAAACACATTGGTTCTGGGGTTCTTCCAGGCATTGGATGCACCTCTAAACATAAAGTCCTCAGAGACCCCTTGTTGAGCCCATGTACAGTTATCAAATAGTGTCACCAAAGTCTCTTTTTGTGTCAGCTGAAGACAAAAAAGATTATATCAGTATAATAGATACTATACCTTTATACTGTGTTATCATATTACTACGTCCATCCACCACCAGCAGACTTACCTGCCCAGCCATGAACTGACCGAATCCTGGTGGGAAAGTCAGAGTAGATATGAATAAAGTGACCACAGCAGGAAACAGAAGACGCCTGCAGGTTAAGTTTCAGCAATCAGTGTGCTACGCATGAAATAATCTGCAGTTTTACTACTAAAGGTTCACAATAATAAAGTCATTTTTAATCATTTAAGTCATATAAAAGTGTATGCGGAGTTTCTACTTTCCTGCCAACTATCAATTAGGATTTGATTGAATGAAACCCCTCGGAACTGTTGAAGTGTTTCAGCCCCACCTACGACAAATACCATATGCCCAAACAATCAAGCACAGAGCCATGTAAGTTCCTAAACACACGTTCATACTAGTATGAGTGTGATCACTTTGTGAAATTTCTGATCCACTGGTTTACACCCCGGTCAATGGTACATGCTATTTTTGAGAAGTAGAACTACAGTTGAGGTCATAAGTTTATATAATAATAATAATACATTTTATTTATATAGCGCCAACATATTCCTCAGCACTTTACAAATATACACCTTGGCCACGTTTCTTAAAACTCAAGTTTTTCACAATTCCTAGCATTTAATCCTAGTTCAAATTCCCTCTCTTAGGTCAGTTAGGATTACTAAAGTAGTTAATAAATGTGAAATATCAGAATATTACTACAGATAATGATTTATTTCAGCTTTTGTTTCTTTCATCAGATTTTCAATGGCCCTGCAAGTTTACATACATGTGGTTAGCATTTGGTGGCATTGCCTTTAAATTGTCTAGCTTGGCTCAGACATTTTGTGTAGCCTTTTACAGGCTTTTCACAATAAGTTGCAAGAATTGTGGCCCATTCCTCCTGACAGAACTGGTGAACTCAGTCTGGTTATGGACACCACCTTGCTTGCACACACGTTTTTTAGTTCTGTCCATATATTTTCTATGGAATTGAGTTTAGAGCTTTGTAACGGTCCCTCGGTTACATTTACTTATGTTGTCCATTTTGTCACCATTTTGGAAGTATGTTTGGGGTTTTCCATTTGGAAGACTCCTCTGCAACCAAGCTTTAACCTTCTGGCTGATGTCTTGAGCTGTTGCTATTAATATCTCCACCTAATTTTCCTTCCTCATAATATATTTAGTGTAGTGCGCTAGTCACTAGTCATGGTTGGAATGGTTGCAATGGCTGACTTGCAAGCCTCCTACTTTTTTCCTTCATACATGGCGATGGTCATTATGATCAAATATTTCCACTTTTGTTTCATCAGACCTTTTTAGCAAAAAGTAAGATCTTTGTCTCTATGTGCAGTTAGAAACTAAAACCAGGTCATGTTGCTATAAGAAGTTTAACTGCCAATACTTTTAAACCCTTTTTCTCCAGCATCTTCACAAGATTGTTTACTGTTGTTCTTGGATCGATTTGCATTTGTTGCACCGAATAATGTTCATCGCTAAGAGACGGCATCAGTGTCGGACTGGGATGTCTAGGGTCCACCAGTGGAATTGCTTCTAGGGGCCCACCATCAGGACCCCTGCAGATCAGCGGTACCGAGAAAGGGCAGCTAAAGTTAATAACATGTCGGGAGCCATGCTGCTCACCCGCCATACGATGTGCACCACTGCACTACCTAATCCTACTGCTACACCCTGTATGGCAAGTGAACAGCGTGGCTCCTAGAATTGTTACCATTACCTGTAGATCATCATTACATTGCAGATGTAATATTGCTGGCCTATCCTAAGGACAGGCCATCAATATTAGAAAGATGGATAAATACTTTGAAGAGGATGTCCAGGAATTGGCGCAACCCAAGTCCCGGGCAGGAGGTGTAAAATAAAAAATAAATAAAAAAGCATACCCACCTGTCCCCGGTGCTCCGTTGTCCTCTGCCAGTGTCCATTCAGTCTCATGCCGGCGCCTCCTTGCTGGGAGTCCTGCTCCTCATGGGACCGCTAAGACCAATTAGGTACAGGATTTCCAGAAATGAGGCGCTGCCATGAGACCGAACAGACACAGGCGGTGGACAATGGGGTGCTGGGAACAAGTGAGTATACTTTTTTTGAAATTTTTTTATTTTTACACTTCCCTGGTGGCCGCCACAGTGGTTGCTCCAGTTAATAGACAACCACTGTCCAGGGCTAATCTTTTTTATGGCCTATGGATAGGCCATAAATACCTGATCGCTAGGGGGCTGACACACGGCACCATCAGCTGTACAGCGTCACTTCCGGCGCCCGTTCTGTACACAACACAGGGCCGGAAGCAGAAAGCTCCATCCACTATATAGTTGCCCGGTGCCGTCACTGCAGCTCAGCTCCCACTGACTTCAATAAGTGCTGAGATGCAGTGAAGGTGCCTGGCTAATATACAGTGGACAGAGCTTTCTGCTTCTGGCCCCATATTGTGTACAGGACAGGTGCCAGAAGTGGCTCTGTATAACTGATCAGTCCAGGGTTGGCCCCTACAGATCAGGTATCTATGGCCTATCCTGAGAATAAACCATAACAAATTATGCATGGACAACACCTTTAATAAACCCCCCTAATGCACCACACTTTACAGAGATTGTCCAGTATAATTTTTTTCTTTTTTATAATTAGTCTGGGGGAGGTGAACCCCTCCCCCCAAAAAACAAAAACATACTAAACATACTCACCTATCCCCGATGCTCCGGTGTCAGCAGGTCCCAGCAGGTCCGGTCCTGCAGCTCCACTGTCATCTTTCGCCGGAAGTCCTCACGGGCTGTGATGTCCCAGGTCCCTTCCTTTAGGCCGCTGATTGGCCTCAGGGGTCATCTGACGTCACAGGTAGTCACGTGCAGGGGGAACTTCCACTGGAAGAAAACAAAGCTGCAAGCCAAACCGCGCTGGGACACAGTGGGGACAGGAGAGAAAGTTTTTTGGTTTTTTTTTTCACCTGTGTAATTAAAAAAAAAAAAAAAAATGTTATCCTGCACAACCCCTTTAACGTTCCTAGAGAGAATTCTTGATAGTGACGGTTACAGGTGCTGCAGCGATATCTCAGATACTTGAAAAGTATACAGCTTTAGTACCCACAACTGCAGTTATCAAGAATACGGTGAGTGAGCAGCGCAGCGCCCGGCATGTAAACAATACTGGGAGAGTATAATATGCTCCGCAGTGGCCCCCACACAGCATTATATGCCAGCAGTGGCCCCCACACAGCATTATATGCTCCTCAGTGGCCCACACAGTATTATATGCTCACAGTGGCCCTCACACAGTATTATATGCCCACCGTGGCCCCCCCCCCCCACAGTATTATATGCTCACAGTGGCCCACACACAGTATTATACGCTCACAGTGGCCCCCACACAGTATTATACGCTCACAGTGGACCCCACAAAGTATTATACGCTCACAGTGGCCCCCACACAGTATTATACGCTCACAGTGGCCCCACACAGTATTATATGCTCCTCAGTGGCCCCCACACATTATTATATGCCCACAGTGGCCCTCACACAGTATTATATGCTCACAGTGGCCCCCACACAGTATTATATGGTCACTGTGGCCCCCACACAGTATTATATGCTCACAGTGGCCCCCACACAGTATTATATGTCCCCAGTGGCCCCCACACAGTATTATATACCCACAGTGGCCCCCACACAGTATTATATGCCCACAGTGGCCCTCACACAGTATTATATGCTCACAGTGGCCCCCACACAGTATTATATGCCCACAGTGGCCCTCACACACAGTATTATATGCTCACAGTGGCCCCCACACAGTATTATATGCTCACAGTGGCCCCCACACAGTACTATATGCTCACAGTGGCCCCCACACAGTATTATATGTCCCCAGAGGCCCCCACACAGTATTATATACCAACAGTGGCACCCCACTCAGTATTATATGATCACAGTGGCCCCCCACACAGTATTATATGCTCACAGTCCCCCCCCCCCCCAGAGCCGGTGCTATTATTATACTCTGGGGTCTCCTCAGATCCCAGAATATAATAAGTAGAGGCCCAGGAGAAGTGATTAAAAATAACAAACACATATACTCACCTTGTCTTACCTCTCAGGGGCATCTTTGCTCTGTCCTGCTGTCTTTCCCATCTTCCTTGGTCCCCACGTCCCATGCCCCAGACGTCACCGCTGGGGCCTTTGATTGGACCTCTGCGGTCACGTTAGGTGTGATGACGTCATTACACTGACGCGCCCATGTCACCGCTGGGGCCTAACCACAGGCCCCTGCAGTGAGGCCGGAAAAGTACCGGAGACGATACCGAGCCCAGGACTGGTGAGTATTTTTTTTTATTCTTTGTCACTTTCTCTGGGCTGGCATACCCTTTGCATTAACAATAGGTGTAGCGGTCGGGGAACCAGGCTTTCCCCGACCACTATCATGGTAGTCCGGGGCCCCGGCCACTTCCAGCTGGCCATGGGACCCGTACCCCTCCGGTCGCGGTCGCACCCCCTCCGACCACGATCCTTACACCACTGTCCATTGGTCAGGGGCCCGATCGGGATGGTGAGGGGCCTGATCAGGCCCCTCACCATCCCGATCGGACCCCTGACCTTTGCATTGGCAAAATGAGAACTAAATATAGTCGGGGCTCGGGGCCCACCGGGGGATTCACCGGTTCCCCAGTGGGCCAGTCCGACCCTGGACGGAAAACATCTACTTTCTGAATGGTAAGATGGCTGCATTGGTGTTCAGACTTGCGTATTATTGTATGGACAGGTGGACCTTCTGGCATTTGGAAATTGTTGCCAAGGATGAAAGAAATTGTTGAGGTCAATTCACTGTCCTTACTCTGTATCTAAATACATAGAAGTGGCTTGTTGGTGCCACCCATAAGCTACACCCCGTTTGGCCCGCAACTACGCCCCTGTGGTAGGACTTAAATATACTGCCACAGGTACACTTCCAAGTAACTCAATGATGATAATTAGCCTATCAGAAGCTTTTAAAGCCATGACATTGTTTTCTGGAATTTTCCAAGATATTTAAAGCCACAGTCAACTTGGTGTATATAAACTTCTGCCCCAGGAATTTTGCTATAATGAATTATAAATGGAATCATTTGTTTGTACATGACAGAAGCAGTTTCTCCAACTGATATAGTTTGTTGACATGGAATCTGTGGAGAGTAGTTGTAATGATTTCATCCTAAGGGTACAGTGGGTACGGAAAGTATTTAGACCCCTTTAAATTCTTCACTCTTTGTTTCATTGCAACCATTTGCTAAAAGCAAAAAAGTTCATTTTATTTCTCATTAATGTACACTCAGCACCCCATCTTGACAGAAAAAAACAGAAATGTAGATATTTTTGCAAATTTATTAAAAAAGAAAAACTGAAACATCACATGGTCATAAGTATTCAGACCCTTTGCTGTGACACTCATTTTTAACTCACTTACTGTCCATTTCCTTCTGATCCTCCTTGAGATGGTTCTACTCCTTCATTGGAGTCCAGCTGTGTTTAATTAAACTGATTGGACTTGATTAGGAAAGGCACACACCTGTCTATATAAGACCTCACAGCTCACAGTGCATGTCAGAACCAATGAGAATCATGAGGTCAAAGGAACTGCCCAAGGAGCTCAGAGACAGAATTGTGGCAAGGCACAGATCTGGCCAAGGTTACAAAAGAATTTCTGCAGCACTCAAGGTTCCTAAGAGCAGAGTGGCCTCCATAATCCTTAAATGGAAGAAGTTTGGGACGACCAGAACTCTTGCTAGACCGGGCTGTCCAGCCAAACTGAGCAATCGTGGGAGAAGAGCCTTGGTGAGAGAGGTAAAGAAGAACCCAAAGATCACTGTGGCCGAGCTCCAGAGATGCAATAGGGAGATGGGAGAAAGTTTCACAAAGTCACCTATCACTGCAGCCCTCCATCAGTTGGGGCTTTATGGAAGAGTGGCCCAAAGGAAGCCTCTCCTCATTGCAAGACATATGAAAGCCCGCATAGAGTTTGCCAAAAAACACATGAAGGACTCCCAGACTATGAGAAATAAGATTCTGTGGTCTGATGAGACAAAGATTGAACTTTTTGGCGTTAATTCTAAGCGGTATGTGTGGAGAAAACCAGGCACTGCTCATCACCTGCCCAATACAATCCCAACAGTGAAACATGGTGGTGGCAGCATCATGCTATGGGGGTGTTTTTCAGCTGCAGGGACAGGACGGCTGGTTGAAATTGAAGGAAAGAAAACCTCTTCCAGAGTGCTCTGGGCCGAAGGTTCACCTTCTAACAAGACAATGACCCTAAGCACACAGCTAAAATAACAAAGGAGTGGCTTCGGAACAACTCTGTGACCATTCTTGACTGGCCCAGTCAGAGCCCTGACCTCAACCCAACTGAGCATCTCTGGAGAGACCTGAAAATGGCTGTCCACCAACGTTCACCATCCAACCTGACGGAACTGGAGAGGATCTGCAAGGAAGAATGGCAGAGGATCCCCAAATCCAGATGTGAAAAACTTGTTGCATCATTCCCAAGAAGACTCATGGCTGTACTAGCTCAAAAGGGTGCTTCTACTCAATACTGAGTAAAGGGTCTGAATACTTATGACCATGTGATATTTCAGTTTTTCTTTTTTAATAAATTTGTAAAAATATCTACATTTCTGTTTTTTTCTGTCAAAATGGGGTGCTGAGTGTACATTAATGAGAAATAAAATGAATTTTTTTGCTTTTAGCAAATGGCTGCAATGAAACTAAGAGAGAAAAATTTAAAGAGGTCTGAATACTTTCCGTACCCACTGTATGTAAACTTTGTCACTAAATTGCAGGAGAACCTAAGCCTGGGTTCACATTTGTGCTTGGTGTCCAGTGCAGATCTGTCATAAATCGTTGGACTAAAAAATAGTTAGTGTCTGACTTTTTCATCTGGCAACTTCAGTTAAAAAGAATGGACATCCGACAGACACCTGACAGACCCCATTTTAATAAATGGGGTCTTTCGGGCTCTGTTAGTGTCTACTTTTTCTGCAGTCCATTTGTCCATTTGTTTTCTATCATGCAAAAATAGTAAAAACATGCAAAATCTATATAAATTTCCCTGTAATAGTAACAATCCATGGACTAAAGTTATCAAGTCATTTCTACCACATAGTGAATATCATATAAAAAAAAATGGCAAAAGTACATTTTTCCCACCTATAAAATGACAGCGGTTTTTCAATATGTAGTTCACAATGGTGGCATTAAAAATAAAATTTATCTTGCATAAAAATAAGCCCTCCTACAACTTTGTCAACAGAAAAAGCAAAAACCAATGGCTCTTGAAACACAGTAATGAAAAGACAAAGAAAGTCACTTGGTCCGTAAGGCTCAAAATAGCTGAGCCCTTAAAGGGGCTAGCTACCTTTATTATATTATATACCTTTATTATATTGATATAATATTATATTATATCCTTAGGATTGCCATCAATTGTAGATCAGCAGCGGGCGCTCCATCCATCAGGACCCCTGTAGATCAGCTTTTTTTTTAATGTGACAGTGGCTTCCGGCATTGTTTATGGTTATGAGTTACTGCAGCAGCGTCCCATACAGGTGGCAACACTGCAGTAAATGATACCCAACGGGTATGACACAGAAACACAGCTCATGCCTCCCGGTATATAAACATAGCTGATCTGCGGGATTCCAACAGTTGGACGACCACCAACCTAAGATTGATAGCCTATCTTAAAGTTCTGTGACCGAAGATGGAGCATACCAGCAGGAGAATAACAACTCTGTTCTTTGCAGGATTTCTATTCCAATGTTTGTGTCTTACATATACTTCTGTATAGCAGGGTATTATAGATGTCAGTGTTATAGGCTTCCATGCTCTGCAGTCGGAGGCCATGGTCGAGCAGCACCCTGTGGGAAAGCTGAGGGCCCGACAGATGGAACCCCTTTATTGACTGTGGCATGTAAAGGGTTAAACTTTGCTCATGTCGAATATATTTGTCCTATAGCGTGAAGGGTTTCAGCTCATATAGGTGTGATGGTCAAGTGTCCATATACACTGTACACCATACAGTGTATAACCATTGATGTCCTAATAAAATACATTTCAGCACTGCATTGTGTAGTGGAATCACTTTCAGTGATTAACTGCATAACGGTCATGACCTGGCTGCAATGTGGATACAGAAAAAAGTCGATCAAATGGTTTCCTAGAAACTGGCAGTCCGGAGAGGGAACTGAAGAACCTTATGTGACTGTGGTTGGTGTTGAAGGTTATGATTATATCATTGCTAATAAAACAGTTGAATTACTATAGAGAATGGACTGAGGCAAGTCCATGTAAACAACTCATATGACAAAACTCTTAGAAAAAAAAGCAATGTGTAATAAGCTGTGTTTTATACAACCATCTCACATGTTAGGAAATGTATTTCACGAAGTTGAGAAGACCTAAAAAGCAGTGCAAAGTAAGGCTGAGGCCCTACGTTGTAGAAATGCAGCTTTTTTTGTTGCAGATTTTGCTGCATTTTTTTGATTCAAACCCAGGAGTGGATTGAGCAGAAGAGAGAAGTATAAGAACTTCCTACATATTTCCCATTCCTTT
This sequence comes from Leptodactylus fallax, assembly GCA_947044405.1. Taxonomy (NCBI): domain Eukaryota; kingdom Metazoa; phylum Chordata; class Amphibia; order Anura; family Leptodactylidae; genus Leptodactylus; species Leptodactylus fallax. The sequence continues at coordinate 3,886,178 of CAMRHE010000022.1, read as the reverse complement.
TATATCAATTTTGGCTTTGGTTCAAAAAACCGCAGCAAAATCTGCAACAAAAAAAGCTGCGTTTCCACAACGTGGGGCCTCAGCCTTAAAGGGTTTTTCCAAGATTTTTCTTTTTACAGATAGACAAAAAAATGTGTTTAAATGAATTCTTTAATTGAGCCCACATAAAAATTTGCTACCCTACGCAGAATTGTGTGAGCAACACAGATTCTGTAACAATAATTTCTTTACTGGTCCTGATCATGTGCCGTTCAATGGGCACATGACTTCAGTTGTTAGCTACAACCACCATGAATGTGATGTTATCACTGAAGAACGTAGCATTTGTCTATACTTTATTTACTACCAGAGCAGCAAGGAGGAGATGGGGGCTGATTAGGGCTGGGCAATTAATCGAAAAATAACTAAACCGACCGTCAATCCGTATAACCAATTCGGTTCTGTTATTACATTAATCGAAATGGAGATAAAATGCCTAATTAAACATGATCTTGATTTAGATCATAATCACCCCTTTTGGCTGGTCCTGATGACCATACAAGCCAGCAATGCTTCACACATCTATATTAGAGGCAGCAGCAAGGACAGGGAGACAAACACATTTTTTATTATTATTTATTTATTTTAACTATTCAAGCTTCTCACCTGCCTCCATCGCACAAGCATTCTTTTGTGACTGGTCAGAGGGTTTTAGGATCTGATACAATTTGCGGATCCAAAACAGCTGTCCTTGGACAATGAATTTTCACCATGTAGGACATCATATCCATACTTGTCCTGTGGGTTGGTGGTACAGACCATTTTGGTCTAATATGGAATTATTTAAGTCAGTTATACTGCTTTGCTAGATGTGATTTTGGTGCTGTTGTACATTGTTGTATATTTCCGCATGAATGCCGAACTCAAGAGATGAGGCCAGCTGAATACTGTAGCTGTGGGGTGATCGTATCATTCAGGTGATATGTGTGAGGTGATGGAGGTGGAGCTATCATTTGGTAGGTATTATTATTTTTAGTGATATCCATGGTATGTAAGCCTTTTCAATAGTGACTTATATTATGATTTATATTGTCTTTATGACCTGCTCTTATATATATTCATGTTATATTTATATATATTGATGACAAATCACGTGGTAACTTGTATCAGTATTATTTATTCATTATTTTCCGTTCTTATATTTCACAGATGGCAATTGTTTGTATAGATTGTAGGGCTATATTGCAAGGGTCAGCTTCATAGATTACATACACACAGAGTGCACATACAGATTTGAATAGACCTCACCAACTACTATAAAATTTTCCTGCCATTTTTTAGATTCCACTGACTGGCTTTCTTTTAATTGTTTTTAACTTATTTACTGTCCAATAAAGATTTGTTATATTTTTGATACATAACTGAGTTGAGTGCCTTCTTTTTAGCCATGTGCCTTTTCTTTCCTTGTTCACATTGGTCAGAGGGTTTTATGAACACTGACAGGCTGGCAGATGCATAGGAAGAGTAAAAGAGATGAGCAACATGTGCAATAGATGTGAATGCTTGATCATCAGCACCATGCAGGTTACTATTCAGGCTGTGTTCATATGGTGCGTTTTTGCCCAAAAATCAGACAATTTCATGCATTTTTAAACAATGTTTGCTATTTTTAAAAACACATATGCAGATTTCAAAATCTACATGCATTTACAAAAACATTTTTTTTTTTTTTAACAAAAATGCAGAGTGTGAACAGCCCTACCAGGAAGTGTTGTATCATGCGACCAGATTGTCTGAAAAGCTTAATCACACATCCTTAGTCATTACATAAAAATATAAACATGCATATTGTTATCTACAAATACATTCATATATAATCTTAGGTAAGTATATATACAGATACACACGTGTGTGTGTGTGTATATATATATATATATATATATATATATATATATATATATTCACATGCTTCAACAGAATTTAAAAAAAAAAAAGAAAACTCATGCAATAGGCCTGGACAGAAATGATGGTTCCCTTAATTTAATATTTTATTGCACAACTTTTTGAGGCAATCACTGCAATCAAACGATTCCTGTAACTGTCAATGAGACTTCTGCACCTCTCAACGGGTATTTTGGCCCACTCCTCATTAGCAAACTGCTCCAGTTGTCTCGGGTTTGAAGGGTGCCTTTTCCAGACGGCATGTTTCAGCTCCTTCCAAAGATGCTCAATAGGATTTAGGTCAGGGCTCATAGAAGGCCACTTCAGAATAGTCCAATGTTTTCCTCTTAGCCATTCTTGGTTGGCTTTAGCTGTGTGTTTTGGGTCATTATCCTGTTGCAAGACCCATGACATGCGACTTAGACCAAGCTTTCTGACACTGGGCAGCACATTTCTCTCTAGAATCCCTTGATAGTCTTGAGATTTCAATGTACCCTGCACAGATTCAAGACACCCTGTGCCAGATGCAGCAAAGCAGCCCCAGAACATAACAGAGCCTCCTCCATGTTTCACAGTAGGGACAGTGTCTCATCTGTCCATAGGATATTCTCCCAGAAGCTTTGTGGCTTGTCAACATGTAGTTTGGCAAATTCCAGTCTGGCTTTTTTATAATTTGTTTTCAACAATGGTGTCCTCCTTGGTCGTCTCCCATGAAGTCCACTTTGGCTCAAACAACAACGGATGGTGCAATCTGACACTGATGTTCCTTGAGCTTGAAGTTCACCTTTAATATCTTTAGAAGTTTTTCTGGGCTCTTTTGTTACCATTCGTATTATCCTTCTCTTTGATTTGTCATCAATTTTCCTCCTGCAGCCACGTCCAGGGAGGTTGGCTACAGTCCCATGGATCTTACATTTCTAAATAACATGTGCAACTGTAGTCACAGGAACATCAAGCTGCTTGGAGATGGTCTTATAACCTTTACCTTTAACATGCTTGTCTATAATTTTCTTTCTAAGCTCCTGAAACAACTCTTTCATTTGTTTCCTCTGGTCCATGTTGAGTGTGGTACTCACCATGTCACCAAACAGCACAGTGAGTATCTGTAGCCCTATATACAGGCCCACTGACTGATTACAAGATTGTAGACACCTGTGATGCTAATTAGGGGACACACCTTGATTTAACATGTCCCTTTGGTCACTTTATTGTCAGGGGTACCATCATTTCTGTCCAGGCCTGTTTCATGAGTTTTCTTTTTAAAAAAATTCTGTTGAAGCATGGTTGAAAAGCAATGTCTGACTCTCATTTGTTCATTTTCACAGAATTTTTATATATTACTTTTGTCAGATTCAAGTTATTTCTGTGACCATTGTGAGTTTTTCTTTCATTAAGCGAGGGGTACCAACAATTTTCTCCACGTGGGTGTGTGTGTATATGAGATATATATATCTCATATACACATACATAAGTAAATATTCAGCCTCTATTTCTGATCAGTTTTCCGCCTCTCCATCATAGCTTTCACTTGCTAATTAGATGAATGGACCTAATCAGTGGAGTAGCTGAGATCAAGCAGGACACTTTTTTTTTTTTTGGGTCCTGCTTGGATGTTTGCCTCCCACTGAATATACTGGAGGAAGATACAGGGTGTAATTTGGCACCAAGTTTGAGGCTGAATCTGGTGGGAGGTCTTAGGGGTTGTTCACCTGTAAGAATTTGACATTCAATTTGAGGCAGAATCCATTTCAAATTCCACCTGAACTCTGGCTCCCATTCATTTTAATGGGAGACAGTAGCAGAATTTTTCTGCTAGCAGAAAAAATAAACATCCTGCTCGTTTATCAGGTGGATTCTGCCTGAGAACTCCCATTGAAAAGATGAGAGGAGGAAAATACACTTTCTGTCAAAATCTAGCAAATCCCATCCAAACTTGGCAAAAAAATACCATTGTGGTTTTGGAAATCGCAGCATGTCAATTATACCTATAGGGAAACCACCGGCGTTTCTATAGGTATAATGGAAGCAGAAAGTCCGCAGAGGAGGAAGAAGCTGCCTGTCTGCTATCTAGATTGATATCCCTAAAGCGTAACTAAACTTTTCAAATTTTTTTTTTTGTCATTAATGAACTTTGTAATCTACTTTATTAACAAATTTCGGATCCTTTCTGTGAAATCCTGCATTTTTTCACTCTTTCCCTTGCTTCAGTATTAGGAGCTGTTCCTGCCTAGAGTAAATGAGGGTAGGGGAGGGTCATTTCAAACAGTTATATCTCAGACAATTTAAAACATATAAACTTGCTTTGTGTCATATGAAAGAGGAGATTCTCTTCTTTAATGTAACATTAAGGCTGCAGTGGTATCTAAATTATTTCCGGTTGGGATTGTGTGTTTTTTTTTTTGTTTTTTTTTTTATTATAAAGCTGCATATAAATATCCTAATCCTGTTTTATGTGACACAAAAAACAAGTTTGTAAGTTTTATAATGTCCAAGATATAACTGTTTGAAGTGACCCTCCCCCTACTCTCATTTTCTCTACTACACAGTCATGTACTCCTGCACATAGTAACATTCAGTGAAAGACAGGAACCGTTCTCAATACAGAAACAAGGGAAAGAGTGGAAAAAAATGCAGGATTTCACAGAAATGATCCAAAATTTGATAATAAAATATATTACAACATTATATATTAATGACACAAATACTGCCAGAAAAAAACAAAAGTTATCCAAAAGTTTTGTTACGCTTTAAAATACATCATCAATGTTTTTGCCCAAAAAACCTCTTTAATATTTACAAAGATATTAGGATCTGAATTCTGTAAGCCATTACTTTTACTGTACAATACAATTTTACTGTTGTCTTCACATTATGGTACCACAGTAATGAATAACAAAATCTAAAGTCATAAATGACAAACTGAAATACAAACCTACTGAAGTGAATTCTTATTTTATTTGCAACCAAGTATACACCTATAATTTATACTGCAAAACTCTTGCTAAAGTAACCAGATCAGTATTTTATGTTTATTTTATTTTTTTAAAGTTTCCCCTTGTGTTCATTATTAGTGGGGTTATGTATGGCATTATGCCATAATATGGATTGTCATTTGTGAATGTGATAAGCTAATAGGGGTATACCCTTTATCTCCATGTTTATACAAGATGATATGAGTGTATTTGTGAGTCAGCAGTAATTTGTGTGTTGATTTGTTGTTTTTTTTATCTATTTTAATATGTATAATCCTAATAAAGATGTTTATTTGTTTGTACTATTTGGTTTTGTCCGCTAGTAATTACATACAGACATATTTTTTTGTTATTAAGCAGTCTTGTTTTCCTCAAGTATTATCAATATAAACCATATTATGATAAGGTCACACCTGCGCTCGGGTTTCCATTCTTCGGGATCTGAAAAACGGAAACCCAATCCGCTTAAAAGCGGATACCCGTGGACCCCATAGACTATAATGGGGTCTGCCGGGTTTCTGCCCAAAAAATGCGGAGAGAAAAATACTGCTTGCGGGACTTTCTCTCTGTGTTTTTCAAGTGGAATGGGAGACGGAATTGAACGGTGTTCAAGCGCAGATGTGAACCCAGCCTAATATACTTATAGAATTTCTGTCCTGTTTGCTTTCAATAGCCATTATGCAATGCTATGTTACTATGAATGACATACGACACCAACTTGATGATATACCTTGTGATGTCAGACTGGATGAAAAATAAGGTCTTCATGAGTCAAGTACTTTGGTGGGGGAGGGGCAGGAAAAGTATTTCAGTGAGATGTATATTATAATGCGGGTTTTTTTGTTTTTGTTTTTTTCTTTCTTGGCCTGCTTTCTCACACAAATTTTTTTTTTTCTTTAATAATAGCAAATAACACAGAATGTTACAAACTGTTGAGAACATACACAATGCCATACATGTATAGGTAAAAGGATATAATCTCAATGATAGTACTTATTGCTTACAAATTCACATTGTCTGCAATAGTGGCTCTCCCCAAAGCACAATGAATATAGGCATATGTCTTGCATAACAACTGTTCAACAGTGTTTGTTTTGTTTTTTTGTTTGTTTTTTTACAATATAAATAACCATAAGTATGTACGGTAACCATTACAACTCAACTTCACACAAAGATTTACTAAAGAAAAAAAAAAAAGACACTTGTATCAGGTTTATCATAATGTTCATATTTGTAATAGGAATGCATTTTATAAAGTACCATAGACCCATGCGTTTAACTACGACATGAACCCCATCCCATCTGTTTCTGACTACCTTTGACACTGGACAGCAGCAGTTAATCTGTGAATTATCAGTTGAGAGTGTGCACATCTACTTCTCCACCAGTCTTACTGTCTGTCTACAGTCTCACTGTACATGGCCGGTGTACAGAAAAGCAGGGTAGCTAATCGGAGTTATAGAATTTGTCCCTCTTAGCACTGGTCATGTGAGGATTGCAGCCACATCTCCCAGATAGGCTAACATAAAAATCGGGGTGCTGATCAAGGTCCAGGGATGTGACTGGGGTTTTGATAATGATATTGCACAGTATTTGTATACATACTGGCAGTGGACATTTGGGAGACTTTTTGTTTATGAAATACTTAATACAATTCCTCTAACTGTGCTTTTGTTACAGCTAGATGTTACTTTGGAGTTTGAAAAACACCAGGAAAAACAAATATACAAAAGGAAACTAAAACTAAAGAACACCTTAAAATGTGTTTTACATATAAAAACATGCCAGTGTTTTAAAAAAAATTTTTTTCCATTTATTTTAAAAATGTCACAAAACTTGTGAATGTGCCTTTATTGAAACAAAAAAATAAATGCCTGAAGAAAATACATATTGGCACTTCACACATTTCTAAAGTGTTACATTTAGTAATTATTAATCAGTAAATTCCATGGGGCACACCAATACCATATCAGAATCAATACACAAGTTGACGGCTTCTATTTTCTTTCTAATTTCTCTATGATGTTTTTAAATACGAATGTTGTATGCCACTGAAGTCACAATTGATGCACAAACATGGTTTAAACCCCCCCCCCCCCACAAGTTTTGTGTGTAAAACAATAATTGAATTCATGTTAAAAGACTCAGAACTTGGTTTTAGGAATACTCACTTTTTCATCAGAAATTTGTTAATTGCCTTTTGTTTCCTCATGCATTCCACAATCTTGCGGTTGAGGTAGACAAACAGTGCACCTCCAAATCCACTAGCAATACTGCAAGAAATGGGACTTGTCATAAAAAAGCTCAGTGTCTCAACAGAGATACGCGCTAAGAAGCATCCATATAAAATTTGACTTTTCAGGATAAGCTTTCATGTGTGCACATGAGGAATAATGCCATTTCTCTATCTGTAGTTTGCAGTTCTCTCTGAGCTGGTGAGTGAAGACATGGATTTAAAAACATAAAAAAAAATTATTTGAGACATGGCCCAAGCCACTTTCCTAAATATAGGTGTGGCAAGGGAGCACTGTGAGCAGACCCTGTCAGACTTATCAGTTATGCCGATTTTATGGTGCTAATGATGCCTGAAATCTGCACCAGCTATGGGTTGGGACAGATTTTAATGAAGGAGCACAATTCCTCAAGAGATTATCCCAGACCAGTACAAAATGCTGGTCTTAATAAATCTTCCCTTTGACTAGAGGAATAGAGGACCCTTGTTGGGTCAAATCTACACTGGATACATCACCCAAAATAAAATCTCACATCAGATACTAGCATAATAGAAAATAACTTAGAGACTTATTGCAATATTTCTTTCCAATACCAGAAAAACTTTGGACAATGCCAAATAAGGTGAATCCAGTATACAATTGCTCCCCAGCAATTAAGGCACTGCTCTGCCTCTCTCCTATTGATTATTTGAAAAATTTTGGGCATCAAATATGACTTGTGCGTATTCATATATTGGTTAAGCCTTTTTGAATTACTTAATAAAAGCTTATTCGGATACTATTATATCTTATTCCAGTTAGATATGAAATGTAACTCTATTGCTCCATTTTAAATGTGAATAGGTTGTAGCCGTATTCTTACTCATTTTAAGAAATGTAGCATAAGTTTTGGAAATAAAGGCTCAAAATAATTTTGTGTTTCTACCTGCACATGTATATAATACATGTGAATATAACACAAAAATTACTAGATGAAACATTTTAATGCATGCAAATATATTCAAATAAGACAAAAGATCCCTTCTTCATCAATTGTGATAACAAAATAAGACCTTTCTTTTAGTAAAAAGTCTGACATTCCATATTGATAAAATTGCACAAATACAATTTATCCCAGATAGAAGTGCAATTTATAGAGCCCTTAATATCTCCCAATTTTCTAACAGCATCTCAAAACTTATTTAACAAACTACAAGTTTTAATTTCAGAATAAGGTGCTTTTTCAAATTGTCCACTTTGGAGTATTTGAAAAATATCAAAATTAAGTAGTGCTTTACTCATTTATTGTGGTACTATGCTCACACCTAACTCATCCTATGAATAAATACTTTGGTTGTGACAAAAGTCTCCTATTTAGCTTCCAGTATCAGACTATCTCTCTCTGCTTGTTCTTACCCCTCCTCTATAAACATCTCTAATCTTAGTCATGTGACCTGCAGTGCATCTTGAGATGGATATAGCAGAATTTTCAGATTGAAAGTCAGTTTAGCCAAGAGAGAAGGGAAACAGCCAGACAGGAGAGAAAGAAGCATTTTTTATTTGATAAGATCTAGTACAAAGTTTCTTATAATTGTACTACTTTGACTGTAGTATTGTTTTATGCAATGTTTGTTGAAATTACAGTGCCTTTTTGACTATTTTCAGGGCCACACAGTCTATGAGGTCATATGAGATCTTCTAGGACTGCAGAGGGTGGCAATTTATTGTCTAGCTCTGCACGCATTTGCTTTGCAGCGCTAGAGTCCTAGGTTTAAATCTTGCTAGGGACAACATCTGCAAGGAGTTTGTATGTTTCCCCTGTGTTTGTGTGGGTTTCCTCCGACACTTCAAAGACATACAGATATGGAATTTAGATTGTGAATAGAGATGAGCGAAGTATTCAAAAATTTGATTCGGCAACTTTGCCAAACTTCGTGATACGATTCTATTCGCTCCAAATTAAATTGCGGCAAGTCGCATAACAAAATCAGCTATTTATTGGCTGCAGAGAGCCAGGGTGGGCGTGTGGTGACAAAATGGTGGAACCCCTTGGATGCCGCAGTCATGTTTGACCGCGACATCCAAGGTGTTAAGACCCCCGATCAGTTATGGAGCAGGGTGTTAGCTGTCAGTTACAGCTAATACCCTGCTCCATAACTGATCAGGAGATTTAACTCCTTGGATGCAGGGGTCAAACATGCCATGTGCATTGTTTGACCGCTGACATTGTGGGTGATCCCGCATTCCCAGAGTTCTTTTCTCCATGTCCATGTCCTAATATGTACAGCAGCCATTTTGAACTAAATGCGAATCGTTACCACGAAGCGTGAGGAAATTCAGATTCAATGCGAATCGAATATTTCCTGAAATTCGGATCGAATTCCACTTCTGCAGCTTCAATTCGCTGATCTCTAATTGTGAGCCCCATATGGGACAGTGAGTGACAATGTCTGTAAAACGCTGCAGAAAATGTTGCGATATAATTAAGCAAATTTACTGATGTATGTAAATGCTGTATAAAGAGCTGCACAGACAATGACACATGAACATATCTGTTCAGGTCCTCAATCCAGGGGACAAAATATCAAGACTCCACTGAAAAGGATGAGGAGAGGAAGATTGTCTGTAAGTATCATGTGTTTGTGTGCTCAATTGTTTTTTTTTTTTTTTTATTTGAACACATCATTCAGGTTGATATTATTTGGTATGATAGGAACAGCTTATCAGGTTAAGTGCCTTTTTGAGTTAGTATAATTGTGATCACTATCTAATTGCAACTATAGCTACCATTCTAACATGTACAGTGGGGAAAAAAAAGTATTCCCTTTACGTCCGACAGCAGCACAATATGGGGTATCTCTGCCCCTGTGTGTTGTTTAGGACAGGTGGAACCTTTAATTAGCACCAAAAAGGTGCCTCCTACTAGCCCTATAAGAGGGCACAAGAGACCTCCCTCCACTGTGTTTTTTTCTGTCCTGTGTGGAACAGGTGGACGGAGGTCTCTTGTGACCTCCCGTTGCTAGGGGTTTTAGTTACTCCTGGCTCACCTTTTTGGGGTACCTCGGTCCCAAAGAAAAAACCTCCGGTCCTTCGGGCCTTCGCACCGCAGCGCAGCGTTATCCGGCATCCATCTGCAGGCAGCGCGATCCCGGAAGTAAGCGGGGAACCTCCTCGGCCGGAACTTTTCTCCGGTTCCGTGTTCCCAGGGGAAGGAAGCCTTTGCGCACCACCGCGCCCTACTTCCGGTTTTCTCGGAAAAAGTGCGGTAAGTTTGGAAATTTAAAATTTAAAGGCAAAATATAGAATTGATTTTTGCTGCTTGTATTTTGAGCCTCTGGCTTAGGCTTATGCTCCTCTATGTTCCAGTATGGCGTTTGACTTGTTTTGGTGCTGTATAAATGTTTCTTTGTTGGCTTCCTCCCCTTGCTGCTGGATTACATTTAAAAGGTCTTTATTTGAGTGAGTGGTTTCTAGCTCCTCTGCTGCGGGTTGCGGTGGCTGTTTTTTTTTTCTGACGGTTTTTTTCTCTCTTCAAGTGACCGATTCAAAAAAAAAAAAAAAAAAAGAGGTACCCCTTGGTTTTTTATGCGATGCTTGGCGATCTTCCCTGTTTCAGTGTCACGTGGCTGTTTGATGTTTCAGATGTCATCTTCTGCAGCACGTAATGGCGATGCGCTTAGGAGGAAAAATTCCTCTAAACTTGAAACACCTAATGTGTTTGGATTGCAATACCCCTTTACCTGACGGCTATGATTTTACCCGCTGTCACCAGTGTCGCGGACCCTGCCGGAAGTACCTTCTATAAGAGGTTGTTACTTGGGTAAAGGACTATATGAGCAGTCTCTTAAAGGAGATTCGTTCTTCCATCGCCCAGATTGCCAAGAGACCGCAGATTGAGACACAATCTTCCTTACGGATCTCTGATGAAGATTATCAGATAGTGGACGAGACACTCTCATCTGACGATTCCACTGAAGATCCCAGCAGGCCGTGCTTCCACTCGAAAAATTAAGCCGGCTGCTGAAGTCCATCCGGTCTAAGGATCGTGATGTTGACGGGGAAGCCTCCGCGTCCACCTATAGAGGGCCTAGGGTCTTCCAAGTGGACCAGACATTACAAAAATTAATGTCCTCAGAGTGGAGAAGTCCTGAAAAACCTCTTGTGGTTCCTAGGAGGTTCAGCGCTTTATTCCCAGTTGCTCAATGGGATCAATGGGGTTCTCCTCCCAAGGTGGATATGGCGGTGGCTAAACTGTCCTGCCGCACTAAGGTACCATCAGATGATGGAGCAAATCTGCACGACGCCATGGCAGGCGCTTCGACAATACCTTCAAGAAGGCTTATTCAGCTGCCTCGCCCAAGACCGCTGTGGCGGTTGCGTCCTGTGAAGTGTCAGCCAAATTATGTACTGACCTGGTCCACCTCGAAAGTGACCGACTCTGGAGTCTCCAGAGACGAGCTGCTAGGGTTTCTAGGCTCAGTTTCCCTGGCAGCTGAATATTTAACGGAAGCCTCCCACCATCAATTAAGGCTGGCGGCCAAATCCCTGGCACTTACCAAGAACACTGCAGCAGGAAGACCTCTATGGTTAAAACCTTGGAGAGCTGTGTTCCCCTCAAAGTATAATTTGTGCGCATTACCCTTTGAGCCGGGTACAGTCTTTGGCTGTGCCCTAGACGAGATCCTAGAGGGCTTGGCCGACAAGAAGGGTAAACCTTTACCCCAGGCCTTCAGAGGTAGGTCTGGCTCTGGCCGTGATAGAGGCTATCCGTCTCGTCGTGGAAGGCAGTCCAGAGAGGCTCTAGTTATTCCTCTAGAGGCGCCGGCCGGAGATTCCGAAGTCTGATGATAAAAAAGTCAAGCCTAGCTTTTGACATCAGAAGCAGTTTTCCTGTGGCCGAGATTCCTGTCGGAGGTCATGTCTCCCACTTTCTCAACTGCGGGCAGGAAAAAATTCGAGACCCATGGGTCCGGTAGGTAATCCAAAGAGGTTATGCAATGAAGTTCCTCCGTCCTCCTCAAGATCGGTTTGTGTTAACTCGCAGCCTCCCTGGAATGCTTCATCCGAGAGTACATTCACAAGGGAGCCCTGGTGGAAGTCCCTTCTCTAGAAGAAGGATCCAGTGTCTATTCTCCCGTCTTCCTGATGCCAAAACCAGCAGACCAGTGGAGAATGATCATAGACTTAAGGTACCTCAACCGCTTCATCAAAAAGAAGCGCTTCCATAGGAAAACCATAAAGTCTGTCACCACCTTTCTCCTGTAAGGCGATGTTTTTTGTGACTTTGGATATAAAAGACGCCTATTTGCATATTTCTATTTACCTCCACACAGAAGGTTTTTTTCTAAGGATTGCCGTAGTAGTTTCCGGCCACAGGAAGCACTTTCAATTCACAGCACTACCCTTCGGGATCTCCTCTGCTTCCCACACCTTTACAAAGGTAGTGGCCCCCATAACGGCCGCCCTCAGGCTTCAGGGGATATTCTTGGTGCCTTATCTAGACGACTGGTTGATAAAGGCCCAGTCAGAGTCTGTTCTGCTCCAGTACCTACAGACAGCCTTTAGAGTCTGTGATGGCTTATAAATTGGGAGAAGTCAAAAACGATCCCTTCAACTCGAAGGAAGTTCCTCTGAGAAAACTACTTCCTAGATTGAGTCCGCCTGCAAATCTCCTTGACACCAGCAAGGAAGGAGAAGCTGGTTGCAGCAGTCCAGCACCTCTTCAAAAAGCCGATAGCCTCCATCAGAACACTGATGAAGATCCTGGGCTTGATGTCTTCCTCAGTGGAGGCAGTCCCATGGGCCTTGTGGCACTTACGTCTCCTCCAGAAGGAGTTACTAGAGGCTTGGGATCGCTCCCTTCTTACATTCAGCAAGAAGATTCGACTCTCCCCCAGGACCCGTCTTTTTCCCTCAAGTGGTGGTTGCACCTGAAAGACGGAAGGTCCACGGTCCAACCTTCTTGGACCCTGTTGACTACAGATGCATCCCTCTCGGGATGGGGAGCCCATTGGACGAAAACTCCATAAAGGGAGTCTGGAGCGCTCCTGAAAAAAGGACCTCGTCCAACTGGAAGGAGCTCAGAGCCGTATATCGTGCCTTACTCTATTGCTTGCCTCTTCCCAGGGAAGAGCAGTCAAAATCCGGTCAGACAACATGACCACAGTGCTGTACGTGAACAGACAGGGAGGCACCAGATCACCAACCCTCCTTAGGGAGGCAGATCTGATATTTACATGGGCAGAGAAAAATCTAACCCATTTATCCGCAGTTCACATCAAGGGCTCCCTGAACATAGTAGCGGATCGGTTGAGTCGGGGTTATGCCGTATCAGGAGAATGGTCACTCAATCCAGAAGTCTTTCATCAGATTACCCTGAACAGAGGTCTTCCAGAAATAGACCTCATGGCAACCCGACTCAACGCCAAGGTGGAGAAGTTCTGTTCCCTTTACCAGGAGGACAATCCCTTGGCAGTGGATGCCCTGTCCATCCCTTGGAGGACCAGGCTGGCATACATCTTCCCTCCAATTCCAATAATACCAGAGGTATTAATGAAAATCAGACAGGACCAAGTCTCTGTGATAGCCATCATTCCATTCTGGCCAAAAAGAGCTTGGTTTTTCCCAACTCATGGAGATGAGTCGAGGGATATATTGGAGGCTTCCCCCCATCCAGAACCTGGTTTCCCAAGGATCTCTGAAGTGCCAGGATCTCTGGAGATTCAACCTGACAGCCTGGAGGTTGAGCAGTCCCTACAGCAGGATAGAGGACTGTCAGAGGCCGTCCTGAAGACCCTTTATTCTGCAAGAGCAGAATCTACCAATAAGAACTACCAGAGGACAGCCAAGATTTTCATGGAGTGGTGCTCCAAGAAGGGTATTAATAATCTAGAACCTTCAACGGCTGATATTTTCTTCAGGACGGTTTGGATAAGGGCTTTGCCCCTGCCACTTTGAAAGTGCAGATTGCGGCCCTCTCCGCTCATTTGAATAGACGTCTGTCTCAGGATCCTCTGGTTGCAAGGTTCCTTAAAGGGGCAATGAGGCTAAAGCCCTCAGTATCATCCCCAGTGGGACCTTGCGGTAGTCATTACAGGCCTGTGCGGTCCTCCATTTGGACCCTTGGAGACTACGGGGATAAAATATTTAGCCTACAAACCACTTTTTTGTTGGCTATTATATCTGCCAAAGAGTAGGGGTACTCCAGGCCCTCTCTTCTAGAGAACCGTACATTTTGTTTTTGCAGATAGGGTGCACCTTAGGTTTGCCTGGGTTTATCCCTAAGGTCCCCTCACACTATAATAGCAATCAGCTAATTTCGTTACCTGTGTTTTTCCCCTCTCCAACCTCTGAGGAGGAAGAAAAGCTCAACACCTTAGATGTGGTAAGGTGTCTGTGGATTTACCTATTCCACACTCAACCGCTTAAGAAGGCCGAAAGCCTACTAATTGATATGCAGTGTAAAAACAGAGGCCTCAAGGCTTCCAAGCCTACTCTATCCACATGGATCAAGGAGACAATTAAGTCTTCCTTTCTTATTCAGGAGTTATTCCCTCCAGTCTTTCTACGGCCACTCGACCTGGGTGGTCGACTTCTTTGGCTGAGTATCGGTCCTTACCATTGGACCAGATTTGTGCAGCTGCATCATAGTCATCTCAGTTGACCTTTTGTTAAACATTATCATTGGACATCCGCAGTTTCCAGACAACTGCCTTTGGTCAGTCAGTCCTTGACGTTGTAAGGCGAGGAAACCCTCCCTAGGGGAATTACTTGCTATCTCCCCATATTGTGCTGCTGTCGGACGTAAGGGGAATCGTTGATTGTAATGTCAATCTGTATTCCCTTAGTCCAGACAGCAGCTTCCCTCCCTAGAAGCTTGTTTCCTGTTGCTTTATAATTTACACAGTGGAGGGAGGTCTCTTGTGCCCTCTTATAGGGCTAGTAGGAGGCACCTTTTTGGTGCTAATTAAAGGTTCCACCTGTCCTAAACAACACACAGGGGCAGAGATACCCCATATTGTGCTGCTGTCTGGACTAAGGGAATACAGATTGACATTACAATCAACGATTAGTCAGCCACCAATTGTGCAAGTTCTCCCACTTAAAAAGATGAGAGAGACATGTAATTGACATTATAGGTAGACCTCAACTATGAGAGACAAAATGAGAAAACATATCTAGAAAATCACATGGTCTGATTTTCTAAGAATTTATTTGCAAATTATGGTGGAAAATAAGTATTTGGTCACCTACAAACAAGCAAGATTTCTGGCTCTCACAGACCTGTAACTTCTTCTTTAAGAGGCTCCTCTGTCCTCCTCTCATTACCTGTAGTAATGGCACTTGTTTGAAATTATCAGTATAAAAGACACCTGTCTACAACCTCAAGCAGCCACACTCCAAACTCCACTATGGTGAAGACCAAAGAGCTGTGGAAGGATACCAGAAACAAAATTGTAGACCTGCACCAGGCTGGGAAGACTGAATCTGCAATAGGCAAGCAGCTTGGTGTGAAGAAATCAACTGTGGGAACAATAATTAGAAAATGGAAGACATACAAGACCACTGATAATCTCCCTGGATCAGGGGCTCCACGCAAGATCTCACCCCGTGGGGTCAAAATGATCACAAGAACGGTGAGCAAAAATCCCAGAACCACACAGGGGGACCTAGTGAATGACCTGCAGAAAGCTGGGACTAACGTAACAAAGGCTACCGTCAGTAACACAATATGCCGCCAGGGACTCAGATCCTGCAGTGTCAGACGTGTCCCCCTGCTTAAGCCAGTACATATCCGGGCCCATCTGAAGTTTGCTAGAGAGCATTTGGATGTTCCAGAAGAGTATTGGGAGAATGTCATATGGTCAGATGAAGCCAAAGTAGAACTGTTTGGTAGAAACACAACTCGTCGTGTTTGGAGGAGAGTGAATGCTGAGTTGCATCCAAAGAACACCATACCTACTGTGAAGCATGGGGGAGGCAATATCATGCTTTGGGGCTGTTTCTCTGCAAAGGGACCAGGATGACTGATCCGTGTACATGAAAGAATGAATGGGGCCATGTATTGTAAGATTTTGAGTGCAAACCTCCTTCCATCAGCAAGGGCATTGAAGATGAAACATGACTGGGACTTTCAGAATGACAATAATCCCAAGCACACAGCCAGGGCAACGAAGGAGTGGCTTCGTAAGAAGCATTTCAAGGTCCTGGAGTGGCCTAGCCAGTCTCCAGATCTAAACCCCATAGAAAACCTGTGGAGGGAGCTGAAAGTCCGTGTTGCCCAGCGACAGCCCCAAAACATCACTGCTCTAGAGGAGATCTGCATGGAGGAATGGGCCATCATACCAGCAACAGTGTGTGCCAACCTTGTGAAGACTTACAGAAAACGTTTGACCTCTGTCATTGCCAACAAAGGATATATAACAAAGTATTGAGATGAACTTTTGTTATTGACCAAATACTTATTTTCCACCATAATTTGCAAATAAATTCTTTAAAAATCAGACAATGTGATTTTCTAGATATGTTTTCTCATTTTGTCTCTCATAGTTGAGGTCTACCAATGATGTCAATTACAGGCCTCTCTCATCTTTTTAAGTGGGAGAACTTGCACAATTGGTGACTGACTAAATACTTTTTTTCCCCACTGTATATGGGGATTGGCATGACCAAGTAAAGCTAAATTTGCACCACTAATTTTCAGTGATAATGAGACCAGTATTGTGTGTGTATTTAATTAACTTATTCACAACCAATAACCCCAAAGATAAGGGTTAAGTTTTCTGCTGAGGGCAAGCCACAAGGCTGTTTTTGGAGTCCCTATAGAAGTGAACCACCACTTCATTCACAGCAGTTAGGTCCCTAGGCAGGACATTGATCATGTAATTTAGGTGCTTCTAGGAGGTGGGACCCACATCTATCAGAAATGTATGGCATATCCACAGGTCTATCCAAATTATGACATATCCAAATATCTAAGATGGGAATACCTTTTTAGATTAGTTCTACGCAAAGACTAAAACATTACTGTCCACGACTGGATTGAGATCATACCCAGATCTGTAAATCTGCAAGACTGACATTTAGGATAACAACATGAACATCTGAGTAAATTCTTCTGCTCATGGGTGGCGAAAAATAAGTGGGAAGTGTGACAATTTAGGATGTTTGCCAGATCAGATTGGATCACATTCCAGTCTGTCCCCAAAAAAATGGTGAATGGGACATACAACAACACTTTTGTTTATGCAGCTGTTCACAGACAGAGTAGGCTTCATTTTACGTAAGAGCAACAAATGTAGTCTCTCTCCATATCAGACCTTTGCATTGTTGACTCCATAAGGCATTAAAAGGGTGTTCTAACTCTTTTTATTATTATTTATTTGTGCTCCTAAGGAACCCATAAACATAAAAAACCTTCACTCACCTCTCCCCAGGCCTCTCTCACCAGCAACAGCAGCTACAGTTTTCAGTTTACAGGTCTCCAGGCTGTTTGTACCAGGTGACCACTGCAACCAATCAGCAGTCAAGCCATTTGTGATTAAGTCAACGCTGACCCCTGTAAGTGATCACCTAGCATAAATGGGACACTGGTGATTTCAGACGGGTACCTGTATAAAGAAGATAGGACCTGCCGCTGCTGGAGGTGGTGGCCTGAGGCAGGGAGAGGTGAGTAAAGTTTTTTTTTATGTTTATGAGCCACTCAGCTGCCCTATTAAATAATTGAATACCCCTTTAAGTTATAATCTTACTAAGAAATACTCAGAGTAACTGAGATAAAAACTGCTCAGATAAGTTAAAAAAAAAAACAACTGTATCAGAACCATAGGTCATAAGTGGAGATAGTGTTTGGAATGACTCTAGGGGAAGACCACATGTTGTATGGTCATTCATAAATATACCTTTTGTTGATAAAATCTCAAGGCTGTCTCTTCTAAGTACAATAACTAGTCAAATGACTGGGACTAACCCGATTACTGCAAATGCTGGAAGTTCTTGAAGGTCAAAAGGAAAGTCCAGGCGAAAACGCGTTTTAAACAATGCAGTGATCGTCTCTGAAAGAAGAAAGAAAAAGACAGAACTGAATGAACATCAATGAAATGAACGGCAAAGACAGCATGGTCAAGTGATTGACATAAGATGTTTCATCAGGAAGGCTCACCCCAAGCAATGCTTTGCCTATGGCAAATAATAACGTGACAACCATGTCACTAACTACCATACAATGATAAAGGTTTTATTAGAACAGTGCAGACTAGAAAGAGTAAATACTGAGATATAAAATTGGTCAGAACATGGGCACTATGCCAGCAGTGGCATCTCCTGTCATAGGGTGTCACAGATAAATTCATCAAAGTAAAATGCTTTACAGCAATAGTAATAAGACTTATTTCACTTGCTTAGCCTCAGTCTGCACAAAATCTCATTATAGTCATCAGTAAGCCAAAGATCAAACATGTCACACATTTGCTAGAAGGTTTATTAGTGCGCATTTACACTATGATTTGATAGGCCCAGATTTCTCTGGGAAGCCACAATCAGAAGTATTGGTGAAATAAGTGTGCATAAGTCCTCAACTACATCTAATGGAAATGGACCATTCTTTATTTTGGGAAGAGAAGGACCTTCATCTGGGGGCAGCTTTTAATATATCACTATAGCATTTTTAAAGTCCCTTTATAAGCTAACAGCTATGTCACCTCTGTTTGAACAGAAAGATCCACACATCATAACTTACTACCTAGGGCTTATACATGCATCACTGATTTTCATCCATGTACTCAGTTTTTCCAGACAGCACATGGACCCATTGATTTCTATTCCTATTTTTGTCAGTTTTTCTGACCAGACACAACCATTCCATCTATGTGCTGTATATTTTTCATGGATGTTGCTAGGAAACAATCTGAAAATTGCACTTGTTGAAAAACAGATGGAAAATTACAGACACCCAGAGTAATGAAAAATGGACACTCACAGGTGAAAAAATGATCAGTTTTTCCACAGATGAACAACATGGCTGTGTGAATGAGGTCTTTGTCTGTAGGCTTAATTTGTGATAATATTCAGTACATTATGCTCTCTTTGATTCCTCACAACTCACTTCCAACTGCCCTGTTACTTCTATTACAAAAGAAACTCTGCCCTGAGCCTTTGCATTTGGGTATATTTACTTAAGATTGCCAGTGGGTTGATCCACATTATGCCGCTCATCCTATCCCTCTTAACTCCTGCCTGCAGCAGGTTCTTGATGCTTTACTGGTGCAGCAGGGTCTCATTTATTTTGTTCTGTGCTCCGCCTGCCTCTCCAACTTGTGCCTGTACTTTCCGTGTTCAATGTTTTACCTACTAGACATCCAATGCATGTGTATTACCTATCGCCTGTTGCTTAGTTCCATTGTTTATTCTACTTTTTGACCTTCAATAAACCATATTAAGACACAAAAAAATACTGTTGCAACCACATCTGAGTTTGTAAGGATAAATTAACTTGCTGTGGCAAATTTCTGCAACTGTCCTTTCTGAATGGGGCCTTACAAAATTCACTTGCAAAAACAACCATATTTAGATGAATGGAATATATTTTCAGTAGCGGAAATTTCTTCAACAAATCCGCCATATGTGAATATAAGTTGTTCTAACACCTCTGCAGTTATACCAGCAATTGCCATATCCATTACCCCAACAATACCCCATTTCTGTGACAATAGCTATTAAGTTAAGTAATGCAGTTCCTTCTTTGTGTTTTAATTTCAGTCTTACATATTTGTCTGTGTTATTTTCAATTTTTAAAGCCCTGAGCAGTGCTTCATTGGAGGATATCTATCCCAGCCTGCTAAGTAAAGCAGACAAGAAACCTCAGTCCTAAGCAGCTCGTGCATGTCAGATTGGTGAAAGAAGAGCTGCATAATCTGACACAGACAACACTGTGCAGAGGAAATCAGATGAGATCATGAATAGATGTCACACAATGCAACTTTTATTTTTTTAAAATATTGCTTGTGTTTAACTTTTTTGTAATTTGCATTGTTTTTGAGTTGTGCTTTAATGTAAAATATACTCTCAAATAGCAATTTGTAATTCCCATATCTAGGTTATTTCTTCAGTACTTTGCATACTACTGGATAAGGCTCTAATCCCAATACTGTGCCATTTATGTCCTATATTGACAATGTTTACCTTCATCTTTGTTCCATACGGCAAGGACTCTAAATATAAAAGCACTAAAGGTTGCAGCAAAGAAACCACGCCAGTAATTTCTTACAGCAAAAAATGTGGAGGTTACCTCAATACTAAACAGGACCCCTAGATTAGAAAGAGTGAGAAAAGTAATTAGTCACCACAACATCACCAAAAGCTTCAATAACTAAAAAATAGGTTCATTTACTATGGCAAAAGTTATTGCACCACAAAATTGGGGACCATTCTGTGTGCCAGATTTAAGTGTTTTGTACACATTCTGCATCTCGTAAGACACACAAAAGAGTCTAGATAAGTGGGCATGGCTATGTGACGTTCACTTTCAGGGGTTGTCCACTTTCAGACCAATATCGAGAAACAAATCTTATTGTTTATATAACAACAAGTTGTACAATTTTCCAATATATTTTCTGTATAAATTCCTCATGGTTTTCTAGATCTCTGCTTGTTGCCATTCATTCTGCTTGCTCCAAGTGGATAAAAATCAGTCCATGGTCATGTGTTGAAAACACAGGTGCACTTTTAAAGCCCCACATTGCTGAACGACGCTAAGAAATGCTGCAGAAAAAAACGCATCACTTTTTTTTTTTTCCGCAGAATTTTTCATTGCATTTTTCTCTGTGGTTTTTCTTCCCTATTAAATCTATAACGATTAAAGGTAAGGATAAAGATAAAGATAAAATTGACATGCTGCGTTTTTTTCCCAGTAATGTGTGGATTAATTTAGCCAGAATCTCATTCACTTTGCAGTATTTTTTTCTGCTGCGTTTCTGCAACATTGGGGCCTTAGCCTAAAAGTTCCAAATTCATTAATAATATGCACTACAATTTTGGTACAAAATACTAGTCTGGAGTAAGCCAATCAAATGGTGGAGTAAGGAAAAAGTGTCTAATACGTCCTAATACGTCTCTCAAGATGTGCTAAATCTATTACATAACATGCCCCACTGTGATTAATTTGGGCCAGCTTCTGCCTGTCTCCTCTAGTTTAATATGTTTTGTATTTTAGACAGTATTAATAAATCTTTCCATTATATATTTTTTACAGTATTTTCAGTAATATTTATTAGGACAATCCTATGCTCACTTGACATCCTAATGCAAAGAGAAAATTAATTTATGGTTAAATTACAAGGCCACCAATGTATTTTTTTCCTTGTTATCTTTACATAACTATAGAATTAGGTAAATGTCACACACATGATACATGCAGCCTTCTCTTGTAACTGCTGGATTTTCTCACCCACGAATCATTTACATTTTTGTTAAGAGCCTTTCCCACGCTTGTCTCTTCCCCCAGATCCTCATGAATCTGAATCACTCAACCCACTTACCTCCAATAGGGGCAGCAAAGCAGCATCCAACTCCAACAGCACAAGCTGCAGCCAGCATCTCGATATTGCGTGACTCATTCTACAAAGTAAGAAATATTATTGTTAGTATTACTGTTATTACTGTCAGCAATATTAAACTTGCCTAAAATCAGCCTGCTTCTGCGAAAAACAGATAAGGGGGAGTTCACACTACTGTTGGATGTCCGTTTTGATAGGGTTTGCTAAAAAAAAAAAAAAAATGGACGCCTATGATAATGGACATTAACTGACCCTAACTGATGTCTGTTTTTTTAACTGATCTATTTAATTTATCAGTTAAAAAAAAAAGGACACATTAGCATCAGATAGTGTCCGTTATTGTCTGTTTTTATACTGTCTGTCTTTTTTGCTCTTTATTGTTCTGGTTTCTGAGCATGCGCAGAAAAAAAAAAACGGACAGTAATTACAGACAGTATAATAGACAACTGTCTGTTAGCCAGAGACATTAATGTTAAAAAAATAACGGATGATGTTAAATCCATCATAATCCGTTATTTTGAACGGACACAAAAGTCCTGCACCCCGCATTATTATGTCCACTAAAAAAAACGGACGTGGCAGATTTGATGAAAATGGACACTTACAGACAACAGATCGAATTTTTAATGGATTTATGATGGATCTGTTAGTGTCCGTTGTTAAAATTTTGTATTGGATGCTCGCAACCGACACTACTAACATAGTAAAATGTGCATAAATGTGGACAGATTTTAACTTGCGTATTGTGTATGCCACATTCTAATCACATAAAAATACATCATTACAATTCAGTAATTTATCATGTATAGCTGGAGCTGCAAAGTAACAGTTACATGCATCATTCATTCATTTATTAATCTTACTTGTATAGTGCAAACATATTCCGCAGCACTTTACAGACATTGTCATGAAGTTCCACAGCCAATACATTACGATCTACAGCATTCTTGATGCAATGGTGCAAGTAGGAGAACTTAAACCAAATGTGTCGCCAGAAAATATCCTAATATCACGTTTTTATGTTAAATATAAGAATTTAAGAATTTTTGGTGATGTGGTTCTTAACTTTTCATGTTATTATCTATATTAAAAAAAAAAAATTCCTAAAACTCTTGCAATTACAATTGCCACTAAATCTAAAATAATCTGTCACTTCCTGTTTCCTAGAGATGCACCAGACCTATAGACACAATGGCCTGGAGCAGACCCTATTGACATCTAGGTATGTTCTGTGACCTGTGCAGAGAGGGGAGTAGATAAACTGTGAAATTACCTATTGTGCTGGTGGAGTCTGTGTCTTATCTACATATACATGATAGCAGTCATCACCCATGAGCTGATATGTAAAGTGAATGCTGCCAATAAATCTACAGAAAACAAGTCACATATTATTTAGCTTAATTGTCAGAGTGAGAACTGAGTCAGAATTTTAGGATTTTTTAAAAAACAAGATAACACGGAAGAAATGTTTAAAAACTCACAAAAAGTAAAAAGATAAAACTAAATTAAAAAAAAAAGTTATTTTCTGGAGACACACTCGTTTTAATGTCATGACAGGATTGCCTGCTGATAAAGTAGCTGTTGTTGATTCTGCTGCAGTAACACTTTCGGTGGTAAATAGTGATTGAACTGTAAGCAATAAACAAGACAGGGTCACATGAGACTCCAATAATCCCTAAAAGGCAATTTACCTATTAGTAATGCTTGACTTGGCAAATGAACCCTAATGAGCTGCCAATGCATAGCTACTGTAAGTGACATCAATTCCATCGACTGCTGCATGCAATGACATCAATAAGATTGCTCATGCAGCTCTGGCACAATGCTTCCAAGTTATGCCTCAGAAAATAGACATTACAAATAAAATCCAGCAGATTTTTCTGCACATTTTTTTTTAAACTGAAATCTTTGTAGCATCTTCCAGTTATGCAAAATGTGAAAGCCAAGTGAAATTGCCTCAGACTGTGACAAACAGGTAGTGGGAAATTCCACCCAGTGCAACACAACATGCAATAGCCCATGCCTGCTTCCTCATATCCAGAAAGATGGTCAAAATTCACTGGAGAGATACTCTTCCACAAGAGCAGAAAAAAAAAGCCACTGGGGAGCGTCACCTTATGTACTCACCTCGTATATTCCTCCAAACAGCGACATGAACTTGCTGAGCAGAGCAGCGCACATACTGGCAACATGCACAAACGGGCCCTGAGGAGATGAGAAGGAGAAATGTCAGCTTCTATTCATTCACTGATACATAATTTGACTGCATGTGCTACGCTGGCACATTGCTGACTGAAACATATTTGCTTCAAACAAATAAATGCTATTTTCAATGACTTTCGCAGGTAATCCTATTTCAGGATTCTGCATGCGTCATTGGTGCTCCATGTGTTGGTATTAGCAGAGGCATTTATCTGTCATGTGTAAGGCCCACTGGTTCCTACACACTATACATTTTATCTACTTCTTGTACTATACATAAAATGGAGATAAAATCAGCTCTCGGACATTCATGATGTTGCATTAACATTCCCTACTGCTCATTGAAAATTCATGTATTAGTCACATGAGTCTCAAATTGATAAATTTATTTTTCATTAAAATGTAAAGATTATTTACATTGGAAAACATATTTCACAGGGAATGCAAGGGAAATATTTAACATTTTACAATTATTCACTTAGGTAGATTTGTATTATTCATATAGAACTACCATGCCTACATTATATCAACATATGTTGGATTCACACTAGCATTGCAGTCCGTGTAAAAGACTCAGTCGCAGAGTCCGCTTAAAATCGTTGGAGAGAAAATCGTCGGAAACCTGGCGGACCCCATTATAGTCTATGGGGTCCACAAGTTTCAGAGTGTAACTGCTTTTTAAGTGGGCAGGGTTTCCGTCTTTCAGGTCTCCACGCGGACATGAAGGATGGAAACCTGAACGCTAGTATGAACCTATCGTAAGATGTGTATATGTTTATTCAGTAGGTTAAAGGGAGAGCAGCAGCTTCAAGACACGTCTTTCAGAGTCTTATCTCCCAGCAGGAGTATTTGGCATGTAGAAATTTAACTTGTCTGATTCTTGTTTGCCCGACCTCTGGGGACAGTTAAAATATATCCACAGACCATACTTGGCAAGTTCAGGGAAACTCCTGATAAATGGGGAGACCTCCTTGATTCCCAGAAGATTCAAATCTCCTGAGCACTGTGGCAACCTTCAACCCTAGTGCTGAGATTCAGCATCATCAGACTTAGTCTTAGGTTCCTCCTCTCCCCTCCCCTCTCCATAGACCTCTCTGTGTGAGGCTAAGTATGAAGAATGTTTCTATGCAGATAATAGTTTGATTGAAAGGAAGGAGGAGGAGGAGAGCAGCTTAATAAGTGGATAAGGAAATCTATTTCTTTAAAAAGATATATTGCATCTGAAAAGTGGCTTTATAATCTGAGATATGCTTTAAGGCACTGATGTGACCATTACACAGACATCTCTGTATACTTGTTCAGTATAACTCAATAACTACACTCACATGTTAGCTATAGGCAAAGCATAAAAAGTTAAATGAGTCAGCTCTAATGATGCCCAAGCATAAAATGGCAACATTTTCCAAATTATCTTAAAAGAATTCCCTACTTACTTCCTTTCCTAATGGCATTCCACTACCAAGGGCACAAGTTAGTCCAATGACTTTGGCAATAAAAGTTTTGAGTGTTAAGTATTCCTTGAGCACCACTCCACGTAGGATAGTCTTCATTTCCGGTATGCCAGAGCCTGTGAGACAACAAATAAACATTATCATGAAGGGGCTAGATTGAGCTAAACCAGCGATAACATGAAAAGCACGTGGCTTGTTATACAGCCAAATGCTTGGAGAACATCTGATAAGAAGAAAAAAAATCCTTTTGGATTTTTGGCATTGGCATCCTCTTGGTTGTCCCTTCCAGCCATTTGAGAACCTTGATCTGTGAGAATATCTGTATGTAATCTAGTAATTATCTATCACTGATACTGCTTCTTTTGTTTTCTCTTTAAAAATACATATTCCCTTAAAGGGGCTGTCCAACCAGTTTCTAAAAGGGCTCATGGGCAGTACATGGTGTTAACGAAAATAAAAAAAAATCTAACTCATCTTTTAAATGTCCCCCATTCTAGCACTGGCAGACCATTGTTTGAAATTTCTGGTCCTTGCTGTACTGCAAATGATGATGTCTGTCTGTCATTATTTGACTACTGCAGATAATCACTGGCACCAGCACTAATGTATACCCAAAATACTGAGGCCAGCGACTGGTTGCAGTGATCACATGACCAAAATGAGGACATCAGCACTTCCATCCCACCAAGGACCAGAAATGGCGCAAACAGGCTACCAGTGCTGGAACACAGGGGGACATTTAAAAGGTGAGTTACTTCTTTTTTTTTTTTATTAAATCTTTTACCATGTCCTGCCCTTATGTCTCTTTTGAAATTAGTCAGACAACCCCTTTAAGAATTTATTGCTCATGGCATAGCAGATAAATCAGGAATATGTTATAGGAAGAGAAGGTGGATAGATTATATAATAAAACCTAAATAAAAGACTTAAGTGGGACGTGGTGTAAACTCAGATAATAATAGTAGTACAGATATACGCAGCAAAATGTCAGATTGCTCAGCAGGGGTGAGTGAGAAAAATGCCAGGTGAAAGGTCTCACTGAAGTAATGGACCGATGCTTTTGACTAGTGGTTATTTTTTCACAATAGATACAAAAATACCCTTTCAAGTAAAATAAAAATGGTAGCCATTGTTGTCAGGGTGGAAATCACTTCTTTTGCTGTTATGAAAACCTAAATTTTTACTAAATATTTTATAAAAATATACAGACTGGTAAGGGAAACACGAAAGTTAACACTGTCTATTATTACAGTAAAATCACCAAGTAATCATACCTCAGGTTCTGAAAGATTGTTGAAAAACTGTACATCAAAGCATCAGTTTGCTAGAATTTTGCTAATAATTTAGTAGAAACCTTGCAGAGTGCTTGTCAATATGTGACACAAGGGTTCACATGAGGTGTTTGCACATACCCACAGCCTGAGGTGCCAGAATCTGTGTGAATCCTGCAGAGAAAGTGATGAGGACAACGGGATATGTGACCCAGGCCAAGTACTGCAGAAAAACATTACTCTCTAAACCACCGTACATCCATTTGTGAGCTGTAAATGAAGAGTAGAAAGAAAAAAGGCAAGGTTATAAAAATAGAAAAAGGAAGCTAGAACATAATGCGGATTATGATCCAATATTACGAAAAAACAACAGACGTTCTACTGCTGCTCACTTTCTCTGCTGTCTGGTAGGATGCAAAGACTACTGCCTCAACTAATTCACATCACAGGCTACATCAGTTTGCATGCAGCAGTCTGTAGGTGCCCACTCTTCAGCTACCTTCACCAGTCCCAAAATATACCCAACTTGAAACGTTGCAATAAATTGTATATTCTCTAATACATAAGAGTCTAATTAGCAGAGAGCAGCAATGCTTAGCGCTGCCATCTTACCTTGAAGAGAAGGGAAGAGTATTGTACATGGGGCAGTGGGGCTATGTCTGACACTGTATATGGGAGGAATGTGTCTGACACTGTATATAGTGGGGAGGTCGGCTGCACTCGTTATGTATGTTTAAGCATGTAAATGGTACTACATGTGAGAGGAATTTGGCTTACAATTAATAGGAGCAATGTGAATGGCAATGTTTTTAAGCCACAGCAACCAGGTCTGGTGCGCAGCATTCTGGCAAACAGTTGATTCTAATGAAATGCGTTGGGGCCTTTCAGAAGACCGGTCATCTTAGTAATAAAAGATAACTTTTATACAGCGGCCTCCATGCGCAGTAAACTTATTATTAAGAGCTTATTCAGAAGGTCATATTTAAAAAAAATGTGGACGAGATAGATCTGGAGACCATTGGAGACATTTTTCTCGAATGGTCTCCTAGTTCATATCATCTGCAGCATGGACTAAAGTGGTGAATGCTGCATTTTTTTGCCACACAAAAGTGTGCATTACACACACTACCATGATCCATGTGATGTTCTTATGCAGGATGTTGTCCATATTTTTGGCCTATGTGCACATGTCAATAAGCCCTCACTTTTGGTACAACTCAGCATTTAGGTCACAGAGGGGTCCACACTGGACTATAAAGTCCATTATAAAGCATTATTTATACAGTAGAATAGTAGGTGTCAATTCTATAGGTAATTTTATATCCATCGGACAGTTACATCTTAAAAAATTTAAAAAAAAAATCAATTTCTTTTGTTTCTACAGTTGCCCAACCTAAAAATGTCTCCACACGATGTAAAATGGGAAGCTTAGTTCTTACAGCTAGACAATGGTAGAAACTTATTAAACTCTGCAATTGCAATTTTTCACTGTTTTAGCCCATCCTTGCCATTTTCTGAATAGTGGATGTGACTTAGTGGGAGGGGCCTCTCATGGCCTGACATATTTACTATAATCTACACCAGAAATTGGTGTAATTATAGTGCAAATCTATACCAGCTAGATCTGACTTTCAAAACCTGACCTTTCACCACCTCCAGCAACTCCAGTATTTTGCATCCATTAACAGGCACTGCTCCATGCGTGCACTGCACACTGAATGCCCTTTTGTTATCGATCAATCCTTCTCTGATGTTTTATCGCGAAGACCAAGGGTATATAGTTATGGCCCCATTGATTTTAATTGGTCTTTGTGCAGTCTGCCAGATTTGGACTGTACTAAGGCCATTACAATGAGACAACACACAGCCTCAAAGGACCCTAACAAATTAAAAAGATTATTTAATAGGTAGAATGCTATTAAATAAATACATTTATTCTTCCTTACCTTGTAAACACACAGCAATTGTAAAATCCATGACCCAGCTCACCAAAGCCATCAACAAACCCAGCAAAATCAGGAAAATCCAGTCCTCTCCAATACGAGACAGCAAAATCCGCTGTGAGTGTACACAACAGACTGTAAAAAAGAAAAAAAAGCAACTAAAATGAATAATGAAACTACAATATGTAACATAGTTCATGTCACCATAGGGCCATATAACAGATGGGTTCACATCTGTGTTGAAGTCTCCTCATCACAGAGACTGCTGAAAGTTGTACCCAGCTTAAAGTTGGCAGAGAAAAAAGTCCTGCATGGAGGACTTTTTCTATCTGCTGCTTTCAGTTTCAAAATGGTGGACACTCGGTGGAACCCATTACAGTCATTGGGGTTTGCCGGGCTCCATGTATAACCACTGTTTTAATGGTCCAGCTCTCTGTGGAGAGCCTGGCACTAGTGTGAATCTAGTGTTAGTAGTGTGCAGGATGCCAGCTTGTGCCTGATTTCCATCTTACATTCCTTTCTCGGGCACTGCCCAGAGCTCATCCTCCTTTGTAGAAAACTGTTATCTATAATGGGATGAAACTTCTTTTGCGCCTTATCCAAAAGTTATGTGCTAAAACTTATGTTACAACTTTATACCCAATCATGTTATGTTAATTATATTAATCAAACCTTCTCTTTGTCTTTGCAATGTATAACCACACCTACAATGTATAAAAACCTCAAATATCCGCCATTACAGACCAGAATCCATATTGGTCACATAATTGCACCATGTGACTGTATGATTCTCTGAGCTGGATCATATACCAATTATGCTTCGTTCACACCTGCGCTTGGTGTCCATCCGTTGCCAATCCAGTGAAAATCTCGGCGAACTGGATTGGCATCGGATACAGACCGGTCAGCGACGCATTGGTTAAAAACCCATTCATTTGAATGGGTTTTTAAAGCAATGTGCGGGTGTGCGCTTACACCCTCTGCGCTGCAAATCCTTTTTTTTTTCGTCGGACACGAAGTCCTGCGTGTCCGACTTTGTTTCCGACGAAAAAAAAAGGATTCGTAGCGCAGAGGGTGTAAGCGCACACCCGCGCATTGCTTTAAAAACCATTCAAATGAATGGGTTTTTAACCAATGCGTCGCTGACAAGTCTGTATCCGATGCCAATCCAATTCGCCGAGATTTTCACTGGATTGGCAACAGACGGATAGCAAGCGCAGGTGTGAACCCACCCTTATACTCATTTGGACTTCAATACGGTGATACTTAGAACGGATTGCACTCACAGTAGTAACCAAGAGCATAAAGTAAAATATAAGTGCAGAAAAGCAAAATATCCCACAGCTATGTGAGTTCAACATATAATGGGGCTGATTTACTTATACTGTCTAAGATTCAGTGCAAACTAAAGCAGCCCATACACTTTAGACAGCTGTCAGCAAATGTTGATTTGGAAGAAAGAAATCTTAACTGACACCTGCTGTCAAGGAAGTGTTGGTAGGCCCCGTACACAAAAGATGGTGGCTGAACCTGTTGAAATTGACATGTTTGACAATACACATCTAGTGTGTATGACCATCTTTAGACTAGATAGATTTATCATAATGGCCAGTGCAAGAGCATCTTTAGACTGTCTAGCCTAATTTTATACCAGATATTATTTGGCTTGCTTTGCGCTACAATTTTGTTGCATTGATGCATCTTAAAGGGGTTGTCTGGGATAAAATGGAATTCATAGACTAATCTAAATACCCTCCCCTGCCTACTTTCTAAATTACATAATTTAGCAAAAATGTATATTTACCCATATTTTCTGGTTATCTGGTGATGTTCTGTTTCCCCGTTTCCGAAAACGGAACGTCACCAATACTTCCCTCCCCCATCATACTTACCTGTCTTCCTTTCAGACTTCCTTCTGTGGGATGACTCCTCCTCTTTTTTGACTCTGCTGGAACACGAGCAGTAACCTCCCACACATGCCCAGTAGAGGTGGATTGCTGGCTGCAGCGCAGTGCCAGAACTATTGCACGTGCGCCAGCAGAGTTTAAAAAAGAGGAGGAGCCGTCCGCAGAAGGAAGTCTCGAAGGAAGGAAAACCCCTTTAAGCCTACCCTTTTTTGGCAAGCATCACCCCTTATCGATAATGTATCTTAAATAAATATAGGGGGAAATTGCTAACACTTCTACACCAGTTTTCTGGTGTAGGTGGGTGTTAACATGGCACACAGCTTTTTCTGATGGCAAAGATGCTCCACATTGTTCCTTCTGAACCCCACTCACCACTATTTACAAAAGCGGGTGGAGTGTGGTGGAGACCAAGTCGGGGATGCCTCAGCCAGACTTTTATATGTAAAGACTTAATATGTGTCAATTATCGGCTACTGTTTTTTTCTTCATTTTATCCTATTTTGGGATGACACTTTGGAATCCGTTACTAATTTTCCATATAGTTATGGGCTCAAGTTACAATATTTTCAACTTACAATATTAATTGGTGATAGGGCAACCATAGAAACACAGTGGACTATAGTGCAGAATTGGACTATATAGCGTTTGCATGTATTCTGCAGCCATGTTTCTGCTTAGAGGCTTCATACACAAAACTATAGCAGAGGATTACTCAAGGCACATTCTAAAGATGTCCTAATAGCAAAAAAATATAATTTGTATAATTACAACAGACTATGAATTAATCCTTACAGCTATTGAAAGATTTAACCCCTAGTCATTACATTAGAATATAATAGGTGTGCTAGCCTTGAAAACAAAAAAGCACAGCTAGCACACTTCCACAGCACACAATTGTGTGCATGGACCCTTAAGATGTAGTAATAAAAAGTACAGGTAAACAGAGCCCATTAGTCATTGACAAAATAAGATCTACAACTTCAGGAGTCTCTTATCAGCTAAATTACAATATGGGGACTGTCAGACACTGAAATCTCAGGCCACTTCGGATTTTTCAGTTCTCTTCTAATTTGCTCATCAATTCCTATTACTTGGATGTGTAATTCAGACATGTATGTTGTTCCTCTTGTCTCACTAAGCCTTATGTGTTTGTTCCTCTTGTCCTTGCATTTTCTTGGATGTCCTTAGCATTTAGTTTTCAATGTCCCTGACCCTCTTAGCTATTCATTGTCAGGAATATCTGGAAAAGTTTACATATAAAACACATATAGTGTTTATGCAACATTTAAACAATAGAGTAATAGGAATGGAACAGTTATAAAAGCTATTACAAAGAAAACGGGTCAAAGAACTGAACCGGCTTTTGTGCCCATGTTTAATATGCACTAGGAAATACAAATAGCTGGAGATCATGCAGAACATAACTGGTACAAATGCCCACTTACAATGGTTGCTCAAGGATTAAATAAGGTGAACTGTTGACTGAGAATGTGGGCTGATACCTTTATGTACAACGATTATCACTGTGTTATACTTTGGGGCATAGTTCGCCAGATTTTTGCTCATTGCAAGCTACAGTGGGGAAAAAAAGTATTTAGTCAGCCACCAATTGTGCAAGTTCTCCCACTTAAAAAGATGAGAGTAGACCTCAACTATGAGAGACAAAATGAGAAAACAAATCCAGAAAATCACATTGTCTGATTTTTAAAGAATTTATTTGCAAATTATAGTGGAAAATAAGTATTTGGTCACCTACAAACAAGCAAGATTTCTGGCTCTCACAGACCTGTAACTTCTTCTTTAAGAGGCTCCTCTGTCCTCCACTCATAACCTGTAGTAATGGCACCTGTTTGAAATTGTTATCAGTATAAAGACACCTGTCCACAACCTCAAACAGTCACACACCAAACTCCACTATGGTGAAGACCAAAGAGCTGTGGAAGGACACCAGAAGCAAAATTGTAGACCTGCACCAGGCTGGATAAGACTGAATCTGCAATAGGCAAGCAGCTTGGTGTGAAAAAAATCAACTGTGGGAGCAATAATTAGAAAATGGAAGACATACAAGACCACTGATAATCTCCCTCGATCAGGGGCTCCATGCAAGATCTCACCCCGTGGGGTCAAAATGATCACAAGAACGGTGAGCAAAAATCAAAGAACCACACGGGGGGACCTAGTGAATGACCTGCAGAAAGCTGGGACTAACGTAACAAAGGCTACCGTCAGTAACATACTACGCCGTCAGGGACTCAGATCCTGCAGTGCCAGACGTGTCCCCGTACTTAAGCCAGAGTATTGGGAGAATGTCACATGGTCAGAT
The DNA here is from genome assembly GCA_947044405.1 of Leptodactylus fallax. Lineage (NCBI taxonomy): Eukaryota > Metazoa > Chordata > Amphibia > Anura > Leptodactylidae > Leptodactylus > Leptodactylus fallax. The sequence continues at coordinate 3,853,424 of CAMRHE010000022.1, read as the reverse complement.
GAAACCAAAGTAGAACTGTTTGGTAGAAACACAACTCGTCGTGTTTGGAGGAGAGTGAATGCTGAGTTGCATCCAAAGAATACCATACCTACTGTGAAGCATGGGGATGGCAACATCATGCTTTGGGGCTGTTTCTCTGCAAATGGACCAGGACGTCTGATCCATGTACATGAAAGAATGAATGGGGCCATGTATCGTGAGATTCTGAGTGCAAACCTCCTTTCATCAACAAGGGCATTGAAGATGAAACGTGGCTGGGTCTTTCAGCATGACAATGATCCCAAGTACACCGCCAGGGCAACGAAGGAGTGGCTTCGTAAGAAGCATTTCAAGGTCCTGGAGTGGCCTAGCCAGTCTCCAGATCTCAACCCCATAGAAAACCTTTGGAGGGAGTTGAAAGTCCGTGTTGCCCATCGACAGCCCCAAAACATCACTGCTCTAGAGGAGATCTGCATGGAGGAATAGGCTAACATACCAGCAACAGTGTGTGCCAACCTTGTGAAGACTTACAGAAAACGTTTGACCTCTGTCATTGCCAACAAAGGATATATAATAAAGTATTGAGATGAACTTTTGTTATTGACCAAATACTTATTTTCCACTATAATTTGCAAATAAATTCTTTAAAAATCAGACAATGTGATTTTCTGGATTTGTTTTCTCATTTTGTCTTTCATAGTTGAGGTCTACCTATGATGTCAATTACAGGCCTCTCTCATCTTTTTAAGTGGGAGAACTTGCACAATTGGTGGCTGACTAAATAATTTTTTTTTCCCCACTGTACATTTAACTTTGGTGGTCGAGAGCCACATTCAGTTTAAAAAAACGGACATTTGGAAAAATAAAATATAAAATCGCAAACATTTGCAGATATTTAACTGTAATGATACTAGTGGCATTATATTATAACATCTATATTGACATTGCTAAGAGGTTCAGAAAGATATTCACTATTAACAGCGTTTATGTCACAATGTAACCAGTTTATGGCCAAAACTGAGGGCTTCCATGGCAAGCCACACATATGGGGGTTGCGAGCCACATTTGGCTCCTGAGCTACTGGTTGGGGACTAGTGCTTTAGGGCATACACAATTTTCTATTTGACTAATTTGCAATATAGCTATGTGATTAGGTGGTGGACATATTTAACTGCAATATAGCTAATATTACGTCAGTGTGTAGTCACAATATGATCAACTTTTAGTATAAGTAATGGAAGCAATGGATACTACAGCACTAACATTCCTATGGTAAGAGCAATGTGAATAGAATCATTTATATGCACAAAATATTCACATTGACAACTAATGAATACAAGCGGATTGAGGAAAACCAGAAGAGGAAAAGAACAGACAGGCCTACATGTTTCCAACAATAACTGCGTCCTTACTCATGTCATCATAAGGACGCAGTCAGTGTTTGATATGTGTTTTCCTTTGATATTAATTTATGAGTCAGTAACATACTGAGCAATTTTTTTTTTTAAAAGCACTGGATTTTACCATTCTGTTCATGTTATGGACGTTTATCTAAAATGGATCCATGTGCCTTGAAGACTCTACTATTTGGTGACCTGGTATATTTTTTTATACTTACTTTTACACTTGGCACAGCGGCTCTCATCATATTCCCTTAGTTCTGCCACCCGTGGCTGTTCCTCTCTATCTGGCTTGCGTTTTTCTCTTTCTTTACGAATTCTAGCAGCTTCCTGCTTTGCATAGACACTGAGATCCTGAGTGTACCGTCCATACATCTAAGAAAGGATAATATGATCAATATTGTACACATTACAAGCAAACACCAGTGAAGTCAGAAATGTCTATGGAATATGCACTATTTTGAAAAGAGCTAAAAATACACAATAAATACATTCTGTGTCATCAGTTATCACTTCCAGGAGTAACAGCTATTGACGTAGTAACTAGTAGTAGCTAGTAACAGCTATTGATGGACACAAGTCATGTCACCATGTTTTTTCTTTAAAGCAATACAATTAGGTAGTTACATCTTGTGTGATTCCTGGTTGGAAATTATTTCTGCACAGTTACATCTCACAATTTCCTTCATACCATCTGTTTTTATAAGAAGGAGTATCAATATTTGTTCTATATGTTACAATATATTAGTAATTTTCTTTGTTCTTTTATGTACAAAACAAAGTATAAACAAAAATACAAATTTCATTGTTTTACCTTTCTTGTTAAAATATATGGATTTATTATAAAAAGTACAAAAAAAATCATTGGTTTGAGATCAGATATTTTATAGAATATTCAGAAAACAAAGTCTATAAATCTTTGTCATAATCATATACAAGTGAAATAAAACTCAGCTGAGCAACGGCTCCCCCAAGTGGTCATTAATAGTAAGTTGAGCGATGTCCATTATATGTAATGGCCAAATGTTTGCATGCAGAAAGTAATACACTTCCCAGTTAATTTTAACATAGTCTACTGCTTCAGTTTTTCTAATGGGCAATTATGCACAAAATAAAAAAATGTCTTTATATTTTGTTCTCTAACAATGAAGCAGAACAGCGGAATTAACTAAGTCAGATGTTAACCGAGCATTACACAACTTTTTCGTACCCTAAACAGTCCATTGGGCTCAACATCATTGCAGCCACTGAACCTCTACAGGAGCACCTGAAACATCTTTATGCCAATGATTGCTCCATTAACACCTCCAGGTGTGAGGTGTTCCATGAGGACAGGGCTGGAGATCGGAAGTCTTTCCTCCCCCCCGCGGTTAGGCTGTACAGAATAACACCGACCTAGCGGACATCTTTACATACAGAGGACTGGAATATCTCTCTGCCATGTTTGATCCCCCCCCCCCCCTCCCCCTCTGTTAAGCCATCTGTCTGTCTGCTATTAATGTAACACGTGTCACCTTGGAACATTCCTGTACAGCATGGCCAAAAGTTTTGAGAATGACACGGAATATTATATTTGCAGCTAGAAAGATCTGCTGCACCTCTGGTCTTTATGTGTGTTTGCTCATCAAGATCTTACACATAGAGAGGTTTAATTGCATTCAAAAGGCTCCAGGGCGCCAGAAGCTTAGACCAGCAAGCAGTAGAATGACGTCTCATGCAACAAGTCAATTTTTGCAGCTGTGGGACCCTGCTTCTTCAGCACTTCTGCAACTTGCTGAGGAATCGCACCCTCTCTTGAGGCAGGTGTGACCACAAGTTCATCAATGCACGCACTAAGATCTGGGAGACTCTTGGAGGCAATGGACCCGGAATCTCTATGTTTTGTTCCCAGAGCCACTTCGCTCCAGCACCTTTGCATCAGGGCCAGGCTGCTCCATCATTCTGGAAAAGGTACAGGTGAGTGGCACTGCTGATGGACTGGTGGGAGAAGTCATTTTCTCTTGGATGACATCCCCTTGGTTCCATTCTTTGGATTCATCTGGAAAACTGCTTTTTCTGAGCAAGACTGTGAGAGAGCTACCATCCAGTCTTGTCTCATGCCCCCACCATACTGGTAAAGCATCCTGAAACCAGTTGCATGTGACAAGACTGGTGGTTGCTTCTCACCTCTTCGCTCCGAATCAGCTCTCTTCACAGATGTTCCAAACTACGAAAAAGGGAGCCATCAGAGAAAATGACTGGTACCCCAATGTCCTCCAAGCAGCCACTTCTCCCAGTACCTTTTGCAGAATATCAGTTTGGCCCTGAACAATGCTTTTTCCGGCATGATGGAGTGGCACCTTTGCTGCCCCCTAAAGCAAAGGCCTGCTAACTAAATGGCTCCGGGAACAACACAGAGGTGCAGATTCCTCACACCTGGCTGCTGCCATGGCCTCAGCAAGCTCCCCACTGATCTTAGCCCGATCCCCATCTGAGACACTTGTTTAGCAATGTAAGAGACGGTCCTGCCGCTTGCTGGTCTTTCTTGGGCGCCCTGGAGCCTTTTTGGCACCAATGGAACCTCTCTCCTTGAAGTTCTTGATGATGCGATAGATTGTTGACTGAGGTGCAATCTTTCTAGCTGCAATACTCTTCCCAGTTAGGCCATTTTTGTGCAGTGCAATGATGACTGCACGTGTTTCTTTAGAGATAACCATGGTTAACAGAAGAGAAACAATGATGGCAAGCACCAGCCTCCTTTTAAAGTGTCCAGTGGTGTCATTCTTACTTAATCATGACAGATTGATCTCCAGCCCTGTCCTCATCAACACCCACACCTGTGTTAATGGAGCAATCACTGAAACGATGTTAGGTGGTCCTTTTAAGGCAGGGCTGCAATGATGTTGAAATGTGTTTTGGGGGCTAAAGTTCATTTTCTAGGCAAATATTGACTTTGCAAGTAATTGCTGTTAAGCTGATCACTCTTTATAACATTCTGGAGTATATGCAAATTGCCATTAGAAAAACTGAAGCAGTAGACTTTGTAAAAATTAATATTTGTATCATTCTCGAAACTTTTGGCCATGACTGTACATGTTGTATTTGTATTTGTATCTGCTTATCTTATCTTATCTTTGCTGCTGTAACACACTGAATTTCCCCACTGTGGGACTATTAAAGGACTATTATTATTATTATTATTATTATTTGAGAATTGATAGTACATAGAATAAGGACAGTGTTGATAACATACACACAAAGCTGTCACTCTGGTTATGATGTTTATAGCTAGTTCTTCTCTTCAATTAAAGTTATCGCATTATTGTATCACTGAAAACAAGATTGTTTGATATAACAATATGTCATTGTCATAATGCCACAAGTCAAGCACAGAGCACCCAGATCTGGATCTTTAAGAACTTGGAAAGTTACAGTCATCTTGCATAATTGGTAATAGGCACGTGATATGTCCCTTTTTAGCCACCCTTCTGTTTTTCACTGATTCAAACAGATTGAATGAAACAGTAAAAATCTGACAAGATTAAAATATGCAATCTGAAAACTGATCAGTTAAAAAAAGGAATATGTGTATAGCCCCATATAATTGTGGTGATCGGTGTTCTATCATTTAAAAAAAAAATATGGACAGACCACTGAAGAAAAAGTAGCCTGGAATTATTATTGTGGTCAAAACTAGACAGTGGCATAACGGTTACACATCTTTGGCTCATCTTTAGCACAACATTGCGTATCTTTATCGCAACCTGGCGCATTTGGATTGGGCTAAAATTTCTCACATTGCTAAATGTGTGGCTTCTCAGAAAAATGGAAATGGATTAAAAAGCACCAAGATGCGCCAAATTTGTGTTGTGCAATTCTGGCTTAAAGTAATCCAACTAAAAGGTAGTATAAACTCAGATTAGGCAGTCTAAAAATACTCTAAATTTATCATCCAGCATCAGCTACTCTGATAAATTGGCATAACTGGCATATTTTCAGACTCCTGTCTAAGGGTGAGTTTACACTACCGTTATTTAATATCCATTGCACTCATCCGTCACAGGTTCTGAGCAATTTACGTAGTGAATTTTTCTTTATGATAACAATACGCCATCAAAAGTAAGGTTTCCTCAGCCTAGAAAGGTATAATGAAATTTTACTGAGGTTTAGGGACGTTTAAGAAGAGGATATCAAACACAGGATTTATAGGTATGCGTTTCTAACACAGTTCCATACAAGAAATGGGCATCCTGATCACTAAATGCCTAAAGCATCTTCCCCCCCCACCCCCAATTCCTACTGGCACAAACATTGCTCTGCTGTTTGTGCACTATGACAGAGGTGCATTAGATGAGGCGGCTCCCCCCTCCACTCGAAAAGATCGACACAGAAGGCAGCAACCCTGGCAAACGCCACAGACGCGTTTTCTTCAGTGGTGCTCTAGGTGTGCTGAATGTCTGTGGAGAAAATCACGTACACCTGCAGACTTCCTCCACTTCAAATTTATTCTTAAAACCTATAGTTCTGCCCTTCACCTTGCCAAACAAGCCTATTTCACCGCTCTCATCTCTTCTCTCTCCTGTAACCCTAAAAGGCTCTTTGAAACGTTTCACTCCTTACTCACTCCCAAGGTGCAGGTGCCATTCACAGACCTTAGTGCAGATGACCTGGCCACTTATTTCCATGACAAAATTGATAAGATACGTCAGGAAATAACTGCCCAATCCCCAGGTGGAATAGATCCCCTCACCAACAGCACTTCAGACTGTCCATTCTCCTCTTTTGAACCTGTTACAGAAGAGGAAGTCTCTCAGCTACTGTCTTCTTCTCACCCTACGACCTGCAGTAGTGACCCTTTACCCTCACACCTTCTCCAATCTCTGTCACCTGCTGTCACGACTTACCTTACTAAAATATTTAACCTCTCTCACTCTTCTGGAACTTTCCCATCCTCTTTCAAACATGCTGTCATAACCCCGCTATTGAAGAAATCCTTCCTTGACCCATCCTGTGCTGCTAACTATCGACCTGTCTCTAACCTCCCCTTCATCTCCAAAATCTTGGAATGCTTGGTCTATTCTCATTTAAGACACTATCTCTCTGCTATCTCTCTTGAACCTTTACAATCTGGCTTCCGCACGCTGCACTCTACTGAAACAACCCTCACAAAAATCTACAACGATCTCCTGATGGCTAAATCCAAGGGTGACTTCTCTCTTCTTATTCTTCTGGATCTCTCAGCAGCACTTGACACTGTTGACCATCAACTCCTCCTCACTATGCTCCGCTCAGTCAGCCTCACGGACACTGCACTCTCTCCTGGTTCTCCTCTTATCTCTCAAACTGCACTCTCAGTGTATTATTTGCGGGCTATGTTTCTTCCCCTCTTCCCCTTGCTGTTGGGGTTCCTCAGGGATCTGTCCTAGGCCCCCTGCTCTTCTCTCTCTACACAGCCCCTATTGGACAAACCATCACCAGATTTGGCTTCCGGTACCATCTTTATGCTGATGACACCCAATTATTCACATCTTCCCCCCCCCACACCCCCCCCCCTCCCCCGTGGGCCCCCCCCCCCCCTTTTTGGGGTGCCCCCCTGGGGGAGCAGTATATCAACCAGGGACAGCGTGACATCTTTTTTAGCCCCCCCCCTTCCTGGGGAGCCCACCGGCCCAGTGCGGGGGGGTACTGTCCGTGGTGAGCTCCATGGTCCTCCAACACTGGTCCCCCGCCCCCCCCCCCCCCCCCCCCCCCCCCCCCCCCCCCCCCCCCCCCCCCCCCCCCCCCCCCCCCCCCCCCCCCCCCCCCCCCCCCCCCCCCCCCCCCCCCCCCCCCCCCCCCCCCCCCACCCCCCCCCCCCCCCCCCCCCCCCCCCCCCCCCCCCCCCCCCCCCCCCCCCCCCCCCCCCCCCCCTCCCCCCTCTTTTCCCCCCCCCCCCCCCCCCCCCCCCCTTTTTTTTTTTTTTCCCCTTCTCTCTCTTCCCCCCTCCCCCCCCCCCCCCCCCCCCGCGGCTTTGGCTTTTTTTTTTTTTTCAACCTAGTGACTGTCCCTCTGCTGTCTCAAATATCATGCCTTTGCTCTATCTGAAACTGAATCTCTCAAAGACTGAACTACTGCTGTTTCCACCATCTAATATGCCCTTTCCTTACTTGAGATACACTAAAGACACTTATTGTTGCCCTGATTCACTCCTGCTTTGACTACTGTAACTCCTTCCTAATCGGTCTTCCCCTTATTAAACTCTCCCCTCTACAATCTATTCTGAATGCAGCGGCAACCATCATCTATCAGTCTAGACACTACAGCGATACCTCCGGTCTGTGTCGGTCACTACATTGGCTGCCTATTCAATACTGAATACAATATAAACTTATCACCCTCATCCACAAGGCTCTCCATAATGCACCTCCGTACATTTCCTCCCTCATCTCTATCGCCCAACCCATGTTCTCCATTCTCTCAATGACCTAAGTCTAACATCCTCTATTATCAGAACCTCTCACGCTCGTATACAAGACTTCTCCCAAGTTGCACCACTTCTCTGGAATGCTCTATCCCAGACAATCAGATTAACTCCCAATTCCAAAGCTTCAAGCGCAAACTAAAGACATATCTTTCCAGACAGGCCTATCACAATTCCTAATGTAAACCCTTCCGTAAAATCCCTAAAACGTACCCTCCTCTGTTCACGCTCCCACATTACCCCACAGGATATGATGCTGTATCAGACTTACTTTATATGTCCAGGTACCGTCTGCACGTTAAAGGACACGACTGGTGATGGTTCATACAGCTTTATATATGTATAATGACAGTAACCTCTATTACAAAATTGTCTGACCATTGTAAAAGCAATGCTACCCCGCGCCTGTTACCTCTTGTATCACCCCCTCTACCTCATAGATTGTAAGCTCTTGCGAGCAGGGCCCTCAGTCCCATTGGGTGAATTGAATATTTCTTTGTAATGTATCTTTTTGTCTGTACTTGAACCCTACAAATTGTACAGTGCTGCGGAATATGTTGGTGCTATATAAATAAAATGTATTATTATTATTATTAGAGGTGCTGTCCAGGTGGTAGAGAGCAGAGACACATATGTTATTTTTAACACCAGGCATCCAAGGAATATAGTACTATAAAATGAATCATTTCATATGTCAAGATTTGAATGTAAACACACTGGTAGTCCTATTTATAATTATATATAAAAAACTTATGGCAGTCCAAGTAGCAGAGCAGAAATGTGATGCTAACAATTTTAAAGCACAGATATCTATTTTTGGTTTCAGTTAAATAAGACTCCCAGAAAAAAACATGACAGTGGTAAGGCCCGATAGTCTACGTTTTTGTACATATAATCTGGGGGATTGCCTTCTAACCATAAAGTATTTTCATATGCAATTGATGCAAATTAGCTCACATCAGCAAAAGTAAACCTGTCTCTCTAGTGCCACCTATAGGTAGCTTCCTAAGGTCCATTACACTGGCTTGAAAGACTGCTAGGAATATCAGACATGCCAGAGATATCCATCTCTAGACAGCAGTGCTTTGGAGGTTTGGCTCCTCAAAGTATTGCTCTGGTTGGCTGGGCAAGATACCCTGAAAGAAGATCTAGGAAGGTACTTCTTTTCGGCTATATGTATTAGACGCATTAGACTTTCGGCAAAGATGCAGAATGAGTCTTCAACTTGAAAAGCTGCTAACGTCTCCTATCAACACAGCAACAATGTACGAAATTATACAATTAGCATTGGAAGATTTTGAACCAATATTAAAGAGTTTCTAAAGAAAAAATAGACAAAAACACTTTAATGTATTGTTCACCGTTAATACAGTCTATGGCCCGAAAGTGACCATACACATTAAAATTAAATTTCATAAAAATTCTGGTATAAAACATGAACTGAGATGTTAGTAAATTAGTAAAGTTGTGCGCTTGTGCTCATGCTCACAGAGAGACGTTGTGTATTGGCAAGACAGCTACTGGATTGGATATTTTAGTAAATAAATTAGTAATTTTGTAATAAGAATTTGTAGATTTTTAAAGATTTTCTCTATCATCTTAGAAGTGGCAATCTTTTGTTTTGATTGGTTGCCAATGGCAATGACCATGAATGCAGGAACTTTCTATGGTCTGAGGCTTGACAGAAACCCTGCCAAAATTTCCTTATTGTGACCAGGTTATCAAGCAGGAAAAGTGTATGCACAAGAAGATAATTCGCCCTCAACAAGGAAATCATAGCTGAGTTTCAGAGTATAGAAAGTTCCTGCCTTCATGGTCATATCCCTATCTTTCTGACCAGTCATTTAGTGTATCAGTCACTGATGCAATTTCTTTTCCTCTTCCTCTTGTTGTTGGGGTTCCTCAGGGCTCTGTCCTAGGTCCCCATCTCTTCTCTCTGTACACAGCCCCAGTTGGACAAACCATCAGCAGATTTTGCTTTTAATACCATCTTTATGCTGATGATACCTCATCCAGTGATATCACCCCTGCACTATTACAGAACACCATTGACTGTCTGTTTGCTATCTCTAACATCATGTCTTCCCTCTATCTGAAACTGAATCTTTCAAAAACTGAACTTCCTGTGTTCCTTCAATCTACTAACCGACCTAGCTCTGATATCTCCATTTCTGTCTGTGGTCTTACTATAAAACCGAAGCAGCATGCCCACTGTCTGGGGGTTGTATTTAACTCAAATCTCATCTTAACCCCACATATTCAGACACTTGAACGCTCTTGTCACCTGCACCTCAAAAACATCTCTAGAATTCATTGTCATCACTGTCATTCTGATTCTCTCTCATCTTGACCATTGCAATTCTCTTCTAATTGGGCTTCCTCTTACTAAACGTTACCCCTCTACAATCTATCTTGAATGCAGCTGCCAGACTCATCTTTCTGTGAAACCGGTACACAAATGCATCAACCTTGTGTCAGTCGCTGCACTGGTTGCCCATCCACCACAGAATACAATATAAACTTATCCCACTCACCCATAAATGCATCCGTAGCACTGCACCTCCCTACAGCTTCTCCTTCATCACTGTCTACCGCTCTAACCGCCCTCTCCGTACTGCCAATGACCTTAGACTTGTATCCTTTTGTATTTGTATATACCACTCCAGTCTCCAAGACTTTTCTCAAGCTGCATCAGTGCTCTGGAACGCTTTACCCCGGACAATCAGATTAATACACAACTACAGCAGCTTCAAAACTGCCCTAAAATCATATATGTTTAGGAAGGCTTATCACATGACCTGATCACATTGTTCTACACCTCTGCACACTATGGTAACATTTCTTATCCTAAGCTAGCCTTCCTAATCTATTCCTCAGGACCTGACCCCTCCATCTAGAAGTTACCCTGCACTGCACGCACTTTACAGATACCAGCTGGTGATGGGCTCATACAGCTTCAGTTATATGACCTTATTTATTAAAAGATGGCTAGACCATTTTATAATACTAAGACTATTTTATAAGCTCTCTCTCGAGGAGGGCCCTCACTACTTTTGTTTGATATGTTAATTACTTGTCCCATTGTAATGTCAAATATTGTCTGTTCCTGTACCCTCTGATTTGTAAAGTGCTTTGGAATATGCTATATATAAATAAAGTTATTAATATCATTATTATTATTATTATTGTTATCCATGGTAACCAATCAAGACAACAGACTGTCACCAGTAAGATGATTAGAGAAAATCTTTAAAAACTCTACAAAATTTAAAATTATTTATTTTTACAAAAATGTTTAACATTTATTTGTCTACAATTTTAAATATGGTTATATTTGTGGGGAAAAAACCCTTTATACTGACCATACACGCGGGTTATATGACTTACCTTTTAGCCTAAAACTTCGTATGTAAATGGAACTTAACAGGTAGTGAGAAATAACTTTGGCCATGACCTTTATTACAGGTATAATTACCAACCTGATCAAGATCGTAGCGCTATCCACAGTCTTATCCCCTGTGACCTTCTAAAGGCCAATCAATAAATGTTGCTAGGGTACAGGAAGATTTACATGTGACCTTGCAACCAATAACGACCTGTCACTAGGTCAAAGAGAAATCCTTCCCTGAGGCATATCTTATATTTGCCCCAGTGGCAGCCAATCACAAGCTGTCAGTGCGTCACCAACATTTGCTCAGCTACTTCCTGCCAAAAAATTCACCTCTGAAAGGGGGGGCAGTTTATTATATGCGAGGGCACTGTGGGGACTGTTATATATAGGGGTCATTATATTATATGTGGGGGCCATTATATGTGGAGGCATTGTGGGGGCACTGTAGATGCCATTAAATTACATGTGGATCACTCTGGGGGCCATTACATTACATGTGGAGCACTGTGGGGGTAATTATATTAGGGCAGTGTGGGGTCCATTATATTACATGTGGGGGTCAATATACTGTATGTGGGGGCACTGACAGGTCCATTATAATACAGGTGGGGCACTGAATGTACAATTATACTACTTATGGGGGTACAGAGGGGGCCATTACATAATTGATGGAGGCTCTAAAGAAAGCCTTATTTTGTTAACATTTATAAGTAATCTCTACTTTGGGGGTATTTGGTTGGGACAACTTCTCATTAGGGGGTACTCTGCTTGAAAATGTTGATAAAACTGATCTAAACTGCATGGGTGACTCCACAGACTTAATATGCAGTGATACCACCTATCAGTTGTATTACTTTGCTACAATGATTTGTGACATTTGCACTTTATTTCCTCTACAACAAACTTCGGCCTTTGATGCTAAGCTCTCTTCCCCCCAAGAGACAAGGCAAGAGATTCTAAAACACCTAATAAATGTGGCGCACAATATATAGTTGATATTTGGGAAATACAGTGGGGAAAAAAAGTATTTAGTCAGCAACCAATTGTGCAAGTTCTCCCACTTAAAAAGATGAGGCCGGCCTGTAATTTTTATCATAGGTAGACCTCAACTATGAGAGACAAAATGAGAAAACAAATCCAGAAAATCACATTGTCTGATTTTTTAAGAATTTATTTGCAAATTATGGTGGAAAATAAGTATTTGGTCACCTACAAACGAGCAAGATTTCTGGCTCTCACAGACCTGTAACTTCTTCTTTAAGAGGCTCCTCTGTCCTCCACTCATTACCTGTAGTAATGGCTCCTGTTTGACATTGTTATCAGTATAAAAGACACCTGTCCACAACCTCAAACAGTCACACTCCAAACTCCACTATGGTGAAGACCAAAGAGCTGTGGAAGGACACCAGAAACAAAATGGTAGCCCTGCACCAGGCTGGGAAGACTGAATCTGCAATAGGCAAGCAGCTTGGTGTGAAGAAATCAACTGTGGGAGCAATAATTAGAAAATGGAAGACATACAAGACCACTGATAATCTCCCTCCATCAGGGGCTCCACGCAAGATCTCACCCCGTGGGGTCAAAATGATCACAAGAACAGTGAGCAAAAATCCCAGAACCACACGGGGGGACCTAGTGAATGACCTGCAGAAAGCTGGGACTAACCTAACAAAGGCTACCGTCAGCAACACACTACGCCGCCAGGGACTCAGATCCTGCCCCTGCTTAAGCCAGTACATATCCGGGCCCGTCTGAAGTTTGCTAGAGAGCATTTGGATGTTCCAGAAGAGTATTGGGAGAATGTCATATGGTCACATGAAACCAAAGTAGAATTGTTTGGTAGAAACACAACTCGTCGTGTTTGGAGGAGAGTGAATGCTGCGTTGCATCCAAAGAACACCATACCTACTGTGAAGCATGGGGGGGCAACATCATGCTTTGGGGCTGTTTCTCTGCAAAGGGACCAGGACGACTGATCCGTGTACATGACAGAATGAATGGGGCCATGTATCATGAGATTTTGAGTGCAAACCTCCTTCCATCAGCAAGGGCATTGAAGATGAAACGTGGCTGGGTCTTTCAGCATGACAATGATCCCAAGCACACCGCCAGGACAACGAAGGAGTGGCTTCGTAAGAAGCATTTCAAGGTCCTGGAGTGGCCTAGCCAGTCTCCAGATCTAAACCCCATAGAAGACCCTTGGAGGGAGTTGAAAGTCCGTGTTGCCCAGCGACAGCCCCAAAACATCACTGCTCTAGAGGAGATCTGCATGGAGGAATGGGCCAACATACCAGCAACAGTGTTTGCCAACCTTGTGAAGACTTACAGAAAACGTTTGACCTCTGTCATTGCCAACAAAGGATATATAACAAAGTATTGAGATGAACTTTTGTTATTGACCAAATACTTATTTTCCACCATAATTTGCAAATAAATTCTTTAAAAATCAGACAATGTGATTTTCTAGATATGTTTTCTCATTTTGTCTCTCATAGTTGAGGTCTACCAATGATGTCAATTACAGGCCTCTCTCATCTTTTTAAGTGGGAGAACTTGCACAATTGGTGGCTGACTAAATACTTTTTTTTCCCCACTGTATTAATCCAGAATTCTGGTGAATCTGCCCCATTGTGTAAATGAGTTTTGCCCTTCTGTGAAATTCTTTAGAGTAATAATAACAGATTAGTCCCACTGCTGGCTTCTGTACAGGAGACAGCATCATCCCTAGAACACAGACATAAGTATATTATATAACTTAGGCTACAATGGAATGCCGTTTGCCGCAGGATTATTATTATTAGCTGTGTTTTGCATCTCTCTCCCTTAGTTCTTCGCCTCACCTGACTGACACTGCCATCCGCACAAAACCCATTATGAAAATACTAGCATGCAAAAGCAAACATGGTAAAACCATGAGGCTTAGGATTTCACAGTATTTTAGGGGCAAAGATTGTAGACAGATTATTATAGGGCAGTGTGGAAGATGTACTGATAAGGTGGCAGACTCCTAGGGTCTGCAGTAAAAACTGCTTCAAAATCAATAATGTCCTGCCCAAACCTATGCTGAAAGTAGATGTTATTGAACATAAACAGTCATCCTAGTGCACAAATGATAAACCTTAACAGGACTGTCGCATAACATTTTTTCGGTAAAGTAATATTTATAAAATGCTTCTGGGTGTAAATATTGCTGTTACATACTTGTTATGTCTGCCCCTGGTGTTCTTTTGATTCCCTCTCAGAATGTCCACGTAATGTTTTTAGTGCTGTTGAGAGGAAGACCATGCTGGTGCACTGGTTTATGTGTATATTCACAATTTTTTTTTACAAACTGTAAAAATGGTCCATTCAACAAAACAGACATGTTCTGTAGTTTTATAATTTTTCATATAGTTGTAGTTCATGAACATGAACATTTGGCACGTTTAAAACAGAATGGTTTTGTGAATAATGCCTTACCGTGACTGTAGCATGAATCACTCCATAGCAGATCCAGGACTAAGGCCAGTTGCAGACGACCGTGGCTGTGGCCCAACAGTCTGGGCCACAAAATATAGAAGAGGTCCTATTCCTGTCCTATTTTGCGGCCCGTGCTTCCATGGCTCCTGTTCATTTAATGAAAGGGGCCGCGGAAGCGTGGCTCGTGCACGGGCGGCACACAGGGGACATCCCCATGTCCCCTGTGTGTCGCCTGTGCCTTTAATTCACAGTTATCTGCAACCGGCCTAATACAGTGAGCTTGTGTGACCATGGAAACTAGACATGTTAGGTAGAAGCTGTGAGAACACAAAGTGGCGCCATAACCATGACATGTAACAGAAATATCTAAACACAAATGCATTTTATTTACATGATGACAATTATAAAAGTAAACAGTAAACTAAAGGGCTTTTCTGGACTGCAGTCATTAGTCCAGTTTTCACCTTTTTCGTCAAGACGTGATTGAAGGTGGTTGGCCCTAAGTCATCCAGATCCAGAGACAGACAAGGGGGCTAGCTCATGTGCTGACCAGGTGAGAGGGTAAGGAGGAAGCTACTTCTCTATATTAGAGCAAACCCAGAAGCGCAGTGGGAGTGGGACTGATGGTGAAAACAAGACACTAGAATAGCTGTTATAAAAATACTACACACGTGGACAAAATTGTTGGTACCCCTCATTTAATGGAAGAAAAACCCACAATGGTCACAGAAATAACTTGAATCTGACAAAAGTAATAATATATAAAAATTCTATGAAAATTAACAAATGAAAGTCAGACATTGTTTTTCAACCATGAGTCAACAGAATTTTTTAAAAAAGAAAACTCATGAAACAGGCCTGGACAGATATGATGGTACCCTTAACTTAATATTTTGTTGCACAACCTTTTGAGGCAATCACTGCAATCAAACGATTCCTGTAACTGTCAATGAGACCTCTTCACCTCTCAACAGGTATTTTGGCCCACTCCTCATGAGCAAACTGTTCCAGTTGTCTCAGGTTTGAAGGATGCCTTTTCCAGACGGCATGTTTCAGCTCCTTCCAAAGATGCTCAATAGGATTTAGGTCAGGGCTTATAGAAGGCCACTTCAGAATAGTCCAATGTTTTCCTCTTAGCTATTCTTGGGTGTTTTTAGCTGTGTGTTTTGGGTCATTATCCTGTTGCAAGACCCATGACCTGCGACTTAGGCCAAGCTTTCTGACACTGGGCAGCACATTTCTCTCTAGAATCCCTTGATAGCCTTGAGATTTCATTGTACCCTGCACAGATTCAAGACACCCTGTGCCAGATGCAGCAAAGCAGCCCCAGAACATAACAGCGCCTCCTCCATGTTTCACAGTAGGGACAGTGTTCTTTTCAAGATATGCTTCATTTTTCCATCTGTGAACATAGAGCTGATGTGTCTTGCCAAAAGCTTTGTGGCTTGTCAACATGTAGTTTGGCAAATTCCAGTCTGGCTTTTTTAATAATTTTTTTCAACAATGGTGTCCTCCTTGGTTGTCTCCCATGAGGTCCACTTTGGCTCAAACAACGATGGATAGTGTGATCTGACACTGATGTTCCTTGAGCTTGAAGGAAGGTTGGCTACTGTCCCATGGATCTTAAATTTCTGAATAATATGTGCAACTGTAGTCACAGGAACATCAAGCTGCTTGGAGATAGTCTTATAACCTTTACCTTTAACATGCTTGTCTATAATTTTCTTTCTAAGCTCCTGAGACAACACTTTCCTTCGCTGCCTCTGGTCCATGTTGAGTGTGGTACTCACCATGTCACCAAACAGCACAGTGAGTATCTGTAGCCCTATATACAGGCCCACTGACTGATTACAAGATTGTAGACACCTGTGATGCTAATTAGTGGACACACCTTGATTTAACATGTTCCTTTGGTCACATTATTTTCAGGGGGTACCATCATTTCTATCCAGGCTTGTTTCATGAGTTTTCTTTTTAAAAAATTCTGTTGACGCATGGTTGAAAAGCAATGTCTGACTTTCATTTTTTCATTATTATTTTTATATATTATTACTTTTGTCAGATTCAAGTTATTTCTGTGACCATTGTGGGTTTTTCTTTCATTAAACGAGGGGTACCAACAATTTTGTCCACGTGTGTATATAAATGCATAGGTATTAACGAATAAAAAGTTCTATTAATTATCATTTCCAACACATTGAGACAAGTTTTTGTTTCCCCAAGCCCTTTAACATTAACTCATGGGAAAACATCCCTTTAATGAACCACAGGACAATGACGCCAAGCTATAGAAGTAGCATTACGCACAGATTTACAGCTAAAATAATTTATAATTACACATGTGAGTAATTCTCAACACTCCATGACAGCCTGTAAATCTATTGTTGATTATAACCGAGACTCTATCTGATCCCATGCACATGGTACAGGGCATAGTGCCCTCTTACACTACCTGAGAGGTCGCCATCAATCATTTGAAGAATCACTTTACACATACCTGAATGGTGATAAGAACATTGCTGGGCATTTATACATTGTTTTCATGTAACAAACAGAAGCAGGTACTCTCTGTCTCCTACAGAGATGAGACAGACAATGAGGTTTGGCTACATAGTCTCAATAAAATAATCAATAGTCAACAAAGAAGACGCACATATAAGTTTTGTCCATTTAGTGGCGCTTAACAATAAAAATCTATTTTTTAGTATACTGTTAATGAAATGACTTGTAGAAAAACTTCTATTGATGGACAGAAACACCATTCACACTTAGGCCCCTAGCAGATGACCGTGGCCATGATCAGTGTGCTATCCGTGAAATACACGGATAGCACACTGACCCATTCATTTCTATGGGCCCTATAGAAAGACAGAAGGTAAAATAGTGGATGGCAGATACCTTCCACTAAGGTGGCTGGTATCTGTGAGATAACTAGCTGGAGTCTGGGTCCGGGTTTTGGAAGCTGTTGCAGACCCGAGCCTATACTCCAATCCGGGTCTTGCTGGGTGCAGCTTTGAAAAGCTAAAACTGCCCAAAAGGAAAGGGTGTGGTGGTCTCTTCTATGTGAATCTCTGAAACTGAAAACACACACTGCCCTGTGTGGAGAACAGACGCCTAACCTATCCTGTTGCATTGGTGAGCTCTGTTGACCCGTTTTGTATCTGAGAATAAGGACGATTTATGTTTTTCCTGATTTGTTCTTTTATGCTGAAGCAAGTTGTTTTTTTGAGTTGGACTGTATGAACTGTTGGCAATAAAACTGCACGTATGAACTGTTACCCTGCCTCCATGTGCCTATCTTACATGGTAACAAGCTACACTGAAAGTCCCGCGTTTATAGCCCGTACACATGACCGTGAATTAAACGGTCATGAGTGCGGGTCGACAGTCCGGGCCGCAAAATATAGAACAGGGCCTATTCCTGTCCTATTTTGTGGGCCTTGCTTCTGTGACTCCTATTCATTTAATGAAAGGGGCCGTGGAAGTATGGGTCGTGCACGGGCGGCACACGGGTGACATCTGCGTGCCCCCCATGCGCTGCCGTGCCTTTAATTTACGGCCGGTCGGCAGCACGCAGTCGTCTGCAACCGGCCTTACTCAGGAAATAATCCCACAGAAATCTCCAATTCAGCACTGAGTTGCCATCTTGGGTATAAAGTGCTGATGGCACAAAGAAATAGGCACTACCAGTACTTCCTAATCAATGTGAGTGACAATCCTGGATCTCCACAAGAGCTTGGAGATCATTGTCCCCTACAGCATGGCTACAGTGACCTCAACATTATCAGGCTACAGCTTAGCAAAAGGTGAGGCTGCAATATAACTCTGACAAATGCCTAATGAATCATTACAATGGGAAATTGCATTCACTTGCAATCTTGTGACTTCATACACCATAGCAGAACTGTGACTCTTACTATGTGTGGCAAACACGGTACAACATTACACTACTATGTGTGGCAAACTGTGTCAGTCCATGCATTTATTTGAATGGTTGGCATGTACTGCCACAGCTATGTAACATGGCCATCAGGTGTTTGCCACTGGGTAACTGTATAACAGCACTGAGACAACCCGTATAGCACTTTCTACTATTTGTTTTTGTCAGTATTGGCTGCTACGTTTAGTTCAGCTTCATTTGGACTCAGCTGTGATCAGTGAAGGAATCTGTAAGGCTAGTTGCAGACGACAATGCGTATTTTGTGGTCCGCAAACTAGTAATTAGTGTTCAGTTTTTGCGGACAGAGTGTCTTCAGTGTTTCTTCAGCATCAGTGACGTAGGTCTTCAAAAACTGACAGTGTCTTCAGTGTGTGATCCTAGTTTGCGGATCCACCATAAAAACACAAGTGACATCTAATGATATCTCTAGCTTGTCCACGAAAACGGACGGCACACTGAGTACATCAGTGTGCCATCCTAGGTTTTTAGTCTCCCATAGGCCTTTGTGGGCGAGTCTGTTCGGCAAAAACTGAACAGAATAGGACATGTTCTATCTGATGCGGTGTGGAATCATGGCTCGCACACTGATCAATGATAAACATGGTCGTGTGCATGTACCCATAGAAATGAATGGGTCAGTGTGCTATCCACGATAAACAAGGATAGCACACAGATCTTGCCCACGGGTTGTCTGCAAGAGGCCTAAGACTGAAGCCCCACATTGCGGAAATGCAGCTTTTTTTCTTGCAGACTTTGCTGCGTTTTTTTTTCTTTTTTGAGCCAAAGCCAGAAGTGGATTGAGCAGACGGGAAAAGTATAAGAACTTCCTATATATTTCCTATTCCTTTTGTACCCCTTCTTGGCTTTGACTCAAAAAACCGATGCAGTTGTGTTTGGTTAAAACCAAATCTATCACAATATTTTATACCATATAGAGGCTCATTAGTCCTGAAAGTTGATTGATTTCATGGAATGAATGCTTTTAGGGGACAACATGGTCCAATAGCATTTGAGAGAAGATGTTGCATTCTGTAGTATGATCAATCAATACTGCCTAAAACATAAAAACAATTAACTATATGAACATGTACATATACATTTATCATGGGCATAATGCACCTCTGTACACAAGCCATATATTTAGTGCTAAAAATGGGATCAAATCATTTCACGTGGAAAATACTTCTGTATGAAAAAAACAGTATGTTCATTATTCATTTTGTAATTGATTGGAGTACATTTTCAGAAGTCAAAGATATGTACAATGAGACAGGAAGGATGTAAACCTGTAGGGAAGGAACCATTATTCTAGCTGTTATCTAGAGCTTTGGGGTGGACTATATTATTTCCATATTGCTCACTACCAGGATACTGTATTGGAGCATCCACTGCAAATCTGATCAAAAAAAGGCAGCATGCTGTAATACCTTATCTGGTAATATCCTGGGTTTCCAGATACAACTCCCATAACTAAGATGAATAATGGAGTGCATAATATAAGAGAGATGTTGCCTTATAGCAGTGCTAGAATTGAGGCTAGGTGCACACTTGCACTGGGCTCTTCCCCGGCAGACCAGAACAATGGAGAGCACTTCTTCTAAAACAGCGGTTGCATGCAGACCCCATGGACTATAATAGGGTCCACCGGATATTTGTCGGGTTTCCGACATTTTTATACTGAAACCGGTGGAGAGAAAATTCCGTGCATGCAGGACTTTTCTCTCTACTGATTTTCAACTGATTCTAAAAGTTTTAAAAAGTTCAAGGTTTTGTTCACACTTGTACATCCAGTAACCATCTTACTAAAGAAGTGTTGTTTCTACCAGAAACAAAATATTGCATACAATATAGTTGTTTGTCAGCTACATGCTGTTGGCTACAATAGCTATGTATCATGAAGGTAAAGATCTTCCTAATAATGGTGTATTATTATTTATCATTTATGTTTTATATACTTTTTGTGCCTCGCTTATCAAGGGCCATAGCTTAAGGAGTATGGAATGCCTTAAAAGGAAAGGGCATTACTTAAAGTGGTTGTCGGTCCCTAAAGGGATTTTTTTTCATACTGATGATCTAACCACAGGATAGGTCATTAGTATGTGATCTGGTTGGGTCTGATCCCGGATCCCACACAGATCAGCTGTTCTGGCAGTCTCCAGGCGACAGAAGCAGCTGCAGTGGACGGAGAACACGTGCAGACTCTCCTAATCAAGTGATGCAGTTTCCTGGGACCATCAATATGCAGTGGATGGGGCTGCTGCGCCAATCCTATTACTTGAATAGGAAACCCTATACATGCTCCCCATCAAATGCTGATAGTTCTAGTACCCAGATACTGCCGGGATGAATGATCTGTGTGGAGTCCTGGTGTCGAACACCCCACAGATCACATACTGATGATTTGTATGAAAAATCCTTTTAGGACTGGACAACCCTTTTAATATGCACCAACATATAACAAAATTCTAGTCCAAATTTTGCCAAATTTGAAGAATTTGGCACCAAATAAGCTGAACAAGAAACAGTTTAGATTTAGAAAAAGGCTGAGATTTACTATCTGAGATGTACCTAGAAAGTGGACAAAAATGCCCCTCAACTTGGTGCATTTTTTGAGTAAGATGACTTATTTCAGCTCCTGCGCCTCACGCACCCATTTTTTAGGCAATGGGCAAAGCAGGACTCAAATCTAGGTGACCAGAAAACTGGTGTGAGTTATACCACAAGTCTTGACTGGCGTAGATTTGAGTTCAGACACACCTAAATGTGCAAGAATTTCGAAGGAGCGAGAGCCTCTTAGTATTGCTGGTGAATATCAGACGCTTCTCGGGCCTGTGCCTCCTCCATAGACCTACAGTGGGATGCTCTGGCTTTTATAGCTAACTGATGGGTTACCTGTTTAGGATTATTCTTGACCCTCTGGCTTTGCTCCTTGTGGAGTTTTATTGCTCTTTCTGATGAAAAATTTTTGATTGCTTGCACCCCTGGGGTCCTCCCCTGGACCCGGATACTGTTGATGTGTAGTCCCCATTCCCCCCCCCCCCCTTTTTTTTTTTTTTTTCCTCTCCCTCCTTCTTTCTTGCCTCTCACTCTGTGTTGTTTTGTTTTTTACCTCAGCGGCTCCTTTCTCTTCCTCCTTTTTTTTCTTCTCCCCTTCTCCTCCTCTTCTTGTCCTCTGGCCTCTACTCAGGGATCCCATGGCCCCATTCATTCTTTCATGTACACGGATCAGTCGTCCTGGTCCCTTTGCAGAGAAACAGCCCCAAAGCATGATGTTGCCACCCCCCATGCTTCACAGTAGGTATGGTGTTCTTTGGATGCAACTCAGCATTCACTCTCCTCTAAACACGACGAGTATAAAATGTTGCAGCTATCTGTTGTCACTGTATTTTATGTCTTTTTGAAATCCAATAAACTTTGAATTGAAAAAAGAATCGCCATTCTTAATAAATTGCTTCATAATGTCTAAACCATATTTATCATCCAGCATGAACCACTTTGATATATTTAGCTTATCTGTAATTAATCTAGTCTAAATATTAGGATTAGTTTTGTCTGGTGTCCAAGACGGTCAGTGGGTAGTGTCCTATAGGTACTGCATTTATCCTCTAAATACACTAAAAATGACTAAACCTACAAATAATACAATCATACAAAGACATTTATACAGGGTGGGGGCCACTATGTGGAGCATATTATACTGTGTGGGGCCACTGTGGGTAGCATATCATACTGTGTGTGGGGGGAGCAATGTAGAGCATATAATGCTGTATGGAGGCCACTGTGGAGCATATAATGCTGTGTGGGTGCCACTGTTGAGCATATGATACTATCTGGGGCCACTGTTGAGCATATTTTACGGTTTGGGGACCTGTAACCAGTTCGGTGGGGGGGCCCCCATGTCAAATGTTCACCTTGGGGCCCAGCCATTCCTAGTTACGCCACTGGTTGAGGTCTACCTATGATGTCAATTACAGGCCTCTCTCATCTTTTTAAGTGGGAGAACTTGCACAATTGGTGGCTGACTAAATACTTTTTTTTTCCCCCACTGTAAGTATGACACTAAATCTGTCCAGGTGAAAAAATTCACAGTATATTAACATTAGTGCAATATAATTAAGGATCAAAGCTCCTACACATGAATGTACCAACCCATTTATGGGGCAAAGAGAGCAAGCTGTGACTTTCACCTTAAACCCCCTGCACTGAAGGGGAGCTTGCTAATTCTACTTTAAAATTATTCCTAATGTGGGGGGGTGCCGAGTCTGACCGTGAACCGTAATGGACGCTTCTCTGTAGAGTTCCGTTAACAAACAGCCCATACTCACTCTCCAACAGCATTGCACGAACGGAATATGGTCAAGACCAACAAAGAACGGGGGCTTGAGACCCCGGGGACCCCTAAAACGAATAGAAACCAAGGCGATCTTCAAAACTTTCTTAGGAGAAAGGTACCTCACTTGCCGCAGAGTTTTCACAAGATGGTGCCGGAACCCGGCTGCGCAAATTACAAGGAGGATTTGGAGGCTGAGAGCGCCGCGGAAACAGACAGTGGTCTCACCACTATATCTAAATCATTTCTACAGCTGGCGTCGGCTCTAAGCCCAGTGCTGTCGCAACTTGCGGACATTAAATCTGAGATCCAAAAAGTAGGCCTCAGGGTCTCGGACCTGGAGACAGCTTATTCCACCATGCAGTCCTACTCCTCCGCCGTAGAGGCCCACCTCGCTTTACATAAGGATTACATTGATCGCTCGCTGGTCCTAATAGAAGATCAGGAGAATCTCAGCCGAAGGAGGAATATTCGCATAAAGAAAGCGCTGCACAGTACATACGCCTCAAGACCTCCCAGCTCTATGGAAACAGCTGAATATAGAGCCTCTCAACAAACCCTCATGGCTTCCCACGCCGAATCTTACGGATTTCCCGACTTTCCATGAGTTGACCCACACTGCTTCAGGCTCCAGGCACAAGTCACCTAAAGGATGTAAATTTGTGGCCCGAGTCCGTAAACCAGACTCACCGTGAATAGGTGAGCGATTAGGCATCGAGGCCAGGAGAAGATCCGGAGTACAGCTTTATCTTATATTTTGCTAGCATTAGTAGCCACTAAGGCTGTATCCTTATCTGTTGGACAATTTGTCTATCAAAATTAGTGAGAACTATTTTGTGTTTTGTTACATCATTTGCATGCTTCTGCGCCATGGCTGGGTCGCGTCGAACGAGCGGCCAGTGGTATTTTTTCCACTATCTCGGATCATGACTGAGATATAGTGCAGTCTTGGTGGAAGTGAGCCAGCCATTCTGTACCGTATATCTTGTCTAAAAGGTTCCTATAGTGCTCTTCAAGTTTTTCAATGCAATTCAATCTATCTCTTGTCTTTGACTTCTCAATACCCTTCTCTTCTTCTGATTCTCTTTGTTGTAGGAGGAGATTGGATTACCTCATTCTCATCAGACAACCTCGGGGACCATCCTGAAGTTAATCTTTGAGGCTGTGCTGATATTACCTATATCTCTTTCTTAGCAAAGTGCGAAGTAGTAAACATGGCGATCATCGCTGTGACGACATTTAATGTTAATGGGCTAAATACGCCACAAACGCCATAGTATCCTGTGGTTGCTCCAGAAACTGAAATCTGAAATTGTGCTGCTTCAGGAAACTCACATTAAAGCTGGAAGACAGCCTTCCTTCCCCAAAAGACAGTACAATCTCTGGTTTTTCAACTCACACCCAACTTCAGCGTCTAAGGGAGTAGCCATTGCTATTCATCATTCTGTGCCATTTAAGTGTTCTCAGCCATACTCGGATGTAGAGGGTAGACTGTTGATTCTGAGAGGCTCAATAGCCCCGAACCTGGTAAACAATTGCGAACATATACGAACCTAACCACTCGCAGGTCCCGTGGTTGAAGCAGAAGTTGCAGGACCTTCAGTCATTTGCTATTGGCGAAATAATTCTTGGTGGAGACCTGAACCTAACGCTGGACCCTATCTTGGACTCCTCGACGGGTAGGTCAGCTTTCTCCCAAAGAGTCCTCAGTAGCCTACATCGGATACTTCAGGAGTTGCACTTGATAGATGTGTGGAGAATGCTCCATCCCACAACTAAAGATTTCTCTCACTTCTCAGCCAAGCGTTTCTCGTACCAGAGGTTAGACTACATCCTGTGCTCCTCACAACTTGCTCAACTCTCGAACTATGCACATATTGACTGTATAGTTTGTCGGACCATGCACTTGTCTCTTGCATTCTTACAATCCCAGAACTGACTCCCAGCCAGTGGATCTTGCGTCTAAATGACAGACTGTTAGATGATGCCACGATTACGCTTGAGATCACGGAGAAACTTGAGGAATTCTTCAGGCTAAATCTCACCCCAGAGGTCTCCCTTGGCACGGTCTGGGAAACACATCATAGAGCTATGTTATAGGTCTCTTGATTGTGAAAGCATCAGCCGTCAAACAAGCGCGACACAAAGAGATAGACTCCCTGCTGTCCCAAATTTCTGCGATTGAAAGAACACACAAGCGAAGTAGGTTGAGCACTCTGCAGGCAGAGCTGTCCTCCCTCAGGGAAAAACTGAAGCGTATTCTGCACCGGCAGGCCTCGAAACACTAGCTGTTCTACAAAATGAGATTATTTGCGCATGGGGACAAGGGAGGTCGTCTGATGTCACACTTGATTAAAAAAGCTAAAGCAAAGACGCATATCGAGAAAGTGAAAAGCCCGACAGGAGCACTAGTGCATACTACACCGGCCATAGCGGAAGCCTTCCGAGCCTACTATTCGGATTTATACAACCTCCGAGCTGAAGATACGCGCCTGGAGAGAGCGGCCCGCCCCTCACTAGCTTCCAGTTTTCTAGAGGCTCTCCGGTTGCCAAGATTGTCCTCAGATGAAGCAGGACAACTACTGACCCCTGTGACCAGCGCGGAGCTTCAGAAGGTCCTCGCAACATTTCCGCCTGGCAAAAGCCCAGGGCCTGACAGTCTCCCATTGATATATTACCAAAAGTTTGGGGAGGTCTTGTTACCTCACCTCACTCAGCTGTGTAATGATCTGCTCTCAGGGAAGTCACTGCCCAAACAGACTCAAAAAGCTCACATTGTTTTGATAGGTAAAGAGGGGAAGGATCCTACGCTATGTAGTAGCTATCGTCCCATATCCCTACTTAATCTGGACCTCAAAATCTGGGCCAAAATGTTGGCTCTACGCCTGCAGTCTTTCCTCCCTAAACTAGTCCATGAAGAACAGTCTGGTTTTGTAAAGGGTAGAGAAAACACTCACAGACTGCTTCATGCCATTGAACTAAACCCACAAGAAGCTACCACTAGTCCTTCTCAGTGTAGACGCTGAGAAGGCATTCGATAGTTAGGAGTTATGACTACTGTACTGACGACTTTTGGCATACCGGAGGGTTTTGTGAAAGCAATATTGTTGTTGTACTCTGAGCCGCACGCTAAACTTAAAGTAAATGGCTCCCTATCCCCCTTTTTTCACATAACGAATGGGATGCATCAGGGGTGTCCTTTCTCCCCCCCCACTCTCTTCATCCTTACCTTAGAGATGCTACTGCAGGCGGTACGTCAGCACCCATTGATCCGAGGACTAGAGGTGGGAAAGAATTTTCTCCATTCTGTGGCCTTCAGGGATGACGTCCTATTCCTGGTGACCAACCCTGTAGAGGGCCTACCACAACTCACTAATCTATTTGAGAAGTTCGGCGAGATCTCAAACTATAAGGTTAATCTTGAAAAAATCGGAAGCCTTGTGCATATACCTCCCCCAGTCACTCCTGAGACAGTCGAAGAGAGACTCCCCATACTCCTGGAAGTCGGATCATACCTCTTACCTAGGAATCAAACTTGCTCCGAGAGCCTCTGCTCTCTATACGTCTAACTATGTGCCTCTTCTACGAGACTGTGCGGACCTACTTCAATCATACGATCTGCCATTCATCTCATGGTTCGGGAGGAAGAACCTTCTCCAGGTTTATGTAATTCCGAGGCTGCTATGTTTTCCAGATGTTACCTATCCACCTGCCATTGACCTTCCTCTGCTCTCTCCGGTCCCTGTATGGTCGATTCATCTGGAAGGGGAAATCAGCACAGATCGCGCAAAGACTTCTCATCCAACGTAGAGAGAGAGGAAGCATTGCACTACCAGATGTGACACAGCTGTACAAGGCTAACCTTTTGCACACTTGGCTGTCTCTCGTGTCCCCAACTAAATGCAAAATTACTAGTCAGATGGCGGAACTATTACATGGTCAGAGCTTACGGAGATTACTGTGGCTCCCGGATAAAACTCGGACTGCCCCCTCATTTGACAACCCACTACTGAAGGGACCTTGCACAATTTGGAAGGAGATGTGGCCCATGCCTTCTAAAGTATTCCCAGCTGATCTACTCCCCTATCCTAACTCCTCCTATGGCTCGACATATGACGACTTCTGGAATCAACTCCGAGGCAAATTCTTAGGAGATCTTTGTTCAGGACTCGCCACTCTCCATGGAGGCCCTAAAGGCCCTCATACCCAACACAAGAGTTACGCATCTACACTACCTACATTTCCAAAGATGTACCACTTCCCTCTTCACACCTTCTGCAATGGGCAGAGACCCAACCCAATTTGAAAAAGTACTACTCTCTAAATCTAGACTGTTGAGGAAACTATCCTCCTGTAAACGTTTCATAGAGCTGTCATCCCCCTTCACAAGACCAGCATACCTGGCCTCTTGGGAGAGAGACCTCCAAGTTACTTACTGATATAGAAGTCTCTGCTGCGCTCCGCTACTCCAATGGATTCTCCACATGTGTACGGATCCAAGAGATGCATTATAAGTTGCTGGCCCGCTGGTACAAGACCCCGGAATGGCTTCACGCCCACAAACTTTCCTCTACAAACCTATGTTGGCGTTGCCATGCTGACATTGGGTTGTACCTGCACATATGGTGGTTGTGTGATCTAGTCAGGCAGTTTTGGTCTGAGGTGCAGACTATCGTAAGGAAAGTGACCTCTACGACTGTGACCCTGACTCCTGAAATGCTATTTCTCACTATCCCACAACCTGGGTTCACTCCGTCAAAGACTGATTTAACTACCCATCTCCTTGAAGTGGCCAAGTCAATTGTCACCTTGCATTGGCTACAACCGTCTACCCCACCTATCTCAGCATGGTTAAACAAAGTAAACCAAATTGTGAGGTTCGAAGAACTAATTAGCTGGACCAAGTTCTCTCATGACAAATTCCTTAAATTGTGGTCCCCATGGCTGAAATACCGCAACTCCACCATTGCCTCTGACTGCTTGCCATAGCTCTTGAGACCAATCAGACAGACACACGGTCGCCTGGCACATGAGATATGCCTAGGATCCAGCCTATCTCCACTCTACTCTAGTACCTCTTCCTCTGACATCTCCTTCTCTACCCGTCCTTTCTTTCTTTTTCTTTCTTTCTTCTTTCTTTCTTTCTTTCTTTCTTTCTTTCTTTCTTTCTTTCTTTCTTTCTTTCATGCTTCCATTCCTTCCTTCCTTTCTGTCCTCCCTCTCACTCCTCATTCCAGCCAGCCCCCTCTTCCCTCCCACCCTTTCCCTATTTTTCCTTGCAATTACCCCTCCCCCGTTCCATTCCCCCCACCCTTCTGGGGGTGCCTCCCTACTATGGGACACGATTACCTCCTATGCAAGAGTTATGGTACCTAAGACTAAGCCTTTGCGCACGTTCGAGGCCCTTGGGATAGTCTGGGGTCTCATGCATGTCAGTATTCACATGTTTAGGTTAGCAGGCTCATTCCTGTATTGAGATTTGTGACTCTTTATTCAGATTCTGAGATTTTGATACCAATTACTTTGTATTGCTATTGTTTGAACACCATTGTCTGTATGTTTAAAAATTGAAAAAATGTTAATAAAACAGATTTCCAAAAAAAATTATTCCTAATGTAATCTAAACCAGTGGCCACACACTACAGTATAGTTAAGCTGGAGCTAGTCTTTTTTGGACCCCAGGCAATGGTTACATTTGCCACCTTAACCCTCTGTTTAAGTACTCTGACCAGGACAAAGTAACTTGTTGGTGCCCTCTCTGGCATTCAGCAGTAGAGACACATAACCCTGTGGCGCCTGACTAGCTATGCCCTTGTATAGCTGATAAAAGGCCCTAAGGAATGTCATACATATAAATAAGTAGTTCTTGTATGTAACCAGCATATAACATAACCACTGAGGTTTAGAAACAGAAAATCAGATTTTTCTGATAAGACGCAAGAAATTTAAAGATAAAGTCAATGTCTGAAAGTCAACTGAGAGGAACTTTACACCATGAAAGTAAAATGATAGATACTGTAGATACAAGAGGAAAAATCATTTCTAATGTACATCAGCTGCTCCCACGCCAGCATTAGGGGAGAATAGTATTAATAGAAAGCACACCCCTCCACCCGCTTGGAAACTGAGACTTTAATCGGCAGCACAATGAACAACAGAGTCATGTACTGCATAATACTTCTCACTGAAAAAAGTGTGGGCACTGCCAGGCAAGAGCACCCACTGCCAGATAAGACTCCATGCTGCCAAGCTAGATCTCACACAATCAGACCAAGGAAAAAAAAAAACATAGAAATGTCTGATCAAAACAGCAGGAGTCACTAAAAGGGCACCCCTGCCAGACCAAGGCGTATAAAAAGCACAAACCTTTACACACATAATAATGGATCTTACTCAATCTATTGGTTAAAGAACTGTCAGGCAGTACTGATATAGCATGCAGAACACTGCTTTCACAAAACTGTGCTGAAAAAGTCAACATAGCCAAGTTTGCATTTCCTAAATTAATCTAAACAAATACAGCAACCAATATAATAAGCACAATTTTTACTGTGTGTAACCAAACATTGCTCATGAAATTCCATCTTGTAAGAATAGCCTTATACTTCTGTCTCAGCCTTGTAGGGGGATAATATCTAACACATCTGAAGCATAACATACTATAAACCTTTTTTTTTTTTTTTTTTTTTATATAGACAAACCAAACAAAACCCTGCAGCGTTGCTGGCCTCAACTACACAGAATTAGCTCTGGAACAGCCTGACAGCCTCACTAATGGTTGATGTTATTGACGTATTTGGATACAACAATTTAGGAAGTGAACTGTTGGTTGTACCAAAACAATTTTTAATCAATTATATCAATTTGGTTTGGATGTCTGTAATCTGCACACATCCAGGGCATTGTATATTGTGCCCACAATAATCCAGATTTTGGTTCTTCAGAAACTTGATCAAGCCTGAGTGACACAGGGAAAAAAAAACGTGGACTTTAAATGAACTTGCTTTGGGCATTTTTGCTACATGTGGCCTGATGTGTGATCTGTGAAATGTACTGTTAGATCTGAAGTATGAAGGATTTTTGTCGTAGTCAGGAAATTTGTAGATTAAAAATTAACTTTTAGGAATATATATATGAGAGGGGTTATCCAGTTTCTAAAATTGAAGGCCTATCGTTATGTCTGACACCCAGGACCCCTGCAGATCAGCTGCTCTGGGACAGAATGGCTCCCGGTAATGTTTACATGCTAAGGGGTCCCAGCTGTCAGACCCTCACAGATCTAATACTGATGGCCTATCCTACGGATAGGAAATCATTATAAGAAAGTAGATAACCACTTAAGGCTGGAGCCCCACGTGGCGTAAACTCCCCAGTTTTCCAGCGGCGAAAATGCCACGGGAAAAAAAACATGCCATTTTTACAGTCACAGCAAAGTGGATGGGATTTTAGCGGCTCACATCACCACTTTGCGGAAAAATACGTGCAGCGGAAACGCTGCGATTTCGGAAATCGCAGCGTTACAATTATACCTACAGAAACGCCAGCGGTTTCCGTATAGGTATAACTGAAGCAGAAAGAAACCTCTGCGGACTTTCTGTGAAAAGCGCTGTGGGAAAAACCGCGATGCGTTGCTGCCGCGGTTTTTCCTGCAGCACTTTTTTGCTGCAGGACGCTACATGGAGCCTTAGCTTTAAAGAGGAACTTTTGTCATAAGTGCAAAAAGTTGTAAAATACTACTTTGTGACTTCTTTACATCACAGTTCTTGAGTGCTGGGCTTTATAAAGTCCCCCCATCTCTTCAAAGATATCACCTTGGCAAGTCTGCTGTGCAAACAATACAACAAAATCATCATTCCCATACATGACAACTGCAGTTAGAGACAGTACATAATAGAAATGGCAAAAAGCTTCAATTCATGTACAAAACATGATCAGCATCAGATACAGAGGAAAGGTGTGCCATAGATACAAAAAACAGTAGAATTAAGGTATACAATAGGATAAAGAAGAGAAGGGCAAAACAAAGATGGAATGAATGAGAATGTAAATGCTTTGGGGTAAAATGAGGCAGATGAAGGAACTTCTCAGGGGTTGACAAGCTTCTCCGGATCCTGTCTCCTGGAGATGAAAACAAATGATGCAGCCCCTTTGCATGCTCTTACCAACACGTGCCTTTTGTACAATAAGACTTTTGTGTCAAAGCAGGCACGGAGCCAGTGGCTAAATGAAACCCAGCTGGGAAATTAAGGGAGACCCCTGTGTTCATTACAGAAAAGGAACTAATAGAATAACACTACAAACATCTCTTAAGTTACATGTATTATATAATACAAAGTGTCAAACACCATTCATTCCTCTGCCTGCTCCACACAAAATACAGAAGGCAGCGGATTGGAATCTGATGCAACCATTATTTACAGTGAACAGTTGAAGAGGTCCTATAATTTTTTTTTAACGTAAACCTTATTTGTTTTTTTTGTTTGTTTTTCAAATTTTCTTTATATGACGATCGCTAGGTTAACACTAGCCTTCTGCATGCGGACCCATAAAATGGAGAGCCTGTCTGCTTAAAAAAACGGTTACCCACAGGCACCATATACTACTGAAACCGGCGGAGAGAAATGTCCTCCTCGCAGGACTTTTCTCTCCGCTGATTTTAGGTGGAATCTGCAGCGAAGTCCTACGCAGATGTGAACCTAACCTTAAAAGGGTTGTTTCACCATAACATATTATCTACAGGATAGGTGAGAAGGTTCCTGTGTATTGTTTGAATTCATAGACATTCACGCATGTGGACTGCTATTCCATTCAAAGTCTACGGGACTGATAGCCAAGTGCTGCATTTGGATATGCCCATCAATTCATTCATGGTCAGTGGTGGTCACCTAGTAATAATAATAATACATTTTATTTATATAGTGCCAACATATTCCGCAGCACTGTACAATTTGTAGGGTTCAAGTACTGACAAAAAAGATACATTACAAAGAAATAGTCAATTCACACAGGGGGACTGAGGGCCCTGCTCGCAAGAGCTTACAATCTATGAGGTAGAGGGGATGACACAGGAGGTAGCAGGGGCTACCACCTAGTGGTGGTATCCCTAGCTAACAGACGCATATTACTTATCTGTGCATAGGGGACAAGGTGTTGTGCTGGAACAACCCCTATAACTTCACAAGTAGATTTAGAAGTGAAAGCTTAGTGTCTGTGGCATATATACAGGGGGTACAGAAGATATTGTTTTACTATGGAATAGATAGTCACTATAATACATGTATACTGCAAAGGTGTGGTGATTGAAAAAATAAATAAATAAATAAATAAATGTCTGAGCCAGACTTTTTATGCTCAAAAATGTGTGACGTTTTACCCTTTAACAATACATTTTAAACAGTGTGTGTGACTTAACAGGGAGAGGTAACAGAAATGGTCATAGTAGCTTCTAGTAGGTTTGAATTTCTGAGGCACAGAGTCAAAAAGATGTATAATTTGTACGTAATGCCAATCCTGATTAATTCCACTTAGACTAGGGCAACACAGTGACTTTTGACTTGTAACATATGACTAAAGATCACCATTTCCCACTGTGACTTCTTCACCAATGTAATTGAATGGAGTTGCATAACGATCCCGAGTGTGTTCCAACTGCTGGATTGTTTTGTAACTAGAAGTAGCAGTAGAAGTAGCGATAGCACTAGCAACGCTGGGGTCGCAATGTGACTTCACTCACTTACATTGGTGAAAGTGTTAGGCCCCTTGCAGATGACCTTGGCCGTGATCAGTGTGCTATCCGTGTATTTCACAGATAGCACACTGACCTATTCATTTCTATGGGCCCGTACACATGACTGTGAATTACACAGTCACATGTGTGGTCTGACAGTCCAGGCCGCAAAATATAGAACAGGTCCTATTTTGCGGCCTTTACTTCGGTGATTCCTATTCATTTAATGAAAGGGGCCGCGGAAGCAAGGCTCGTGCACGGGTGGCACATGGGTGACATCCGCATGTCCCCCGTGCGCCGTCCGTGCCTTTAATTCATGGCTGGCAGTACACGTTCGCCTGCAACTGGCCTTACAGGGTGACATAGCGTTCTTTGGTTGTGCGATGGGAATCGCGGCCAAGGTAATTTATGTTAGAGCAAAGCTGCTTAAGGCTTTTGCCCCTGATTAAAGTATATAGGGTATTTTACCTTCGGGAATAATAGTGCAAAAGAAAGTTGTATCATTAATGTAAGATGAAGAGGGCCTACACACAAAACTGCACCACACCTGCAGACAGTACACTATAGCAACAAGAGAAACATCCACTCAACCACAGTGGTTAATCTCGCACCCACAAAAACATAGTTATACAAGCACATTTCTTCTGCTTCAATAAAAAAGGCACAGTTTTACTGGGAATACAGGAAGCAAAAGGAGCCAGAGTCAGCAGGGTGCAACACTCCCTGTGAAAAAATCCAGATAACAGTGTATATATAGCAAGAACAATCTAGATTTTAGCACTGACCAATAGTCTGCACTTACAATTTAAATACATTCTGTTCACGGTTACATATACAGGATTACATTAGTCCCATTACAGAACAGCACTTTCCTAACTGCATACAGTATATGCGCTAAACAAAAGAAGTAAGATAGAAAGCAGTGATCACAGACTTAGAAATATTGTGAAAAAAAAATTATTTATTGAGGACAACAATTTGTACATAGATGAATTGAAAGACACTGGCAAATTCACACATGAGCGTTACAAATGTAAATGTTTCCCATCTATGCAGACAATCCCCATCAGCTACGACAATACGGTTAGTGAATTACAGTTTCACTGCGTCTAACATGATTAGACGCAAATATAATTTCATACTACACACTATAGTAGTCATTGGTCACTATATGAAGCCAAGCAAAGCAATTCTATTAAACAAAATATATTGATTGCTAGCTCACCCCAGATGAACCACAGGTTCACAACTTCATATCTAAGAGTGCAATGGATGAGAAGAATCCTTTTAAATAAGCCATGGATTACAGCATGAATCCAAGATCAGCCAGGAAATCCATCATGAATCTTGTAAGATAAAAGCTGTTAGAATGTAAAACGTCACGTTTTATAGTACCTGCAAATCTCATCCACACATTGCAGAAAAATATCCGCAGCGGAAATGCTGTGATTTCAAAAACCGTAGCATTTTTGTATATCGCAGCATGTCAATTATACCTACAGAAACGCTGCCGTTTTCTATATAGATATAATAGGAACTAAAAGTCCACAAAGGAAAACTCTGCAGACTTTCTGTGAAAAGCGCATCGCGCTTCCTGCGCAGTCTTTTCTGCAGCACTTTTTGGCTGCGGTTCGCTATGTGGGGCTTTAGCCTCAAGGAGTTTGTCACCACGACCCAACATATCCACCCAGCCCAGCAATTAGAAAGGTTAGGGTCATCTGAATCAAATGGTGTTTTACCCTTTTGAATTGGTGCCTCTGTTGGCGATATAGCGCTTTTTTGTCAATATACAAATAAGCTTTTGTAGCAATGAGGGTGTTCTCATTGCTCCAAAGAGGTTATTTGTATATTGACAAAAACAGCGATCGCTCACCGATGGAAGCACTAATTCACAAAGGGAAAACATGTTTGATTCATGTGACCCTAACCTATCTATCTGCGGGGCTGAGATGATATGCTGACTCCCTTTAAAGTACAAATCAGAAGATGACGCTTACATGTTTCAGACTAAGCACATTTTTCTTAATCATACCCTATACTATATAGGCTATGATAAAGGACCATGGGTTTGGTCTGAAATGCATAAGCGTCATCCCACTTTAAGATGTTTTTAACATAATGGAATAACGTTTTCTGCTTTTGTCTCATAAGACAAGTACTAGATTTCACAACTAGTTTTGGATGTAGAGCAATTCTGTTGAACCAGCATGAGTCAGAAAGTCACAAGCAGTGTATCTATTATGCACAGTAGGCTGCTGGAAATACATATAAGCATATGAAAGAAAAGTCTCTATTACTAGGAAATGACAATCTTAATGCTGGTATTAAATGTTACAGGGCCTTTACTTTTATCAGTACAGTTGGTATTCTATGGAGCAACAATAACTGTCAAATGCAACAGCTCAAAATGAGCAACAATAGAAGTACTTCTGATAATATGAAAAATTGGTCTATCATTATCTACTCATTCAACTTTGGGTCATTTTGTTTGCATGAAACTGGTCATCAATGATTTGTGACATCTACTGTAAATGGGTTACACAATGAAAAAAAATAAGGGGGGCGTGGCCTGACACCATGCGAGATGGCTGCTTGTTAGGAGAGCTCTGGGACTCCACATAGTATAGCGGCACTCGGCACCAGCGATCAGCGCTGATAACATACCCACTGGGGACCCTCAGCTTCCAGGACATCGAGGGCATGGCGAAACGAGGGAAAAAAAGGCCCCCCGCGGAGACTGACAGATTTCTTTGCGGCGCCGGCCGATGAACAAGATGGCGCCGGCTCTCCTCCTATCCTCCTGCTCCAACGCGCTGCTGGTAACCTGGAAGCAGGTAGCGCTCCAAGTGAGAAAGAGCAGCAGCTCAATCCCATATCTTTGGGACCACCCACAGATAGTAGGGATTCTCGAGTGAGTCAGCAGAGTGGCAATGAGGGCCTACAGCAGGCCCATAAGAGGGGACTACAACCCCCATCAGCTCCCTCATCAGCCCCTACCTGCCAATGTGACACCTCGCCTACAACAAGCTCATCCCAAGCAGGTAGTCTTACTCCTTCGCAGAGCCCTGTTAAACAAAAGATGAGGTGGGACACCACCTTTTGCTTTGACTCCCGACCAACTGCATAGGAACCCCAACTGAGCGATTCTGATGTGCTACTGGCTATCCCTGCAGGTACTCAATCTGCTTCTGAGTCCTTTTTAAAAGATATAATGTTAGCCTTGCATAGATCCATCCAGAAAGATATCACCAAGGCGATTACGTCCGTCTCCTCCATGGTTGACACTCTGGGTGACAGACTTAACTATGTCGAGAATAAAATGGGCGAATTTGCTTCAGCGCATAATACCATAGTGGATGCCCATAACGATCTTGAGGAGGAATTGGCGGCAGTTAAACTAAAGCTTGCTGATTATAGAAAACAGAAATAGATGGAACAATGTTAAATTCCTGCGGCATACCGGAATCAGTCACCGCCAGGGACTTAATTACTTTCTTGCAACAGTTAATGAAAGTGACCCTGCCGCACAGTTCTGAGGTGGACCTGACAATAGATAGGGCTCACCGTCTTCCCAAACCAGAAGGTATGCCTGATCACATCCCTAGGGATACTCTCGGCCGCATACATTTCTACCATGTCAAGGATCGCCTCATGTTGGAATCCAGGAAAAGATCCTCTCTATCTGAGCCGCTTAAGGCAATGCATCTGTTTGCCGACCTTTCCCAGGCTACCATCGCCACCAGAAGGAAGCTTGCTCCTATAACGGTGGTCCTACGTCAGCACAATATCCCCTATAGATGGGGATTTCCTACTAAAGTCATTATCATCAAAATTGGAGTGACCTATACGTTTCATTCCTTTGATACTGGGAAAAGCCTATTGCTACAATGGAACCTGTCGCTGCCTGCACCTGAAGTTCAGAAATCATCAAAACCTGAGTCCCACAAACTGGATCGTCCGTGGAAATCTACGGTCTCAGCTGAGTAAAAAATCCACAATGGACACACTGTGAGTCTTTCGTGGTACGATATGTGTTTCTACCCTATGGCAAACTTTCCCCCAAGTTTGCGTAGTATTATACTGCCCGGTCTTGTCCGACTATTTTTCTTACTGCTAAAAAGTTGTATGTTCCATATTGTTCTTAACCAGTTTTTCCCCTTTAGGCCTAACAGGTGTATTCTTGGAGACTCTCTACCACTTAAGTTCTTATGCTGCCAGTGTGATTTCTTAATTTTTGACTGTACTAATGGGTATTAAAATTTTGTCACTTAATGCAAGGGGCCTAAACAGTCCGTTTAAGCGTTCAATGTTGTGGAGGGAGGCTCTAAGATCTGTGGCGGATATATTGTGTATACAGGAAACGCATTTCTGTGACCCTCATCCACCGAAGCTTTCTCATAAATTATTTCCTCACATTTACTGTTCTAATGCTACTAAGAAGGCTGCAGGTGTCCTCATAGCAGTTAAAACTACAGTTTCCTTTCAGTTGACACACGTCCTTACGGACCCTAAAGGACGTTATGTAGCTCTTATATGCTTGATTGACAATTGTCCTTTTACTATTTTGAACTTGTACTGTCCTAACTCAGCTCAAATATCCTTCCTAAATTCGGTACTGAAGAGGGTAAGGAAGCAAATTCAGGGCCAAGTTATTTTATGTGGTGATTTTAATATTGTACACGATGCTGCTGCTGATTCTACTTACCGCGGCAAGCATACACCCCACCAGTTAGGTCGGTCCCTGGCTCCGGCAAGAAGAGTTTCATGATGCCTGGAGGTGTCTTCACGCCTCAGAGAAAGACTTTACTTATTATTCTGCTAGTCACCACTCTTATACCAGAATAGACATGTTTCTGGTTCAGACTGACTTGCTCCTTTAAAGTGCAATGTTGTGAAATAGGTAACATCACGTGGTCTGATCACGCGCCCATTACTCTTACCATCCGCTCTGGTGCCACTGCAGTCCCTCCCATGTCTTGGCGCAATAATACCTATGTTATGTCCCTGAACTCGGTAACAGAGAAATTGACTGCTGACATTTCCGAATTTTTCACTATTAATTCCCCCTCGGTAGATGATAAATTTTGCCTCTGGAACTCCCACAAAGCCTTTGTCAGGGACTTATTGATGCAACATACCTCGCGCTTTAAGCGCAAGAGATTGCAAACTATGAAGGAGCTGCTTACTTCTATTGCGACTTTAGAGCAGCGGCATAAGATTGCCCCTAGCCCCACCCTCTTGGCTGCTTTGCATAAAGCTAGAGATGACCTAAGGGCCCACTTACTGGTGGACTTTGAAAAACACTCCAAACGATTGAAAGCCTTTTACTATGGGTCGTATAACAAAGCGACCAAATTAATGGCACAACGAGTTAAAGCGGCAAGAGTTAAATCCAGAATCCCCTTTGTTCTTTCTAAATCGACGAAGGACAAACTTTACCATCCTCAGCATATTGCTGACGAATTTAGTAAATATTACCAGGACCTGTACAACCTGAAGGAAGACCCGGACACCGTGCAGCTTTCTAGTTCAGATATTAAAGGGTTCCTAAGCTCCTTGTCCCTTCCTTCTGTTACCGATTTGCAGCGTCAGTTTTTGAATAACTCTATATCCACTCAGGAGGTGGCTAAGGCAATAGAGGGTCTGAAACTTAATAAATCCCCTGGCCCGGATGGGTTTTCTGGAGAATATTATAAGCTGTTCAAGCCACTCATTCTTACATATCTTACGGAGGTGTTTAACCTAGCTATGTCAACAGGTAAATTTCCCCTAGAGATGTTGTCTGCTACGATTGTAATGTTACCTAAACCGGGCAAGGATTCCTCTCTTCCTTCTAACTATCGGCCAATTTCACTATTAAATGTAGATGTCAAGCTATTTGCCAAGGTACTGGCAAACCGACTCCTCGACGTCATGCCTACATTGATAGGCTGTGACCAGGTGGGATTCACTAAAGGGAGACAGGCCCCGTATGGGACGAGACGTGTGATCGCGTTGATTGCGGCGGCTCTGGTCCGGCGGACGCCTTCTCTGCTCCTGCCCTTGGATACGGAGAAGGCGTTCGACAGGGTTCATTGGGGATACCTTTTTGAGGTTTTACATAAATTTGGTCTCTCGGGTCCCATAGCTACTGCTATTTCTGCACTCTACTCTAGTCCATCCGCACGAGTTTTGGCGAATGGGGTTCTGTCCCGCCCCTTCCCTATCTCAAATGGCACGAGACAGGGATGCCCGCTGTCCCCCTTAATATTTTCTTTAATGATGGAGCCCTTAGCTGAAACAATACGGTCACACCCACGCCTTACTGGTGTCAAGCTGGGTCAGACTGACCACAAAATTAATTTATTTGCAGATGATGTGATTCTGTCCCTGTCTTATTCTGATAGCACACTAAGTACTGTTTCCCAGACTTTGTCGGATTTTGGAGCATTGTCATATTACAAAGTTAATGAATCCAAGTCCCAGATTTTGGGAATCTGTCTGACACCCACTAATATACGTTGTATTAAAGATTCTTCGCCTTATCAATGGTGCTCACAATCTATACCCTACCTGGGAATTCAGCTGACCTCAAATCCAAAAGATTTGGTTAAGGCCAACTTTCTGGGTCTGTTGGCTTCCCTCCAGAAAGAGCTTGATGTTCTGACTAGATTTGAACACGGTTGGATGGGGAGAATAGTGTTATATAAAATGTTGATCTTACCTAGAATATTTTACTATTTAAGGACTTTGGTGATTCCGATACCCAAGTCTGTTTTCCAGGGTTTCCAAAAACAGATGATGGCCTTTATCTGGAACGGCTGTAAATCCAGAGTGGCTTTGCAAACACTCTTTAAGGTGAGAGACAACAGGGGTATGGGAATGCCAAATCTGTACAACTACCATTTAGCCATAACTTTGGGTCAGCTTAAGTTTTGGCTCACATCGAATCACGACAAACTATGGCCGGCTATGGAACCCCAAATGGTTCAGATTACGGATTGGGAGGGTTTTTTGTTAGCATCAGGGCCCGGCAAGCGCTTACCCCTCATTGCTCCGCCAGCTGTACAAGTCACGGTTGGGGCAGGGCGAACCCTTTGTGCTATTTCGGACAGCGTTATTCCTGGGTTCACTTTGAATTTGCCACTTACAACACTCCGTCACAAGATCCCACATTTATCTCTAGATACGTGGCGCAGCTGTGGGATAATGTACATTTCTGATCTCTATAGGGGTGATGGCATTGTACCCTTGTCTACGTTAGAGAAGCATAATCTTCCCGCAAGGGAGAAATTTACCTACACTAGACTAGTTTCCTACCTTTCGGACTCCCCCCTGGCTCAAGTACGCTTGCCGCAAATGGCTGCTGACCACCTACACCCATAGACTTCTCCAGCTGCTTATAACACGAAAACTCTGTACCGCACTGTGAACATGGACTGCACCTTTCGGAAGTCCAAACACATGCACCTGTAGGAGAAGGATTTTGGCCGCAGATTTGAGACCGGTTGCTGGCGGGAGGCAATTAGATGGGCTAAGCAATCCACCGTATG
Source organism: Leptodactylus fallax (assembly GCA_947044405.1). Classification (NCBI taxonomy): domain Eukaryota; kingdom Metazoa; phylum Chordata; class Amphibia; order Anura; family Leptodactylidae; genus Leptodactylus; species Leptodactylus fallax. Next base: position 3,813,227 of record CAMRHE010000022.1, on the reverse strand, counting down.
TGCTTCTCACTGGGAGCAGTATAGTAAATTGCTGTTACGCTGGTATTACCCTCCCCTTCGTCTAGCTAAGTTCTATCCTACTTGTCCTTCTTGCTGTTGGAGAGGTTGCGGAGGGGTTGGCTCCCTGTTCCATGTGTTCTGGCACTGCCCGATCATCCAGCCCTTTTGGATATCAGTTTTTTCATTAATTAATAAACTGTGTGGAGGTGGGGTAAGATCCGAGATGGCGCTGCTACTGTTGGGCGTCCATACGACTCCAAGCAGGTATAGGACTGTCATGTGCTAAGTACTTGGGGCGGCTCGCCTGCTTATTGCCGTAGATGGAAGTCTGCCTCTTGCCCGACCTTGACCGAGCTGATTTCTGTGGTATCGTTGAACTACCATTATGAACGAATTTATGCACATGATGGAGGAACTGGGAGGTTTGGGCGACCTTGTTCCCCCCCACCAAATGCCCATTGACAGCCTATATTTCCTGGCCATTTCTAGTGCTCTTGGTACACCCCCCTTTTTAATAACCTACGGAATATCTTATTTGCATAGCCTTAAAATACCCTCTTAATAACTTATTTTTCTCTTTCTCTCTAATGGTCATGACTGGTAGCAGGTGGGTCTGCAAACGTGTCTACGTGGCACACTCGTATCATTTGTCCTTTAGGCCTGTTCACTTCTTCGTCTGTTCATTTGTTCTGATCTACCCCTTTCCCCCTCATGGCTACGCCTTGCATAAAGCCGCTTTTCACTATACTAAGTTTGGCTACTTCTAAGTATGATGGGGTTTTAATTTCTAATATTTTTCAGTGTGTATCTCATTATGTATCTTTGTTCATGCTGTATTCTTGCGTATTTGTATTCCTCCTGATATATGCAGATTGTGTAGCCATGAATGTATCCTATGTTTCTTGGCCTGCTTTTTAACTTGTTGTATTGTATTTCTGTGAAATAGTCAATAAAAAACTATTGTTCGTATAAATAAATAACAGTGTACTGCAAGTCTGTAGCCAAGTCAGGCAGTAGCCTACTGACAGGACTCCAGGACAGAAAAAATCAGAGGCAAAAACTAGGCAGCATGCTACTACTGGAAAATAAAGTTATGTTGGCAACATTTTAGGAATTTGTGAATGAGTGTCAGGTAATATTTCCATGTAGCTGTATAGGGGCCCCCAGAAAGCATTTTACTGGTAGGCCTTAGCCATCCCAGTGTGACACTGCACTATAACGCTGACATACAAAGCCATCCACAATCTGTCCCCTCCATATATCTCCAACCTAATCTCCCTCTACCTACCCACACGTAACCTCCGATCCTCCAAAGACCTCCTACTCCGTTCTGCTCTTATCCACTCTTCACACAATCGTCTCCAAGACTTCTCCCGTGCATCCCCCATACTATAGAACTCATTACCAAGACACATAAGACTGTCCCCCACAACCTTCAAGAAGTCCCTGAAGATTCACCAATTCAGGAAGGCCTACAACCTCCAATAACGCTATTGTCACCACACCACCATCTGTACAACCTCTCCCCTCACCTTCTGTCTCTATCCCTCTTCCCTCATAGATTGTAAGCCCTTGCAGGCAGGGCCCTCTATCCCACTGTGCCAGTTGGTCACTGTTAGTATTGTATTCGTTTTGTATATCTTGTGTTCTGTATCTAAACCCTCAAATGTAAAGCACCATGGAATTAATGGTGTTATATAAATAAACAATAATAGCATGTTTTCAGCAGTTATGCAATCGGTCTGCCATGGATCATTATTATGGAGAACAAAGAAAACCAATACAATTTAAGAATTTTTTTTTCTGCTAGAAACAAACTTTGGACGATGAATAACATAACTGAAACGAAACAATTCTTTTTTCTGCACTGTGAACTTGGTCTTATTTTTCCCATGACCTTTATATATGCTTGCATAAATGTCCTATATGTCTTGTTTATGGTTTGTCCAGGAATCCTTCCTTATCTCTGTTTTCATGTTCCTATAAGTTGCTCAGTGACTGCATTGTGTGAAAGATACTTTATTTCCATAGTTGCATTGTTCATGTTTTATCTGCTTCTGCTTCTGCTCCCTTGACACTTGAACACAGTTTTGATGCCATTTCCGGTCTATAGTTTTTAAAATAGTATGTATATCTGCTTATCTCATGGTATACGAGCTGCTGATAAGGTTTTATAGGGTCAGCCCAAAATGTCTCATTGGGTGTATCTCACCGACATGCTATGAATTTTCTATTTATCCTGTGGCACTTTTGCTCTCTCTTAGGATAAGGCCCCATGTAGCGAAATGCAGCAAAAAAGCACTGCAGGAAAAACCATAATGCATTGCGTTTTTTTAGCAGCGCTTTTCATTGTGTTTTCATAGTTAGTTATTCTCTGCGGACTTTCTGCTCATATTATACCTATATGGAAAATCCCAGCATTTCCGCAGTTATAATTGACATGCTGCGATTTTTGAAAACACTGGTATTTTTGAAAATGCATCTTTTCCACTACAGATTTTTTTCTGCAATTTGTGGATGGGATTAGCCAGAATCCCATTCACTTTGTAGGACCTATAAAATGCAGTGTTTTTTGCTGCAGCATTTTCGCAACGTGGGGCTTCAGCCTTATAAAGGTTTGTCAAACAACTTGGATTTGATACAGTCATATAAACGATACTGTCTTTCTAAGCATAATGACATGGGACCACTGTAAATCTTGTACATATAGCAGTGCTTGAAAGTTTGTGAATGCTTCAAAATTTTCTATATTTCTGCATAAATCTGAGCTAAAACATCAGATTTTCACACAAGCCTAAAAGTAGATAAAGAGAATCAAATCAAACAAATGATTCAAAAATATTAGACTTCACTATTTATTTATAGAAGATAATTCAATACCACATATCTGTGAGTGGCAAAAGTATGTGAACTTTTAAGATTAGTAGATAATTTGAAGGTGTTTTCATTCAATGTTATGACAATCATGTGTTAATAGGTGACCCGATTTATTTAAAGAACAGGGTTCTGATCTTTACAGATATTTGTGGAAGTGTATCACTGCACAAACAAAGGAGATTTCTGAGATCCTCAGAAGAGCAGTTGTTGATGCTCATCAGGCTGAAAAAGGTTACAAAAACATCTTTAGGCTAAGGCCCCACATGGCATCCCGCAGCAAAAAAGCACTGCGTAAAAAATTGTGGGGGCAACCCATCGCAGCTCTTCCCGCAGCACTTTTGACAGAAAGTTCACAGTTTTCCTCTGCGGACTTTACGCTTCAATCATACCTATAGGAAAACCGCCAGTGGTACTGTAGGTATAATTGACATGCTGCGAATTCCAAAACCGGGATGTTTTTGGAAATCGCCGCATGTCCGCAGCGTGTATTGTAACGCAAAGTGGGGATGTAATTCGCTAGAATCCCATCCACTTTGCTGTGACTGTAAAATGCCACGTTTTTTTTTTTCCGCAGCGTTTCCGTCATGTGGGGCCCTGACCTTAAAGAGTTTAGACTCCACCAATCCCCAGTCAGGCAGACTGTATACCAATGGAAGAAATTCAAGACCAGTATTATCAACCAACAAAGATAACGCCAACAGCAAGAGGCATAAAAGTCTGCAAAGTCACAAAGGAATCCAAGGTAAACTCTCAGGCTCGGTTCACATCTACATTCGAGTTTCCGTTCGGGGAATTTGCTTGGCGACCCCCCTGAACGGAAAAATATACGCATAAAAAAGCGGTTTACCCTGGAAACCCGCGGACCCCACAGACTATAATGAGGTCCGTGTGGTTTCCACTTGGTTTCCGCACGAAACATGCAGAAACATGCGGAGAGGAAAGTGCTGTTTTCTTCGTGCGGAAACCACACAGACCCCATTATAGTCTGTAGGGTCCACGGGTTTCCCAGGTAAACCGCTTTTTATGGGTATAGGTTTCCATTCGGGGGGGTCCCCAAGCGGACTCCCTGAACGGAAACCTGAACGCAGATATTAACAGGGCCTTACATTTTCTAATGTTCATGAGTCCACCATTAAGAGGACACTGAACAACAATGGTGTGCATGGCAGGATTGTAAGGAGAAAGCTGCAACTCTTCACAAAGAGTATTGTTGTCCATCTGTAGTTTGCTGAAAATCACCTGGACAAGCCAGAAGGCTATTGGAACAATGTTTGTGGACGGATGAGACCAAAATAGAACTGTTCGGTTTAAATGAGAAGCATTATGTTTGGAGAAAGGAAAACACTGCAGTCCAGCATAAAAACCTCATACCATCTGTGAAACATAGTGGTGGTAGTTCATCATGGATTGGGTCTGTTTCACTGCATCTGGGCCAGGACAGCTTGCCAACACTGATAGAACAATGAATTCTGAAGGGAAAGCAGATTCTTAAGGAAAATATCAGGACATCTGTCTATGACCTGAATCTCAAGAGCATTTGGGTCACACAGCAAGGCAACGCCCTGAAGCTGGCCATGCACAATAGATTTTATACTGCTATGGTTTATCTGGAACAAACATTTGATACTTTGTACAGATGACTGCTCCAAAACACATTCAACAAATATTTGTTTACCCCAAATTTGGGAAAAATTAAAGGGGTTGTCTGGGATAAACTAAAAATTTAACACTAAGCTAAAATTCATTTCCCCGCCTAACTTCTAATTTACTCCCTTTAAAAAAAATGTATATTTACCCATATCCCTGGGGCGGTCACATGACCACCCGAGGCACATTTTCTGATTTCCCGGTGACATTCCATTTACCCGTTTCCAGAAACGGAACATCACCAATACCCCCACCCCTGACCCCATCATACTTGCCTGTCTTCTTGCCCTCTTCTTCTGACAGGCACGAAGCTTCACTCCCCTTCAGGGGAACCTATGCAATAGAGCACCCCGGGTCTATTTCGCAAATGCCAGCAGAAGTGAATAGGAAAAGCAGAGGGCCTCCCACGCATGTGCAATAGAATGGCTCTATTGTGCAGGCGGGCAGAAGTCAAGCGAAGAGGAGCCAGTGGCACAGAAGGAAATGATCTCCCGGACAAGACAGGTAAGTATGATGGGGTGGGGAGGGGGTTGGGGGACTGAGTTAGTTAGGTAGGTAGGGGTAGTAGTCTGCGGGTTAGCTAGAGAAAAAGAGAGGGAGTGTGAGAGAGGGAGAGGGAGGGAGTGAGAGGGGGATCTGAGTGAACAGCAATGCATCATGGTAGTTGTAGGCTAAGACAGCAGGAAGCGACCCATGTGAACAAATGCAGAGGATACCAGGAGCTCCCAGAGAACACCAGAAATCACTCAAAACACTGCTAAAGGTATTTGGGTGCACTTATTAACTCATTAATAGCACTAAAAGACCTTTTTTTAAAAAAAAAAATTGCCTGGAAAACCCCTTTAACAGACGGTCAATGTTAATACAGTAATGGAAACATGAAACTACATTGTGGGCATGTGTTAATAGTAAAAAAAAAAAAAAAAAAAAAAACATGCCTACAATACACAAATAGCCTACAGGTCTATCCGTCTAGCCCAAGGGTCAGCAACCCAAGGCTTATCTGTCTGGCACAAGGCTCTCTCTGCTGTCTTAACACATGGTAGTGCTGCTCCAGGTGACAATCTCTGTCAGTCAAAGGGGTGGATGCACTGGGGAAGGGGAGCATTAATCATGATGTACTAGTGTCTGGGCCAAGGGGTAGCCTAGTGAGAGGACAGTATAATATAGCAACTAAACTTGACTTTGTTCATTTCAATAAGCCAGAAATTTTTTTTTTCTGGATTTCTTCAACAAAAAGACTGGACTGTGTGAAGGGCATCCTCTGCCCCCCAGAAAGCAGGCTTGCTGGACACTACACTTAGCCCTATGTACAGCCTAAAGCTGTATCCACCAGATAAGGATAATCTTTGCTTATAAAAAAAAAAAAAAAGTCAGGGACAAGGATCACACTGAAAATGTAAGTTTATTAAATAACTAATCGATTGCTGTTTATGGTTTGTGTTATATGACTTTCATATTGGGGTCAACATCCTTACAATTATCCTACTTCATCTTCTGAGGTTTTTTTTTTCTAACTCCTGGTCTAGCCCATGCCTGAACTACAGGTGCATCTCAATAAATTAGAATATTTTTGAAACATTCATTCATTTCAGTGATTCAGTTCATAATCAGCAGTCTTCCATGATTGTTTGTCCTACTGAACCAGACTGAGGGACCACTTAAAGGCTTAGGAAACCTTGGCAGGTGACGCACTGAATTTACAATACTGAACTTTTTTACAATATTCAAATTTTCTTAGATTTGGGTTTTCATTAGCTGTAATCCATAATCAACAGTTACAAAAATAAAACACTTGAAATAGAACACTCTGTGTGTAAAGAATCTAGAAAATATAGGAGATCACTTTTTTAATTTAATTACTGAAATAAAAAAGTTTCAAAGATATTCTAATTTATTGAGATGCACCTGTATTACTGCCGACAGACAGCCAAAAAGAATTTAACTTAACAGATTTTTGTTATGATCAGCTTTAGAAGATTGTCAGCAGTGTGGGACGAACGTTCATAGGTTTATGTATGAAAAATCATTTGCCTAACAGTCCATGTCTGCCACTTCAGCAGTCTAAAATCGAATGCATTTGTCCAATATAAGTACAGAAGAAGTTTTCCTCCAAGAAAAAAAAACTAAAGTTAAAATTTTGGAATGGCCAAGTCAAAGTCTTGACCTTAATCCAAGGACTAATCTGGAATTACCAGAAATATTTAGATGCAGTTACGCAAAGAGGTCACACCAGATACTGAAAGCAAAGGTTCCTGTTTTTGCCTTTCACAGGTATGTGATACTGGATCATTTTCTTCAATATATAAATGAAGAATACAAGTGTAAAGGCAAAAAAACAGGGGGCACTTGTGTGTAAAAAGGTAGACTTTTATTCAAGGAACGTCCATAAAAACAACCATATTAAATGGGAGAGAGAAAGACGCCCTATAGGCAAGGCACCGAATCGTTTCGTGCACACACGCTTTTTCAAGCCTCAGGCTGACATAAATGTAGAAGCCTAATATTTTTTACTTGATTTGGTAGTCTTTATCCACTTTTAGGACTTTGCGAAAATTGTGTGTAGTTTTTGGTCACATTTATGCAGAAATATACAAAATTCTAAAGGGATCACAAACTTTAAGGCACCACTGTATAGAAGTAAAACAGCTCTGCTTTTTCCACTGTGACATCTGTTTTCACAGCTCTAACTCTCACATTTAAATAAATATATATTAATATATTCATAGGAGGGGTTTTTATTTGTAAAAAAAAAAAAAAAATCTAAAAATGTATTTTAATGTATAAGTGTAAGTGCACCCATGGTGGACTTTTTCTATCATGGATTTTGCTATGGATTTGTGGCAGATTTAACAATGCAAAAATCAGCAGCTTTTCTACAGAATGCAAGCCGGAAAAGTATTCTCTCTTTCTCAGACTCATTGACTGTTCTCTGCTGACCCTTACTGCCTCCCTCTGGCCCACAGTAGTTACTAAGGACTGATGAAGAACATTTGGCACTATAAGTAGGGTGACAGGTGCCTGTACCTGACCTAGTCACAATTGTAGGCAGACACACTGCTGTGGCATCATCCTCTGAACATGCATTGGGTGGCTGCGACCATCTCTGATGGCATAGCATCCCAGCATTATGGCAAAAGAAAATTGTGCAGAAGACCTAGCCTTTTTTTGGACATTTTTGGACAGTTGGCAAGTATGTCCCTGCATCTTGACACTACCATCGCCATGTTTGACCGTTCATATGATATTCCAAATGACAGATGTAATGGAATCCATGTCTTTCAGAAACTTTTGCTTTCCAGACATCAGTTTTCAGAATATTATTTTAGATGTTTTCATGGGTCATCACTGGGATTTTATTAAGTAAAAGGAGCATTTGTGTTTCTCTTGGTTAGCAGTGGTTTTCTTTTACCATAGTTTCCTAGTCTTTTTCTAATGAAGGAATAATGAACACAGAGCTAATCTAAGCAAGGGCTACACTTAGTTACATGCAGGGGTGGACAGTGACAGCAAAGGGCCCCTAGACAAAAAGTTTGCAATAATAAATCTACTCATAAATATTAAATATATATTGGACACATGATGCATACACATCACTCACACATTGAACACATTCCACATACAGGTCGCTCATATTTGACACAATGCAGAAACACTTGCTCACTCACTATGAGCAATGTGGAGGAATTTATTATAGGATATGTGTGCTGGAAAACAGATGTAGAAGTAGGGCATCTTTGGTACATGGGCCTTACACCAAAGATGCTGTACTGTTTCCCTTTTCTGCTCCAGTTACCATTTTTTAAGAAAGTGGGTTGAGCAGAGCGAGGGAAATCAAGGTGGGCCAAGGAAAGGGATGCCTTGTGCCATCAGATTTCCTACAACTGACATCAGAAAACTGGCATGAGCTATAGTGGAAATCTATGACAGTACTTGACTGGTGTAGATTTTGATTCTGGCACATGGGACCTCCCAAGAAACACCAGAATTAAGAGAGCAGAGCATCTCATGTGAGAGAGGGAATTGATTAAGACTGAAGTAGAAAACACTTTAAGACATTCCACTGTATTTAGATGCATGCATCACACAAATCCCTCAAGTCATTCATATACTACATACATACAGGACTCATCATTCACATACTACATGCAAACAACACATGTCAAAGTCCATACTTTAGTCTCTTATAAACTAGACAGATACATTGGTGACATTATACACACATCACTCATCACATACATCATCTGAACATTGCAAATACATCCATTAGTTACACTGTAATACTCACCTGCATAGGGTTGCAACACTTCAGCATAATAAAACCCGTATCATACATCATCTGAACATTGCAAATACATCCATTAGTTACACTGTAATACTCACCTGCATAGGGTTGCAACACTTCAGCATAATAAAACCCGTATCTTCCCCCAGTCATGACAGGTCTGCTCAGTGTAAGCTTTAGCTCATTTGGGCCCTTCCCTACCCCTGGGCCCCTGTGCAGCTGTAATGGCTGCACAGGCGACAAGTCCACCCCTGCTTAGATGAGTATATGGGTCCTTTTCTCTTCTCTTCCAATTTATATGAATCCGAAAGAGAATGCAAATATAACAGCGAGTCCATCTCTCAAATGAAACCAATTTATGGTTGTAGGTTTTGAGTTGAACCCAACTGAAATGTTGTTGCAGGACCTTAAATGGTAGTTCATGCTTGACAGCCCTCCAAAATGGCAGAATTAAAGCAGTTCTGCAAAACTTTGGGCAAAAATTTCTCTGTGACAATGTCAAAGACTGATCTCCAATAATTGGTAGTGTTTGGTTACAGTTGTTACTGCTAAAGGTGGCACAACCAGGAGACTATTGCTGTTTCATAAAGGGTCAATTTAGGTTAAAAACTTGATTTAGTTTAAAAAAAAAAAAAATCAAATGAGCATTTAACAACCATATTTAGGCAGGGTTCATACTACCGTTGGCTTCTGTTATGAAGGTGTTCGTTAACAAAAAAAAAAAAAAAGGACACCTATCATAACAGACATTAATGGACACTAACTGATGTTAATGTGTCTGTTTTTTTAACTGATCCAATTAGTGGATCAGTTAAAAAAAAACGGACACATTAGCATCAGTTAGTGTCTGTTTTTTAACACTGTCCGTATTTTTTTTTTTTTTTCTGCTTTCTGAGCATGCGCAGGAAAAAAACGGACATAAAATAACGGACAGTAACTGATGGCTATCAGTTACTGTCCGTTATAAGTCCGTTACCCATAGACTTCAATGATAAAAAAATAATGGACACTTGCTTTCCGTCAAGAATCCATTTTTCCAAACGGACAAAAAAGTCCTGCATGATGGATTTTTTTTTCCGCGAAAAAAAAAAAACGGACTTCTGATGGATTGGGTGTAAACCGACACTAACGGACAATAACGGAAACAATATAAAAACCCATTGAAATGAATGGAATTTTTAACGGATTTCTGACGGTTCAGCTAGTGTCCGATGCTAAAATCTTGTAATGGACAATAGCAATGGACACTACTGACGGTCACCAACGGTAGTGTGAACACCCCCTTAGCATTTTCTTAGGTTATCAAATTTTCATATGACACTTTGTTTGAAGATGTGAAGCAATTAAGTGTGATACATAGGGAAACAAAAGGAATCACAGAGCCGGCCAATGTTCATGGCACTGTGGATACAGCCTGATAACTGTAGGGCAAACAAACACAGGCTGCTCTACTGCTGGTGCCATGTAAATTTAAGGGGGAGCTACATTTGCACCAAAGTCTTTTTACTAAAATCCATGAGATATGGTCACAATACTGGTTCAGTTTCTGTACCTTGACATTTGCCCATCACAATGAGTGCTTTCTGTTATATTCTGGTCATATTTAATAACCACATTTTGATAAAGAACAACTATTGCAATACCATTAGACACAGCTTATGCCATCCTTTCCATAATGTTTTCATTGGAGAAATCAATTTATTTTATGGGGTGGTATTGCTTTGTCACACAAAGAGTTCTGCTTATTTTTTTTTTTTAACAAAACACATATTCATCTTGTCCTTGATCCTATGCGTACCTAAAAGTACAATTATCTGGGACCCCACCAATGACAGTACAGTCCTAAGAGGTCCATTAATCACACAAACAAAACCTCCTGGGTTTCTCTCAGGCATTCATGGCTTCTGGCCGTACACCAAGAGGCAGTAAGAACAAGGACTTTTTCACACACGAAACTGAAAGACTGTGCATGTAATGAATGCATTAGGACAAGCGTCCTCAAGAGCTTTGTGTTAGTGATTGATTTATTGGCCAGCAGTGACCAGTGTCACCATATAGATATTTTATATACAACATCTATAGGCAGGGTCTTCTTTTTTTGTTGCATTGTTTGATGATTTTCATTTTTTAACATTACATCTCTTTATACATTTACTTTCTCAAAGAACACTTCTTATGGGTGATACTAAAATAGTCAATGTTTTTTCGTTTTTTTGCCCATAGCAACCAATCAGATTCTATAATTTTTGCTAAGCAAGCCTGAAAATATCTGACCAATAATCTGATTGGTTGCTATGGATAACACTAACAATGTTAGAAAACTTTGTATGCAAGAGGCACACAGTGTTACATAAACAGCTGAGTCATTTTTAGATTTAAAATTCATTTTGCTTAGGATCTAATGATTTTGTGCTTCATGGCATTCAGTGAAAGTTCTCCAGGTTCCATATTGTAGTCTGTAAGCATACCATAGATATTCATGTGACCGAACAGCTGAATAGATAATCTGCTACTGTCATGAGACAGTGACACTTTATTGTATAATATTCATCTGAGCTCAATGAATTGCTCACATGAATCAAGCAGATTTATAAATAATAAGAATATCATATACATTAGGCAATATATGAACAGTCAGTTCCTAAAATTGATGTGTTGTAAAGCAGAAAAAGTAGATAAGAGTAAGAATCAGGTCAACTTTGACAAGGACTAAATTGTGATTGGGTGAGAGCATCACCAAATAGCAGGTATTGAGGGGTGTTCCCAGTACACAATAGTTAGTATGTACCAAATGTAGTCCACAGAAAGACAACTGGTGAACTGGTGACAGTATCACGGATGACCAAGGGTTACTGATGTGTGTGGGAGTATGACTAGTGTCTTGTCCAATTCCACAGAAGAGCTACTGTGGAATATGATATGATAGGGGTGCCAGAACACACAATGCACTGCAATTGATCGTGTATGGGGCAGTATAGCCACAGACTGATCAGGGTTCCCATAACCCCTGTCCACTGCCAAACGCACGTACATAAGCATCAGAACTAGAAAATGGAAGAAGATGGTCTAATGAATCACATTTTCTTTTACACCATGTTGCCCAAACATTGTTGCTGACCCCTTCATGGCCACAGCATTCCTTAACAGTAGTGCCTTCTTTCAGTAGGGTAATGTGTTCTGCCAAGCTAAAAAATGTTTATGAATGATTTGAAGAACATGACAAAGAATTAAAGGTTTTAATTTGGCCTTCAAATTCCCACATCTCAAGAAAATCTGTGGAATGTGCTGGAAAACAAATCTGATCCACAGAGACCTCAGCTTGCAACTTACAGGGCTTAGGCTAAGGCTACACACGGCATAAAATCTGTGTTTTTTGTTGCAGATTTAGCTGTAGTGTTTTTTTTGTTTTTTTTTTTGTTTTTTTTTTATAGCCAAAACCAGGAGTGAATTTAGCAGAAGGAAGATGTGTATGTGTATGCACGTATGTGTATTTCCCATCCCTTTGCGGTCACTCTTGGCTTTGGCTCAGGCTCAAAAAACTGCAGCAAAATTTGCAACAAAAAAGCTATTTTATTGCAATGAGTGGCCTCAGCCTCAAATGACTAAGTAGGAGCTAAAATGGGCAGCACGGTGGCTCAGTGGTTAGCACTGCAGCCTTGTATCGCTGGAATCCTGAGTTTGAATCCTGCCAAGGACAACATCAGCAAGGATTTTGTATGTTCTCCCTGTGTTTGCGTGGGTTTCCTCCCACACTCCAAAGGCATACTGGTAGGGAATATAGATTGTGAGCCATATATGGGACAGTGACTGTCAATGTCTGTAAAGCGTTGTGGAATAAGATGGCGCTATATAAGTAAGCATAGTGAATAATAAAAAGATTTTGCATAGATGGTTCTAGTAAGTAGGATCATGTTCTACAATGAATTACTCTACAGGAACTTTTTATTTCCGGGATCTGCAGCTAACATCTTGGTGCCAGATATCAAACGATACCTTTATGGAGTCTATGTCTCAATGGTTAAGAATCATTTTGTCAGCATAAGCCCTTATTCACAAGTGCACATTTGATAATAAAAGGCAACACTCCACCCTACTTATGTGCGAATGGTGTTCTGTCCATTCACATATGTAAAAAAAACAGATAACTTTTTTTTTTTTTTAATTAGTACATTGAAGTGAATTGATACGTATACGGACAGCATACGTACGTAAAATGTGAATAAGGCCTAAGGGGGACCTTCACAATACTAGGCAGGTGGCTGTTATGGCAGATCAGTGTATGTGTAAAATGTACAATGTAATTAATATTAATTAATATGTAAATATAAATTATAATACACACAAAGAACAAATGTGTATATCACAAATATGTCACTGACTCCACTTACTACATCTTTCCAACTCTATCTCTAACCTATTTCTCACAGGGATCCATTGGATTACTTAAAGTCTACAGCCAGAGCTCCAGCTACACACTAATCTAGTAGCTATTCACACAACAAGAGGTAATCTCTTAAAACCTTGGAAAACACCAATGACACAAGATTTGTTGTCTTCCCTCAATAAAGAGACTGAAGTTTTAATCTGGGCAGACAAGAATTACAGATACTTTAGTATTCTTTTCATGCACATGGCTGAATGCATGATTGCTGAATTTATATTAGATTGAATAAAAAAATAAAAAACAAATCTGGCTCCTAATATTTTGTATTGTGCTATGATACAAGGCTGCAGCAAGGAGAGAAAAAAAAAAACATGCTAATGTATTTTTAGCATTTCTAGGTCTCAAAAGGTCCACAGGCGGATTTCCTAGCCTCAACTAGCCCATATCAATGATATTAGCACGTCAATGGCACTTTTTTACTACAGATGTTTGGTTGATCAACTGCCTGTGTTAGGCTAAGACCTCACTTAATGAATGGTGGCTAAAGAATGCTGTGCAAAAAAATAGTATTTTTCACTGCGTTTTGCTGCATTTTTCTCTGTGAAGTTTCTTCCCTTACTAAATATATAGGGAAACCGCTTGCGTTTCCACAGCTAAAATTGAAAAAGAATTAAAGCCCACACAGCTTTTCCATAGCTCTTTTTTTTTTCTGCAATGTGCGGATGAGATTAACTAGAATCTCATTCACTTTGCTGGTACTGTAAAACAAGAATTTTTATTCTATATAAGAAACACATCAAGATACTGCAGTGGGTGCATTTTTAGATCATTAATATTTAAGAATTGTGTTTATCATGTTCTGTTAAATGGTTTAGAATTTTTTTTTTTGTTGTGTTTTTTTGTTGCAAAACTAGGTGAAAAGTTTTCTACTGTCTTGATTTAAGTTTTCTAGTTGTGCAAATAAAAACCTTGCATTGCTGCAGTTAGCAGAATTTCTGCTCAGTAGTGTAAAAAGGAACTGACCCGCTAAATAATAAAGGACAATTTAAAGACATTTTATAGATAATAGGGTGAATCCATTAATCTTTTACACCAGTTATTTGGCATAAAATAGGTGAAAATTGGTGATCTGCAATTATTTAAATAAATAACTGCAAGTAGCACTTTTGTACTGGCCTTGCCACTTTTCTCACCTGTGTCACATTCATCATCCTATATTTTGTGAAATAAATTATCTATGCCAGCTCCTTGCTGATTTTTGCAAGGATTCCCAGGGTATGCTGTTCATGAGGAGGTGCAGCCGTTATTAATCCCCCCCCATTAATCCAATATGTACAGTACAGACCAAAAGTTTGGACACACCTTCTCATTCCAAGAGTTTTCTGTATTTTCATGACTATAAAAATTGTAGATTCACACTGAAGGCATCAAAACTATGAATTAACACATGTGGAATTATATACTTCACAAAAAAGTGTGAAACAACTGAAAATATGTCTTATATTATAGGTTCTTCAAAGTAGCCACCTTTTCCTTTGATTACTGCTTTGCACACTCTTGGCATTCTCTTGATGAGCTTCAAGAGGTAGTCACCTGAAATGGTCTTCCAACAGTCTTGAAGGAGTTCTCAGAGATGCTTAGCACTTGTTGGCCCTTTTGCCTTCACTCTGCGGTCCAGCTCACCCCAAACCATCTCGATTGAGTTCAGGTCTGGTGACTGTGGAGGCCAGGTCATCTCCACCCCATCACTCTCCTTCTTGGTCAAATAGCCCTTACACAGTCTGGAGATGTGTTTGGGGTCATTGTCCTGTTGAAAAATAAATGATGGTCCAACTAAACGCAAACCGGATGGAATAGCATGCCGCTGCAAGATGCTGTGGTAACCATGCTGGTTCAGTATTCCTTCAATTTTGAATAAATCCCCAACAGTGTCACCAGCAAAGCACCCCCACACCATCACACCTCCTCCTCCATGCTTCACGGTGGGAACCAGGCATGTAGAGTCCATTCGTTCACCTTTTCTGCGTCGCACAAAGACACGGTGGTTGGAACCAAAGATCTCAAATTTGGACTCATCAGACCAAAGCACAGATTTCCACAGGTCTAATGTCCATTCCTTGTGTTCTTAGGCCCAAAAAAGTCTCTTCTGCTTGTTGCCTGTCCTTAGCAGTGGTTTCCTAGCATCTAATTTTACCATGAAGGCCTGCTGCACACAGTCTCCTCTTAACAGTTGTTGTAGAGATGTGTCTGCTGCTAGAACTCTGTGTGGCATTGACCTGGTCTCTAATCTGAGCTGCTGTTAACCTGCGATTTCTGAGGCTGGTGACTCGGATGAACTTATCCTCCGCAGCAGAAGTGACTCTTGGTCTTCCTTTCCTGGGGCGGTCCTCATGTGAGCCAGTTTCTTTGTAGCGCTTGATGGTTTTGGCCACTGCACTTGGGGACACTTTCAAAGTTTTCCCAATTTTTCGGACTGACTGACCTTCATTTCTTAAAGTAATGATGGCCACTCGTTTTCTTTTTACTTAGCTGCTTTTTTCTTGCCATAATACAAATTCTAACACTCCATTCAGTAGGACTATCAGCTGTGTATCCACCTGACTTCTGAACAACACAACTGATGGTCCCAACCCCATTTATAAGGCAAGAAATCCCACTTATTAAACCTGACAGGGCGCACCTGTGAAGTGAAAATCATTTCAGGTGACTACTTCTTGAAGCTCATCAAGAGAATGCCAAGAGTGTGCAAAGCAGTAATCAAAGGAAAAGGTGGCTACTTTGAAGAACCTATAATATAAGACATATTTTCAGTTGTTTCACACTTTTTTGTGAAGTAAATAATTCCACATGTGTTAATTCATAGTTTTGATGCCTTCAGTGTGAATCTACAATTTTTATAGTCATGAAAATACAGAAAACTCTTGGAATGAGAAGGTGTGTCCAAACTTTTGGTCTGTACTGTATATGTGTAAGAGCAGTCAATATTCACTTGTACAGTGCCAGCTGCTGTGGACACCATCTGAATTAACTAAGACATGCTGGAAAGGACCCAAACAGATAAGTTTTTTTATTGATCACTAGTCTATTAAATTGTTTTATCATTTTGTTTGAAAGATAAGACAACTGATATTATTAATACCTTACTTCATGCATTACCTTGACCTTACTTACTGCAGAAGAGCAAAGGTGGTTTTTATGCACTATATTGCGGCAACATGACAGATAACAACTGTAAATGTCAAATATTAAAACAGCCTTTGATAAATAAAACCTCAGACTCGGCTTGATAAGATGAAGCAGATCTTAAAGGATCCAAGGCACTGTGAGATTTCTTCTAGAAGGCATAGTTTCATTTGCTATACAATGTACAGAATCAGATCAATGTTAATTGCCAGAAAAATCATAAGTTTCCTCTAAACTCCTACAGACACTAAAATCAAATATGTATGAGTCAATGAATATCCTGCCATTACTAAAATAACTAGGGCTTGCTGTATTTAGGGGGATGGTAAAGAATGATACACAGCCAGGGGGTCATGGAACATCCAGCTACTTATTCAACTTATACAATGAGTCTTATTCCATGGCGTAACATATGATATGGAAAGCGAACAAAACAACAGATAGATAGTAGATATTTCCTTATAAAATGCTGTAGCATTGTTGACTAATAGACACATGGTTTCTATTTCTGAACCTTACATACCTCCTACTTCTTGTCTTCCCTGAACATGGATACAGGTTTGTACTGATAAAAACTTATGTTAAATATATTGTAATAATATATATATATATATATATATATATATATATATATATATATAAATAAATATATATATGTATGAATGCTTTGATGTACTATTTATATTGCTAGTGCAACTGAGATATGTGACAAGCTAATGTTTTATAAGAACATAGTAATAGCAATTTTAGAACTGCCTGATTATTAAATTCTAAAATGGAACTTATTTTTATGTACATTATTGTCATTTGTAATGGTGTTGGCAGTTTTTATTATTTTTTTATTTCTTTGGGTTACTGTTGTTTTTTTCATTGCTAGGTCTAGGTTAGCATTTTCTAATCAGGTTTCCCAGGAACCCAGGGCTTTGGACCCTTACCAGAACACAACATCAAGAACAGTTACTTTTACAGTGGCTTGCAAATGTATTCATACCCTTTGATCTTTTTCACATTTTGTCATCTTACAACCATAAACTTAAATGTATTTTATTGAGATTTTAAGTGATAGACCAACACAAAGTAGCACATAATTGTGAGTTGGAATGAAAATGATACATGGTTTTCAACATTTTAATCAAATAAAAATCTGAAAAGTGTGACATGCAAAAGTATTCAGCCCCCTATATCAATACTTTGTAGAGCCACCTTTCGCTGTAATTACAGCTGCAAGTCTTTTGGGTTATGTCTCTACTAGCTTTGTGCATCTAGAGACTGAGATTTTTGCCCATTCTTCTTTGCAAAATAGCTCAAGCTCAGCCAGATTGGATGGAGAGCGTCTGTGAACAGCAATTTTCATGTCTTGCCACAGATGCTCAATGGGATTTAGGTCCAGAATTTGCTTTTCAAAGGGGTTTTATGCACATCAAAATGTGTTGATCTTCGAGATTATATCAATAAAAGGAACAATTTTCATCATCTGAATGTGCTGGATAACTGTGGTGTGAACCACAATAGTATCTTCCTATGCTCTCATGTAAAGGTCAGAAACTAGTGAAAGTGGGCAAACTAATTTTTAAGCTGATTGCACATGACCGTATGCTAACCGGCGGTCATGAATGAACATCCGTGTGTAGCCTGTGCACCGGTCGTTCTTCTGCGGCCCTTTCCATTCCATATTTTGCGGCCCGGACTGTCGGCTCGCACACAGGACCATGTCATTCACGGTCATGTGTACGGGCCCTTAGAAATGAATGGGTCAGTGTGCTATCCGGGAAAAACCCAGATAGCACACTGATCATTCATACGGTCGTGTGCAACCGTCTTTACACTTGATGTCTTTACATAAGGAATTGAAATTGTTAAATGGGTATTCTCATCTCTGACATTTACAGCATGAGCGCTCAGCGTTTTTCTGAACTCCCATAGAAGTGAGTAGAGAGAAATTAATACACAGCCAGCTTTCCACGTACAATTGATATGTCGTGGGGGTCAGAGACCCCTGTTCTTGAAATAGGTGGGTAGGTGCAGGTTTTGGTCCCAGATAAGCACTCTATTCACATTTTTTTTGTCCTCTCACATCTGAAAAAGATTCTGTTGGTAGTGTAAGGTCAGTGAATAACTTACTGGAGTGTGTCTTTAAAGATGTTTGTTACCTACAGCAATGGGTTTGCCTCTATAGTATGCTTGCTCTTACCAGAGAAGGGCACCCACTGATGCGTTGTGTATGGGTTTCAGTCTTTTGGATGTGTTTTTGTTTTTCGTTTTGTTCTGTATTAACTTAACATCATATGAGGGGCTGACTGCATTTTAAGTTGTCTGTATAATACCACTCACATGCTATGCAATGTGCCTTTAACTACTACGGCCATCACAGAATAACTTTGGGAACATCATATGGACTGGCATTCTCATTACTAAAGGTCATATCATAACTATGGGAGAATGCTATCAGCAGGAACAAAGTCTTAGATCTGAACTAGTGAATTATTAGCAGAGAGGACCTGGCTAATTGTCCAAGCAAATAATTAGCTTGCAGCTATGACGAAAGTGTTCTGTACATACAGCTTTACTAGTAAAGTGCTCCAGGGAAACACCATACCGCAGGGCACACACAAGGCTAACTACTTTGTCTGGGCTCTTACTTCAGTGCTGCAGATCTTAGAAATGCGTCACCCACATAGCAGAACACAGAAATGCTCACCCACGGACTGTTGATGAGGCGGATACAACATAGCCCTTTGTATTCCAAAGAAAAGATGCGCAGAGAAGCTACAACCACACTATAGAGGACAGGTGACAAATGCCAACATGAAAAGCCCTAAGACATGGTTCAATGTTCCTGTGTTAACAGTAGATAAGCACATCACTCTAAAACTAGGAATCAGGTACCTGAAAACAAATGAAATAATACACAGCAAAATCTCATTGAAAAGACCACACAAATATTGTATTAAAATGGGAGGTCAGACAAATAGTATGCATTGCATATGATAAAACTGACCAAATCTGGTCTGGGTGAAGGGGTGGTCTTCTCACAGAAGCAGTCTTTTGAAGAGGATTTAATAAGTGTAGTTCTTTGCTGTCTTCTATTATTCTCGAATAAATAGATAGAACAGTCACACAATACAAAGATGCTAAAAAGCCATATACAGTCATATGAAAAAGTTTGGGCACCCCTATTAATCTTAATCATTTTTAGTT
Source organism: Leptodactylus fallax (assembly GCA_947044405.1). Classification (NCBI taxonomy): domain Eukaryota; kingdom Metazoa; phylum Chordata; class Amphibia; order Anura; family Leptodactylidae; genus Leptodactylus; species Leptodactylus fallax. The sequence goes on along the minus strand of CAMRHE010000022.1, from coordinate 3,793,653 downwards.
CTAAATATCTGGGTGTTTGCAACAGCCATTTCAATTTGATATATCTAATAACTGATGGACACAGTAATATTTCAGGATTGAAATGAGGTTTATTGTACTAACAGAAAATGTGCAATATGCATTAAACCAAAATTTGACCGGTGCAAAAGTATGGGCACCTCAACAGAAAAGTGACATTAATATTTAGTAGATCCTCCTTTTGCAAAAATAACAGCCTCTAGTCGCTTCCTGTAGCTTTTAATCAGTTCCTGGATCCTGGATGAAGGTATTTTTGACCATTCCTGTTTACAAAACAATTCCAGTTCAGTTAAGTTTGATGGTCGCCGAGCATGGACAGCCCGCTTCAAATTATCCCACAGATGTTCAATGATATTCAGGTCTGGGGACTGGGATGGCCATTCCAGAACATTGCAATTGTTCCTCTGCATGAATGCCTGAGTAGATTTGGAGCTGTGTTTTGGATCATTGTCTTGCTGAAATATCCATCCCCGGCGTAACTTCAAATTCGTCACTGATTCTTGTACATTATTCTCAAGAATCTGCTGATACTGAGTTGAATCCATGCGACCCTCAACTTTAACAAGATTCCCGGTGCCGGCATTGGCCACACAGCCCCAAAGCATGATGGAACCTCCACCAAATTTTACAGTGGGTAGCAAGTGTTTTTCTTGGAATGCTGTGTTTTTTTGCCGCCATGCATAACGCCTTTTTGTATGACCAAACAACTCAATCTTTGTTTCATCAGTCCACGGACCTTCTTCCAAAATGAAGCTGGCTTGTCCAAATGTGCTTTCGCATACCTCAGGCACTCTGTTTGTGGCGTGCTTTCGACGGCTTCTTTCGCTCCTCTCCCATCGCTTCTCCTTGTGCAAAGTGTGCTGTTTGTTGACCGATGCCAGTGACACCATCTGCAGCAGATGATGCTGCGCTCTTTGGAGGTGGTCTGTGGATTGTCCTTGACTGTTCTCCCTTCTTCTTCTCTGCTTAACAGAACTGCCCTGTGGTCTTCCATTTCCTTACTATGTTCCTCCGTGGAAACTGACAGGTTAAATCTCTGGACACTTTTTGTATCCTTCCCCTGAACAACTATGTTGAACAATCTTTGTTTTCAGATCATTTGAGAGTTGTTTTGGGAGCCCATGATGCCACTCTTCAGAGGAGATTCAAATAGGAGAACAACTTGCAATTGGCCACCTTAAATACCTTTTCTCATGATTGGATACACCTGGCTATGAGTTCAAAGCTCAGTGAGGTTACAAACCATTTTGTGCTTCGTAAGTCAGTAAAAGTAGTTAGGGTATTCAAATCAATAAATGATAAGGGTACCCAAATTTTTGCCCGGTCAAATTTTGGTATAATGCTTTGCACTTTTCTGTTAGTACATAACCTCATTTCAATCCTGAAATTTACTGTGTCCATCGTTATTAGATATATCAAATTGAAATGGCTGTTGCAACCCCAAATATTTAGAACTAAATGATTAAGATTAATAGGGGTGCCCAAACTTTTTCTTGACTGTATGTGGTACAAATGGTGGTCATTTCAAAGAAGCTTCAATGCTTCTCCAAATCTTTTGAAATTATCCCTCAACCTTATTTTCCCTACATTACACACAAGCCCTTTTCAATAGAGAAACAAGAGAAAAAACAGAGATGTAGTATTTCATAGAAAGGAGCCAAAATGTGTTAATAAAGTATATTACAAAGTTTATTAATGACGCAAATACTGCCAGAAAATCAAAAGCTGTTGGAAAGTTTAGTTACGATTTAAAATAATAAAAGTTTTAATTTTTTTTATATTTGCAAGAAGGTTAAACTGTTAATTGTCAACAATTTTAACTACTGTTATGTTCATAAGAAACCCCTTTTCTATGGTTTATATGAATACCCTGTACATGCCAACGCATTTCTTGATGCTTCTTAAAGGGGTTGTACCACCCTATCACAGGATAGGGGATAAATATCTAATCACTGGTTGTCCAACCTCTGACACTCCCACCAATCAAAAGAAAAAGAGTTGAATGGTGTAGGAATGGACATGCATGGCCACTGCTAAGTTCTAAAAGGGGACTTGGGAGCCCAGTTCTCATGATCAGTGGAGGTGCCAGTGTTCTCACCCTCACTAACCATACACTCCTATGGATAGGGAACAAGTGTTTTTGTTGCACCTTTAATATATAATGTTACGTTACAATACTTAGACATAAAAATATGTTAATGTCATGTAATAACAATCAGGGCTGCAAAAAGTGCCAGTCAGACACACAACCCATTCACAACAGTGTGTACCCACTACTATGCACAGACTTTTAATAAGGATATCATGGCTAGTCTATAGATTCTAACAGTTTGTAATAATAATTTGCAATTCTCTAATGTTATTAGAGAAATATTTTATTTACATTCAAAGCCTGGAAAACAGTACTGCTCATTTTCACAGCATAGCTCATTACATTGGAAAAGTGAACCTGTGTGACCATAATCATAGGACTATGATCACAGGTTTTCAGCCTTTAAAAGGGGGTTTCTGGAGATTATAAATTGATGACCTATCCTTAGGATAGGTTCATCAATAAGTGACTGGTGATGATCCAACTCCCGGGATCCCTACAGATGAGCTGATTGAAGAGTCGCAGCAGCATTTGGGTCAGTGCTACAGCCTCTTCACTGAATACCAAGCATAGCACCATACATATTGTTGGAGCTGTACTTGGTATTGCAGCTCATCTTCATTACTTGTACAGGACTGAGCTGATGCTGTACCATGTGACTGATGAATGTGGGATCATTGCCACAGGGAAGAGGCTGCAACCTCTTCACACAGCTGATCAGCAGGGTTTCCACTTGTCCACAGGAAAGGTGATAAGTGTCTGATGGCTGTGGGTCTTATTGCTGGGGCCTTAAATTGATGAGAACAGGAGTCCCACACCCCCAATTTGAATGGAGCATTGGTTGCGTATGCAAGCTGCCACTCCATTTTGGGACCGACAAAAATAGCCAATTAATATCACCCATCTAGAAATGCAAAGAGCAGCAGTGCACATGCTAGACTGTCACTTCATTCAAAGAGGGAACATAAGCCCCATGTTTTTATGATCAGTGGGAGTCTCAGTGGTGATACTCCCAGAGATAGGTGATGATAAGTAATGATTCTGGGACAACCCCTTCCATAGTGTTTCCATTCAGCAACAGCAAGCAGAGATCTAGTAAACTGTAAGGAACTGAAGAACAACGTACAGTATATTAGAAATGCTGTACAATAGAAACCTTTTAAAGGGATTGCTAGTAGTTATAGAAGTAGTTAAAGGAAATCGTAGTATTTATAGCCCAAGATAGGGTTACACTTTGCAATAATAGGTACTGATCTGATAGCATTCAAAGAGGTGGGATCTGTACATAGGGCCCCTATTAGAAAAAGCATCTGCTTCTCTACGAACACCTGGGGCTAAACATTGTTATCCTGCCTACTGGAAATTGGTAATACATATCCAGAAGTTTGCTACAGAATGTGTATACTTGATAGAAAAAAAAATAGAAACAGGTTAATGCCAGGGCCTGAAGTGGCGTGAACGCCATGGCAAAAACCGCGGCGTTTTTTAGTCCCTGCAAAGTGAAGCAATCCCATCCACACATTGCAGAAAAATATGCGCAGCGGTAATGCTGCGATTTCCAAAACCGTTGTGGTTTTGGAAATCTCAGCATGTCAGTTATACAGTGCTGGCCAAAAGTATTGGCACCCCTGCAATTCTGTCAGATAATACTCAATTTCTTCCAGAAAATGATTGCAATCACAAATGCTTTGGTAATAATATCTTCATTTATTTTGCTTGCAATGAAAAAACACAAAAGAGAATGAAAAAAAAAGTCAAATCATTGATCATTTTACACAAAACTCCAAAAATGGGCCGGACAAAAGTATTGGCACCCTCAGCCTAATACTTGGTAGCACAACCTTTAGACAAAATAACTGCAAACAACCGCTTCCGGTAACCATCAATGAGTTTCTTACAATGCTCTGCTGGAATTTTAGACCATTCTTATTTGGCCAATTTCTCCAGGTCCCTGAGATGTGAAGGGTGCCTTCTCCAAACTGCCATTTTGAGATCTCTCCACAGGTGTTCTATGGGATTCACGTCTGGACTCATTGCTGGCCACTTTAGAAGTCTCCAGTGCTTTCTCTCAAACCATTTTCTAGTGCTTTTTGAAGTGTGTTTTGGGTCATTGTCCTGCTGGAAGACCCATGACCTCTGAGGGAGACCCAGCTTTCTCACACTGGGCCCTACATTATGCTGCAAAATTTGTTGGTAGTCTTCAGACTTCATAATGCCATGCACACGGTCAAGCAGTCCAGTGCCAGAGGCAGCAAAGCAACCCCAAAACATCAGGGAACCTCCGCCATGTTTGACTGTAGGGACCGTGTTCTTTTCTTTGAAGGCCTCTTTTTTTTTCCTGTAAACTCTATGTTGATGTCTTTTCCCAAAAAGCTCTACTTTTGTCTCATCTGACCAGAGAACATTCTTCCAAAAAGTTTTTGGCTTTCTCAGGTAAGTTTTGGCAAACTCCAGCCTGGCTTTTTTATGTCCGGGAGAAGTGGGGTCTTCCTGGGTATCCTACCATAGAGTCCCTTTTCATTCAGACGCCAACGGATAGTACGGGTTGACACTGTTGTACCCTCGGACTGCAGGGTAGCTAGAACTTGTTTGGATGTTAGTCGAGGTTCTTTAGCCACCATCCGCACAATCTTTCGTTGAAATCTCTCAATTTTTCTTTTCCGTCCACATCTAGGGAGGTTAGCCACAGTGCCATGGGCTTTAAACTTCTTGATGACACTGCACACGGTAGACACAGGAACATTCAGGTCTTTGGAGATGGACTTGTAGCCTTGAGATTGCTCATGCTTCCTCACAATTTTGCTTCTCAAGTCCTCAGACAGTTCTTTGGTCTTCTTTCTTTTCTCCATGCTCAATGTGGTACACACAAGGACACAGGACAGAGGTTGAGTCAACTTTAATCCATTTCAACTGGCTGCAAGTGTGATTTAGTTATTGCCACCACCTGTTATGTGCCACAGGTAAGTAAAAGGTGCTGTTAATTACACAAATTAGAGAAGCATCACATGATTTTTCAAAGGGTGCCAATACTTTTGTCCACCCCCTTTTTTATGTTTGGTGTGGAATTCTATCCAATTTGGCTTTTTGACAATTCTTTTTGTGGTTTACCATTGAAGACAAATTAAATGAAGATATTATTACCAAAGCATTTGTGATTGCAATCATTTTCTGGAAGAAATTGAGTATTATCTGACAGAATTGCAGGGGTGCCAATACTTTTGGCCAGCACTGTACCTACAGAAACGCTGACATTTTCCATATAGGTATAATTGAAGCAATGCGTTGCTGCCGCAGTTTTCCTGCAGGGGCCTTAACCTAAAGGAGCAAAATTTGCAAAGTTCCCATCCATATTGTTTCTGTATACAGAAGCCAATGGAACTATACACAAGGCCATATTGTATACTGTTTATCTCTAGTTCATGTACTGTTTGGAAATTTTGGCTGCTGCATCTATATTGCATCGGCATTTGATTCACACTTGTACTGACAATAGGGCAAAACATACAGTACTGTGTATCTGTGGAAAATGTGCTGGAATGCAAGAATGGTTTCAGTAATAGAAGTTTATTTTTCTTAGTTACCAATAATATTACATAAAGATCTGATTGAAAAGAACTGACAGGCAGCCCCCACACAAATCAGCTGTATGGGGTCAATTCTAACTCCATACACAGCACAAAACTGGAAGCAGATAGCTTCTTGCCCTGTGTAGTGGCTGTGGTACTACAGCTCAACTACAATTGACTTCATTATTATATTGATTAAGCAAGCCATGAAGGACTTCATAGGGAAGTCCGTCCTCTGTGACCCCCACTAAGCCCCAGAATGAAGGGTGTGTAGTGCTTGATAAATCACAGTTAACCCTCCATTTTAGGCATCATTGGAGTTCTCAGCATTAAAGGAGCAATCTGCTGATGAATACCCTATTCATGTTTGGAAATGTAAAAGGGCACGATTGGCGCACTGCCTCTTGATCAGGGGTAAACGCATGGGAGATATGGGGCTTCCCGATGTGCGGGCATACTATGACGCCATCCAACTGTCCCGCTGGTTGGAGCTTGTCGACCCTACAAGGAATCCAGCGGTCTCACGATTTTTGAAAGCAGCGCATGGCCCTAGTTTTCTTAAAGATCTCTAGCTCGGTGGCAAAATAGTGAGGCCTAACAAAAAGTCCAATCCTTTATTAGTGGGTCCGGCACGGACTTGGGAACAATCTCAGCCGTCCTTAGCTCCCTTCCCATCTCGCATAATGCCTATGTCCCTGGTCCCTGAGGCACTCTCTCTGTCGGGTCCTCGTGACCTCTGAGCCTCATTAGAAGGGAAAACTCTACTGTCCATCCCACAACAAAAGGATCACGATTTGACTGACACTCAACTGAGAGATCTCACTGGTCTCCCGACTCTAAATCTCCTGCACTTGAAACACCTGTCTCATGCGCACTCCCTGTTCTGGAAAAAGTATCAGCTGAGGTCTGAGTCTACGGACTTCGATAAGTTGATACTGACCCCGCTCCCTAAGCTACAGAAGGTGTCCCATGTTTATCATACTTACATTGTAAAGCGAGAGTTCACGAGGCCGGCCTTTGTGCAGTCCTGGGAGAAAGAGCTGGGCATATCCCTTACGGATGACCAGATCAAACCCGTATTACCATCATCGCATGGGTTTTCTAATTGTATTAGGATTCAGGAAAACCTTTGCAAATTATTGACTCGCTGGTACAAAATGCCTGAGTGGTTGTATACGTACCACTTAGCTGACAATGACCTCTGCTGGCGCTGCAAACAGGTGGTCAGCTCCCTTTCCCATTTGTGGTGGACGTGCCCAGTCTTTTCTTCTTACTGGAAGTCGGTGGAATCCACCCTGCAAACTCTATTTACATCTAACTTTCAAGTGTCCCTCTGTCAGATAGCTTTAGCTTTGCCCACCGCCGACTTCAAACCTTCAAGGCATGACTTGCTTACGCACTTGCTTGCAGCCGCTAAATTCTTGATCCCCAAAAATGGTTACAGACTACGGCACCCACACACTCAGAGTGGGTCACTAGAATTAATCAGATCTGTAGATTTGAGGAACTTTCTCAATGGGCCACAGGCACACGTAGCAGATTCCTCAAGATCTGGTCCCCCTGGCTCCATTACGCGGACCTATCCTGACTTCAGAATGCTGCTCTTTGGTCCAAGCTGCCGTGAACTCTCGCTATCCTGAAACGGTCCCTCTAACTGTAACTGTAACTGCAATTTTCTCAAGGTCAGGCTGAACCTTCCTAGTTGCCCATTCCTTATTAGCTTACTACACACCTACTTTAGTGCCTGGTGGTTGATGTGAAGCCGCTAACAGTGATATGTTTATTCCCACCTCCCCTCCCCCCTCCCCCCATGCACCCCCCTTCCTCTCATCTTCTTCTCTTCCCATCCTCACCCACCCCATACTGAATTTTGGTGGCGTCACCACGCGTCACCGTATGTTTCACTTCCGTTTTATATTTGCTCGTTTGTTGTAATTGCTACTGTGTGTTCTTAAATAAAGAATTGTTAAAAAAAAACCAAAAAAAAAAAAACCCTATCCATGTGCCTTAAGGCGATTTTCTCGGCTAAAAATATTGAGCTATGCTAAGGATAGGTAAGAGGGTCTGACATCCGTGACCCTCATAAAATACCTGTTCTCAGCAGCTGATACACAGAGATTGAAACAGGAAGCAGATAGTGCTGTTTACTGTGTAGTGGCCAGACCAAGGTATTATAGATCAAGTTCCCATGCACTTCAATGGGAGCTAAGCTGCAGTGACTAGGTTCAGCCACTACACATGGAACAAAGCTATCTGCTTCCTGCTCCATTCTCTGTTTCAACTGCTGAGAATAACTAATTGATGGAGGTGCCAGATGTCAGATTCTCACCAATATGATATGTATTACCTATGCTATGCTATGCTTTATTGCATATGTCATCAATAATTTTAGCCTGGAAAACCCCTTTAATAGGGACCCCCTCTGTCATCGAGAAAGGAGAACGACTTCTGCTCTGAGAACCCAAGTCAACATTGCATTACAGCTGTGCTTCAGCCACCAGCAGTGCAGGAAACTGTAGCACTGACCCATACAAGACAAGGTGCCAACTTCAATAGAGAAGATGCAGCGCTAAACCAATGCTGTGTCCCCTTGATTGTCATGACTGGTACGGGGCTCAGAGTTTGAACCCCATTGATCGTAGTAAAGTGATGGCATACCCTAGCGATATGCTTTCACTTTACAAGATAGGAATACCCTTTTAAGTTTAAATAATGCACCCAATAGCCAAGAAAAAATATGAAACTTAATACAGACCAAGCATGTCCAAGCGTGTGGGATGTCTGCTCTAGGCTGTAAATGCTACAGACATAAAAAGGGGCAGCAGCAACAAACATGCAGAACATACCCTACCATTGCTAGTGTAACGGTCTGGGTTTTTTTTAAAATTCCACACCAATATGTGGCAGCACCGCATGCTTTGTGGAACAGGTGACAGTTCCTCAAAACATAACAGGCTTTTTCACTGGAGTGTTTGTGGTATTGTATTTCTTTAAGCTCAACCAAGCCATAGACTTCTATCATGCTGACCAATACAGCTACTTGCTATTTATAGCTCTACTGTTAGCTTATAGCCATTGATTCCACCAGGTTCCATGGCCCAGTCACCTTTGTACTCCATATTGTTACACCTATTTCATTCAGGAGTTGAAAAGGCACCATAATCTAAATGAGTAATAAATACTGTCCATTGGGCAACAAAGAAGACAGCAGCTTGTCTACAATATTAACTGCACATACACTGCATGTATATATATATATATATATATATATATATATATATAACACGGCTCCTCGGAAACTATGTACTGTATGTATATGATTACAGCAGCAAGGCTTTGACAGGACAGTCTTTCTACTACAGGGAAACCTCCCCCCTAATGTCACAGGGCAGTCCTGTATCTCAATGTCACCAGAAAAGGTGCCACAACAGGCTGCTAGGGTAATAGGTATATGACAACTGACCCTGCACAATTCAGCAGTGGCTCATACAGCTGTGGCTCTTGAGCTGATGTCAAACTACAACTCCCATTATGCCCTGACACTACTTTAATTTGACAAGTCAAGTTTTCTGTATAGTGTGCCACTTGTGGCTCTCGCAGCACAAGCTGTAGGGCATGCTGGGAGTTGTAGTTTCATAAACAGCTGGATAGCCAAAGGTTAAACTTGAGGTGTCAATGCAGCAGTGTGGAGGAGCCGCAGGCAGGGCTAGGGCTGTGATGTAACAAGACCATCTGTACAATCCCTGAAAACCAAGGTTTAAGAGAAAACCGCAGGGAAGGAAGATCCTAGTGACACAAGATGCCTGTGTGCTGCCATCTCTGCAGTAGATGCCACTCACCAGCGTCTGCTCGTATTTCAGAGCCCTCGGCTCCATCCCGTTCCCGGGCATGGCTGCAGCTCTTTGCCTCCTTACTGGCTCCTGTAATGCCTGCTGCGGCCGCCGCTTCTCTCCCTCTAGCTCGTTCTCATTCAGGACAAGTCTCCCTGTCCCACGTCTCTCTCCACATCCCTCCCCCTGTCTTATGGTGCAGCCCCTGGTTTCCGCCTATTCTCCACCTCTTCTGTGTGCTCCTCCAGGTCTATCCTATGAATTCCCTCACTGTACACTTTATGCCGCTGCCCCGGACATTGGCACTGGCCACACAGGATTAATGGGTACAGCCAAAGAGAAGGAAAGTGTCCAAGTATATCCAATATAAAATCATGTACAAACTGGAACCCTGTACACACTGCACTGCAAGAAACCGTGTAACATCCTAAACATCAATGTAACAAGTCATTGAGGATCTACACACAATCTGGCTCACCAGACATGGCTGGATAAACACTGGTAATGGTAATATAGGTGAAGTCATGCAAAACTCCATGAGGGAACAGAAGTAGTCCAATGTGGAAGGACATTGCGGGGATGCTCTGGCCAGCAGAGTCCCAGGTGTAGCTAGTGCACTGTGACATCACAGACAGGGGTATACAGTGCCAGCTAAGACACTAGAGTCTAGTGACTACACCACCAACACTTAGTTTCTTCCCATCAGAGAGAATGGAACGCCTGTCATGTGTGGCTAAATAAGCACTAGCTTCTTATTAACCCCTTCCTACCCCTTCACAGCTGTGCTGCCTCCTAATATTAAAATTAGTATACTAATATACAGTACATAAAAAACATAAAATTAAAATCCTGTTTCTTTATTGGTTTTCTCTAAATATAAACTCTGTCTATATAAAACAATCATTCTGCAAAAAAATAATTAGAAAAATATGGAGTTAGATTGTGAGCCCTACTTTGGACAGTGTTGACAATATCTGCAAAACACTGTAGAATATGATGGGGCTATATAAGTAAGCAAAATAAATAATACATATCAAAAAACCTATGTGCTAATCTGTTTTAAATATGCTTATATAATAGTATATATGCACACACATACACACAGTATATGAATATCTCCACAGGTTATATGTTTATTGGAGTTTATCCCTATGCGTACACATAGTATCTATAACACTATAAATAAAAACTGCATTTATATGTTGGATCCATTGAATGCAGATGTAATTATCAGAATATATACCTGAATTTCTGTTTCTTGAAAAGCAAAAAACTCTATATCATGGTTTAATCTATTCCTGTCGCAGTCAGTTTTGGACGTTGTGACACAGCCCCATTTTTCAAATATGACGTGTCATTTTATATGGTAATAATTCTGAGACGCTTTAGCTTACCCAAGAGATTTTTACATTGTTTATTTGTGACACATTTTACTTTGTGTTCATGACAAATGTTGGTCGATATTTTTTGCATATATTTCTAAAAAAATAAGAAATTTGGTGAAAGTCGGGATTTTTGTAATGTGAAATGCTCTGCTTTTCAAACAAATAGTCATACCACCCAAACTAGTTAATAAGTATTATCTATCTTATCTTTATATTGGTATCATCTTTTAATCATCCTTGAATTTATTTTGGACGTTTAACGGTTTAAAAGTCTTAAGACTGAAGCCCTACCTGGGGCGTTTTACATTTCCTGCAATGTGACATTGCAGAAAAATACCCGCAGCGAAAATTGTATTTTTGGAAATCACAGCATGTCACTTATACCTATGGAAATGCCAGTGGTTTCCCTATAGGCAGAGGCGTAGCTAGGGGTTCAGCCCAGGGGGGGCGAACACGTCCAAATGGGCCCCCAACTCAGGTATACCAACATTATCACTATATGGTGACCATATAGTGGTAGATAGTGGTTCTACACAGGGCTGTGAAGACCAGTTAGGTAAATACAGTACACAGGTAAATACAGGAACACTGTTGTGACTTACAGGTGACGTCTCTGACGGTTTACACTTATCGTCTCTTCCATCTGGACCGCCATGACCACTTCTTCCAGCTGTGACTGTAAAGTTTGTAACACAGACATTTTTGGCTCATCACTTTTCCAGGCACCCGACCCACACTGTCCTCAACTACATAAAATCTCCATCCTGCTGATACCCCAATTATAAAATATATGATATAAAATCCCCTGGAAATGAATAATAACCCTATGTTCCTTTAATTTAATAATGCTCCTATGTGCCCCTCAATGAATAATTCCCCCTAATTAATAATGCCCGGTGTACCCCCTTAAATCAATGCCCGAGTGCCACCTAAAATTAATATCGCCCATTTCCCCTATTATTAATTATGCCTTCTTATGTCTCCTTGTATAAATTATGCCCTCTTACATAAATGCCCCTCTGGATTAATAATGCCTATTAATAACCCCTTTGTATTAAAGACTACAGTGTTGGCCAAAAGTATTGGCACCCCTGCAATTCTGTCAGATAATACTCAATTTCTTCCAGAAAATGATTGCAATCACAAATGCTTTGATAATAATATCTTCATTTAATTTGTCGTCAATGGAAAACCACAAAAAGAATTGTCAAAAAGCCAAATTGGATATAATTCCACACCAAACATAAAAAAGGGGGTGGACAAAAGTATTGGCACCCTTTGAAAAATCATGTGATGCTTCTCTAATTTGTGTAATTAACAGCACCTGTTACTTACCTGTGGCACATAACAGGTGGTGGCAATAACTAAATCACACTTGCAGCCAGTTGAAATGGATTAAAGTTGACTCAACCTCTGTCCTGTGTCCTTGTGTGTACCACATTGAGCATGGAGAAAAGAAAGAAGACCAAAGAACTGTCTGAGGACTTGAGAAGCAAAATTGTGAGGAAGCATGAGCAATCTCAAGGGTACAAGTCCATCTCCAAAGACCTGAATGTTCCTGTGTCTACCGTACGCAGTGTCATCAAGAAGTTTAAAGCCCATGGCACTGTGGCTAACCTCCCTAGATGTGGACGGAAAAGAAAAATTGACGAGAGATTTCAACGAAAGATTGTGCGGATGGTGGCTAAAGAACCTCGACTAACATCCAAACAAGTTCTAGCTGTCCTGCAGTCCGAGGGTACAACAGTGTCAACCCGTACTATCCGTCGGCGTCTGAATGAAAAGGGACTCTATGGTAGGATACCCAGGAAGACCCCACTTCTGACCCAGAGACATAAAAAAGCCAGGCTGGAGTTTGCCAAAACTTACCTGAGAAAGCCAAAAACTTTTTGGAAGAATGTTCTCTGGTCAGATGAGACAAAAGTAGAGCTTTTTGGGAAAAGGCATCAACATAGAGTTTACAGGAAAAAAAAAGAGGCCTTCAAAGAAAAGAACACGGTCCCTACAGTCAAACATGGCGGAGGTTCCCTGATGTTTTGGGGTTGCTTTGCTGCCTCTGGCACTGGACTGCTTGACCGTGTGCATGGCATTATGAAGTCTGAAGACTACCAACAAATTTTGCAGCATAATGTAGGGCCCAGTGTGAGAAAGCTGGGTCTCCCTCAGAGGTCATGGGTCTTCCAGCAGGACAATGACCCAAAACACACTTCAAAAAGCACTAGAAAATGGTTTGAGAGAAAGCACTGGAGACTTCTAAAGTGGCCAGCAATGAGTCCAGACGTGAATCCCATAGAACACCTGTGGAGAGATCTCAAAATGGCAGTTTGGAGAAGGCACCCTTCAAATCTCAGGGACCTGGAGAAATTTGCCAAAGAAGAATGGTCTAAAATTCCAGCAGAGCATTGTAAGAAACTCATTGATGGTTACCGGAAGCGGTTGTTCGCAGTTATTTTGTCTAAAGGTTGTGCTACCAAGTATTAGGCTGAGGGTGCCAATACTTTTGTCCGGCCCATTTGTGGAGTTTTGTGTAAAATGATCAATGATTTGACTTTTTTTTCATTCTCTTTTGTGTTTTTTCATTGCAAGCAAAATAAATGAAGATATTATTACCAAAGCATTTGTGATTGCAATCATTTTCTGGATGAAATTGAGTATTTTCTGACAGAATTGCAGGGGTGCCAATACTTTTGGCCAGCACTGTACCTTTCACGTCCTCATGCACATGCGGTTTTATATACCACTAGAAAGCTGACAGTGCACTGATTTCAGCGCACTGTCGGCTTTCCTGTTATGTGCCCTGGTGGAGGAGATATCGGTGCCGTTAGTTTCAACACCGATCTCTCCCCACCATTAGAAGGGCATTCTTGACAGTCTAGCGTCATCGCTGGTCTGTGAGGAACGTCCCCCCCCAAGACTTGTACTGGGGGAGGGGGCCTTACTCAAAGCTCAGCGTCATCGCAGGGCAGTAAGGAACACCCCCTCTGACAGTACAAGGCTATGTTAGCGTACTGTCAGGGGCGGCGTTCCTCACAGCCCAGCAATGACACTAGACTATCAGGAACGCCCTTCTGACAGTGGGGAGAGATCGGTGCCGAAACTAACGGCACCGATATCTCCTCCACCGGGGCACATAATGGGAAAGCCAACTGTCGGCTTTCTAGCGGTATATAAAATCACAGGTTCAAGAGGACATGAAAGGTCCGCTTTAAAGGGGTTGTCCAGGAAGTGGACAAATCACAGTGGAGGTGGAGTAGGTGATAAAAAATCATACTAAGGCTGGGTCCATACGGTACCAGTGCAGTGGAGAGTGCCAAAAACTGACCTCTTTTTGGAAATTGCAAACCTCAAAAAAGTATCAAGTCAGGGGCATAGTGATCATGATCACAGGGAGTGCGACTGCGATCGGGCCTGCTGCACTGGTATCTAGTTATGTCACTGTTTCAAGGGTATAGTGTATCATTTTGACCCCCATAGAAGCTTTCAAAAAACAAATTTGCAGAAGATGGTGCAAAATGAAATTCCAATTTTCCCAGATACATGCTGTGCAGTGTCCAAAATGTCATGCCCAGCTTACAGTGGCACTGTGTAAATTCATCTCTCTAGTTATTATGCTCTGCTTCCTGATTTTGGAAACATCCTACATGTGACCCTAATGTTTTGTCTGTAAATACTACAAGGCACCATGTGCATTTGAGGCGTAATTTGATTATTTACACTGCCTTGAATGGCAATTGTAGAGGTTCTGAGGTAAAACTAAAAAATGAATCCCAAAATGTGACCCTATTTTAGAAACTACATCCCTCAAGGAATTTATCAAGAGGTTTAGGGAGCATTTTGACCCCAAGAGTCCTTCCCAAAAATTAATGTAAAAAGTAAAAATTTAAATTTTGTAAGAAATATGCCATTTCAGTTCAGTGTTGTGTCCAGTTTGTGTCAACAGAGACACACACTCCTAAAATTTTAAGCGGGTTATGCTAGGTACAAAAAAATGTACTGTATATGTGGTCATAAACTGATGTTTGGGCACACAGCAGGGCTCAGAAGGGAAGGAGTGCTATGTGTTTTGGCTTTTGAAGTATAGATTTAAAGGGATTGGTGTTTGGATGCCAAGTTGTTGAATTCCTAAAAAGTGACCCCATTTTGTACACTACACCCCTCAAAGGATTTATCAAGAGATGTAGCAAGCATTTCTAATCCTTACGTGTTGCATTAATTTAGTTTCCTGAAATGAATGCGCAGGTGATGACAAGCTAAAATTGCAGTTTTTCCAGAGATACGCCATTTCAGTGCCCTATACGTTGTGCCCAGCTTGTGTTGGCAGAGACACAACTCAAAAACTGTTGATCACGTTATCAGGGTACAACAGCTTTTGGTGTGTTCATCTCTGACACAAGCTGGGCACAACGTTTTGCGCACTGAAACGACATATTGCTGGAAAAATTGCAATTTTCACTTTGGACTAATAAATTAGTCCAACACTTGGGGATAAAAATTCTCACTACACCCCTGAATAAATTCTTTGAGGGGTACAAAATAGGGTCACATCTCAGGAGATTCCACTTTTCTGCCATTTCAGGGGCTACACAAAAGAGGCATGGTGTCCAAAAACAAAAATCATCTAAATCTGTACCCCAAAAACCAACTAGAGCTCCTTCCATTCTGCGACCTGCTGTGTGCCCAGCAGTTTATACTCACATATGACACTGTTAAGTGGGTTATCCCGGGATAGGGGGAAGAATATGGAGGTAGCAGTGCTAAGTGTGAAGGGAAGGGTGGATGTAGCAGAGCTGAGCGTATGAAGGGAGGAGTGCTGAGTCTATGAAGGGAAAAGGCAGTATGCAGGAAAAAAAAATGAATGGGTGTATGGGGGAGCATGGAGGTAGAAGAGCTGTGGATGCAGGAAGGAAAATAGGAGAGCAGCAGGTTTGTGTGTGTGTGCAAAGGGTAAAGAAAGATGTAGCACATCTGTTGGTGTGGAGAACATGGATGTAGCAGGGCCATGTGTGTGTAACAGGCTTATGTGATGAAGAAAGAGTAGAACAGAGGCAGTATGCAGCTGAAAAGCATAATAGAGGCTGACAATATATAAGTGATTTTTTTTTTCCAAATTAAACCATGTTATGAAGCCCAGCTTCCCTAAAAATGTAGACACAGCTTATGGGGCAAACATTTTCAATGCAAGGGGGAATTTTTAATGCATCCAAAATGCAGAATCATGACAGGTGCTCCTAAACCAGATACTTAGGGCATGAGACAGGTAAGCTATAAAAGGATACCAACTAAACTTACACCCAAAACAACCATTTTTTTTAAACATGGTATCAAAAATCTACATTGACACTTTTTCTCTTAGCAATTGCTCTGATGCAAAACTACTCTCCACCTATATTATCAGTGCACACTACCCACATCAATCCATCTCTCCTCCCCTCTCCCATGTATAGCTCTCACACACTTTTCTCTGTCTTTAACCAACCTAATCCCTCTGTTTCGTTTATCAGTGAAACTAAACAGAAACACCCACATAAATTACTGAACCACCTTTTGTGTGTCTATTTTGCTCTCTCCAAACTCTGACTCACCTTTCTTCACTAACTTAACCTCTCCCAGCACACATAGAAAGCCCACTAACCTCATTAGTATTCACCATATTCCCTCTTCTTATCCTTCTCCTGTCCCTTTAAACTGCTCTTTCTGGAACGCTCGATCAGTATGTAACAAACCTGAATATATTAATGACTTTTTCCTTACTAAAGAACACACCAACCCATCATACATATAGAAATTTATGTGCCATTAGCACCCAGCACCTCTCAGGCACTCTACAGTCCTCACTGTCCCCCATCTCTTCACTCTCCTCTCTCAACCTGGTCACCAATCATTATAATGAAACTCTTAAAAGTGCGGCTCCCCCCTCCATTCGAACCTTTCAATAGAAACAGCAGCACCCCTGGCACACGCCACATACCTATTTTCTTCAGCGATGCTCAAGGTGTATTGAACGTCTGTGGAGAAAATCAAGTACACCTGCAGACTTCCTCCACTTCAAGTTTATGTTCAGAATCTATAGCTCTGCCCTTTACCTTGCCAAACAAGCTTATTTCATCACTCGCATTTCCTTTCTCTCCAAAAACCCTAAAAGACTCTTTTAAATTTTACACTCCATACTTACTCCCAAAGTACAGGTGCCTATCACAGACCTTTGTACTGAGGACCTGGCCACTTATTTCAATGACAAAATTTATTAAGATCTACAAGGAAATAACTGCCCAATCCCCAGGCGGCATTGATCCCCTCACCTACCGCACTTCATCCTGTTCATTGTCATCTTTTTGATCCAGTTTAATACACGTCTCCTTTCCCTACTACCTGCATTATTGACCCTTTCCCCTCACACATTCTCCAGCATCTGTCCCATGCTGTCACTACTTACCTTTACAAAATATTTAACCTCTTTGTTTCTTCTGGAATCTTTCCCTCCTCTTTTCGACATGCTGTCATAACTCAACAACTAAAGAAATCCTCTCTTGACCTGTCCTGTGCTGCTACCAACCTGTCTCTGACCAGCCCTTAATCTCCTAAATCTTTGAAGGCTTGGTCTATTCTTACTTACCCATCTATCTTTCTTCTAATTCTCTTCTTGACCCCTTACAATCTTGCTTCCACACTCTGCACTCTACTGAAACGACCCTTACAAAGGTCTCCAATGATCTCCAGTGTTTTAAATCTAGTGGTGAATATTGTCTTCTTATTTTTCTGGAACTCTCAGCAGCATTTGACACTGTAGACCACCAACTCCTCCTCAGTATGCTGCACACTGAAGGCCTCATGGACAATCTCTTGGTTCTTTTCACATCTCTCAGACTGCACTTTCAGTGTATCATTTGAGGGCTCTGTCTCTTCCACTCTTCCTCAGGACTCAGTCCTAAGTCCCCTTCTATTCTCACTCTACACAGCCATATTGGACAAACTATCAGTAGATTTGGCATTCGGTATCATCTTTATTCTGATAACACCCAACTATATACCTCTTCTCGTAACATCACCCTGCACTACTACAGAACACCAGTGACTGTCTCTCTGCTGTCTCTAATATCATGTCTTCCCTCTCTCTGAAACAGAGTATCTAAAACACTGAAATACTGCTGTTTCCACTATCTACTAACTGATTTAACCCTGATATTTCCATTTTAGACTGCGGTCTAATATTTCCACCCCCATGCTTCACATTTGGGACGGTGTTCTTGGGCTTGTACTCATCCTTCTTCTTCCTCCAAACACGGCGAGTGGAGTTGATACCAAAAATTTCTATTTTGGTCTCATCTGACCACAAGACCTTCTCCCATGCCTCCTATGGATCATCCAGATGGTCATTCAAATGGGCCAGGACATATGGTGGCATGAGCAGAAGGTCCTTGTGTGCTCTGCAGGATTATGACAGAGTAGTGTGTTACTAACAGTAATCTTGGAGACTGTGGTCCCAGCTCTCTTCAGGTCACTGACCAGGTCCTCCCGTGTAGTTCTGGGCTGACTCCTGACCTTTCTCAGAATCATCCTTACCCCACGAGGCGAGATTTTGCATGGAGCCCCAGACCAAGGAAGATGGGAAGATTGACAGTCATCTTGTGTTTCTTCCATTTTCTAATAATTGCACCAACAGTTATTGCCTTCTCACCAAGCTGCTTGCCTATTGTCCTGTAGCCTATCCCAGCCTTGTGCAGGTCTACAATTTTGTCCCTGGTGTCCTTAGACAGCTCTTTGGTCTTGGCCATGGTGGAGAGGTTGGAGTGTGATTGATTGAGTGTGTGTCTTTTATACAGATAACAAGTTCATAAAGACTACATTGTCCGGTCCGAGAAGGGAGGGCATCCAAGTTCTGCGACGTTAGAGAGTAGAAGTGGTGGAAGGATCTAGCGGACCCACTGCCCTAGTGACCATCTCGATCCTACACAAGAGACCATCACACCCAGCTCCACCAGTGACTGGGGCCATCGCACCTTAACAATGAATACCTGACTCAGTTGCTTTGCGGTTTTTTCACTTTTCCTGCTATGGACGATATAGACTGTCCTGTTCAAGACAACTGTTCACTCAGAGTTTGAATTTTGACTTTTCTCTCCTCCATTTACTTGTTGTTTAGTTATCTACCAACCATGACCTCACCACCTAGTAGAAAAAATAAAAAGTTTATAAAAGTATAAAAAAAAGCACAAAAAATATAAAAGTTCAAATCACCCCCACTTTCTCTAGATCACATATAAAAATAAATAAACAAAAGTAAACAGAAACACTTTAGGTATCCCTGTGCTCCTAAATGTCCGAACTATTAAAATATAAAAATATTTATCCTATACGGTGAATGGCGTAGCGCTGAAAAAAAATCTAAATGGCCAAATGCCGATTTTTTTCAACTCTTTGTCTCCTATAAAAAATGGAATAAAAAGATTAAACCATCAGAACCTCCCCAAAATGGTATCAATAAAAACACCATCTTACTGCCTTACCCAGCTCCATACACATAAATATAAAAAAGTTACAAGTGTCAGCACATGGCGACACAAACATTTTTCTCTATTTTGCAAAGTTTAAAATTTTTTAAAAGGTATCAAAACATTACAAATACTATAGAAATTTGGTATTGAAGTGATCGTACTGACCCACATAGTGAATGCCATAAAAATTAAACCCATAAGAAATTGGCGCAAATGCATTTTTTTTTTCCAATTCCACCTCATTCAGAATTTTTTTCCAGCTTCCCAGTACATTGTACAGGATATTAAATGGAGCCATTACAAAGTACAATTTGTCCCGCAAACAATAAACCATCATGTGATATGCAAACACAAAAAATGACAGAGGCATTAAAGGGTTAAAATCAAGAGACTATTGCTTAGTTACCATTTGTTTTGTGGAACCCAAAAAATTATAGTCATAACCTTTTTACAAAAACACTTCTGTCAAACAATCTGCTTCTTTTTCATACTTATTTATTTCTGTGCAATTCCAACTTACTCTTATAAATTGGTCCTTTGGGATATTAAAAGTCATACAGGTAAATGGCAGCTTGTAAGTGAAATAAACTACGTTTTTATGATAGCCTTTTTGTACTTGGACATTGTACCAAGTCTAGATAGAAATCATACCGTATGATAGCTTAACAGTCCAGTTGATCTTCAATCATAGTGTATAGGGAAGTCGCATCAAAGGTCCCCCAAGATGTACCCATATTGCCACTGAATGGTGTTATCTGTAGAAAATGAGACCTGTGCTTCAAATAGGCCGGAAGAGTTTGAATATATTTTTGCAAATGCTTAACAATATATTTGAATAAATTACCTGTGAGACACCCAATAGCCGAGATAATTGGGCATCTAGGTAGCTTCTTCTAATATTTATGGATCTTTGGTATACACACACGTGGACAAAATTGTTGGTACCCCTCGTTTAATGAAAGAAAAACCCACAATGGTCACAGAAATAACTTGAATCTGACAAAAGTAATAATATATAAAAATTCTATGAAAATGAACAAATGAAAGTCAGACATTGCTTTTCAACCATGCAAAAAAAGAAAACTCATGAAACAGGCCTGGACAGAAATGATGGTACCCTTAACTTTTTAATATTTTGTTGCACAACCTTTTGAGGCAATCACTGCAATCAAACAATTTCTTTAACTGTAAATGCGACTTCTGTACCTCTCAAAAGGTATTTTGGCCCACTCCTCATGAGCAAACTGCTCCAGTTGTCTCGGGTTTGAAGGGTGCCTTTTCCACATGGTATGTTTCAGCTCCTTCCAAAGATGCTCAATGGATTTAGGTCAGGGCTCATAGAAGACCACTTCAGAATAGTTCAATGAGTTACTCTTAGCCATTCTTGGGTGTTTTTAGCTGTGTGTTTTGGGTTATCCTGTTGCAAGACCCATGACCTGCGACTGAGTCCAAGCTTTCTGACACTGGGCAGAACATTTCTCTCTAGAATCCCTTGATAGTCTTGAGATTTCATTGTACCCTGCACAGATTCAAGACTCCCTGTGCCATATGCAGCAAAGCAGCCCCAGAACATAACAGAGCCTCCTCCATGTTTCACAGTAGGGACAGTGTTCTTTTCAAGATACGCTTCATTTTTCCATCTGTGAACATAGAGCTGATGTGCCTTGCCATAAATTTCAATTTTTGTCTCATCTGTCCATAGGACATTCTCCCAGAAGCTTTGTGGCTTGTCAACATGTAGTTTGGCAAATTACTTTTATCAGATTCAAGTTATTTCTGTGACCATTGTGGGTTTTCATTAAACTTTCATTAACTACTTCCATACCAGGCACATTTTCAAGTTTTTTGTATGTGCGGATTTGGAGGGCTATAACATTTTTATCATTTGCTTTATTCAACTAATTTCTGCGTCTTTTTTCGGTGACACATAGGGCTTTATTTTTATGTTGTTTTTATTTTTGCATGTGTGTAAATTTTTTTATATCTGGTAAAATATAAACAAAAGAGGAGAGAAAACATGTCTGTTTTTTCACTTTTCATTTTTTTTTTTTTTATTTAATAACACAAAGTGCTACTAAAAAACTTTATAAAATAGTTTTTCCTCTCCGTTACGGTAATTTAAATTTTTTATGGTGTCGTCGGGGGTGGGGCTATAACCTGTAATAAGGGTGTTTTATTGGCGTATTATTTTTATTTATTTTTTTATTATTTTATTTACATTTTTTTTTTTTTTTTTACATTGTGTCCCCATAAGGTCATAATAGATTTTTGGGGACATCTGATGACTTTTTTTTTTTTTTTTCGGGAGGCTGATTTCCCCTGTAACTGGGACTGCTACATTTAGCCCCAGTTGCAGGAGGAATACAGCCTCCTACACGTTGCTTTCGCATTACTATATAGCTGATCTGGGTCCTGTAGGACCCAGCAGCTCTAACAGACGCTGATCCCGGCGGATCACATGACCGCCGGGTCGGAGGGGAGCCGCAAGATGGCGGTGCCCATAGCGCTGTATACAGCGTATACACAGCGATCGGGATGGCAGGGGAGGTAATAAACCTCCCCGTTTCAGCAGCTGCACGATTTTGTGCAGTTGCTGAATTTTTCCTGGACATATACAGTATAGTCTATGGGCGGTAAGGAAGCGGTTAAACGAGGGGTACCAACAATTTTGTCCACATGTGTAATTAAACATGACTATGACTATGCGCAGATAAGGATTACAAATAAACTTATACTCTTGTTTACTTATACAGACTTTTCCCATTTTACTGAAGGTGTTCAGCTCTATAATCTAGTTCTACATTGGATCATTTTCTAGTTTTTCATAGGCTTTTGTATCACTAAGGCCAATTGCAGACGACTGTGCTGCAACCGGCCTGCCGTGAATTAAAAGCACGGGCGGCACATGGGAGACACATGGATTAAATGAATAGGAGCCACGGAAGCAAGGGCTGCAAAATAGGACAGGAATAGGACCTGTTCTATATTTTGCGGCCCAGACTGTCAGCCCGCACACGGGACCATGAAATTCACGATCGTGTGTACGGGCCCATAGAAAAGAATGGGTCAGTGTGCTATCCGTGAAATACATGGATAGCACACTGACCACGGCCACAGTCATCTGCAAGGGGCCTTAGAAGGTGTTTTGTTTCAATATTATAGTCCTCAATATTAGGGATTACTATGCCCTCCCTTTTATCAATTTGGCATATACTAATAGCTTGGTTGTGTTGGATTGATATACTGTAATTGCCATTTGTTCCCTGGTGTCAAGTTGTTCTTTATATACTGTTTTTTATTTTTTATTTATGCATATCTCTAAGGAAGAGATCCTGAAAGGTTTTTTAATGCTTTCTGAATATTCGTGTTTGGGGTCGGAGATGGGTTTATTTTTAAGTGTATTATGATAATAAGCATTCCCCTTTATGTGTTCTTCATTAATTTTTGGACTGAGAAGATGTCTTTGTGACACCTTTATTTTTTGTTTTAAAAAAATTGCCTTTTAGAGCTAATTTTCTTAAAAATGTTTGAATACCCACAAATGCATCAAATTTATCTAAACAACATCTCAGGGAAAACCTAAAC
The DNA here is from genome assembly GCA_947044405.1 of Leptodactylus fallax. Taxonomy (NCBI): domain Eukaryota; kingdom Metazoa; phylum Chordata; class Amphibia; order Anura; family Leptodactylidae; genus Leptodactylus; species Leptodactylus fallax. The sequence goes on along the minus strand of CAMRHE010000022.1, from coordinate 3,770,685 downwards.
AAGTTGTTCCATTAAGGACACAATAGGATAGGGAATCAGTGTCAGATCACTGATGGTCTGACTGCCAGGTCCTAAAGCAATCAGGAAAACAAGAACTAAATGTTCCCTATGCCTCCTCCTTGTGAATGGAGTGCCTGTGTGCTTGTGTGACCAGCACTCTTTTCACTGCTATGGGGTTGCTGGCACTACTGATTGCACTCTCAGCACCCTCATAGCAGAGAATTCTGTAGCAATCACATTGTCACTCCATTCATAAGAAGGAGGCATGTGTGACTTTTGGTTCCTCGTTCTCCTGACCACTCCTTATTAACAAATTTTGACTCCTTTCTGTGAAATCGTGCATTTCTTTACTCTTTCCCTTCAGAGGCATAAATTGAAGCTCATGGACCCCAGTGCAAAAATCTGTAATGGGACCTCTACCCATTTTGTGCCACTTAGAATAGTGCTATATTTTATGTGGCACAGGGAATTTTGGGGCTCCTTCAGGGTCCATGGCCCAGTAGCGACTGCTACTGCTGCACCCTCTATAGCTATGCCCCTGTTTACTTTGTTTCTCTATTGAGAGCTGTACTCTTCTCTTCATTGTGTAGGGTTGTACACGCTTGTGTGTAATGCAGGGAAAATAAGTTTATTAAAAACAATTATATCTCGTGCATTATAAAATGTAGAAACTTGCTATTGGTGTTATATAAAAAAGGAGATTCTCATCTTTCATATGACATAAGGATAGGTTATCAATAAGAGCTAGCCCAATACCTGGGACCCCCGCGGATCAGCTCTTTGCACTGTGTTCTCTTCACAATTTATATTGCATGTGGTATGTCTTATAACAGTTGTGCTTCATAATTATACCCTTGTCCTATAGACATAAACAGGATGTAATTACATTGCACAGTCACTATAAAATGGACAGCACATTTCCGCCCGAGATCCGTCAGGCACTCATTCCTCTCTTTGGACTTCCTTAATACCTGAGATTCGGTGTGTTCCAGCGGGAGAGTGGCTAGAGTCTCTGGTCCCCTTAGTCCTCTCTTTCGCAATCCTATGTTCCCACCGAGTTGCTCCACAGATTTTGCTGGTGAAAACTACATTTCCGATGATGCATCTCTCTGCTCTCCCTCTATGTGTTTGCAGCACACAGAGGAGGGGAGGGGGGGTGTGAGATTGCAAACAAACATTACAGCATCATGTGACCTCAGATGTGGGAGTGACTTATTACCTCTGATTTCATTGGAAGGGAGAGCAGGGAGATGCATCATGGGAAATGTAGTTAGTTCACAGATTCACTGCATGTAAATAACAGTGATACAATGAGTCTCAAGTAAAATAAAGCCAAGAAAAGACTGCACAAGGAAGCAATGAGCATTTAGCACTGCAGTGGATGTATTTACAGATATTTTTGGGAAACTGGATAACTCCTTGAAGTCAGCTGCATTTTATGGCAGTCAGTCTAGTCATAACCACAATATAAAATCTGCCTTGGTTTCACTGCGGGGTTAAATAATCACACTGGCTGCAGTATGTGTTGTATGTCTGCATTGTTAAAGCTAAATGTTGTAGACCATCCACAGTACAGTACAGTGTGGTGGTAGCTGCTACAGTGTTATCTGACCTCCCTCCTTACCATTGGAATCTAACTACAGATTGTTATTGGAAATTGGTCTCGGCATACATGGTGCCTTTGTAACCAGCAGCTGGTGTGTGCTCCTTCTGTCTGGAGTTGATGTATTCTGGGGACCAGAAAGACACCAGGATCAATTCTTACACATGTCTCTCAATTGATCGAGCCCCAACTCGATCTTCTTTTGCTGACCCCACAGCCATTTCATTCACCAGGTAGAACCTCTGCTTCTTCTGGGAACAGGAGAACATGGTGCTTACTGGCATTTTGGTTGGCCAATGAGAAGAAGGCAAGTAAGTGCCTCTAATAACTCTTAACATGTCAATATTAGTTACCTTTAAAACATTCCTATTAGATTTATGCAGTTATGAAATATACTGAATGCATGGTTCCAGTTGTGGCTTTCTTTTTCTTATTTATTAAATCCAATCTTTGCTCAATTATTTCATTACTGACATTATGACATTTTATGAATTTTACATTCCCTTATGGACTTTATCTTCTCTGCCTGTTTTGTGTTAGGTTATATGTGATCGGCAAACTGTAACACAATCATAACTTATAGTATTTTCCCATTTTCTTTTTGTTATATGTCTCATTTTATCATGTCTGTTTTTATATGTTTTTATATTCACAGAATATTTTTATACAGCATATTTTATCATCAGGTTTATGTGCACCATAATGTGCAAGAGTCATCTCACGAAAGGATGAACTATTACATCATATTATGTGGCGTTATAACTTTTTGATTTTTCTCCTGTCATTGTAACAAGCATGAGAGGACTTGTTTTGTTACATTTTATCAATCATAAATGGAGGACAAGATCTGAACCAGTCATGGCTAGAGGAACAACTGAAGCCATTCGTTTTCATTTCATAAACCTAGCTATCCATACATTGTGTCCATAAAAATGCAGCATTCCTGGCAACGCATTATGGTGTCAGTCTTTCCATTCTCTATGAAAGAAGGAAAGGATTGTTTACTTTACTCAGAGCTTTACAGCACATAGTAAATCTCCAAGTGATGACAAGGGCTACTGTTTCTCAGAAATGTTCCAGAAATATTAGGCCATGCATGACCTGCTTCACTAATACTGACATTTCTTTCTGGGACTTAGTCCACTTTTGCAGTCTAGTGTGACCATATCCCTCAACAAAGTGCACACCTGCTGGCAAATATGCAACATTTTCTTATAAATACTAAATGTATATTGTCATCAGGTATCCTTTGTCCAGAGCACACTCCGTAAGTTATTCATATTCACGGATAGGAAAGTCAGTAATTCACATAACTTTATAGAAACGTAAAAGTGTATTACTGTATATGCAACAATCTATTGGAGGATGGGAGTAGTAGTAATAGTAAAAACAGCAGTGGTCAAGGTGGCGTATAGACATAACCAATTCCTTCACATCTCCCCCTGGGCTAATGGAGAGCTGAGGGAGCTTAAAGGGTTCCTGATGGAGGTGGTATTCTTTCCCAGGACACGTCCTAACTGTCTTCAGTCCTCCTGAGCCAGATAGGAGTCAGAGTGACCGTGATGATAAGCACAGGTAAATGACTCAGGAGACATGTGGTTGCAAGGAAACAGTTCATACAACTTTACTGTGTGGCAGTGCGGAATAGCAACCAACAGCTTTAACAATGATGAAGATACAGGTCTTACTCAGAGGTCCACTATGTATGTGGGATATGCTCGGTGACGGTTGCAGCAGCCTGTGCTTTTGGTCTGACTCTCTAAATATATGTGTCACTCTCTCCACTCTCTCTACCTAGGCTGGCCTGTCTGTCTTCTTGCACAGCAGGGTCTGTACTCTAAGGCCTGTGCTGACGCCACAAAATGGCACTTAAACTCTCCACACTTCTCCTGACAATTCAATTAACCCGTTCCCGATCAGCACCGTACTATTACGTCACACTGCGTATATAGTTAATGCTCGTCACAGTAATAGTACGTCACTGTAATGCCGCAGGCACAGAAGCTGTACCTGCGGCATTACATCCTGCTCTCGGCTGTGTTACAGCTTTGCTCTCAGCTGTGCCACATCCTCCTGACTGCCTATGCATAGTTCCCATTGGTACTAATGTGTACTAATGTGCACTAATGTGCACAGGGGATCTGAGATCCCAGCTTCACACATAGTTAAAACATAGAAAAATAAACATAATAAAAAGTTAAAAAAAAAAACACCTTTTATATTTAAAAAATATTTAATGTAAACCAAAAGAAATAAACAAACATGATAGGTATCCCCACATGCGTATAAGTCCCTAATAACCAAAAATAGCGTTATTTATTGCATACAATGAACATCGTAAAAAAAAAAAAAATATGCCACAATGCGCAAATTAACATTTTTTGGTCTCTTTGCTTACCCCAAAAAATAATAATAAAAAGTGATCAAAAACTAATACATACCAAACATTGGTACCAATAGAAAGTACAACTTGTCCCACAAATAAAGAGCCCTGACATATTTCTGTCAACAAAACAGTAAAAAAAATTATAGGTGTCAGAATATGGTGACCCCTGGAAAATCTTTCATTTTTAAAAAGTTGCGTAAAAGTTGGTAAAACTAATAAAAACCAATATAAAAATGGTATTGCAGTAATCATAATGATCCACCGGACAAAGTTGCCATGTCATTTTTAATGCAGAGTGAATATTGTAGGAACAAAATGCAAAAAATTATGATATAATTATGTGTTATTTTACAGGGTCCCCAAAAAACAAAAATAAAAGCTAATCTAAAAATTATATGTACCCCAAAATGCTGGCAAATGAAAGTACAACTTGTCATGCAAAGAATAAGCCCTAACAAAGCTGTGTCAACAGAAAAATAAAAAAGTTATGAATTTTGGAAGACGTGGAGGGAAAATATGAAGAACTACCCTGCGTTCTTAAGGTGTTAAGCTTACTTCTCCCTGTGTCAGGGCTACAGTACAATTGTATAGGCTGAAAGGTACCAGCGCTGCTCTCACACGACCTTTCTCTATGGAAAATGAGTGAAGACTCCCAGTCCCCAGTGGAACAGCCTATTTAAAGGGGTATTCTCACAAACATAAACATTTTTACATTTATAGATAATTAAAAGTTAAACATTTTTGCAAACATAAGTAATTAAACATTATGCAGAGTTTTAAAGATTTTCCCTAAATATCTTGTGGTCATAAGTTGTTGTCTTGATCGGTTGCCAGTGGATACGACCATGAATGTAGGACCTTTCTAAGGTCATAAAATTAGCCATGATATCCTTATTGTGGCCGGGATATCTTCTCATACATGTAGTGTCCCTGCCTGATAACTCAGCTACGATAAGAAAATAATGACTGGGTTCCAGACCATAGAAAGTTTCTGCATTTGTGGTTTGGCAACCAATCAAGAAAACAGACTGTCACCACTAACATAGAGAAAATCTTTAAAACTCTGCAGAAATTTTAACTACTTATATTTGCAAAAACCTTTAATTATCTACAAATATAGATATGATTATGTTCATGGGAATACCCCTTTAAAGAGGACCTTTCACGTCCTCATTTATATGCTGTTTTATATACCGCTAGAAAGCCTACAGCACTTTCCAGACTTTACCTGGGTTTTACAAGCGGTGATCTGAGAGGCAGACTTCCGGAGCCCCGAACAGAGGAGGAAGCTCAGGTCCCCCAGGTTGTGGAAGTGATGCAGTGAGAACTGTATCATTGGGCATGGCAACGACACAATTGGGGGAGCCCTGTCCCCATAGTCAAATGTGTGGCAATAGTAAAAATTACTGGAGGTGTTGGCTATCTGGGGGAGATACATCAACTCGTGAGATGGATGCACAAAAAGAAAGGACAATTTGGACCTGAGAAAACTTTCACCCAGCTACAGAGGTTCTATTATAGCCTGGATTATCTCCTGGCCTGTGGGAGTATGACAAGTCTGCTCTGGTTAGTTTTAATGGACTATCTTTCCATGGTAGAGATGCTGCAAGGCTACAGGACCAATATTGATCATTTCACTAAATTTGTGGTAGCAGTTCTCATCAAGGACTAGATGGTTGAGTCAGTTCTAAAGTGTGGAAACATTTTATACTTCCCTATGGCTCTATTTAGACCAGTGGCCTACTTCCAGGGGCAGGTGATTGAGGAGTTATGTAGGCTGTACAAAATGTGAAAAGCACACAACATCCAATATCTCTCCCAGGTGAAAGTGGTCTGTGAGTAGATGAATTACACCCTGTTACAACTGTTGGGCACCTTGGAAGAGCAAAAGAGAAAAGAGTGGCTAAATACACAGCTGAACTGATGTATAAGGATACTTTACATGCAACTACTGGATATTCTATATTTATGCTGCAGTTCAGGTGAAAAGACCTGAAACGTAAGGAGATTTTGTTCTCAGGTTGGAAGTTGCCAGAATGGCAACCCTTATCCTGAGGGGGAGTTCAGGTGAAATGTAGCTGGTGCCAGCTTGAGAGAGAGCCAACCAAAAGTATACCAGGTTTGGCGGTCGGCAATTTGTGCACAGATATTGAGGAAAGTGGATAAGAGCTTCCTGTGAGGTCAATCAAGGAAATCCAATTTTACTTTTGTTATAATGACTGCATGTACTATATAACTATTGAATGTATCAGATACCTCACATCTAAACCAATATATACGACAATGTTTTTTATATTATTCACTGTTTTTAAATATTTTTCCCTACATAATGTGCATCATAAAATAAGATCACATACAGTAGTTTATAACCAGTAACACTGAGATTTCTTTTTCAACATGGCTGAACGATAGACAATGGGTGTCTGATTGAGGAAAGGAGGGGTTGAAGGGAGGTGGAAAGCTTTTTGAGGATGCTGAAGAGGCTCTCATCACCATTTGAAAGGCAGCAGCTCAATGCTTGATCAGCAAATGTCAGGGAACAGTTTTTGGTTTGGAGCATTAACACTTATCCAATATTTGTGAGATTGCATTCTAGATGAGAGATTGATACTCTGCCCAGTAGATACATACAGTATGTATGTAAAGAGGAAGTTTCATGACTTTAGAGAGTACATTTCTCTACTTTCATCAAACTGTATTGCACATGTTGATGGACATGTGAATTAGGGCAGTTAATAATCATACTTAGGGAATCTAATATGCAGAAGTCCTGCAGAATGTTATTCACAAGCACCAAAATTAGTACTTGGTTCTCCATAATTCTGTCTTGATTTGTACCATGTAACATATCAGGGTATATTCAAACTGCGTTTTCAGTGTATGTCAAAAGTGTTCAGTAGAAAAGGTTTACTTGACACAGATACCACATGTTTATTGGATGCCTATGTAAAGATAAAAAAAAGGTGCACCAAATTATAGTGGCCCTCAAAGGCCAAAAGGACACTCTTTTTGGCCTCTTTCAGGTGAATGAGGCCAATGATTATATTTGATGTGCACACTGGGAGCTTTTCCAGCGAATACGTAAAGTATAACAGGACGTGATAACAGTATTTCGTTCAAATATGCTGATACAGTTCTCTCTTTCTCTCTCAAGAAATTGAATTGAAATTTAATAAGACTTATAAATCTACAAGTTATCTAAATGCTTCAAAGCAGTGAAGTTTCTATCAATTGCTTCTTAAATCCTAAAAACATTGAAGCTGGTAAAAAATCCATTTTCTGTACATTTGCCCCCTCTACTGTAAGCTCTTGGTATTACATGTAAGTAGCAGCTAAGCAATGAAAGCTACCCTCCAAGCTCCATCTTAGTATGGTTTAGGTTAAATTCACATCTGCACCACACAAACCACCAGAAATTGGGCAGAGAAAAGTCCTGCACAGAGGACTTTACTCTCTGCCGGTTTCAGTATAAAAACTGATGGACACCTCTCCGACCTGTGTACAAGCCACTTGTACGTAGGGAACCAGCTGTCACCCGCATAGTGAGGATATGGTCCGAGGAGAGTGATGAGGCTCTGAGGGATTGTTTTGACACAACCGCATGGGAGAGTTCTGCAGGATTCTTATGGGGAAGATATAGAAGGACTCACACACTGCATAACGGACTACATTAATTTTTGTGTGGACAACACAGTACCCACAAAAGTGGTGAGGTGCTTCTCCAATAACAAACCATGGATTAACTCTGATATAAAAACACTACTTAAGGTGAAAAAGATGGCATTGCAGGAGCAAGAGATAAGGAGGGGTTGAGGGAAGTACAAAAGGAGCTGAGGCATCAAATCAGGCAAGGAAAAGCCAGTTATAAGGAAAAAATGGAAAAGCAAATGGAAAGAAAAGACATAAGGGGGGTCTGGGAGGGGCTATAAGTCAATTTCGGGTCATAAACAGTCTGTCTGCCAGATTGAGGCAGATGTTAACTGGCTTAATGAACTAAACCTATTCTTCAACAGATTTGATCACACACCAGCTCCTCCCACCCCAGTATGTCCTTCAGCTCCCCCCACCACAATGACTTCTCCCCATGCGGCCACTTCCCAACAGACCAGTAAATCCAGAAATCCATCTTTATCTGGCCACAGTCTGACCTTCACACGGGCCCAGGTGAGGAAGGAGATGAAAAAGATCAAGGCGAGGAAAGCCGGAGGGCCAGATGACATCAGTGCAAGGCTAATTAAGACTTGTGGGGACCAGCTGTGTGGTATAATTACATATATGTATAATATGAGCCTGAGGCAGGAAATAGTCCCTGAATTATGGAAATCTTCTTGTGTGGTACCAGTTCCAAAGAAACCCCACCCTATGGACCTCAACGACTACAGACCTGTGCACTGACATCCCACCTGATGAAGATCTTGGAGAGATTGGTTCTCACACATCTCCGCCCTCTAGTGAGCCCCGCTATGGACCCACTCCAGTTTGCTTATCGGCCGGGCATTGGGGTAGATGATGCCATCATCCATCTTCTGCACAGGGCTCTGTCTCACCTGGAGAAACCAGGGAACACAGTGAGAATAATGTTCTTTGACTTCTCCAGTGCTTTTAACACCATACAGCCCAGGTTATTGAGGGACAAGCTGGGCCTTGCTGGAGTGGACCACCACCTCTCCAACTGGATCCTAGACTACCTCACAAATCGACCTCAATACGTGAGAGCCCGAGACTGTGTGTCAGGTACAGTGATCTGTTACGGGGGCACCTCAGGGTACGGTTCTCGCCCCTTTCCTCTTCACACTGTCACTGCAGATTTTGGTGCAACTCATCCAGCTGCTACCTACAGAAGTATTCTGACGACTCTGCAATAGTGGGTCTCATCACAGATGATGATGACAGGGAGTACAGAGAACTGAACCGGGATTTTGTGGACTGGTGCCACCGGAACCACCTGAAGATTAACGCGGGGAAGACCAAGGAGATGGTGGTGGACTTCCGCGGCAGAGCCCTCCTAAACCAGTGGACATCCTGGGGACGGGCATCGAGATTGTGAACACCTATAAGTACCTGGGTTTGCTCCTTAATAATAAGCTGGACTGGGCAGATCATATGGAGGCCCTGTACAGGAAGGGCCCAGCGGCTCTACCTGCTTAGGAAGCTGAGAGCCTTTGGAATCCGGGGGGCCTTCTAGACTTTCTTCAACTCGGTGTGGCATCAGCCATCTTCTTTGGGTGGCCTGCTGGGGGAGCGTATATCAACCAGGGACAGAAATAAACTTGACAAGCTGATTAGAAGGGCCAGCTCTGTCCTGGGGGCCCACTGGACCCAGTGCGGTGGTGGGTGCGAGGATACTGTCCGTGGTGAGCTCCATGCAGAAGAAGAAGTCCCATCCCATGCATGAGACTGTGTCGCGCTGAGCGTCTGTCGTGCCGCTGCTCCCCCTAGGTGTGAGAGGAGCGCTATCGGGTCTTCCCCCCCCGCGGTGGCTGTCCCCCCGCCTGCGGAGATCATTCCCGGCTGAAATTCTCTCGCCTGTTACCCCCCCCGCCGCCCCGCGCGCTCGGCCCCCCGGCCTGTAGTGTTTTTTTTTTTTTGTTGGTTTTTTTTTTTTTTTTTTTGGGGGGGGGGGGGGGGGGGGGCCCCCCCCCCCCGCCCCCGGGGGGGGGTTTTTTTTTTTTTTTTTTTTTTGTGTTTTTAAAAAAACAGGGGGGGGGGAAGCGGGCGGGGGCGGCGGGGCCACGGCGGGGGGGGGGGGGGGGGGCCCCCCAGAGGGGGAGGAAAAGGAGAGGGGGGGGGGAAAAAGGGGGGGAGAAAAAAAAAAAAAGGGGGGGGGGTGTAGGGACTATACAGCAACTGTATCCGGGTCCAGGGAAGGACCCCAGGGGTGCAAGCAATTGAAAATTCTTCATCAGAAAGAGCAATAAAACTCCACAAGGAGCAAAGCCAAGGGGGCAAGAATAGTCCTAAACAGGTAACCCATCAGTTAGCTATAAAAGCCAGAGCATCCCACTGTAGGTCTATGGAAGAGGCTCAGGCCCGAGAAGCATCTGATATTCACTGGTACGTTGGAATTCCATCCAGTAGAACCAGGTCTTGTTAAAAGTTTTAACAGTGTCATGCAGGAAAGAGGTAAGGTTCTCCATACACATAATCTCATTGACCTTCAAAACCCAGAGGGAGAGGGTGGGGGGGTTCAGTTCGCTTCTAAAACTGCGGGATATATGCTAGAGCCGCGAGGACTAAAAATCGAAGCAAAGATCGCTTATAGAGATGCACCGGGGACTCGCAATGATGGAGGAGGAACAGAGTAGGGCCTAAATGGTGGGAAGTCTCAGTTACTTGAGAAATAATCCTCTTAACCCCGTCCCAGAGGGGGATAAAGCGCTACAAGACCAAAAAATGTGTAACATGGTGCCCTCCTCCACCCCACACCTCCAGCATATTGATGGGAACTGCGGGATAAGAGCATGCAATCTCGAGGGGACACAATACCACCGGCACATGAGTTTAAAACTGGCCCCTTGATAACACGAGCTGATCGATGTTTCATGTGTGAGACGGAATATGCTCTCTCTTTGGGCATGAGTGAGAGACAAATTAAGGTCAGCCTGCCACTTCAACATGAAATGAGGGACATCATCAGGTGGGGTTTCTATCAGGAGTTTGAAAATAGCAGCTAAGGAGTGCCGTAGGGGTCGGACACCCACACAAAACTGTTATAGAGACATATACTCGGTTCTGAATTCAATATATCTTTTCTTCACAGGGGGTTTAGTAGTCTGTACTGGGGTCTAGCCTTGCTGTAATGGAAATATGCTTTCAATATGCTGGTTTTCTGGTGAGCTTGTGTAAGATGGGGAAACAGCCCTCATGTTATGAATGACCTGTTTCTGTAAATAAGTTTATTTTTTTTTTATAAACTGACATTTGGTTGTTTGACTACAAGAGGCCACTGTTACCTCAGAAATGGGAAGGACTGTAATTCTGTAATTCCCTGGAGTAGTGACGTGGAGACCCTGTTCTGCAGAGGTAGAACTAGAAGGAGGAGCAGAGTGTGTGTGGCAGCCATCTTGGCAGTGTGCTTTGAGCTGTAGAAGAAGGAGGACTGGTGTGAGAAGGAGGATTCCTAAGGGATCAGAAGTATATCAAGGTGGCGCTGAAGCAGAGACTGTTCCAGGGTTTGCTCAGACAGCATCCTATGGAGAAGATTGCTATCAAGGACCCGGCTGAGAAGTGGCCCTGTCAGTGAGACCGCAGGTTTTCTGGATGAGCCCTGCTTTCAACTGTTCCAGACAAAGGATAAAGGTACCCAACAGGCCTGGGTCAGTAAGAGAAGTAATCGTGCACGCACTACATTACATTTTTGGCACCAAATTGCTTGGGACTGAGTAAGGGCCTGTAGTTAGATTAGTTAGGCATACTCATCTTCACAGGCCACACTACTGATGAATTCTCTACCTCTTCGGTAGTAAGGACTAGGACTCAGAGAATTCTATAGAATTGTAACTCTCAGAGAGGAGTTTCTAAGGAAGTCTGGAAGTGACGTTTTATGCAATTTCACATTTCTTTGGCTTGCAAGCTGACCTACTATTATATTTACTTGGTTGTACTTTGTTTGAGGGGAATAGGGGTATTTTGATAAGTTTGTAAGTTCTTGTGTTATACCCCCGGTGCCCCTATCACACTCACTGAATTGTTCCTGTGACTAGGGTGATAAAAAGGTAACAAGTGGCTGGTTAGTTGCAGCCTGCAGATAGGTAAAAGCTTGGAGTGCATTGGAGACACACATTAGAGGGTACCGCGCTGTACAACACCAGGGCCTCAGCTTACTGGCTGAGTGTATGTAAATATTTGGAAGTGTTCTTTTTGGTAAAGGGGTGTTACTACAATAAGTAAAATCTTGTTTTTACTAAATTGAGTTGGAGTCGCTTCCTTTGTTCGTGACTTCGCTGTATCCTGGGGAGCCCACCCCGGTACACGGCTTACAACTGTGATACACAACACCCAAGCTGAAAAAACAGAGAGAGAGCAGAAGTCTGAGCTAATGCGAAGGCAGCAAGTGTGTGTTAGACTACCTCAGAGTCCCTATAAGCACTGTAGCTGAACTGTAATCACAAATCATAACTCTGCCCCAATGAAGCTAATACAATGCAAAATCTAAGAAAATAAACAGCAGTTAGTCATTTTTTTACAGATACTGATTTGCGCATAATTTTAATTTGAAGACTGGACATTCACTTTAAAGGGAGTCTATCATTTGATTTAGCCAAATTATTCACTACGCCAGCAGCAGCAATCCTCAGTACGGCGCATGCAAATCCCGCACATGCGCTGTACTCTAGGCCCGAGTACCCGAAGCAAGGAATAAAAAGAGTAGGATGTGTTACAGCAGGAGGAGGTGTAATACTGGGGATGATGGTGCTGTGCTCGGAGAACAGGGGGAACGCCCCCTGTGCTTCGTGCACAGAATTTGCATATAAGAATAAAGTGTTTATTCAAAAACAGCGTTGAAGAACAGATAAAGAAAGGTATTTTTATTTTATTTTGCTTACTTGTATAGTGCCATCATATTCCGCAGCGCTTTTCAGATATTGTCAGTCACTGTCCCATATAAGGCTCACAATCTACATTCCCTATCAGTATGTCTTTGGAGTGTGGGAGGAAACCGGAGTACCCGGAGGAAACCCATGCAAGCACGGGGAAAACATACAAACTCCTAGCAGATGATGTCCTTGGCAGTATTTAAACCCAGGACTCCAGTGCTGCAAGGCTGCAGTACTAACCGCTGGGTCTTTCTACAGGCTATTACAACATGTCGTTAGGGAAATTTGACTAAATCAAATGATAGACTCCCTTTACATGGTTACTGTTGTTTCAAATGACTTATACTTTATTTACCTAAAATTATGTTTTTGTACTGAAAAATTGTTACAAAGTACTGTTCACAGTGTCTCGCTTCCCTTTATCTTACTCTCCATTGTCTGTTGTTGAGTGAAATCTGTCTCTACCGTGTTTCCCCGAAAATAAGACACCCCCCGAAAGTAAGACATAGGAGAGGTTTTGTAGAATTGCCCAATATAAGGCATCCCCCGAAAGTAAGACGTACCGTAGGAGACGTTTCGTTTCGCAGCATTCCCGAACAGAACATACCGGTACGGTATATGGTATACCGTAATACTGCTGTCGTCCCCTACCTTCACCATTCAGCATCCTGAGCCTGTTGCTTTCCTTGTTGTCCCCCTTTGTCCCGCTGCCGTTATCCTGTACGATGTCCCTGCTGCGTTGTACCGCATGAGTGTGCAGTGGTGAGCGTTCTCCTGGTGTCGGGAAGCAGAGCCTGTCCTTGCTGCGCGACTCTGCGGAATGATTCTGCTGGGGACGTCACTTTGCGTCGCGACGCTGGCCCGCATCACGTGACGCCGGCCTGGTCCAGCATTGAAGAAGGCCGAAGCAGCAGAGAGTGGACCGGATCGAGGAACAGGTAAGCAACGTTGTTTTTTTATGTTTCTATCCTCCCCTGGGTCTCCGATCATTATACTCTGGGGTCTGAAAAGACCCCAGAGTATAATAATTGTTCATGGGTGGTCCACAATAGGACATACCGGTATAATACTGTGTGCAGGGGCCACTATAGGACATGATACTGTGGCATCCCAGAGCTGGCTATGGCTGGGCTGAGGGTGATCTCTGTGCATTGTATTATTTCCTGTTGCTTCATAGCCTGTGTGACATAGCAGGGGGTCCTGAGTCTCACACAACACAGCGCCACCTAGTGAGCCTCACACATGCATTACACCTCCCATAGGATTGAATAGTAACCAAATGTCCAATGGGAGGACATCGCCTGGGAAAAGGGGAGGAGTCAGCTGATCACTGGGTCCCCATGGTAACACCCCTGCAGGAAGGTCCTGCGTGTGAGGAGTTAGAAGTGTGGAGTGTTAGGAGGAGGAGGTGAGGAGATAAGTGTGATGTCCTGTGAAGAAAGCAGTGAGTTTAGTGCAGGAATCTCAAGTCCTAGACAGGCCCAGGAAGGTTGGAGAGCTGACATACTCCAGCTATTCAGAAGATCCTGTCCCCTGTCTGCCTAGCCATCGCCCTGAAGGAAGTCAAGCATCATTATCTTGTCAGCCTGAGACTGTGGAGAGAACATTCTGGAACACGTGCTCCATAGCAAGTATCACAGGATCCAGGGGCCAAGGCCAGACCTGTGGAATATCCTGCCACCCTGACTATTGCACCCCGAAACTCTGAGCTATCAGGACCACATAACGTGAGTGGGGAATATTATGTACTAGTATCATGGTGGGCATCCTCCTATGAGCCAAATAGGAGCCCAGACGCACCTTAGGGCTGTAACACTGAAGTATAAGGGGCTAGGAACACCTTTCATCAAGTCTACCCTGCACCCCAGGACTTTGCTGTGTCACCAGGCGTACCCCGTTGTTTTGTATTGAAGAAACTGTTTAAGCATTTGTGCCTCCACACCCATGGAAGTAAAAGGTCAACTTTACAACCGTTTCTGTGTCTGACTCTGCACCGACAACATCAGGGCGCCCCAAACACCACCAGTCGGCACAGTATAGGGGAAGCGCCCCGGGGGAACAATCACCACCAACATTTGTGCAGCCCCCTCATCACCGGTATCAGTGGTGGTAACGTGGGACAGCACCAGCGCTGCGCCCTCGTGCCCAGAGATCGTGACAAGTCTGCGCTGTTTGCACCCCGCAATCCCAACTGCAGCGTTACCTTCCATCTGGTCACCGCAATACTGTGTGCAGGGGCCACTATGGGAGATGATACTGTGTGCAGGGGCCACTATGGGAGATGAACGTGTGCAGGGGCCACTATGGGGAATGATACTGTGTGCAGGGGCCACTATGGGGAATGATACTGTGTGCAGGGGCCACTATGGGGAATGACACTGTGTGCAGGGGCCACTATGGGACATGATACTGTGTGCAGGGAAATTAATGGTTTGGATTGTTATGATGATGTCCTAGAAGATGATGACATAACTGTCATTGAATAAATTTTACTTTCTATGCATACTATAAATATTGGTAAATGTACCATACTGTTAATTGTTGTTTATGGAAATAATGGTATGGTAGTAAGAAATTCTT
Source organism: Leptodactylus fallax (assembly GCA_947044405.1). Taxonomy (NCBI): domain Eukaryota; kingdom Metazoa; phylum Chordata; class Amphibia; order Anura; family Leptodactylidae; genus Leptodactylus; species Leptodactylus fallax. The sequence goes on along the minus strand of CAMRHE010000022.1, from coordinate 3,755,579 downwards.
GATAGGATTCACAGTTTGTCTGGTTATGCTGGTTTGTGATGACAACTACTGTACAGTACCGTATATAATAAATGTTAATTTTTTTGTTCAGCAATAAATGTGAATTCTTCTTCATTAAAAAAAAAAATAAGACATCCCCTGAAAATAAGACACAGCACATCTTTGGGAGCAAAAATTAATATAAGACGCTGTCTTATTTTCGGGGAAACAGGGTAGCAGCAGAGACACTGAGATAGATTACACGAAATAAGAATGGGGCTTTGCTTTGATAGCCACAAGAACTCACCCCTTCTGCACGAGCCCTCTCTCATCAGAATACATAGTTTTTAATCTAAACTAAACCCTTTTCTATCCCATGACTGAGTTTTGGCTTTACAGCATTGTCTCACAATTTCCATACATGAGATAATAATGCTTCTTCAGTGTACCCCTCATTGTGGCCCCCTCAATATAATGTCCACCTCATTTTGATCCCCAAAGTATAATGTCCCACTCTATGTGCCCCCCACAATACCGTGTCTCCCTCCATGTGGCCCCCACATTATAATGTCCCCTCCGTATCCCCTGAACAAAGCATTGTGGCAAAATGCGCATTGGGGTGCAGTACTGTGGTCTCCCTTCTCTTTCTCCCTTGTATAGTCATCAATTGTTGCACCAGGTTACATTTCATGTGAAACACAGTGTTACCAGTGTTGATGGTAAGTAATCATATTGTGTATTATGATGCAAGCCATTATGTATATAGGAGAATTCTTGGCTATGGGGTATTGATTATATATATATAACATATTTTGATTTTCCAATATTTGATCGAAGGTCAGTGGAAAAATAATAGAGTAAAATATAACTTTTATTGTGGCCAATAAAATGCTATGTGTGGGGCCACTGTGGAGCATATTATAATGTGTGGGGCCACTGTGGAGCATATTATGATGTGTGGGGGCCTATGTGCAGCATATTATACTGTGTGGGGGCTACTGTGCAGCATTATACTGTGTGGGAGCCACCATGGAGGATATTATACTGTGTGGGGCTACTGTGAAGCATATTGTACTGTGTGGGGGACACTTTGGAGCATTATAATCTGTGGTGGCCATGTGGAGCATATTATACTGTGTGGGGTCTACGGTGAAGCATATTACACTGTGTGGGGCCCCTTAATTATTTACATAACACCCCATCTATTTTATAGCAGACATGTGATATTATTACAGGCTGTAATTACATTGCACGGTCACAATAAAACAGATCTATGCAATGTAAATAGCAAAGGGGTGAAGGTGGTCGCAAAAGCACCACAGTCCCTTCAAACAGTTGATCAGCAGGGACTCTGGGTGTTAGACCCTTACTGATCTCTTAGATCTCTTAGACTGTTGGCACCCCGCAGATCAGATGTTTACCAAAACACGCAGCTCCCAGTATTGTTTCCATGCTGCTCACTCACCATATTCTTGATAACCGCAGTTGTGGGTACTATAGTTGTATGGGCCACGTTAATGTTAACAATTCCAGGAGCCACACTGCTTGCTTGCCATACATAGTGTAGAGGTGGGTTTACATAGTGCAGTGGTGCACATTGTATGGCAGGTGAGCAGCATGGCATTGTTATTACCTGTAGCCACGTTGTGTCAGTACAGCTGATCTGCAGGGGTCCTGGCGGTGGGCCCCTAGAAACAATTCCACTGGTGGACCCTAGACATCCTAGTCCGACACTGGTTATGCTTTAGGTTGACAACGTGTGTATTTTTATCAATATCTGATTAGGTTAGTTTGAGAGGCCAATTCTGTGAAGAATAGTGTGACCAAACATAAAAACTGCATATAAACCTTTCAGCATAAGATAGATCAGACACTGCTGTAATACTGACTTGTTCTATTATTGCATTTGATGTTAATTGAAGTGGGGTCACCGAGTCTAAAGGGTAAAATCCTAGACTTAATGTACATTTTTGTAGCTATTAGCAGCTGCTGAGAGATGTCATTGATTTTGGAATGTACACGAGCATATCTCTAGATGAACAGTAATAACTCAGAATATGAGGCATGACAATGTTCAATAAATCAGTAAAACAGTAACCATAATCATAATCTGTCCGAACATGAATGGCTGCCTTATCAGCATGTATTGAATCGTATTGCATAACCAAAGATCACATTGTTTTACTAAAATAAACTAAATTAAACGATTTTTGAATCAATGCATTAATGGCATGCATATTGGCCATTTAACTGCAAGACATGAAGGTGCATCGTCTCTGACCCTGACACCAATTGCAAACGTCTAACCAAGAAGTCTGATTGCTTCGTAGAAAGAGATATATCCACTGGAACTGATATCACGGCTATCATCCATGAGCCCAAGATCATGGCTATTGGAAAATACACAAAAACGTATCCCTTTTGTCCAGAAGTACCATCCGTTCTCCCCCAAACACAACCATATTGTGAAAAGACACTGGCCTACATTACATGGAGCCTTTCCAGAGGTAGAGGACTTTCACAATCCTCCCTCATCTTCTACAAGAAGGATAACAATGTCAGAGATACATTGGTTAGAGCCGACATCGGGACCCTTTGTCACATCCCAAGGCAAACTTTCCTAGCCACCACAAGGAAGGGTACCTTTCCATGCCTCCACTGTGTCCAGTGCTCAACAGTTATATGTGGAGATCACTTCCTCTATCCATGTACAGAACACCGATTCCCCATAAGAGACTTTTTTACCTGTAAGTCATCCTTAGTAGTCTATTTGATTAAGTGTCTGTGCAGTCTCGTATATGTTGGGGAAACCTCCCGACATATACAAGACCGCATGGGGGCGTGGCCTGGCTATGGAGGAGTGAGGTTGTGTTTCCCTCAGCTCCTTCTCTGGCTTACCTGGACCGATGCTGATCCAGCTGACCGGATCACTTTCTGCCCCCGGAACGATGGGCAAGTCCCGGCGGTTACCCTCCGGATCCTCTTCAACCCCTCCTGGGGCCTCCACGGAGTCCACCATGGCCAAATACTTGCGGGGCCCGGCCGCTCCCGGCCTACAACAGGTGTCCTCTAAGATGGCGCCCGATGTTGCCGCCTCTTCAAGCGGCACCTCCGCAAACTCACAGCCGGCGGCCGCAGCAGCTCCAGAGATAGAGGCGCCTCGGCCCCTACCAACGACTTGGGCCTGCTCCATCAGCCCCCCGGAGCCTTGGATCTTGCGGGAGTCTGAGCTCCGCTCAGCTCCTGCTTCCCCGCTGTCAATCACCGCGGGGCAGGACTGGCCGTCGCTACCGTCGTCCCCCGCATCCTCTGGACACCAGCGCTCCACTGCCACCAATGTACCGCTGCAGCGCTCTCTCCTGGACCCAGCAAGAGGTAGGGAGACATCTACTCTGCCCTGGCTACATCATCATTGGGCGCCCCTGCCACCTGTAGTCCCTGCCCGGTTTCCACTACGGCCCCTCTGAGCCAGTTATCGGCCTCAGCAGCCCCGTACCTGCCTCATGTTCCTCTGTTAACAACTCCTGTCACAGCCCCCGCCACTGCTGGTCAGAGTGCGGGAGACCTCACTGGGACTATTGCAACCTGTGCTCCTTCTTTCTCTGGTGCTTCCTCCGACACCCTGGCTGAACTGCGTCAACTGAGCGCCCACCTATGTGCCATCCCTACAAAGTCTGACATGGAAGAATATGTGGCGCATCTGGAGCAGTCATACAAAACAGAACTGTCAGCCGTCCGTGCCACGGTACAATCACTGGAGGGAAGAGTGGATACCCTGGAGGCCTCCGCCGCTTCGTTTTCTACCCAGTTATCTACCCATGACTCCATATTGCTGTCACATACTCACCAATTACACCATCTGACAGATCTCATGGACGACCTCGAGAACAGGAACAGACGGAATAACATCAGGGTACGGGGCCTCCCTGAAGTCATTGAACCCCAGCAATTGGACGCCACTCTACATGGTATCTTTAACTCCCTCCTGGGGGTCCCTCCTGACTCCCCACTCGAGTTGGACGGGGCGCACCGCTCTTTGGGCCCACGCCCCCTGGACTCTGCTAACCCTAGAGACGTTATCTGCCGGGTGCACAGATACCAACTCAAGGAGGCCATTATGCGGAAGGCCAGGGACACCCGCCAAGTTGTTTTCCAGGATGCCCCCATCAGCTTGCTCCCGGACCTGTCCAGACTCACTCTTGCTAGACTGCGTGCCTTGAAGCCTCTTCTGGACCTTTTGATCCATCACCAGATCCCGTACTCCTGGGGATTCCCCTTCCGCCTGCAGGTCCGGCGGGATGGCCGCATCATCTTCCTGTCTCGTCCAGACGATGTTCCTACCTTCACAGCTGCTCTTGGTCTTCCTACGGTACAGATCTTGGACTGGCCACTGCTACCTGGCTCCTCAGAATCAGTTCAACCAGCACAGTCTCAGCGCCGTTCCAGACGGCGCCGATGCGACCGAGCTTCCACACCTACAGCGCTGACACGGGACCATCAAGCCCTTCCAACTTGAACACTGAACTGTTCCCTTCGCCTGCCAGTGAGAAAGCCTCTACGCAACCCCTTGGGGTTCTCGGCCGCCCCCTTGAGGGGCAGTGAGTACTGTTATTATCTCTCCTTCCTTTTTCTTTTCCCTCCCCCCCCCTTTTTTTTTTTTTTCCTTTCTCCTTCTCTCACCCTTCCTTCCCTTCTCCCATCTTTTCTTCTTTTTTCATTTTTGTTTATGTATATCGTTTTTCCCGGTCAGCCTATTTTGTTATTGCAGTTATCTTTACAGTGGCGAGGCCCGGGGTTCTGGGGGGAAGAGCAGCTCCTTTTTGGAAAGCTTGTTCCCCACCGGGGTCTCCGTGCTACTGTGTAGCACGTGTTTTGGCATTGTTTGCCTTTTCCCCACCTGGTTTGGTGGTGGTTCACCCCACCACCTTACTGTTTAGTCAGTTAAGATTTTGTTTCATAGCTGTGTTAATTTGTGATAGTTTGCGTTAGTTTTTCCTTTACCTAAGTGTGTCTCCCCTCCCCATCCCTGTCTAACTATGTCTACCTTTAATATTTGCACACTGAATGTACGAGGACTTAACATCCCACAAAAACGCGGCCAGATTTTGTACCAACTTCACAAGAAGCATTCTCATATTCTTATTCTACAGGAGACTCTTTCTTTTCTTGATCTGGGGTTGCTTTGTTTTTCTGTTGGTGCAGTGTCTGGCTGCTCTTCATTACTAAATTCCCCCTTCTGTTCCTTCTCCTACCCCCTCCCACCTGTGTCCCCCCCTGTCCTTGTCGTGTCCTTGGTCTCATAAGTCTCGTACACCTGTGTACTCCTTTTGGTCCCCCCCCTCTTGTTGTTTGTCCTAATTTACTGTTAGGTGGGTGGCCCTGTGGTTGCTCTCTACAGTTGACTTTCTAGTTTTTTCAGCTATCACCCACCTAAAGTTATAGTCATTTTAGTTGCCATTGTGTTATTTATCCCTGATTCTGTTGTGGTGGGCTGCGTTGGCCTTTTTGCCCAAACTTTTACTACGGTGCTTTCTCCATAAATCAGGTGGCCTGCGTGCCCCCCCCCCCCTGTTATTGTTGTAACTGATATTGATGCCATAGCATTGTACCCCCTTCCCTTTTTTTCTTTCTGTTCTTATTGAAAATTTTTTAATAAATTTGATTAAACATATACAAGACCGCATATCTAAACACATATCTACAATTAGGAATGGCATTATCACTCTTCCCATTCCTGCCCACTTCAGTCAATACAGAGATAACGTATCACAACTGCGTTTTCAAATAATAGAACACGTTCCACAACCGAGACAAGGTGGCAATCGCTTCTCCTTATTAACAAAGAGGGAGGTCTATTATCTTCTTTTGTATATAAATACTAGCAGAAGGACTCAACTTCGCATGGATATATTTAATTTTTTGTTTGTGTAGTGGCCCCATAAGAATTGGCCAGTTTTGCACTTGACATCCAGTATGGCAGTCCAGTATATGTACAGTCTATTTATGACTGTGTTGTTATGGAAACCTGGTAAATTAAATGTGAAGTTATATTGATACACGTCATATGACTGAATATTTAAGGAACTGCGAACTGCTATTGACTCATACAGGTCATAAATAGCTTGGTTGCTATGGAAACCTGGTGTAAAGCTGTGTGTATGTCAAGACTGAAGAACCTGCGATTTTCCATTGGTCCATAAGCGTCATGTGTATCTCAGATTGGATATCAGTGAAAAACCTACGATCGGTTGTTATGGAAAACCTGGAGTAAAGCTGTGTGTTTGTGACCTTGTGTAAAAGTGGAAGAGTGAAGTAATCAGGCGATACCTTTTAGAGATTAACTGAGTATAAGCGGCAGCCATTAACAGAGACAGTCTGCTCACATATAAAGAGACCCAGAAAGAAGCCCGAGTGCCCCTAGTTGTCACTTACAACTGACAGTTGGAGATCCTACGAAGGATTGCCAAGGAGCTCCAACCTGTGCTACATAGGGACAACAGACTCAAGGACATATTTCCAGTTCCCCCTCTCCTTTCCTTTTGGCAACCACCAAACCTATGGCATATTATTGTCCGGAGTGCCCTGAAGGCCCCAACTGAAAATGGCACCTCATCTTACCTGCAAAATAGGTGCATGACCTGCAAGCACATCCACACCACTGACAGTGTACCTATCACACAGTCACAACAGGTGCACAGAATTAGGGGGACATTTTCCTGCAGGTCTTCCAATGTGTTGTATCTCATAATGTGTGTGCAATGTCACACCACAGTCCTCTATGTGGGGGAAAAGGGGCAGAGACTTAGCGCATGAACTCACACAGATCCACAATTAATAACAGCAGAACAGATCTCCCAGTGGCCGCACATTTCTCCGGAGAAGACCACTCTATTGAAGATTTGCAGGTTGTGGTTTTAATGGGACATTTTAAGACGCAGAGGGAGAGGAAATAATGGGAATATAAGTTAATGCAAAAATTTCAAACTCTGCAATTTGGACTTAATATTCATACCAGTTTCATGTCACACTATGTATGAACTGTGAGGGTCACAAATCACCACGTGACAGCAAACAGATAGCAAGAATTAGTGATTCCCCCCGTCACGCACCACAACTTTCCAGATTGTTTATTTTTTGACCGAATGTAAATAACTTCTCTACTTAGATTGCATTTTGTTTTTTTTTTTTTAAAGATTTTAAGATCCTTTGAAGGTCTATGTCTTTAGGGTATAAAAAATCTGTGGATCAGTTCTTGTATAACACCATGTTTGATGAAGGGAGCTAGTACTTCCGAAAGTTTACCATTAAATATACTCACTTAGCCTCTAAAAGGTATCGCCTGATTACTTCGCTCTTCCACTACTTTCAATGGCTAACACGGTACAACTTTATACTACTATCAACCTGTGTAACAGTGTCATCCACAGCACCCTGCCCCTTTAAAGCTGACCTACAGCAGTGAAGAAAAATGACTGGGTTGTTATGGAAACATGGAATGCAGCTGTGTGCATGTGGCTGACAATGCCTTGTCAGATTGGAGACTGGCTTGGGTCCGCTGAGAGTTTTCATTAGCTCGAACAGCAGCCATGCATTTTGCTGCAGGAGGCATGAGTAGTTTAAAAACTTTATAAGAATGCTGACATCCAGTATGGCAGCACAATCAGTTGTGTAAAATCCGGGGTAGCAGCGGTAGCGGCTGCCACAGGGCCCGGGACATTAGGAGGTCTGGTGTAAAGCTGTGTGTATGTCAAGACTGAACCTGCGATTTTCCATTGGTCCATAAGTGTCATGTGATCATGTGCATCTCAGTTTGGATATCAGTGAAAAACCTGCGATCGGTTGTTATGGAAAACCTGGAGTAAAGCTGTGTGTATGTGACCTACTACTGTGACCACTACTTTCAATGGCTAACACGGTACAACTTTATACTACTATCAACCTGTGTAACAGTGTCATCCACAGCACCCTGCCCCTTTAAAGCTGACCTACAGCAGTGAAGAAAAATGACTGGGTTGTTATGGAAACATGGAATGCAGCTGTGTGCATGTGGCTGACAATGCCTTGTCAGATTGGAGACTGGCTTGGGTCCGCTGAGAGTTTTCATTAGCTCGAACAGCAGCCATGCATTTTGCTGCAGGAGGCATGAGTAGTTTAAAAACTTTATAAGAATGCTGACATCCAGTATGGCAGCACAATCAGTTGTGTAAAATCCGGGGTAGCAGCGGTAGCGGCTGCCACAGGGCCCGGGACATTAGGAGGTCTGGCAGGCCCCTGATGGGTTTTTTTTAACCCCTTAAGGACCCGGCCATTTTTCGTTTTTGCATTTTCGTTTTTCCCTCCCCACATTCCAAGTTCACAGTTCACAGAGTCACATGATGGCTTATTGTTTGCAAAACAAATTGTACTTTGTAATGGCACCATTCAATATGCTGTGCAATGTACTGGGAAGCTGGAAAAAAATTCAGAATGAGTTGCAATTGGAGAAAAACTGCATTTGCGCAAATTTCATATTGGGTTAATTAACTATTTGTAATGTTTTGATACCTTTTAAAAAATTAAAAACTTTGAAAAATAGAAAAAAAATTTTTGTGTCGCCATATTGTGACACCTGTAACTTTTTCATATTTATATGTATGGAGCTGGGTAAGGTGTCTTTTTATGTGGGACAAGATGACGTTTTTACTGATATCATTTGGGGAAAGATCTAATGGTTTGATCACTTTTTATTACATTTTTTATAGGAGGCAAAGTGTTGAAAAAAAAGCTATTTGGCTATTTTGATTTTTTTTCGCCGCTATGCCGTTCACCGTATGGGATAAATATTTAAATATTTTAATAGTTCGGGCATTTTGAAATGCGGGGATACCAAATGTGTTTATGCTTACTTTTGTTTATTTACTTATATCTGATCTAGGGAAAGGGGGGTGATTTGAACTTTCGTGTTTTTTTTTTATTTTTTTTTTTTATACTTTTAAAAACTTTTTTGTCTTCTTTTACTTTTATGATCAGACTTTTATGATCAGTGAATATCAAAATGCCTAGCTCTCTATTTCACGCTGCCTCTGGCAGCGTGCAATAGATCTAATTCAATGACAAGCCTGGGAGCCTTCAATAGGCTCCCGGCTGTCATGGCAACTGATCGGTGAAAAATGGCAGCGCCGGTGGCACCTGCGCAGTTTAGACGCCGTGGTCCCGTTTGACCGCGGTGTCTAAATGGTTAACAGCACCGATGAAGGCACCGATTGCTGCTGTTAGCGACGGGTCCTGGCTGTATTATACAGCTGGCATCCGCCCTGTATGGAGAGAGCTCAGCTCCTGAGCCCTTTCCATATATCCCAATGTCACCAATGACGTACAGGTACAGTACGTCATTGGACGTTAAGGGGTTTATAGGCCATTACCTTCTGGTGTAATGCCAGCAGGTAACGAGCCCTATTTATTTACTGATCCCCGCTCCTGCTCACGGCCGCCTGCGCTTCACCTTCTGTGGAGGCGGCTGAGAGCAGGAGCAGGGATCGGTACGTAAGGCTGTGGGCCGCAAACCCCACAAACACTGCTATCATTATACGCTGGGGTCTTTTCAGCGGCTTCGCACGGGTATATTTCATTTTTTGTTTGTGTGGTGACCCCATAAGAATTGGCCAGTTTTACACTTCACATCCAGTATGGCAGTCCAGTATAGGTACAGTCTATTTATTGCTGTGTTGCTATGGAAACCTGGTAAATGAGATGTGAATTTATATTGGCTGATACACGTCATATGACTGAATATTTAAAGACCTGCGAACTGCTATTGACTCATACAGGTCATAAATAGCTTGGTTGCTATGGAAACCTGGTGTAAAGCTGTGTGTATGTCAAGGCTGAAGAACCTGTGATTTTCCATTGGTCCATAAGCGTCATGTGATCATGTGTATCTCAGTTTGGATATTAGTGAAAGACCTGCGATCGGTTGTTATGGAAAACCTGGAGTAAAGCTGTGTGTATGTGACCTTGTGTAACAGTGTCCTCCACAGTGCCCTGCCCCTTTAAAGCTGACCTACAGCAGTGAAGAAAAATGGCTGGGTTGTTATGGATACATGGAGTACAGCTGTGTGCATGTGGCTGACAAAGCCTTGTCAGATTGGAGACGGACTTGGGTCTGCTGGGTTGTTTCAGCAGCTCGCTGTTGTCTGTGACATATCTTGTCAGATTAGAGACAGGCTTGGGTCTGCTGAGAGTTTTCATTAGCTTGTGCAGCAGCCATGCGTTTTGCTGCAGGGGGCATGAGTAGTTTAAAAACGTTTCAATTTATAAGAATGCTGAAATCCAGTATGGCAGTCCAGTCAGTGGCGTAAATACCGGGGCAGCAGTGGTAGCGGCTGCCACAGGGCCTGGGACATTAGGGGTCCCAGCGGGCCCTTGATGTGTTTTTTTTTTTTTTTTAATAGGCCGTTACCTATTTACCTTACCAATCCCCGCTCCTGCTCATGGCCGCCTGCGCTTCACCTTCTACAGAGGCAGCTTTGAGCAGGAGCGGGCGGGGATCAGTAAGTAAGGCCTGTGGGCCATGAACCCCACAAACACTGCTATCATTATACTCTGGGGTCTTTTCAGCAGGCTTCGGGCATCCTTGGTGATGTCTCAGACGTCGGTGGGCCATTATGCATCATTATGCGTTGCGATGCATGCCTGGCTCACGTGACATTTGGTCCAACATTGAAGAGGTAGCGGGGAGTGCGCATAATACTATATGAAGGGGCCACTATGATACTGTGTGCAGGGGCCACTATGGGCAGAATACTGTGTGCAGGAATGCAGTTTGTGCGGGGTGGGGGGGGGGGGTTGCCAAGTGTGGTCCCATGTCAAATGTTCGCCTTGGGGCCCAGCCATTCCTAGTTACGTCACTTTGTCCAGTATAGGTACAGTCTATTTATGGCTGTGTTGTTATGGAAACCTGGTAAATTAAATGTGAACTTATATTGGCTGATACACGTGATATGACTGAATATTTAAGGACCTGCGAACTGCTATTGACTAATTCAGGTCAAAAATAGCTTGGTTGCTATGGAAACCTGTGTGCCTGAGGAGAGTAAGCGCCTGCGAGCTCTTATTGGCTGATAAGGGACATGCGACTGTGTGTATGGCAGTTGGAATATGAGTGAAAGACTTGCAGGCTTGTATTACCTAATGTTAGTCATTTTTTGGGAATACTGTATCTCAGGAACGGTACGTCCAAGAGATCTGAGACCCAGTCTATAATATTCCCGGACACCTGATGTACATGTGTGCCAAATTTGGTGAGGATCGGTCCAGTCGTTTGGTCGCGCATAAAGAACAGACAGACAGACAGACAGACAGACAGGAACTCATTTTTATATATATAAGAGACTAGAGGAAAGACCCGGCTTCGCACGGGTATATTTCATTTTTTTGTTTGTGTAGTGACCCCATAAGAATTGGCCAGTTTTGCACTTGACATCCAGTATGGCAGTCCAGTATAGGTATAGTCTATTTATAGCTGTGTTGCTATGGAAACCTGGTAAATGAAATGTGAACTTACATTGGCTAATACACGTCATATGACTGAATATTTAAGGACCTGCGAACTGCTATTGACTCATACAGGACATAAATAGCTTGGTTGCTATGGAAACCTGGTGTAAAGCTGTGTGTATGTCAAGACTGAACCTGCGATTTTCCATTGGTCCATAAGTGTCATGTGATCATGTGCATCTCAGTTTGGATATCAGTGAAAAACCTGCGATTGGTTGTTATGGAAAACCTGGAGTAAAGCTGTGTGTATGTGACCTTGTGTAACAGTGTCATCCACAGCGCCCTGCCCCTTTAAAGCTGACCTACAGCAGTGAAGAAAAATGGCTGGGTTGTTATTGAAACCTGGAGTGCAGCTGTGTGCATGTGGCTGACAATGCTTTGTCAGATTGGAGACGGGCTTGGGTCTGCTGGGGAGTTTCAGCAGCTCGCTGTTGTCTGTAACGTACCTTATCAGATTGGAGACAGGCTTGGGTCTGCTGAGAGTTTTCATTAGCTTGAGCAGCAGCCATGCGTTTTGCTGCAGGGGACATGAGTAGTTTAAAAAACATTTCAATTTATAAGAATGCTGAAATACAGTATGGCAGTCCAGTCAGTGGCGTAAATACCGGTTTAGCAGTGGTAGCAGCTGCCACAGGGCCCGGGACATTAGGGGACCCGGCGGGCCTCTGATGTTTTTTTTTTTTTTTTTTTAACACCAGCAGGTAACGGGCCCTATTTACTTACCGATCCCCACTCCTGCTCACGGCCGCCTGCACTTCACCTTCTGCAGAGGCGGCTGTGAGCAGAAGCAGGGATTGGTAAGTAAGGCCTGTGGGCCGTGAACCCCACAAACACTGCTATCATTATACTCTGGGGTCTTTTCAGCAGGCTTCGGGCCTCCTTGGTGGCGTCCCAGATGTCGGTGGGCCAGTCCGACGTCATTATGCGTTGCGATACATGCCTGGCTCACGTGACATCTGGTCCAACATTGAAGAAGTAGCGGGAAGTGCGCATAATACTATATGAAGGAGCCACTATGATACTGTGTGCAGGGGCCACTATGGGGCAGAATACTGTGTGCAAGGGCCACTATGGGGCCTAATAGTGTATGCAGGGGCCACTATGGGGCATAATAGTCTGTGCAGAAATGCAGTTTGTGCGTGGGGGGGTTGCCGGGGGGGGGTCCCATGTCAAATGTTCGCCTTGGGGCCCTGCCATTGCTAGTTACGCCACTGAGTCCAGTTTAGGTACAGTCTATTTATGGCTGTGTTGTTATGGAAACCTGGTAAATTAAATGTGAACTTATACTGGTTGATACATGTGATATGACTGAATATTTAAGGTCCTGTGAACTGCTATTCACTAATACAGGTCATACATAGCTTGGTTGCTATGGAAACCTGTGTGCCTGAGGAGAGTTAGCGCCTGCGAGCTGTTATTGGCTGATAAGGGACATGTGACCGTGTGTATGGCAGTTGGAATATGAGTGAAAGACTTGCAGGCTTGTATAGACTAATGCTGGTCATTTTTTGGGGATACTGTACCTCAGGAACGGTACGTCCAAGAGAGCTGAGACCCAGTCTATAATATTCCCGGACACCTGATGTACATGTGTGCCAAATTTGGTGAGGATCGGTCCAGTCGTTTGGTCACGCATAAAGAACAGACAGACAGACAGACAGGAACTCATTTTTATATATATAAGAGACTAGAGGAAGGACCCGGCTTCGCACGGGTATATTTCATTTTTTGTTTGTGTAGTGACCCCATAAGAATTGGCCAGTTTTGCACTTGACATCCAGTATGGCAGTCCAGTATAGGTATAGTCTATTTATGGCTGTGTTGCTATGGAAACCTGGTAAATGAAATGTGAACTTACATTGGCTAATACACGTCATATGACTGAATATTTAAGGACCTGCGAACTGCTATTGACTCATACAGGACATAAATAGCTTGGTTGCTATGGAAACCTGGTGTAAAGCTGTGTGTATGTCAAGACTGAACCTGCGATTTTCCATTGGTACATAAGTGTCATGTGATCATGTGCATCTCAGTTTGCATATCAGTGAAAAACCCGCGATCGGTTGTTATGGAAAACCTGGAGTAAAGCTGTGAGTATGTGACCTTGTGTAACAGTGTCATCCACAGCGCCCTGCCCCTTTAAAGCTGACCTACAGCAGTGAAGAAAAATGGCTGGGTTGTTATTGAAACCTGGAGTGCAGCTGTGTACATGTGGCTGACAATGCTTTGTCAGATTGGAGACGGGCTTGGGTCTGCTGGGGAGTTTCAGCAGCTCGCTGTTGTCTGTAACATACCTTATCAGATTGGAGACAGGCTTGGATCTGCTGAGAGTTTTCATTAGCTCAAGCAGCAGCCATGCGTTTTGCTGCAGGGGACATGAGTAGTTTAAAAAACGTTTCAATTTATAAGAATGCTGAAATACAGTATGGCAGTCCAATCAGTGGCGTAAATACCGGTTTAGCAGTGGTAGCAGCTGCCACAGGGCCCGGGACATTAGGGGACCCGGCGGGCCTCTGATGTTTTTTTTTTTTTTAACACCAGCAGGTAACGGGCCCTATTTACTTACCGATCCCCACTCCTGCTCACGGCTGCCTGCACTTCACCTTCTGCAGAGGTGGCTGTGAGCAGGATCGGGGATTGGTAAGTAAGGCCTGTGGGCCGTGAACCCCACAAACACTGCTATCATTATACTCTGGGGTCTTTTCAGCAGGCTTCGGGCCTCCTTGGTGTCGTCCCAGATGTCGGTGGGCCAGTCCGACATCATTATGCGTTGCGATACATGCCTGGCTCACGTGACCTCTGGTCCAACATTGAAGAAGTAGCGGGAAGTGCGCATAATACTATATGAAGGAGTCACTATGATACTGTGTGCAGGGGCCACTATGGAGCAGAATACTGTGTGCAAGGGCCACTATGGGGCCTAATAGTGTATGCAGGGGCCACTATAGGGCATAATAGTGTGTGCAGAAATGCAGTTTGTGCGTGGGGGGGTTGCCGGGGGGGGTCCCATGTCAAATGTTCGCCTTGGGGCCCTGCCATTGCTAGTTACACCACTGAGTCCAGTATACAGTAGGTACAGTCTATTTATGGCTGTGTTGTTATGGAAACCTGGTAAATTAAATGTGAACTTATATTGGCTGATACACATGATATGACTGAATAATTAAGGTCCTGTGAACTGCTATTCACTAATACAGGTCATAAATTGGTTGGTTGCTATGGAAACCTGTGTGCCTGAGGAGAGTATGGGGCATAATAGTGTGTGCAGGAATGCAGTTTGTGCGGGGGCAGGGAGTTGCTGGGGGGGTCCCATGTCAAATGTTCGCCTTGGGGCCCTGCCATTGCTAGTTATGCCACTGAGTCCAGTATAGGTACAGTCTATTTATGGCTGTGTTGTTATGGAAACCTGGTAAATTAAATGTGAACTTATATTGGCTGATACACGTGATATGACTGAATATTTAAGGTCCTGTGGACTGCTATTCACTAATACAGGTCATACATAGCTTGGTTGCTATGGAAACCTGTGTGCCTGAGGAGAGTAAGCGCCTGCGAGCTGTTATTGGCTGATAAGGGACATGTGACCGTGTGTATGGCAGTTGGAATATGAGTGAAACACTTGCAGGCTTGTATAGACTAATGCTGGTCATTTTTTGGGAATACTGTACCTCAGAAACGGTACGTCCAAGAGAGCTGAGACCCAGTCTATAATATTCCCGGACACCTGATGTACATGTGTGCCAAATTTGATGAGGATCGGTCCAGTCGTTTGGTCGCGCATAAAGAACAGACAGACAGACAGACAGGAACTCATTTTTATATATATAAGAGATAACTATTCTTTTCCCCATCTCTCCATATTCTACTGTTTCCTTTTATTTTGTCTTTCACTTAGACAAATCATTTGGTGCTCCCCTGCTTCTTCTCTGTCACATGACCACCGCATCACACTTCCAAGCTGTTACACAGGAAGCCATGTGACTTTTACATCACCTGACTTCCGATGATGCTTGTCACTGATGGACCGCATCACTATTCAAGTGACCGTCAGGTGATCTCCTGTATCCCTCATATACTGGCCCTGACACGGCCTTCCCACTACCAACAATGCCTTTTGTGCCTTTTTATCTCCAGTACTCAGGTACGTTTATTATGTTGTTTGGAATTCAGTCTAATCCAGGCCTCTATGACTGCCCCTTATCTTTTCCACTTTGCTTTCCGGTTTGGGATACCTATGAGTATACACTAAAGGGAACACTAAAATACCACATCCTAGATATCAATGAATTAAATATTCCTGTTGCAAATCTTTATTCATTACATAGTGTAATGTGTTGAGAATAAAACATAAAAATGATCAATGTAAATGAATATCCCATGGATGTCTGGGTTTGGAATGATACTCAAAATCAAAGTGCAAAATCAAATTACAGGCAGATCCAACTTCAGTGGAAAAGCCTCAAGACAAGGAAATGAGGCTCAGTAGTGTATGTTTCCTCCATGTGCCTGTATGATCTCTCTACAACGTCTGGGCATGCTCCTGATAAGGCGGCAGATGTTCTCCAGAGGATCTCCTTCCAGACCTGGATTAAAGCATCAGTCACCTCCTGGACAGTCTGTGGTGCAACGTGGCGTTGGTGGATGGATTGAGACATAATGTCCCAGGTGTGCTATATTGGATTCAGGTCTGGGGAGCAGGCAGGCCAGTCCATAGCATCAATGTCTTCATCATGCAGGAACTGCTGACACACTTCAGCCACATGAGGCCTAGCATTGTCATGCATCAGAAGAAACTCAGGGCCCACTGCACCTGCATATGGTCTCACAATGGGTCTGAGGATCTCATCCCGGTAACTAATGGCAGTCAGGATACCTCTGGATAGCACATGGAGGGCTGTGCAGCCCTCCAAAGAAATTCCTCCCCACACCATTACTGACCCACTGCCAAACCAGTCATGCTGGAGGATGTTGCAGGCAGAAGAACGTTCTCCACGATGTCTTCAGGCTCTGTCACGTCTTTCACATGTGCTCATTGTGAACCTGCTCTCATCCATGAAGAGCACAGGGTGCAAAGTCAAATCTGCCAATCTTGGTGTTCTCTGGCAAATCCCAATCACCCTGCATGGTGTTGGGCTGTAAGCACAACACCCACTTGTGGACATCGGGCCCTCATACCACCCTCATGGAGTCTGTTTCTGACCGTTTGAGCAGACATATGGATGTTAGTGGCCTACTGTAGGTCATTTTGCAGGGCTCTGGCACTGTTCCTCCTGTTCCTCCTTGTACAAAGGAGGAGGTTAGCGGTACTGATGCTGGGTTGTTGCCCTTCTACGGCCCCCTCCACGTCTCCTGGTGTACTGGCCTGTCTCCTGGTATCTACTCCATGCTCTGGACACTGTGATGACAGACACAGCTAGCCTTCTTGCCACAGCTCACATTGATGTACCATCCTGGATGAGCTGCACTACCTGAGCAACTTCTATTGGTTGTAGACACCGACTCATGCTACATCTACTGTAGGGGTGAGAGAAATGACAAAATGAAAAAGTGACCAAAACAACAGCCAAAAAGGATGAGAACAGAGAAATGGTCTGTGGTCACCACCTGCAGAACCCTCCTTTATAGGGGTGGTCTTGGTCATTGCCTATCATTTCTACCTGTTGTCTGTTCCGTTTGCACAACATCAGGAGAAATTGATTCATAATCAGTGTTGCTTCATCACTGGACAGGAGGATTTCACAGAAGTGTCATTGACTTGGAGTTACATTGTGTTGTTTAAGTGTTCCCTTTATTTTTGAGCAGTGTACATTCCTCTACAAATTTACCTATTTGGGGTTTTTTTATATTGTATTGCCTTTGCATCTGAAACATTGCACTATACTTTCATCTGCGTTTGAACTTGTACAGATTTATACTTTATTTCATGGCGTTGTGATGTGACGATTTGACAACTTCACTGTTTCCATATATCTTGAATACAAGAAATAAAAAATACCATTTGATGCAGCAGTTGAAGTGTGTGCTGTGACATCTATACAGTACAGAGCCAGAGCAACTGTACTGAGCCGTAACTGTACAGTGGCCATGCAGGGTTACTGCACCACATCTCAACTTAGATTCATCTAGAATTTATTGCTTACATACAATTGCCAGCTTTTGACTGTCACTACATTTTTCTCTGCTCAGCAGAAATGGTTTGTGAACACCTTTGCTATGCTAGAGCAAACAAGTCAAAGGTGCATCGGGATCTCTAGAATTGATAACAGAACACAAAGACCTACCTTGATCATAGGCATAGCATGATGAACTATTTCTTCTATATAGCTCCAACATATTCTGTAAACACATTAGGACCAGTTTCATAGGATGCCAATTAACGTACCAGAATGTTGTTGCATGTGGAGAGGAAACCCACAAAAACACAGAGAGAACACACAGTTTCCACGCAGATATAGACCATGACAACAATTCTAGGCACTGAGCCACTGTGCTGATCTCTAACAATGATAGCAATCCCATTCACCTGGGAGCAGCAGCCTTTAGGTCACACGGATCTCAAAGTTCCCTTTGATCATAGGCAGAAACATAAAATTCACCAACATACAATAAATTTACTATGCTTGTCTTGTAGGTAATCAGTCAAACTCTTCAGAGTCAAAACTGGACTTTGAAATTTCACTCTGACTTAAGAGTTTAAGAATGTATGAGTCAATAAAATAGATAATGCATAGTGGCCATGCCAGATAATTGAAGCTCAGATCCCATGCACTTGAACAGAAGCTTAGTAGTAGTACTCCACCACCACAGGGGAATAACTAATAATGACTGGGCCCCATAGCAAACTTTTGAGTTCCCCCCCCCCCAACACACAGCATAGTGTACCCTTTCCTGGCACACACACAGCCCCTGTTAATAAAAACCCTCATGCTGTAAAACACTCACTTTACTGGCCCCCACATGGTATAATGCCCCACAGTGGCCCCTCCACACAGTATAATGTCCCATAGTGGTCCCTCCACACAGTATAATGTCCCATAGTGGCCTCCATTCAGTATAATGTCTCATAGTGACCCCTCCACACAATT
This sequence comes from Leptodactylus fallax, assembly GCA_947044405.1. Lineage (NCBI taxonomy): Eukaryota > Metazoa > Chordata > Amphibia > Anura > Leptodactylidae > Leptodactylus > Leptodactylus fallax. Next base: position 3,736,977 of record CAMRHE010000022.1, on the reverse strand, counting down.
CAATGTCCCACAGTGGCCCCTTCACACAGTATAATGTCCCATAGAGGCCCCTATGGTGTTTTTTTTTATCCACTATGGCTTTCACTGTATGGGATAACTAGTTACATAGCTAGTATGGTTGAAAAAAGACATATTTCCATCAAGTTCAACCAGGGGATGGGAAAGAGCATGACTGAAGGAAATAAGAATTCTATGCATTTCCTTAAGAGTCAATGCTATGTTTCTCTAAACAGGCATCTAATCCTTTTTTGAAGGTGTCAACTGTTGCTGCTGTGACCAGCTCTTGGGGTAGGCTATTCCACAAATTCACAGTCTTTTCAGTGAAGAAGTCTTGTCGGCTCTTGAGATTAAACCTTTTTTTCTCCATCCATAGGAAGTGCCTTGTCTTTTGAGGGGATTTTACATGGAACAGCTTTTCCCCATATTTCTTGTGTGGGCCACTTATATATTTATATAGGTTTATCATATCTCCCCTTAAACATCTCTTCTCCAGACTAAACACATTTAACTCCTTTAATCTCTGCTCATAACTGAAGTCCTCCATGCCCCTTATCAGTTTTGTGGCTCTCCTTTGAACCTTTTCCAACTCTAGGACGTCCTTTCTATGAACTGGTGCCCCAGAACTAAACTGCATATTCCAGATGGGGCCGCAACACTGATTTCTAAAGTGGTAATATTACATCCATGTAAGTCTATACCACTTTTAATACATGACAATATCCTGCTGGCCTTAGAAGCAGCTGATTGACATTGCATGCTGTAATTTAATCTATGATCTATAAGTATACCCAGGTCCTTATCCACCAGTGACTCTCCCAGCTTTACTCCCCCTAAGACATATGTTGCATGCAAATTATTTTTACCCAGATGGATAAATTTACATTTATCCACATTGAACCTCATTTGCCATGTGGATGCCCAAACACTCAGTCTGTCCAAGTCTGCTTGTAACCTATGTATATTCTCCATAGACTATACTGTACTACATAGCTTGGCGTCATCTGCAAAAACAGAGACAGTGCTCTTAATCCAATCTTCTATATCATTAATAAATAAGTTAAATTACTGTGATCCCAGTACTGAACCCTGGGGTACACCACTTATAACAGAGGACTAGTCTGAGCTATTATATTTTAATAGCTTCAGCAATTTGTAGGAATACCTAAGTGTTTATGTTTATTAATTTTTATATGTGATATAGGGAAAGGGGGGTCATTAGACTTTTTTTATTTTTTGTGGGGTTTTTTATCATTTCAAAAACTTTTTTCTTTTACCTTTATTTTCAGACCCTCAAGCAGTGGTGTAACTAAAGTCTTGTGGGCCCCCTAATCCCTCCCTACAGCAAATTCTTGATAGTCGCAGTTACGGGTGCTGCAGCAATATCTCAGATACTTGAAAGGGATACAGCTTTAGTACCCACAATTGTAGTTATCAAGAATACAGTGAACAGCGCAGCACCCAGCATATACACAATACTGTAAACAATACTGGGACAGTATAATGTGCTACAGAGTGGCCCCCACACAGTATTATGTGCTCCACAGTGGCCCACACAGTATTATGTGTTCCGCAGTGGCCCCCACACAGTATTATGTGCTCCACAGTGGCCCTCACACAGTATTATGTGCTCCACAGTGGCCCCCACAGAGTATTATGTGCTCCGCAGTGGCCCCCACACAGTATTATAGGCTCCACAGTGGCCCCCACACAGTATTATATGCTCCCAAGAACCCCCCCTCCTCCTCCTAGAGATGGTGCTATTATTATACTCTGGGGTCTCCACAGACCCCAGAGTATAATAAGTAGATGCCCAGGAGAAGTGATTAAAATAAACACCTATACTCACCTTATCTTATCTCACCTCTCCCGGGCATCCTTGCTCCGTCCTGCTGTCTGCAACATCTTCCTGCATCCTCTTCTGTCTGGCGACCAAGGTCTCGCGCTCCAGACGTTACTGCAAGGGCCTGTGATTGGGCTTTGGTTGTCACATGGATAGCGAACGACGTCATTACGCGTGACCTCAGTTACCAGCCGGAAGAGCCCAGGAGTGGATGCTGACCCCAGGACAGGTGAGTATAGATATTTTTTTATTTTTAGTCACCTCCCCTGGACTGGCATTAATTGGAAAGGGGCCGGGTTAAGGGGTTTAGAAAGGCCATCAATAAGTGATCAGTGGGGGTCCAACACCTAGGATCCCCACTGATCAGTTGTTTGAAGGGGTCATAGTGCTCATGCAAATGCTGTGACCCCCTTCACTGTTTAAATAACACCCAGTTTGAGTCTCTCTCATTCACTTCTATGGAACAAAACTGTACTTACACTGCTATAAATCAGGCTGTGACAGGGTCTTAAAGCTCCCACAAGCATTGTGGTCCCTACAAACAGATAATTAGTGGGGGTCAGATGGGTGTCAGACCTTGATGACCTAGCTCTGTTAGGGCTTATTTTTTGAGTGACAAATTGTACATTGATTTTGCACCATTTTGGAGTACATACTGTATAATGTTTTGATTAGCTTTTATTAATACGGTTTCCCTATAGGTATAATGGAAGAAGAAAGTCCACATAGAAAACCTCTGCGGACTTTCTGTGAAAAGCGCTTTTTTGCTGCAGTACACTACATGGGGCCTTATATTGGTTTTATTCTGTTTTACCGCTTTTACTAAGTCATCATTTTTCAAAAATAAATTATTTTCCTGGGGTCACCGTATTTTAATTTGCAGAGCAAATTGTATTTTTTTTTTGGTATGTATGACTTATTGTAAACTGTTTATTGCTATTTTTGACTGAGATGAGGTGACCAAAATATAAAATTTGTGCATTGCAGTATATTTTTTTATGGTGTTCACCGTATGGGATAAATAACGCTATTTCTAGAAGTGCAAACTTATACACACAAGCCTATAGCCATTTAGCGATTTACTCATAGTCTGTGATACAGTAGTATTGCAGTCTATGAGACAAGTGATCTAAAGATCATAGGTTCAGACCCCCGTAGAGGGGATTTAAAAATAGTTAAAAAAAAATGAAAAAAGCATTTAAAAAATCTAAAAATTTAAGTCACCCCCCCCCCTTTCCCTAGATCTCAAATAATGATAAATAAAAAAAAGCAAACAAACAAATTATGCATCCCTACATCCGAAAACACCTGGTCTACAACATAAAATACCCAAAATAATATTTTTCCCATACAGCGAATACTGTAGTGGAAAGAAAAAAAATCAAAATGGCCAAATCCCCTTTTTTTCACCATTTCACCTACCATAAAAAATTAAATAAAAAGTGATCAAACCAACAGATATTCTCGAAAATGGTATATCTGAAAAGTACATCTGGCCTGCAAAAAAATGCCCTATCCATTCCCATACATGAAATATAAAAAAGTTACGAGTGTCAGAACAGGACAACTCCAATAACTTTTCTTTGCAAAGTTTTAGATTTTTTTTTTAAAGGGTTAAACTGTAAAAACAATTATATAAATTTGATATACCTGGAATCGTACTGACCCATAAAATACAGGTTACATGTCATTTTGGCTGCACAGTGAATTCTGTGAAAACGAAACCCCTAAGCATGTTGCACAAATGCAGTTTTTTTCAAATTCCACCCCATTCTAAATTTTTTTTCCAACTTCCCAGTACATCATAGAGGATATCACATGGTACCATCTCAAAGTACAATTTGTCCTGCAAAAATTAAGTGCTCATATTGTTCTGTGTGTAAGATGGGGAAACAGCCCTCATATTATGAATGTAACTGTTTCTGTCGATAAGTTTATTTTTTTTATAAACTGACATTTGTTTGTTTGAGCACAAGAGGCCACTGTTACCTCAGAAATAGAAGAGACTGTAATTCTGTAATTCCCTGGAGTAGTGACTTGGAGACCCTGTTCTGCAGAGGAGGAACAAGAAAAGAGAGAGTGTGTCTGGCAGCCATCTTAGCTGTGTGTGCTTCTGAGCTTTTAGAAGAAGAAGAAGGGCTGAAGTGAGAGGAAAAACATCCTTACAGGATTTCAGACAAGAGTTTGCTGAAGCAGAGACTGTTCAGGGTTTGTTCAGACAGCCTCCTAAGGTGAAGATTACTATCAAGGACCGGCTGAGAGGTGGCCCAGTCAGTGAGACCGCATGTTTGGATGAGCCTTGCTTTCAGAGGTTCCAGAGAGAAACTGCAAGGTACCCCACAATACTGAATCAGTAAAAGAAGTAATCGTGCACGCACCGCATTAGATTTTTGGCGCAAATTGCTTGGGACTGAGTAAGGGCCTGTAGTTAGATTAGTTAGGCATACTCATCTTCACAGGCCACACTACTGGTGAATTATCCACCGATTTGGTAGTAAGGACTCAGAGAATTCCATTGTTGCAACTCCCAGAGAGGAGCTTCTGAGGAAGTCTAGAAGTGACATTTTACACGTTGTCATATTTCTTTGGCTTGCAAGCTGACCTACTATGATATTTACTCGGTTATACTTTGTTTGTGGGGAATAGGGGTATTTGATAAGTTTGTAAGCTCTTGTGTTATACCGCCGGTGCCTCTATCACACTCATTGAATTGTTCCTGTGACTAGGGTGATAAAAAGGTAACAAGCGGCTGGTTAGTAGCCTGCAGATAGGTAAAAGCTTGGAGTATATTGCAGTACACATGAGAAGGCACTGCGCTGTACAACAAAAGGGTCTCAGCATAACTGGCTGAGTGTATGTAAATAGTTGACAGTGTTTTTCTGGTAAATAGGTGTTACTACTCAAAGTAAAATCTTGTTTTTTACTAAATTGACTTGGAGTTGCTTCCTTTGTTCGTGACTTCGCTGTATCCTGGGGAGCCCACCCCGGTACACGGCTTACAACTTGGCGTAGTCGGCAGGATCCAGCGACCCTCATGGACGGGAACATGGCGGAAATTAATCTCCCGGCTCCAGCTGCACCGGTCCAGGGTGCCCCTGCACAACAAGAGTTATCAGCCCCAGTACCAGTCATGCCAGCCCAAGTAGGGTACTTATCAGCCGGGGCACTAATACAGCATTTGCCAAAGTTTGACGGTAATAATTTGACGTTGCAGGACTGGACCGAAAGGGTACGAAGCGTAGTTAAATTGAGTAACCTTATTCCGGGGCTGCATGCAGAGATAGCATTGGGGGCCCTAGAAGGTGACGCTAGACGGACAGTGATGGTACGGCCCGAATCAGAGAGAGACACCTTGGAAAAAATATTCTCCCTGCTAGAGGGAGCTCAGGGAGGGCGTACCAAAGTAGCACAGTTGCGAAGCAACTTCTTTAATCGGTCACAGCGAGAGGGTGAGGCTTTAATGCAATACTCTAACGCTTTACAGGAGATACTGAATGAAGTGAGGTGGCGGGATTCGGAGGCTATGGGAGCCTTCAAAGACGTGGACCGACTACTACGAGACCAATTCATCTTAGGATTATCCAATAAGTTTTTACAGGATAAACTGCAAGAGATGACTCGGGCAGATGCCAACCTGACATTCTATAATGCTTACCTGGCTGCTGTAGAGAGGGAAGAAGAGCCCATGGCTGTAAGTGTGAAGGCAGTGAGTAGCACCCAAGTGACAGGGGCCAGAGTAAGTCCTGAAGACGCGGGGTCCTTGAAGGATGTAGTCCAGGCTCTACGGGCGGAAATGAGAGAACTCCGCCTGGAGGTGTCCCAGATGAAAGCAGGTTCATCCATGGCTCCGGAGAGGGTCACATCACCCTGCCTTCCTCCACCGAGAGTACCTCGGGTGCGAGGGCCCACCAACCAAGGCCCATCTGTTGTGCGGGGATCGAAGGGACCTCTCTGCTGGAGCTGCCGACAGTATGGCCATTTCGCCAGAGAGTGCCAGGGACAGATGGAACCCGAGCCGGCTTTAAACTTCCGACCGCCGCAGTAATGGGGCTTCCTGTGGCGGTTCACCAAAAACTAAGCCCCATACGTGATGAACGTGACTTATATGCTAGCAGCCCCGTTATGGAAGCTGAGCTGGAGGGCCAGAAGGTACGCTGCCTAGTTGACACCGGATCAGAGTGCACCCTGATGCCTCTGGAGTTCTTCGAGAGACACTTCGGACATATGATGGAGCCGGAAGATGGAAGTGTCATCAGGTTGACAGCTGCCAATAATGGTGCAATGGACGTACAAGGGATCGTCTGGATGCGGGTTCAGCTGTTTGGGCAAGACATTGGCAAAAAGGGGATCGTGCTGGTAGACCATCCGTCCAGAAGAGGATTAGATGTAACGCTGGGCATGAACGTGCTGAGAGACCTAGATCATCACCTTTATGCCAAGGAAGGTCCTAAATACTGGCAGCGGGCCACCACACACCGGCCAACTCAGAAGGTCCTACAGCAGATGGTGAGGAGCTGTAGTTTGCAAAAGAGCATCATATCAGGGCGCTCTATTGGGAATGTGAAGGTACCGCTGAGTTCTCCAGTGAAGATTCCACCGCGACAGGAGAAAATTTTGATGCTTCCAGTGGGGGCTGGACGACCACTGAATGGACTAGAGGTCCTGATCCGCAGGGAGAAATGCAGACCCGCCCTCTGGTAGCCCAAGCACTCGCCACAGCGAAAGATGGTTGCGTGCCTATACGCTGTCTCAATGTCTTGGACAGTGAGTTGATCGTTCCTGGGAATACCCTGCTGGCTGAAGTTTATGTGCCCGACGGCGACGTTCGCCAGAAGAGCTTCACACTACAGCCTGATGGGAGGTCGGCTTGGACCTATGCTGTGGAGGTCCAGCAAAAACAGACCCCTACAGCAAAATGGAACGGTCGAGATCATGTCTCTGATGGGAGTGGACCCCCGGTCTCTGACCCCGGGGCAACAGAAACTTCTGGAAGACACTCTGTGGGAGTTCCAGGAGGCGTTCTCAAGACATGATGAAGACTTCGGGTGTGCTACCGCCATTGAACATGAAATCCCTACCCGCGACGCTGCGCCAATTTGGGAGCGGTACAGGCAAATCCCACCCAAGATGTATCAGGAGGTGAAAGATATGGTGGCCAGCATGCTGGAGAATCAGGTGATACAGGAGAGTAAAAGCCCGTGGGCTGCTCCGGTGGTCCTGGTGCGGAAGAAGGACGGAAGTCTCAGGTTCTGTGTAGATTACCAGAAACTGAATGCTCAGACCATCCGCGATGACTATCCTCTTCCACGGATCGAAGAGACACTATCCTCCCTGGGTCGTGCCAAGTATTTCTCCACGCTTGATCTGGCCAGTGGATATTGGCAAGTGCCAGTGGCCGAAAAGGACAAGGCGAAGACAGCCTTTATCTAACCCATGGGACTCTATGAGTTCAACAGAATGCCGTTTGGTCTGTCCAACGCTCCAGGGACATTTCAGCAGTTGATGGAGCTCTGTCTGGGTGACCTAAACTTTGAGTCCGTATTGATATATCTGGATGACGTTGTGGTTTTTGGGACCTCATTCGAAGATCATCTTCAAAAGCTGCGGCAGGTCCTAGAACGACTGCGAGACCTTGGGCTAAAAATCAAGCCCAAGAAGTGCCAACTGTTTCGGCAGCGAATAGAGTACTTGGGACATGTGGTCACTCCGGAAGGAGTACAACCAGCCCCCAGCAAGGTGGAAGCCGTCCAGAAGTGGCCCCAGCCAAGAACCCTATGGGAAGTTCAGGCCTTTCTAGGATTGGCCGGTTATTATAGGAGATTTATACCCAAGTTCGCACATCTCGCTGGTCCACTAAATGAGCTGCTGAGAGGCACAGCTGGAGAACCCAAGAATCGCCCAATTGAGTGGGGACTAAGACAGCAAGAAGCCTTTGAGGCGTTGAAAAGAACTCTGACCAGTGTCCCGATCCTGGCCTATGCACGGTTTGATAGTCCGTTCTTGTTGTACACGGATGGAAGTCTACATGGTCTTGGAGCCGTGCTGTCTCAAGTTCAAGACGGACGAGAGAGGGTGATTGCCTATGGCAGTCGGTCTCTAAGGGAGTCGGAGCGCAACCCTGACAACTATAGCTCCTTTAAGTTGGAGCTTTTGGCGCTGGTATGGGCCATGACTGAAAGATTTGCAGAGTATCTGACGGGTGCAGAAGTGATTGTGATGATGGACACTAACCCATTAGCGCACTTGGAAAACGCCAAGCTAGGCGCCCTTGAGCAGAGATGGATGGCTCGTCTTTCCAAGTACCAATACCGCATCCAGTTCCAGTCAGGAAGGGAGAACGGCAACGCTGATGCCCTCTCCCGAGTCCCTGTAGGATTGCCGACCAAGAGTGGGGACGAAGGTCTAGAAGACATTGAAATCCCACACCTCGGCAGAGTACCGTCATTCCAGAACATAACACATTCAAGTGGGGTGGCTTCAGGGATGCCGATGGTGTTGGAGAAGATGTTGGAAGATTGGGAAAGGGTTCAAAATAGCTGCCCGGACCTCTGGAAAGTGAAAGAGTGGATTCGGACTAACATCTGGCCCCGCCCGGACGAGAGGGCCAGCCTAAATCAAGAAGGTCAGAAGTTACTGAGACAGTGGGATAAGCTGAGTGTTAGCCAGGGGCTCCTGTGCCGGACCATATACGTACAGTCAGAGCTGCAGTACCAGCAACAGGTTGTTATCCCTATGTCATTGGGACCAGCGGCCGCTCAGGAAGTCCATGAGAGGGGGGCTCATTTTGGGAGTGCTAAGACGTACCAATGGCTTCAGCGATTCGTATATTGTCCAGATTTGGGAGAAATGGTAACCGAGGCATGCCTCAAGTGTCGATCCTGCGGGCTGAGTAAAAGCCCCGAGCAACGGGCCCCTGTACAAACTATTCGAACATCTGCCCACCTAGAAATCTTAATGATTGACTACATACAGATTGGGTACTCTACCTCAGGACACTCTTACTGTTTGGTCATGACGGATCACTTTACAAAGTATGCAGTGGCTGTACCCACCAGGGATCAGACAGCTGAATCAGCTGCTGAGGCAGTCTGTAAGCACTTTATACAAGTGTTTGGGTGTCCGCAGAGAATCCATTCAGATCAGGGGGCATGTTTTCAGGGTGCTTTGATGAGTGAGCTGTATCAGCTCTATGGTATTGAACGTTCCCACATGACCCCATATCATCCGCAAGGGAATGGGGCGTGTGAGCGATTCAACCGCACCTTGATACAGAAGCTGCGGACTTTAGAGGGTAATCAAAAAGCTTGGTGGCCAGAGTACTTACCTGCGCTGATGTGGGCCTATAACAATAGAGTACACAACACCACTGGTTACTCTCCACACATGCTGATGTTTGGGAGAGCGGGCCAGGAGATTGAGGATCTCCACATGCCAGATCTGATGCAGCCTCCACCGAGGAGCACTACTGCATGGGTGCAAGAGCACCGACGCCGTCTGAGAGCAGTACACAAGGTTGTGGGTGAACGCCTGAGACAAATAGTGCACCCCAACCCAGGGCCAGTGCAGAGGGATGAGTATGCTCCATGTGACCGTGTGATCGTCAGGGCCAAGAGGCCAACTGGAAAATTGGATGGGCGGTGGGAGGCGGTTCCGTATATAGTGAAGCGGAGGTAGACCCTGATATCCCAGTGTATGAAGTAGAGCCAGTAGGGACTGGGGGACCCTCAAGGAATCTCCACCGTAATATGTTAAGACTCTGTAACTTTGAGCAACCTGTGGCCGACGAGGAGGTGCTTGCTCCTAACCCTAGTACTAGGGAACCTCCCTTAGACGATGAATGGTGGGTTGTCCCTGCCCCAGTCACTCCGGGGACCCCAGCTGTGACGAGTTTGCCACCCAGGGAGAGAGTTGCACAGCCTGCAGAACAGCCACCACTGGATGTGCCTGATAACCCTGAACCTGTGACTCTGCGTAGGACGGCCAGGTCCAATGCTGGTGTACCCCCACAGCGCTATGCGCAGGATGAGTTTGTATGGGGAAGGTTGCCAGGGACGTCAACCTCTAGTGGGGTGGCATGTAAGATGGGGAAACAGCCCTCATATTATGAATGTAACTGTTTCTGTCGATAAGTTTATTTTTTTTTATAAACTGACATTTGTTTGTTTGAGCACAAGAGGCCATTGTTACCTCAGAAATAGAAGAGACTGTAATTCTGTAATTCCCTGGAGTAGTGACTTGGAGACCCTGTTCTGCAGAGGAGGAACAAGAAGAGAGAGAGTGTGTCTGGCAGCCATCTTAGCTGTGTTCTGAGCTTTTAGAAGAAGAAGGACTGAAGTGAGAGGAAAAACATCCTTACAGGATTTCAGACAAGAGTTTGCTGAAGCAGAGACTGTTCAGGGTTTGTTCAGACAGCCTCCTAAGGTGAAGATTACTATCAAGGACCGGCTGAGAGGTGGCCCAGTCAGTGAGACCGCATGTTTGGATGAGCCCTGCTTTCAGAGGTTCCAGAGAGAAACTGCAAGGTACCCCACAATACTGAATCAGTAAAAGAAGTAATCGTGCACGCACCGCATTAGATTTTTGGCGCAAATTGCTTGGGACTGAGTAAGGGCCTGTAGTTAGATTAGTTAGGCATACTCATCTTCACAGGCCACACTACTGGTGAATTATCCACCGATTTGGTAGAAAGGACTCAGAGAATTCCATTGTTGCAACTCCCAGAGAGGAGCTTCTGAGGAAGTCTAGAAGTGACATTTTACACGTTGTCATATTTCTTTGGCTTGCAAGCTGACCTACTATGATATTTACTCGGTTATACTTTGTTTGTGGGGAATAGGGGTATTTGATAAGTTTGTAAGCTCTTGTGTTATACCGCCGGTGCCTCTATCACACTCATTGAATTGTTCCTGTGACTAGGGTGATAAAAAGGTAACAAGCGGCTGGTTAGTAGCCTGCAGATAGGTAAAAGCTTGGAGTATATTGCAGTACACATGAGAAGGCACCGCGCTGTACAACACCAGGGTCTCAGCATAACTGGCTGAGTGTATGTAAATAGTTGAGAGTGTTTTTCTGGTAAATAGGTGTTACTACTCAAAGTAAAATCTTGTTTTTTACTAAATTGACTTGGAGTTGCTTCCTTTGTTCGTGACTTTGCTGTATCCTGGGGAGCCCACCCCCCCCGGAAAAAAACCAAAAAAAAAAAAAAAAAAAAAAAAATTTAGGCTTTTGGTAAGGGGGGGGGAAAAAAAAAAAAAAAAAAAACCCCGGGGGCGGGGGGGGGTTTCATTAAAAGGTGTTTTTTTATTTACACTTTCTGAGCAATAGGGATAGGCAGCCATGGCAAACCCTCGGACTGTAGCAGTGTCGGACTGGGATGTCTAGGGCCCACCAGTGGAATTGTTTCTAGGGGCCCACCATCAGGACCCCTGCAGATCAGCGGTACCGAGACAGGGCGGCTAATAACATGCCGGGAGCCATGCTGCTCACCCACTATACCATGTGCACTACTGCACTACCTAAACCTACTGCTACACCTTGTATGGCAAGTGAACAGCGTGGCTCCAAGAATTGTTACCTTTACCTGTAGCCGCACTGTCCTGTAAAAGCTGATCTGCAGAGGTCCTGGCTGTTGTATCATCGCAGATGTAATATTGATGGCCTATCCTAAGGACAGGCCATCAATATTAGAAAGATGGATAAATCCTTTAAAGAGGTTGTCCATTCAGTCTCATGCTGGCGACTCCTTGCTGGGAGTCCTGCACCTCATGTGATCGCTAAGACCAATTAAGTACAGGATTTCCAGAAATGAGGCGCCGCCATGAGACCGAACAGACACAGGCAGGGGACAACGTGGTGCTGGGGACAGGTGACTATGCTTTTTTTTTTAAATTTTCTTATTTTTACACCTCCCTGGCGGCCGACACAGTGGTCGCTCCAGTTTATGGACAACCTCTTTTAAGGGGTTGTATGGGCCAAATTTTTCTATGGTCACTTCACTGGTCCCCCCACATAGTGGCCTCTTCACTGGTCCCCCATACTGTATGGGGAACAGTGATGGGGTCATTATATTGTGTGGGAGCAGTGATGGGGGCTAACATTCTGTGGGGGGGGGGGGACATTAAACTGTGTGGGGCATATTAAAGGGGTTGTCCAGGGTTAATCTTTTTTATGGCCTATGCTCAGGATAGGCCATAAATACCTGATCAGTAGGGGGCTGACACATGGCTCCATCAGCTGTTCGGAACCACTTCTGGAGCCTGTTCTGTACACAACGCAGAGCCGGAAGCAGAAAGCTCCATCCGCTGTATAGAAGCCCGGCGCCTTCACTGCAGCTCAGCTCCTACTGACTTCAATAAGTGCTGAGATACAGTGAAGATGCTCAGCCCCTATACAGTGGACAGAGCTTTCTGCTTCTGCCCCTGTATTGTGTACAGTACGGGCATCAGAAGTGGCTCCATACAGCTGATCGGTCCGGGGTCAACCCCCTACAGATCAGGTATCTATGGCCTATCCTGAGGATAAACCATAACAAATTATGCCTGGACAACCCCTTTAATATACCCCCCTAATGCGCCACACTTTAAAGAGGTTGTCCAGTATAATTTTTTTCTTTTTTTAGAATTAGTCCAGGGGAGGTGAATCCCCCCTACCCCCCCCCTTCCCAAAAAAAAACCAAAACATACTAAACATACTCACCTGTCTCCGGTGCTTCGGTGTCCTCCCAGCACGGTCCGGTCCTGTCTTCTTTTTGCCGGAATTCCTCACTGGCTGTGACGTCCCAGGTCCCTTCCCTTAGGCCGCTGATTGCAGAAGGTAGTCACGTGCAGAGGGAACTTCAGCTGGAAGAAAACAACAGAACTGCAGGACCGAACTGTGTTGGGAGACACTGGGGACAGGAAAGTTTGGGTTTTTTTTGTTTTGTTTTGCTTTTTTCACCTGCCCTGGCGTAATTAAAAAAAAAATGAAGGAGCCACTGTATGGAGTATAAGCTCCATAGGGGCCCCCACACAGTATTATAAGCTCCACAGTGGCCCCCACCCAGTATTATAAGCTCCACAGTGGCCCCCACACAGTATTATAAGCTCCACAGTGGCTCCCACACAGTATTATATGCGCCCAATAACCCCCTCCGCTTCAGTGCTATTACTATACTCGGGTCTCCTCAGACCCCAGAGTATAATAATCGGAGGCCCAGGGAAGGTGATTAAAAATAACAAACACTCATACTCACCTTGCCTTACCTTTCCTTGGCATCCTCGCTCCATCCTGTCGTCTTCAGTGTCTTCAGGCCCTTTTCTGACGTCGCTGCTGAGGCCTGTGAATGGGCCTCAGCGGTCACGTGGGGGCGCACTGACGTCATTACGCAGCCGCACCCCATGTGACCGCTGGGGCCCAATCACAGGCCTCAGTCACATGACGGAGGAGCGCTGGAGAGAACGCTGTGCCCAGGAGAGGTGAGAATATGTATTTATTATTTTCAGTCACCTCCCCTGGGTGCCCTGCCCTGCCATCTATTGGAAAGGGGCCTGCAATATGCCAGGGTCCCTTTCCAATAACAGTATGTATAGCGGTTGGGGAACCAGGCTTTCCCCGACCGCTATCATAGTGGTGTGGGGCCCCGGCCATCTCCAGCTGGCCACGAGCACCATACCCGCCGAGCCCGGTCGCGGTCGCACACCCTGTGACCGCGATCGTTATGCCACTGGTCAGGGGCCAGATAGGGATGGTCAGGATCCCGATCGGACCCCCATGACATGAGGACTCATAGTCGGGGCTCGAGGCCCACCGGTGGATTCACCGATTCCCCGGTGGGCCAGGGTTGGACTGTAGGGTCTGAGGGGTGGAAGGCGAGGGCAATCTTGCCCCCAAACCACCCAGATGCTGTGATCGCGGCATCTGAAGGACTAAATGCAGCCAAGAACTGGAAGTCTTACCACAAGCACAGCTCCTGTGCCTGTGCCATGAAAACACCATACTATTATGTTCTTGAACGTTAACTGTATGCTCATGGGACAGAATATTATGGTGCGGAGAGGGAAGGGGTTAAGTTTGGGTCATAAAACTTGAGGTCTGGACAGGATCTGCAACCACAATACAGTTCAGAAAACCTGGATACATTATGGTAATTTGTGCGATGCCTAAGGGTAAATTCACATGGTGGATATTGCAGTTGGCAGAATCTGCCCCTGAAATCTTTCTGACTTGGGCAAAAAGATTTCTACTCCCATTCAGGCAGAATCTGTCTGAAGATGGGGCAGGATGCTTCTTTTTTTTCAGCTAGCAGATTTTGTCAGTTAGTGGACAAAAGGTGCGTGTTATGTCTGTCTCAGAACAGAATAATACCAAACAAACATATGAAACAAAACTGGTTTATTTAGGCTCTTCAGTCTCACAGCGGGTTCTACACCATTCCCTATTACTTCATATCTCACAGAAAATAAATGGTTTCAAACGATAAAACTTAACTTTTAATATTTTAATATAAAAAATACACAAAGGACGTCCACTAATCTACTAAAAGACAGATCAATGTGGTCTGTGCCTGCCTATTCAAAGTTTATTCAGGATTTAAATGTTAGACAGTATTCACACTCTCCAACTTTCCACTGGACCTAGGGTGTAATTAGATACTTTCACCACCCTTAGACTAAGGTTATAGTATCACGGCTGCATCATACAACAGGTCAGTATTTTGTCAGTTGCTCTTAGTGCTAGGAAAACCCAGACACCTGGTCCATTGTTATTAAGCCCTCCGATAAGGGGGGCAACATTGTGATCATGAATAGGGATGAATATGTGATGATGTGCATGGACATCCTCTCTATACGGGATAATTATGAGATCTTGTGTACTGATCCTACATCAGATTACATGATTGAACTGCGTACCATTCTGGATGAGGCAAGACAGAATGGTCTTATCAGTAGGAAGGAATGGGAGTTCATGTGCCCTAAATTTCCACGTATGGCTACCTTCTATTGTCTCCCCAAGGTGCACAAGGGGTATCCTCCCCTTAAGGGGCGTCCAATTGTCTCGGGCATCGGCGGCATAACTGAAGGGGCCAGCACATACGTGGATAAGATCTTGCGTCCATTTGTGCTGGCCCTGCCGTCGTATGTCCGGGACACTATGGACGTTTTGAGGCACCTTGAGGGAGTACAGGTTACAGCTAATTCATCATTGGCAAGCTTGGACGTGGAGGCGTTATACAGCTCCATACCCCATGATTTGGGGTGTGGGGCTGTGGAGTATTTCCTACATATGAGGGGCATACACATGGATTCCCATAATCAGTTGGTTATGGAACTGATGAGATTTATCCTGACTCGGAATGTATTTACGTTCAATAGACGCTTCTTCCACCAGTTGCAGGGTTCTGCCATGGGAAGCCCTGCATCCCCGACATATGCCAACTTGTTCTTGGGGTGGTGGGAGGAGCGTCACGTCTTTTCTGAGGCATGGGAGGAATGGACTAGACACATCCTCCTATGGCTCAGATACATTGATGACATATTGTTAATATGGACTGGCTCAGTGGAATGTTTCTGGGAGTTTGTGAGGAAATTGAACATTAATGATTTGAACTTGAAATTCACAGCGACCATCAGTCAAAACAATATTAATTTCCTGGACCTTAGTATATCAATTGGGAGTGATGGGAATATATCCACCACTTTGTATCGTAAGGAGACAGCAACAAACAATCTCTTGAGGTGGGAAAGCTCCCATCCGAGACCACTTCGTAGTGGGATCCCCAAGGGACAGTTTTTACGTGTACGCAGAAACTGTTCTTCGGTCCAGGAATTTAATACTCAATCTCAATTATTAGAGCAAAGATTTAGGAGTAGAGGGTACCCGAAAAATGTGCTCCAGGATGCTAGACGTTTTGCGACAGAATGTGACAGACAAAGATTACTTATACCAAAAGATGAACCGCCTCCCCAAAATATCATTAGATTAATCGGGACATTTGATCAAGGTTCCAGAATGATGGTTGACATATTGAGATCATATTGGGATATCCTTCGACAGGACCCTGATTTAAGGGATAGGGTATCTGAATATCCATCAATCACCTACAGAAGAGGCCGGAACCTCAGAGACAGACTAGTTCATAGTCATCTGGAACCAGAGGAGTCTGGGGGTACCTGGTTGGGGAGTGAAAGACCGGCAGGCACATTTAGGTGTGGTGGTTGTAGGGCCTGTGAATTTATTTTGAAGGGACGTGAAGTTACGGCGGCAGCTACGGGTAAAAAATATTATACGAGAGATTTCATTAATTGCCGCTCTGTGGGTGTGTGGTGTATGTCGCATCCTGTCCGTGCCCAGTGAATTACGTGGGTAAAACGAAAAGGGAATTACGTCGTAGGATATTAGATCATGTGGGATATATTAACAGGAGAAAAGAACGTCCCCTGAGTTTACATTTCTGGAGCAAACATGGAGGTGACCCATCTACATTGAGATTTCAGGGCATTGAGTTAGTACGCAAATCACCACGAGGAGGAGATTGGGATAGGGCAATTTTGAGGAAGGAAGCGGAATGGATATTTAGGTTTGACTGTGTCAAACCTAGAGGCCTCAATGATTTAATATCCTTTGCGCCATTTATTGAAGAAAGATGAATAGGGATGAGAAATATGGAAGTAGTATCGTGTCATTTATTGCCCCGTATTTAGATGGGTAGACGTTAAGGGGTCTCTCTTCCGCTATCTTTTGCATTGCCTGAATCTAGGTGGTGAGGTACGATTTACAATATAATGTTATGGTGATTGATGGGTCGTAGCTATGATGTACGGTAGTTTTGGTACGCAATCAGAGGGTTGAGAAATAGAAAAGAGTTAGAGTTGTAGGGATTGACCATTAGGAGGTATGCAAATGGATCTGAGTGGGATGGTTAGGTTATCTATAGTTTGATGGGGAACAATAAGGGAGAGCCCACTGTATGTGAACTATGTGAACTATGATAGATTTATGATCCATCCGCTGTCATGGTCTGGGGTTATACCTAACTTCCGACTCCTTTAGAGTACAGTTGTGATAGGATAATATGGATCCGGATTGAACTCTGTTTTGGATATCTCCCCTCTGGTTTTATGACCTGGTATATGGAGGAATGGAGGATAAGTATACAAAATTACCAGTTGGCCCTTGATCATCGGAATGGCTGAGACGCAGCGGCCTGATGATCAGCAGCTTATGTAGATTAGGTGAAAATCAAATGTGAATCAGTAGATTCACCGTCTAGCGCTGGATCACTGGAATTGTTTACATTCAGTGGTCACATGATCGGCAGTCACATGAACCCAGTAGAGGACTGAGGTGGACACACCCCCTAGGAGGCGTGATAGGTGGAGTGAGCTAGTGATTTCTATTGGCTCACTGCAGACAGCATTAGGAAAGGGGGTGGTACCGAATGAATGGGCTGACCTTTATAAAGCAGGCAAGGCTCAGTGTGGCGTCGGCTACTCTATACACTGGAGCACACCATCAGTGCTCCAGGAACTGCAGTTGTAACTGCATTTTTGAAAAATATTTATAGCAGCTTAGACCAATTGATAAGTTTATTAGCATTGGCTCCTGATGAACCTGATACAGATAACACAGGGGAAACGCGTAGAGCAAGTTTATTTTCTATTTTTGAGTTAGTTGACCACAAGCCATACCACTTGGGGGCATGAAGGACTGACAGGAGACTGGGGCAGTCTGAGTAGCCTGGAGATTAGTTGGTGGAATTTGAGTCACTAATGGAAATGGTAGCTGTATATCCCTGGAGTTAACATAGGGGATATCAGTAATGGCTGCAATATAGGTGTTTATTGAGTATAAGGGTCAGAATATCATAGTTTCCCTTATGGTTATAACATTTTAATGACAGGAAATGAAGTTACTGTGACCTGTACCTAGATTACTGGCATATGTACATACTACAGACTAGGGTTGTGGAGGTATATCATGGCTGTGCAGGAGTCTAGTCAGTGATGCTTTACAAATTATGTGTGTGGGGACAAGGTGTTTGGGTTTTCCTAGCACTAAGAGCAACTGACAAAATACTGACCTGTTGTATGATGCAGCCATGATACTATAACCTTAGTCTAAGGGTGGTGAAAGTATCTAATTACACCCTAGGTCCAGTGGAAAGTTGGAGAGTGTGAATACTGTCTAACATTTAAATCCTGAATAAACTTTGAATAGGCAGGCACAGACCACATTGATCTGTCTTTTAGTAGATTAGTGGACGTCCTTTGTGTATTTTTTATATTAAAATATTAAAAGTTAAGTTTTATCGTTTGAAACCATTTATTTTCTGTGAGATATGATTTATTTAGGCATACAAAATAAACACAAGCAGACAAAAGAAATGAACTGCAAAGCATAATAGACAGGTGGACGAATGCAGGGTAACTATCCCTATCACACGCCCTAACTACGCCTGCCTGGAGCCAGAGTTTTCCTCTGATAAAAGGACGCCTCACAGGATACGTAAATAGAGACCCTCGGAATTTGCCCTAGCAGAAACTCAGGGACACCGTAGCGACACACCGACAAACCCCAACACATGGACACACTCACAGTAGGCAAATGAGTAAACAGACTAAGCCAAGTAACAGAACCAAACAAACAGTAGAACTGCTGGTCACAGGAATAGCTGATCACAGAAGTATAACATGCAAAGGACTGGAGCAAAGCCCCAGCTTATATAGAGCACAAGGGTGGGGCAGAACCTCAGGAGAAAACCTCTCTCAAACCACAGACTCCAGAGAGACAGAAGTTAACCCTTGCCGGCCCAGACCAGCCCCCTAACAATGCAGCCCACTGAAGTAAATGAGAGACAGATACCTTGTGACCAAAAATTCTGCTGTGTTCACGTGGCGAAATCTGGTGCTGATTTTGACATGGATTTTGCTTCACATTGTTTTCAATGGGAGGCAGGGATCGAAGGAGGAAGCTGAAAAAATAAGCATCCTGCTCAATCTTACTGTGGATTCTGTGACTAAGGGAGTACTGGGGCTAATCAGTGAGTGAAAGTAGCTGAAGTCCCCCCCCCCCACATAACCGATGCTGAACTGTGAGGAATGCCCCCCCCCCCCATTACAAATCTATGGATGAGAATTATCATGAGGGGGTATTCCTGACTGCCCAGCAATGACGCTAGGCTGTGAGGAACGCCCTTCTCACAATGGGGAGATATCGGTGCCGAAATTAACATCACCAATATCTCCACCATCGGGGAACATACTGGGAAAGCTGACAGTGCGCCGAATTCAGCACACTGTCGGCTTTCTAGTGTTATATAAAACTGTACATTCATGAGGACATGAAAGGTTCTCTTTAAACTGCATGGTAAATGGAAAAAAAAAAAAGGTGAGAAAAAATGCCGGACGTAATGATGCTTCGCTATCTTCCCTCACAAAATATGGTATAAAAGTGATCAAAAAGTCATATGTACCCCAAAATAGTACCAATAAAGAGCACAGCTTGTCCTCAACCAACTCTGTCAACCGAAAAATAAAAATGTTACACTTCTCAAAAAATGGGGATGCAAAAACAATTGATTTCTTTCCCCAAATGGGTTTTCATTCTGCAAAATTAGTAACGCATAACAAACAAATATAAATTAGGTATAGCTGTAATCATACCGACCTGCAGAATAAAGGTAACATGTTACTTATGCTGTACACTGAACTGCAATTATATGTAAAAGGTAAAAAGCTATGCCAGAATTGATGTCTTTTATAATGTACTAAGAAACTGTTTAATAAATTTAATCAATAAGTTATAGGTACCCCAAAATGGTGTCATTACAAAATACATCTCATCCCACAAAAAAAACAGCCCTATTATGGTTACATCACCAGAAAAATAAAACAAAATATAGCTTGCACAATATGAAGACAAAAACCCCTAAAATCACCAAATCATTAGAACAATACTGGCTGTGGCAAGAAGGGAATGTATAAGATGTGTATATCAGGGGACTCCTCAGATTTAAAGCTTACGAGGAAAAAGACACCAGAAGTGACCCCCTAGTAGACAATTTGGTGTTCCCAATGTATGCCACACAGCTTATATATTCACTTTTCAGCACCTACTGTGCATTCACTTCTGCAAAAACCGATGCTCACTACGCTCCTTGATAAATTCTTTGAGGGGTGCAGTTTTCAAAATGGCGTCAATTTACTAGTACTTTAGAGGCGTCCAGATATCAAACATCTAAGTCTGGGCTCCAAAAGCCACATAGTGCTTCTTCACATCTGCGCCCTGCTGTTTACCCAAACATCAGATTATGCCCACATGTATGTCACTTTTTTACCCAGGATAACATACTTAATGTCATATGTGCGTACAAACTGCTGTTTGAGAACAGCCGTGCACAGAAGGGAAGGAGCACTATTTGGTTTTTGGAACACAAATTTAGACAGTTTGGTTTTAGGACGTCATGCTCCTGAACTGGCATTCAAAATGGAATCCCCTGACACGTGACCCCATTTTGAAAAACTACACCCCTGAAGGAGTTTATTGAACATTTTTAACCCTTGAGTGTTGCATTAATTTATTTTCCAGACATGAATGTGCACCTTATGGTGAAAGGTAAAAATGACAATTTTTCCAAGTATACGTCATTTCAATGCGCAGTATAATGTGCCTAGCTTGTGTGAGAGGCGAACACTCCAAAAACTGTTAAGTGGGTATCCCCAGGACAACAGTCTTTGGAGTGTGTGTCTCTGCTGACACAAGCTGGGCGCAACATATCGGGTACTAAAATGGAGTATCTCTGGAAAAATTGCAATTTTCACTTTTCATAATCAGTTGCGCATTAATTTCTGGAAACTAAATTAATGCAACACTCAAGGGTTAAAAATGCTCACTATCTCACCATACCCCTTAATAAATCCCTAGAGGGGTGTAGTTTCCAAAATGGGGTCACATGTCACAAACTGCTCCAAAAACCAAAATAGCGCTTCTACCCTTCTGTGCCCAACTGTGTATCCAAACAGCAGTTTATACCGACATATACAACTTTTTAGTACACAGGATAACCCACTTAAAAGTTTTAGGCAGTGCGTGTCTCCATATGACACAAAGTGGGCAGAACATATTGGACACTGAAATGGCATATTTCTTTAAAAATTTCACTTTTCACTTTGTACATTAATTTTTGGGAACTACTCTTAGACTCAAAATGATAATACCCCTTGAAAAATTTCTTGAAGGGTGTAGTTTCTAAAATGGGGTCACTTTTTGGACGTTTCCATTATGCTGGTACTTTAGGGGCTCTGCAAATACGAAATGGCAGCCAAAAACTATTCCAGCAAAATCTGCACTCCGAAAGCTAAATAGCGGTCCTTCCATTTTGAGCCCTGCCATGTACCCATGCAACATTTTACAACTTCATATGGGGTATTGCCTTGTTCAGGAGAAATTGTGTAACAAACTATGGTGTGCTTTTTCTTCTTTAACCCCTTGTTAAAATTTGGGGCTAAATGGACAGTTTATTGGAAAAGTAACTTTTCATTTTCATGTCCCAATGCTAATAAAATTTGTAAAAACAGCCAAAATGCTTGATGCCCCTTGATAAATTCCTTAAGGGATGTTGTTTCCAAAAGTGGGTCACTTTTGGAGGATTTCCATTGTATTGATACTCTAGGGGCTCCGGAAAACTATTCCAGAAAAATCTGCTTTTCAAACGCCAAGTGGCGCTACTTCCCTTCTGCACTCTGCCATGTGCCTATATACAGGGCCGGTTTTAGACAAAGTGGGGCCCTGGGCAAAATTAAAAGCGGGGCCCCAAATGCTGCTATGCAAACAACACCATCGTCTTCCAGTGGCAACCCCTATAATAACACCTCCTTTCTTCCAACAAAAAAGTAATAAGCCCCATTTTACCACACACAATTCAAATGAGCACCTTTGTACCACCTAATAGATTTTTGCACCCAGTCATCAGTTATTATAGCACCTCCTTATAAATAATAGTCTCTGCTTATAAATAATATTACACATTATCAGTAATAGCTCCCTTATAAATGATAAATAGTGCCCTGTATCAGCAATATTCCCCCTTATCAGCAACAGACACCCCGTAAAAATAATACTGCTCCCTTATAAATAATAGCCCCCTCATAAATAATAGTTACCCTTATAAATAATAGTCCCCATTATCACTAATAGCCCTCTATATAAATAGTCCACTTAACAATTATACCCCCCTTATAAAAAGTTCCCCCCTTATATTGGATGCCTTATATATAATAGTTCCCCCCTTATAAATAATAGCTCATCTTATAAATAATAGTTCCCCCTTATAATAGCCCCCTCATACTTAAGTTTCCCAATTATATATAGTAACCCACCCATATATATAATAGTTCTCCGTTATACAGTGTCAGACTGAAGGGCCTTAGGCCCACCAGAGGAACTTGTTCTGGGGCCCCACCCAACAGCTTCCTGCTAATTTTAGGTGCAACTCATCTAGCTGCTACCTACAGAAGTATTCTGACGACTCTGCAATAGTAGGCCTCATCACAGACGATGATGACAGGGAGTACAGAGAACTGAACCGGTTTTTTGTGGACTGGTGCCACCAGAACCACCTGAAGATTAACGCGGGGAAGACCAAGGAGATGGTGGTGGACTTCCGTAAAGGCAGATGCCCTCCAAAACCAGTGGACATCCTGGGGACGGGCATCGAGATTGTGAACACCTATAAGTACCTGGGTTTGCTCCTTAATAATAAGCTGGAGTGGGCAGGTCATATGGAGGCCCTGTACAGGAAGGGCCACAGCAGGCTCTACCTGCTTAGGAAGCTGAGAGCCTTTGGAATCCGGGGGGCACTTCTTAGGACTTTCTTCAACTCGGTAGTGGCATCAGCCATCTTCTTTGGAGTGGCCTGCTGGGGGAGCAGTATATCAACCAGGGACAGAAATAAACTTGACAAGCTGATTAGAAGGGCCAGCTCTGTCCTGGGGAGCCCACTGGACCCAGTGCAGGTGGTGGGTGACAGAAGGATACTGTCCGTGGTGAGCTCCATGCGGGAGAATAACTCCCATCCCATGCATGAGACTGTGATTGCGCTGGGCAGTACTGTCAGTGACCGACTGCTCCACCCTAGGTGTGAGAAGGAAAGCTATCGGAAGTCTTTCCTCCCCACCGCGGTTAGGCTGTACAACCAACACCGACCTAAGCGGAGATCATTACATACAGAGAACTGAAATATCTCTCTGCCTGTTAAATCCCCCCCCCCCTCTGCTACGTCCTATCTGTCTGTCTGCTATTAATGTAATGCCTCTCACCTTGGAACATTCCTGTACATGTTGTATTTGTATTTGTATCTGCTTATCTTATCTTATCTTTGCTCCTGTAACACACTGAATTTCCCCACTATGGGACTATTAAAGGACTATTATTATTATTATTATTATTAATAGCATACACAACGGCTCCTTCACTGAAGTCTTACATATGTGCTGACTATCTCTGTTACTGAGTATGTTCCCAGTATAGTCAGCCCCTATAGTACTGTGCAGGCCCCAATAACTCCATGGCCAGTTCATGCACAGTATTGTATGGGGAATGACATAGCTATGGAGCACTACACGTATGTGCAAGATTATAGTGAGGGAGCTGTGATGCAGACATAGCACACAGGGCTGCCAGCAGGAATTGTGAGCCCCGCCCCCCCACAGTATAATGCTCCACATGGTATATAATGCTACACAGTATAAAATGCTCTCCTGAGCCCTCCAGTTTCCCCACATGGTATATAATGGTCCACAGTGACCCCACACAGTATAAAATGCTCCCCTGAGCCCCCCATAGTGGCCCCACATGGTATATAAGGCTCCACACAGTATAATACTCCACAGTGGCCAACACAGTATACTACCCCTTAGTGGCCCCAGACAGTGCAATATGCTCCCCAGCAGCCCCACACTATATAATATGCTCCATACAGTATAATATGCACCCCACAATGCCCCCCCAGTATAATTCCCCAGTGGCCTAACACAGTATAACATGCTCCATAATGACCTCCACACAGTATAATATACTGCCCAGAGGGGTTCCCCCAGTATAATGCTCCACAGTGGTCCCCCACAGTATAATATGTTCCCCACAGTCCCCCCCAGTATAATGCTCTACAATGGCCCCACAGAGTATCATATGCTCCCGAAAAGCCCCACACAATATAATACACTCCACAGTGGCCCCACACAGTATAACAGGCTCCCCATACTGTCCCTTCCCCCAGTATAAAGCTCCACAGTGGCCCATAGTATAATATGCTCCCCAGAGGGCCCCCGCTAGTATAATGCTCCCCAGTGCCCCCTCCAGTATTTTGCTCCACAGTGGCCCCACGCAATATATTATGCTCTCCAGAGCGTCCCCCCAGTATAATGTTCCACAGTAGGCCCCACGCAGTATAATATGCTCCCCAGAGGGCCCCCTAGTATAATGCTCATTAGTCCCCTCTGAAAAATGCCCCACAGTGGCGCCACGCAATATAATATGCTCTGCTGATGGCCCCCCCAGAATAATGCACAACAGTGACCCCACTCAGTATAACATGCTCCAGAAATGGTCTCCACACAGTATAATATACTGCCCAGAGAGGTTTCCCCAGTATAATACTCCACAGCGGCCCAAAACAGTATAATATGCTCTCCAGAGCCCCTCCCAGTATAATGCTCCACAGTGGCCCAAAACAGTATAACATGCTCTCCAGAGCCCCCCCCAGTATAATGCTCCACAGTGGCCCCACACAGTATAATATACTGGGGGGCCCCTCTGGAGAGCATATTATACTGTGTGGGGAAACTGTGGAGCATTATACTGGGGAGGGGGCCCTCTGGAGAACATGTTATATTCTGTGGGGCCTCTTTGGAGTATTATAAAGTGGGAGGGGCTCTGGAGAGTATGTTATATTCTGTGGGGCCACTTTGGAGCATTATACTGGGGGGCCCCTCTGGAGAGCATATTATACTGTGTGGGGCCACTGTGGAGCATTATACTGGGGGGCCCCTCTGGAGAGCATAATGCTCCAAAGTGGCCCCACATAATATAACATTATCTCCAGAGCCCCCCCCCCCACATTATAATTTTCCACAGAGGCCCCACAGAATATAACATCCTATCCAGAGGGCCCCTTCCCCAGTATAATGCTCCACAGTGGCCCCACACAGTATAATATGCTATCCAGAGGGCCCCCCCCCCCCAGTATAATATGCTATCCAGAGGGGCCCCCCAGTATAATGCTCCACAGGGGCCCTACAGTGCTATTATTATATTATACTCTGGGGTCTCTTCAGACCCCAGAGTATAATAATCGAAGGCCCGGGGGAGGTGAGGGAAAATAACAAACAGTTATACTCACCTTGTCTTACCTCTCCTGGGCCCTCCTCGCGCTGCTCCGTTATTCCCGCCGGCACAGGCTTCTTCTTCTATGCAGCTGACGTCACGCGTTGTGGACGTCACCGCTGAGGCCTGTGATTGGGCCTCAGCGATTACGTGAGGCACGCTGTCAGCACGCCCCAAATGATCGCTACGGCTGAGGCCTGGCCTCAGCGGTGATGTCCGGAACGCCAGAAGATGACGTTGGATGCCAAGGACAGGTGAGTAAAAATGTTTGTTATTTTTACTCACCACGGAAAGGGGCTAGCGGTCCCTTTCTGTTATTGATTTGTCCGGGCCTGACTCCGGGATCCGGAGTCATCAGGCTTCGGATCCCGGGGGCCCCTTTGGGGACGGGGCCCTGGGCAATTGCCCAGTTTGCCCCCCCTCTAACACCAGCCCTGCCTATATATTATTTTACATCCACATGTGGGGGATTTCTGTGCTTGGGAGAAATTGCATAATAAACTGTGATATGCATTTTCTCCTTTAATCCCTTGTGAATGTGTTAATTTTAGGGTAAATGACCATATTATTGAAAAAAGTGAAATGTCTAAATTCAACCTCCATATTGATTTAATTTGAAATGCTTAAAGGGTTAATAAAGAACCCAAATGTGCTTTTGTATTATTTGAGGGGTGCAGTTTTGATAATGGGGTGATTTATGGTGGATTTATAATATAAAGGCCTTTAAAATCCTATTCAGAACTTAAGTGGTCTCTAAAAATGGGTTTGGGATATTTTCTTGTAAACCTGCAAAATCGCAGTTACACATGTATGCCTTCTAACGTCCAAAATACATTGAAATACATTTAAAAGATGACGCCAATATAAAGCAGAGATATGGTAGATATTAATAATTATATATTTATTCATTTATTATTAATATATTTCGGTGGTATGACTATCTGTCTGAAAAGCAGAGCATTTCACATTTTGAATTTTTCAAAATTTCCATCAAATTTCCTATTTTTTTTAGAAATAAATACAAAAATATTGTTCACTGTTTACCACTAACATGAAGTACAATGTGTCACAAAAAAAAAAAAAATTAAAATCACTTGGGTAAGTTAAAGTGTCTCAAAGTTATTGCCATAAAGTTTTGAAAAATGGGGCCTAGTCCTTAAAGAGGTTGTCTAGGCAAAAATTGAGAATGAACAGTTTATTTTCTATATCAACTGGGGTCAGTGAAAAAAAAAAAAAAAAAAAATCATACTAACCTTTCCACGGTGCTCTGGTGCCTCCCATGGGATTAGCCAGAATCCTGTCCACTTTGCAGGTAATGCATACCTCCCAACCGTCCTGGGTTCAGCAGAAATGTCCCGCATTCCGGGTCCTGTCCCGATCGACGGCTGGTATGCCCCGGCTTCAATTCATCTGCGTCCTCTCCGGACACAGATGAGTTGAATACAGCGGTGAAGCAGATGCCGTTCGCGGACAGCCCCTGCCACACCGCTCTACCCCCTGTGTGCTCCAGCCCTTTGAGCTGGATGTGAGTGATGTCATCATATCGCGCCTGCAGCTCCCTGAAACACTCTGGGAGAAGGGAACTCAGACAGAGCACCAGGGGAGCAAGAAGAGGTGAGTATCAGTGTTTTTATGTTTGTTTGTTACCAGCAAGAAGACCTTAAACTGTGGGGCCAGATGAGAGGGACATTAAACTGGGGGGCCAAAGGAGGGGGACATTAGACTGGGGGAGTCAAATGAGGGGGATATTAAACTGGAGGGTCAGATGAAGAGGGACATTAAAAACTGAGGGAAGATGAAGGGGGACAGTAAACTGGGGCAGATGGAGAGGGACAGTAAACTGTGGGAGCATCAGGAGGATGACATTATAATGTTAGGGTAACTATAGGAGCATTATACTGTGTAGGGGTACAAGAGAAATGGATGGGAATGGGCGGAGTCAAAGTAGAAGTTGGTGGGGCTAAATTTGCCTTGGCGCGCGGTGTGTGCCGCACATTCTGTCCCTCTTTCTGTACTTTGAAAGTTGGGAGGTATGGGTAATGTAATACGCCACATATTTGTAACGTGGGGCTCTGGCCTTAGGCAGTTTTTGTCCGTGTCTTTAAGGGGTTAATGAGCACAAGATGTATTATTAATTGAAGGGCACATAGGGGCTCTACTAATTTAAGGAGGCACACAGGAGGTATTATTAATCTAAAGATGCACACAGGGGGTAGAGACAAGCCACAGCTTATAGAAGCGGTCATGGCGGTCCAGATGAAACAGATGGTAAATGTGAATGATTACAGTGCTATATTCATTCCAATCACTCAAATGGTCTGCAGAGCCCTGTGTACACATGATATCTATCACTACATGGTCACTGTATGGTGGTAATATTGGGAGCCCACTCGGATATGTTTGTCCCCTCTGTGCTGAACCTCTGCTTTCAATAAATCTCAGCACAGGGGGTTTGGAGCTCTGCATCAGTAAAACAAAGCTGTGACCACTGTCACTGTAGGTCATACAGTGAGGAAAAAAAGTATTTAGTCAGCCACCAATTGTGCAAGTTCTCCCACTTAAAAAGATGAGAGAGGCCTGTAATTGACATCATAGGTAGACCTCATCTATTAGAGACAAAATGAGAAAACATATCTAGAAAATCACATTGTCTGATTTTTTAAGAATTTATTTGCAAATTATGGTGGAAAATAAGTATTTGGTCACCTACTAACAAGCAAGATTTCTGGCTCTCACAGACCTGTAAGTTCTTCTTTAAGAGGCTCCTCTGTCCTCCACTCATTACCTGTAGTAATGGCACCTGTTTGACATTGTTATCAGTATAAAAGACACCTGTCCACAACCTCAAACAGTCACACTCCAAACTCCACTATGGTGAAGACCAAAGAGCTGTGGAAGGACACCAGAAACAAAATTGTAGACCTGCACCAGGCTGGGAAGACTGAATCTGCAATAGGCAAGCAGCTTGGTGTGAAGAAATTCTAGTCAGTCTCCAGATCTCAACCCCATAGAAAACCTTTGGAGGGAGTTGAATGTCCGTGTTGCCCAGCGACAACCCCAAAACATCACTGCTCTAGAGGAGATCTGCATGGAAGAATGGGTCAACATACCAGCAACAGTGTGTGCCAACCTTGTGAAGACTTACAGAAAATGTTTGACCTCTGTCATTGCCAACAAAGGATATATAACAAAGTATTGAGATGAACTTTTGTTATTGACCAAATACTTATTTTCCACCATAATTTGCAAATAAATTCATTAAAAATCAGACAATGTGATTTTCTGGATTTGTTTTCTCATTTTGTCTCTCATAGTTGAGGTCTACCTATGATGTCAATTACAGGCCTGCTAATATCACACTTGGCACATTGAATACTAGTGCACCATGGGATGCCATTATTTTGTTGCAGTGCACTTTGCATACCCCCTTTATTCCAACAACTACAAATGTTGTGAGTGTTAGTACAAGTAGAGGTAGATAAATATGGTGTTTGTAGTACATGGGGGACGCTAGTGCAGAACCCTGTTTTTAAAGAAAGATGGTGATTTCTGGTGTTAGGTTGGTAATTGACAGGAAGATTTACTTGAGATACATATTGTGAGTACTGTAGTCATATATCCTCTACAGCACATTAATAAAGGTATTATATGTCACCTTGCAGCCCTGTAACCGGTATAAAACCCATCACAGGTCCTCCTACTTTTAACCAATCACACGGCTCCGTACTGACATCTCATGTTATATCTTACAGGACTTGTTCTTTATTTCTCCAGGCAATGATAAAGAATATAAAAGATAAAGATACCCTATGGGCAATGCAACTGTAATGTCCCAGAATGGCCATTATTTCTGTATACATTGGGCCTTCGTGTGCCACTGGCCAATGCTCTGCCTAGGGATATTTATTAGTGCTGTCACCTTAAATAATAGTGTGCAATGGCTTCATATTGGAGTTACATTATACCACATTAGCTCACATTAGGTATTTTGTGTTGCTGTCACCTAATGACCAAAATGACACATTGATCTGTCTGCATAAATATATGTTTATTCCTTGCTTGTAATGGTACGTGTCATAAGTCTGTCACATGATCCTGCCAGCCAATGGCATCTGCCGATGCCTCTGAAGGCTCTAGAAACTGCTAGATTTTCACACCTCCCTCCTAGGGAGAGTGTGTGGTTCCTTCAGTAGTGAGATGAGGTCTGTCCTAAGACAGAACAAGATGTCCTCACCCATCTCTCCTTTGTAGTCCCTTGTAAGACTTGGGCAAGTTACTTTCCTGTCAACCAGTCTACGCCAGAATAGCATCTTCTTCTTACAGGTATTTCTGAGCCAGAGGGGATAATCTTATGTCAAGGGCCTCTTTGCATGTTCCAGGCCTTTAATGGTTCCGCCAGCCTGGGCACTATACAGTCTACATCAGGGTCGGACTGGCCCACCGGGGAACTGGTGAATCCACCGGTGGGCCCCGAGCCCCGACAATTAGTCCTCATGTCATGGGGGCCCGATCGGGATGGACAGGTGGCGTTACCGGCAGGGTACGGGGCCCGCGGCCAGCTGGAGATGGCCGGGGCCCCGGACCACTATGATAGCGGTCGGAGAAAGCCTGGTTCCCCGACCGCTATACATACTGTTATTGGAAAGGGGCCCTGGCATATTGCAGGCCCCTTTCCAATAGATGGCAGGGAAGGGCACCCAGGGCAGGTGACTGAAAATAATAAATATATATTCTCACCTCTCCTGGGCACATCGTCCTCTCCGGTGCTCTTCTGTCATGTGACTGAGGCCTGTGATTAGGCCCCGGCGGTCACATGGGGCGCGCCCGCGTAATGACGTCAGAGCGCCCCCATGTGACCGCTGAGGCCCAATCACAGGCCTCAGCAGCGTCGTCGGAAAAGGGCCTGAAGACGCTGAAGACGGCAGGATGGAGCGAGGATGCCAAGGAAAGGTAAGGCAAGGTGAGTATGAGAGTTTGTTATTTTTAATCACTTCCCCTGGGCCTCCGATTATTATACTCTGGGGTATGAGGCGACCCCAGAGTATAATAATAGCACCGAAGCGGAGCGTAGGGGGCTATTGGGCGCATATAATACTGGGTGGGGGCCACTGTGGAGCTTATAATACTAGGAGGGGGCCACTATGGAACTTATAATACTGGGTGGGGGCCACTGTGGAGCTTATAATACTGGGTGGGGGCCACTATGGAGCTTATAATACTGGGTGGGGGCCACTATGGAGCTTATAATACTGGGTGGGGGCCACTGTAGAGCTTATAATACTGGGTGGGGGCCACTGTGGAGCTTATAATACTGGGTGGGGGCCATTGTGGAGCTTATAATACTGGGTGGGGGCCACTGTGGAGCTTATAATACTGGGTGGGGGCCACTATGGAGCTTATAATACTGGGTGGGGGCCACTGTGGAGCTTATAATACTGAGTGGGGGCCACTTTGGAGCATATAATACTGGGTGGGGGCCACTTTGGAGCATATAATACTGGGTGGGGGCCACTGTGGAGCTTATAATACAGGGTGGGGGCCACTGTGGAGCCTATAATACTGGGTGGGGGCCACTGTGGAGCTTATAATACTGGGTGGGGGCCACTGCGGAGCTTATAATACAGGGTGGGGGCCACTGTGGAGCTTATACTCCACACAGTGGCTCCTTCATTTTTTTTTTAATTACGCAGGGGCAGGTGAAAAAAACAAAACAAAAAAACGCCCCACAAACTTTCTTTCCTGTCCCCAGTGTCTCCCATAGCAGTTCGGTCCTGCAGTTCTGTTGTTTTCTTCCAGCTGACGTTCCCTCTGCACGTGACTACCTGTGACGTCACGTGACCCCTGAGGCCAATCAGTGGCCTAAGGGAAGGGACCTGGGATGTCACAGCCAGTGAGGAATTCCGGCAAAAAGAAGACAGCGGAGCTGCAGGACCGGACCTTGCTGGGAGGACACCAGAGCATCGGAGACAGGTGAGTATGTTTAGCATGTTTTTTTTTTTTTGAGGGGGGGGGGGGGTAGGGGGGATTCACCTCCCCCAGACTAATTATAAAAAGAAAAAAATTATACTGGTAGTGTGGTGCATTAGGGGTGTATATTAAAGGGGTTGTCCAGGCATAATTTGTTATGGTTTATCTTCAGGATAGGCCACAGATACCTGATCTGTAGGGGGCTGACCCCGGAGCGATCAGCTGTATGGAGCCACTTCTGATGCCCGTACTGTACACAATACAGGGCCAGAAGCAGAAAGCTCTGTCCACTGTATAGGGACTGGGCACCTTCACTGTATTTCAGCACTTATTGAAGTCAGTAGGAGCTGAGCTGCAGTGAAGGCGCCGGGCTGCTATACAGCGGATGGAACTTTCTGCTTCCGGCCCTGTGTTGTGTACAGAACGGGCTCCGGAAGTGGCTCTGAACAGCTGATGGAGCCATGTGTCAGCCCTCTACCGATCAGGTATTTATGGCCTATCCAGAGCATAGGCCATAAAAAAGATTGACCCTGGACAACCCCTTTAATATGCCCCACACAGTTTAATGTCCCCCCCACAGGATGTTAGCCCCCATCACTGCTCCCACACAATATAATGACCGCATCACTATTCCCGATACAGTATGGGGGACCAGTGAAGAGGCCACTATGTGGGGGGACCAGTGAAGTGACCATAGAAAAATTTGGCCCAGACAACCCCTTAAAAGAGGTTGTCCATAAACTGGAGCGACCACTGTGTCGGCCGCCAGGGAGGTGTAAAAATAAGTAAATTTTTAAAAAAGCATATCACCAGTCCCCAGCACCGCGTTGTCCGCCGCCTGTGTCTGTTCGGTCTCATGGTGGCGCCTCATTTCTGGAAATCCTGTACCTAATTAGTCTTAGCGATCACATGAGGTGCAGGACTCCCAGCAAGGAGTCGCCGGCATGAGACTGAATGGACACTGGCAGCAGACAACGGAGTGCCGGGGACAGGTGAGTATGCTTTTTAATTTACTTATTTTTTACTTTACACCTCCCGCCAGCTACATGGGTTGCTCCAATTCCTTCGGGGCAACTGTGGGAGTCAGACACATTTGTTTGAGCTCCTGAGTCCAGAGGCTTAAGAGGCTTTTTGGATACTTGGAGACCGATTATTGGGTGTGGTTTTCGGTCTTTTGTGTGTTACATACCGTCGCTCCGACTCCCTTCCCCGTGCGGAGGGGAGCCTTATCATGGAGCGTGGAGCTCCTGCCCCCCCGGACCTTACAGGCGGGGGGCAGGAGAATGTCTGCCGACACAGCACCAGCAGAGCAGGGCAGGCGGAGGTCGCTGAGGCAGCAAGCCTCAATGAGAATGGCGACCGGGACAACAGCATTGGGAGCAGCATCAGGAGCAGCAGTAGCGACATTGGCGGCTGCAGCATCAGGAACAGCATCGGAAGCAGCGACGTCCGTAGAGCGGGCGATGCCGGCAGGAGTAGCGGTGGCGACAGGGGTGTCAGCAGTCTCGGCAGGTGGATCCGTGAAAACGGCAACATCAGCCACGGCGGTAACATCAGCGGCAGTGGCGGGTGAAGCCGGTCCGAAGGGGGCTATGGCCGCAGGATATGCGGTTCCCTCTGGAAGGGTCCCTGCAAGCAGTAGAAAAGACAAAAGCTTACCGTTATCGCTGCCGCAATCACCCGCAGGATGGGGCATCAGGAAGGCTGGAGAGGAAGTTGCCATTTACAGCCGGAGGATCGAGGCGGTCCTGGAGGAATATGACCGAGCCCGGAGGTCCCTGTTCGCAATGCGTGGGGAGCTTCAGAGTGCTCGCGCCCGTAGCGACAGGGCCTCAAGGAAGGACCGCCCGGTTTTCAGTAAGCAGGTAAGGAGCCTGAAAAAACAAATAAAGGCCCTGGAAGCCAGGTGCACGGAGATTCTGGAGGGCGCGGGGCCGTTCAGAGAGAAGCTGCTGAACGATGACCGCTTCTTCCGCAAACAGCAGGAGCGGTTGTTGAAGGATGGCCCCGCGTCCTCAGACAGCTCGGGAGAGGACGACTATTGTGAGTCAGACCTGGAGTCAGATGACAGCATGGCGGTACAGTATAGTCGAGTAGCCGTCCCTAGCAGCGGCAGCCTGATACCCACATATACACAGGCATCAGCGCCGGCAGTGAAACTGGAAGTCAGAATGACAAGACAGGAAGTCAGAATGACAGGACAGGAAGTGACGCAATCTCCCACACTCCCAGAGAACCAACCACTGCCCGAGACGGAGGAGGAGGAGGGTGGAGCCTCGGGAGAAGGCGGGAAGCTGATGAGGCAAATCTGCCAATTGGAGTCCCCGTCCAGAATGGACCAATTAGCATTCAGCTTGTCAGATTTGGACGGGGAGGAGGAGGGAAAAGGAACCAAGACCAGGAAGAAGGCAAGGAAGGAAAAAAAAAAGAGTAATAGAGACATTTAAATTTGTCAGGTCGTTGCCTGGGGAGCATCGTGCCGGGACCTCAGCCCAGGTTGCGATGCCTCCAGGAGAGAAAAGGGAGGCGCAGGCACCTCGGGTCACGCCAAGTGGCGGGGTGCCCGGGGTGCCAGCAGTCAAAATGGCGCCTGATAGTACCTTTCAGGTGGTGGCGGACAAGGAGCTCATGGTTGCAGACAAGGCGCTCATAGTTGCGGACAAGGGCAAAGGCAAAGAAGCCCCCCCTGCGGAGGGGAGTGGCGTAGGGAAACCTCCCTCCCTGGTAGGAGGTTTTAAAATATCGATGGCTTCCCCCAGAGTAAGGTGTAGGAAAGGGGAGTGGCAGGTGGGCGTGGCTCATCCTCCTCCAGTGCTGATGAAGCCGGTGATGCGGAGGTCACTTCCGGGGCTAAGGGGGCGTGTCCTCCTACAACATCAGGTGCCGGGGTGACTGTGGATGCGGAGGCCGAGGTAAAAGCGGGGGAAGCCATCAGCGAGTGGTGCAGCCGGCCCCGCTGTAAGAAGGAAGACTGCAGGTGTGAATGATGGACGAGTGGAGAAGCTAGTTAAGCAGACAGGTAAGGTAAAGGGGAAAGCGGGTGGGACAAAAGGGGTAATTAGTAGTATTCCTGAAGAAGGTGGTGTAGTATGCATGGGGGTCCAAGAGCCTGTAGTCGGGGAGGCTGCGGGAGGAGGGGCTATTACCATTGCTGCTAAATAAAGTGTTTCTACTGCTGGTAATATTTCTGTTGTGGCCCCTGTTGTTTCTGGTATTTCTGCTGTTGTCCCTGCTGTTGTTTCTGCTGCTGTTCCTGATGCTGTTCCTGATGCTGTCGTTGCTCCTGTTGTTACTCCTGTCACTGCTCCTGATATTGTTGCTCCTGTTGTCCTCTCTGCCGCTGTTCCTTCTGCTGCAGTTGGAGTGACCCGGTCCGCGGCGGCTATGCCAGGGCGGACTGTTGCCGCCTCTGGTGCTCCGGTTGCCGTGGCTGGGCTAAGTAGTTCTGCGGGGGTCCCTGGGAGTGGCGCTGGTACTCCGGCAGCGGAGGTTGCTGCGGCCTCCGGGCCCCCACGCTCCTATGCCAGCGTCGCTTCTGGGGCCCCTGGGGGTGCATCATGTCTTCCGCCCGGCTCCAGGGACGGCGATTTGCAACGGCAGCTCCTGGAGGCTTTACGGGCGGGCCAGTCCACAATGACCATAGATGGGCAGTCGAGAGACCTTAGGTTCTGGATCGAGCGTTTTGGCCTAGGGAAGTTCCGAGAGGAAGGAGGTGAGACCAGATGGACTCTCCCTACACCCGGGCGTAGAGGGCCGACACGGAGGAATGTGGCCCGTCTCGTGTGGGGGGGAGCCGGCCCTTGTCCCCAGAGGATGGGGGGTCGTGGAACTCCTACTCGGGATGGGTTTCAGGGCAAGCGACATCTTTGCCCTGATTCATCCTGTTGGCTCCTCGGAGTTTGACATCAGCTTTGTTACCCCGGAGGGCTTAGAAACCTTCTGGGGAAACTATAGGCTGGTGAAGGACGAGCCCGCCTGGCGTGACTTTATGGTGTGGGCGGTGTCACGCCAGGATAACATTAAGAAAGTGACCGTTTTAACTCGTAACGAGTCACTTTCTTATATGGACATCATGACCTGGCTGAACAGGTTTGGGGAGGTCAAGGACTTCCCAAAGAAAAATCTCGACGAGTTCGGGATATGGTCGGGGGCCTGGACCTTCATGGTCAAATTGCGACACGAGGATAACTCGGTGATGCATATCCCGTCCTCAACCTTCCTTGGGAAAGACAGGATCCTTGTCTTCTACCAGGGGCAGCCAAAACTCTGTCACAGGTGCGGTGACCCCTCACACTTGAGCGCCTCCTGCCGTGTGCAGAAGTGCGCCATGTGTGGGGAGGTGGGCCATCTCGCGGCGACCTGTGGCAGGGTGCGTTGCCACCTGTGTGGTGTCCTTGGGCACCCGATCGGGGCGTGTCCACGGTCTTTCGCCAACACCACCCTTCGGCAAGCGGGAGCAGTTGAGGAGGCTGTCCCTGCTGCGGAGGGGGTGAGTGGGGGAGGAGAGACTAGTCTGCCAAGGCAAAGGGAGAAGGCCCAGCCACCATCAAGGGCAAGGAGGCGCGAGAGGAGGAGGGAGCAGAGGGAGGGAGTTATGTGCCTTCCTTCTGCCCCTGGCTCTGCTGGGCCGGATCCTGATGCCGAGGCAGCAGTGGGCACGACCCTGGTTGAGGAGATGAAGAGACTGCAGAGGGAGGAAGAGGCTGACCAGTCGTCTTCTTCTCAGTACGTCAGTGCTGGGGAGGGAGAGACGGTCAAGCGGAGAAAGTCACCGAGTAAAGTGAGGGCAAAAACATCTGCCCCCCCCCCCCCCGACGAAGGAACGCAGACTCGACGGCCCTCTAGTGGTAGGTCCCAACCGGTACCAATCCCTCTGTGAGGATGCGTCGGCCTCAGGGGAGGCTTCAGAGGGAGAGGTGGAGCCGTCAGGGGCTGCTGAGTCTCCCTCCGGGAGGGGCCCCCTGCCCTCTGGGGGGGAGGCGGGCCTGGAGCCTGGAGGAGGAGATGATGCACCCAGGGCCGAAGTTGCTACTGTCTCTGCGACCACTGTAACTCCTCAGGGAGAAGTTGCGGGGGAGGTCCATCCCTCCTCTGGCCAAACCGCACCGGGGGAGGTGATGGACCAATCCCAATGTAAGAAGAGGACCCGCAAGACGAGGAGAAGTCGCGGGTCCTCTTCAGACTCATCTAGGGGTGGTGGTGATAGGAGGAAAGGGGGTGGGAAGCTGAAGGTCATTGAGCTCAATCGGTCTTAATGGCAGTCCCCTCTCCACTGACGCTGGCCACCATTAATGTGGCCAGCATTAAGTCTGATACGGCTAGGTTTGCAGCCTTTGATTTTCTTGGCCGGGTTGAAGCTGACATTTTGTTTTTGCAGGAGACCAGGCTCTGTACTCTATCAGAGATAAACAGAGCAAGGAGGGAGTGGCGCAGGGGGCTCTCCTACTGGTCTCTTGCGGCTGAGCCGTATAGTGGAGTGGCGGTGCTTTTTACCGCAGAGGTGAAATGCCAGCGACTGATCGAGCTCGAAATGGGAAGGTGCCTAGTCTTAGACGTCTTCATGAAGGGGCAAAGCCTGCGCCTCATTAACATCTACGGTCCCCAGACAAAGTGGGACCGTAAAAGCCTCTTTATGAAGATTAAGCCTTTTCTTTTTACGGGCAAACAAGTCATCTTTGGTGGGGATTTTAATACCATAACTAGACCCCAAGACCGAGGAGGTACCAGAGATAGACTGCCCTATGATGGCGCCGCGTTAAATAGCATAGTGAGTGAAGCTCGCCTGGAGGATATCCACATCAGGCATTCCCCAGGTCACCGTGGGTTCACCTTTCAGAGAGGTAGTGTTAGGTCTAGGATAGATAGGTTTTTTTTTGAAGGAGAATTCCGTCACCACCCCTGTGTCCGTGGTGGAGGTGGAGTTCTCTGATCACTGTCTAATTTTGTTTTCTTTGAATATTTCAGAGACCCTCCGGAGAGGAAGAGGTTTGTGGAGGCTGAATTCGTCACTCCTTGAGGAGGCAGCTGTAAGACAAGCCTTTGAGGAGTTTCTTCAGGATCAGGTACTATTACTGGGTCTTGAAGGTACTAGATCAGAGTGGTGGGAGATATTCAAAAAAAGGGTGGCGGGATTTTTCCGCCGGCTCTCAAGCCTCAGGTCACTGGACATGTACCGCATGTACACTGCACTGAGGAAGAGACTTGAACATCTGGTCTCGACCGGAGGTAGCCAGGAGGATATCTCCGGTGTGAAGGCTTTGCTTAAAAGGTGTCAGTATGATAGGCACGCATCTTTGGTTCTTGAGAGGGATTTCGGGAAATACCGCTCGCCCGACCCCTACAGGAACTGTAAGATGTCAGTGACTTGTAAGACAGTAACAGGCCTGATTGACAGTACAGGATCCCTGACAAGATCCAGGTCAGGGATCTTGGAGGTCGTCAGGTCCTTCTACTCGAACCTTTTGGCAAAGAAGGAACTGAATCGGGATCGGATTTCAGGTTTCTTGGCTGAAGCCATTCCTGAGTCAGCAGAAGACCCTTCTCTTGGTGTTTTGATAGAACCTATAAGGGAAGAGGAAGTCGTCAGGGCTATTGAGGGTCTTGCCCTCAAGAAGTCACCTGGCCCAGATGGCTTAACATCTGAGTTCTATCGGACCTTTAAAGGAGCTTTGGTTCCCCTCTTGACTGACGTGCTTAATGAGTGTCTATCCTCGGGCACTCTGCCGAAGTCAATGAGGAGGTCCGCCCTTATAGTTCTGTCAAAGGGTAAGGATCCGAGCCATGTTGAGAACTGGCGGCCCATAGCACTTCTCAATACGGACCGAAAGATTCTGGCGAAGGTACTTTTCAACCGGCTGGTACAGTTTGCTCCCCGGCTCCTCTCGCCGGCTCAGCACTGCTCTGTTCCCGGTCGTAGCACCTTAAGTGCGGTCCTGAGTGTCAGGGAGGCTGTGGAGCAGAGTAGGGCAGGTCGGTGGAAGGGGTACTTGCTGTCCCTAGATCAGGCTAAGGCTTTTGACAGGGTGAATCATGAGTATTTGTAGTCAACTCTCTCGAGGTATGGCCTACCTGGGGGGTTCATTCAGTGGCTGCAGACCTTATACGCTGGGGCTGAGTCTTTCCCACTTGTGAATGGTTGGGTTGGTTGTCCTTTTGAGGTGGGGTCGGGCGTCCGACAGGGATGTCCCTTGAGCCCACTACTGTATGTGTTCGCCATTGATCCCCTGATTAAACGGATTAATGGTGGGCCGGTGGCGGGAGTCAGGATGGACCTGGAGGGCACCGGCTCCCCTTTGAGGACAGTAGCCTACGCGGATGATGTCACCGCTCTTGTCTCGTCGCGGGAGGAGATTGAATGGGTGATGTCTGAAGTGGACAGTTACTCGGAGGCTTCCGGATCAGCTGTAAACAGGAATAAGTGTGGAAGCCTCTGGCTGGGAGGGGGAGAGCCTGGTTTTTCTCTCCCGGACACCCTCCCAGAACCCCAGGGGTCTGTAAAGATCTTAGGCATCCATTTTGGCCAGGGTGATTACCCACTCCAAAATTGGGAAGGTAGGCTTAAGGATGTCGCCCAGAGAGTTGATTGCTGGAAGGGTTGGTCTTTGACCCTGAGAGAAAGGGTTCACCTTGCCAAAGCCTTCCTGCTCCCGTTGGTGATCTATCTAGGTAGCGTCTGTGCCTTGCCAGAGTCTTGTTGGAGTAGGATCTGTTGCCTGTTCTTCCAATTGTTATGGGGGAACAGGCTCAACCTAATCAAGAGGGAGGTTACATACCGCACAAGGAGGCTAGGGGGGTTAAATATGGTTAACCCCGTGGTGTTCTTAATGAACACCTTTCTTAAGATCAATCTACCAAACCTCTCCGCTGAGGGGGCTCCTTCGTGGGTAGCCTCCTGCCAGGGGTGGTTTCGGCCCTTCTTCCAGAAATGGGAGGCAGGAGGGCAAGTGAAAGATCTTCGTGCACCCCATGGATATCTCCCGGCCTATGCTTCCCTGGTCTTGAAAGTGATTCGTCGGTGGGGTCTGGGGGCGTGGGAGATCAGGACTCAGTCAAGACGTTTTCTTGATGACAAGGTCCTGTTGACCCGCTTCCAGAAGCCTCTGGCGCTCAAAGATTGCCCAGGAGAAACCTTAGAGGGAGGGTTGCGTTTTCTTAACTCCAAAAGGTTTCCTCGGAAGTTTTGGGATCTGACCTGGCGCTGCCTCCTAGGTAAGTTATATGTGAGGGGGAACTTGAAGTACCGGAACTCCGACAAGCGAGGCTGCCCTCGGGAGGAGTGTGGCGACATGCTGGAAAGCATGGAGCACTTCCTGCTTCAGTGCCCCTTCAATATAAGGGTTTGCAAATTGGTGGGGACCTCCACCGGTTGGCTGCGGCTGGCTGGCCTTTCCTATGCCGAGTGGGCCTATGGGGCATTCAAACACCCGAAGGGCAGGGACTGCCAGACACTTTTTATAGTTAGTGCAGTGGTCAGGTTCCACTTGTGGTCATCCCGGTGTCTAGTACAGACGCGAGGCAAAATCCTCCCGGAGGTGGAGGTGGTTAAAAACATCATGGTGGACCTGGTGAGGGTGCGCTCTCGGGAGTATGAGGGGCTGGGCGCAAAAAGGGCTGGTACCCTCTGGAGGGGTTTCACCTTTTCTGTGTCCTGAGGGATAGAATAAGGGATTAAAATAGGTTAGCTAGGTTAGGGCCAGATAGGGAAAGGGAGGGCAAGGTTTTGCACAAGAGGTGGGGTTTGTTATTTTTTAATGGTAGGGAGTGACAGGTAGGGATAGATTGATAGATAGGGACATAGTGGTAGGGCAAGTAGGCAGGGACGGGCCTCTTGTGCTCTCTTCCTGGTGGAGGGCTGGGGTGTCACCGCATAGGCATTTTGTTTTGGAAATAGGATGGACGGGTAAGAGGCTTGAGGATAACCGACCCTAGGCCTATGGGAGGTTTATGGGAGGGGAGGGGGGTGTTAACGGTTTATATAAGATTGCGGGTTTTGTTATTGTATTTTGTCTGGTTTTCTTGTCTGGTACTTTGTTATTTGCTATTTGTCACTTATCATATTTTTTTTGTCCGTTTCCATTTTCCATTTCCATTTTCATATTCCCATTGTATGCAGTAGTTAAAGGTTTTTTTTTTCTTAGGGGGGTAGGTTGTTTGGGAGGGGGGTTTCTTTTGGGGGTGGAGGGTTTGGTATATAGGTTTCGTGTGTCCGGCCTTTCTCTGGACTATGCGGACATGGGAGGACATGAGGCGGAGAGCCAGGTCGGATTTCAGGGGCTCGGTGGTGGGTGGTGCCAGCACCAGGACTATGCGGACATGGGAGGACATGGGGCGTGGTGCTGGCCGGGTGTGGTGAAGGGAAAAAAAAAAAAAAAAAAAAAAAAAAATCTAATAAGTTTCAGTTGGGGTTTTTGTTAGTTTTCTGTTAGTGTTATATGTTTCCATTGTATATTACTTATTTGGATTTTCTTTTGTTTCCAAGATAGTTAGAGTTTTGACTGGCGGATGACTGAAGAAAGACTGGAGAGTGAAAGGCGGAGTGAAAGGCAGAATGGATGGGTGCTGATTTGCGGCTGGGTTTTTTTTGGTCTTTAATTTTGTCCCGGCGTCTTCTTGTATCTTATTTATTGATGTTATTTATGCTATGTTTTGGATTTATGTATTGTCTCTGTTTATGGGTTTTATATTGTATTTTCGTATGTGACAGTGTTTGTGAATTTTTTTTCTACTTTTCTAATAAAAATAGTTCCAATTCCTTCGACAACCTCTTTAAAGTATTTATCTATCTTCCTAATATTGATGGCCTATCCTTAGGATACGCCATCAATATTACATCTATGATGATACAACAGCCAGGACCTCTGCAGATCAGCTTTTCCAGGACAGTGCGGCTACAGGTAAAGGTAACAATTCTAGGAGCCACGCTGTTCACTTGCCATACAATGTGTAGCAGTAGGTTTAGGTAGTGCA
Source organism: Leptodactylus fallax (assembly GCA_947044405.1). Lineage (NCBI taxonomy): Eukaryota > Metazoa > Chordata > Amphibia > Anura > Leptodactylidae > Leptodactylus > Leptodactylus fallax. The sequence continues at coordinate 3,695,846 of CAMRHE010000022.1, read as the reverse complement.
GTGGTGCACATGGTATAGTGGGTGAGCAGCATGGCTTCCAGCATGTTATTACCTTTAGCCGCCCTGTCTCGGTACCGCTGATCTGCAGGGGTTCTGATGGTGGGCCCCTAGAAACAATTCCACTGGTGGGCCCTAGACATCCCAGTCCGACACTGGTCTACATCCATGTGAGTAGCCACATCTCCACACTGAGCCAAGACGTGAAGACTCTTTCTAGGCTGAAGCATTGTTACTTGGACTGTGTATTTCTTAATGGTCATCACCCCTAGCAACCGGACATATTGCCTTCTCCGAGCAGAAGTTAACATAGGAGAGTGTGAACAGACTATTGCACGTATCTTCCACTTTTGTACCACTGACTGTGTCTACATCTGAAGTGACTTTTCCTATGCACAATTCTTCTGTAAAGAACTGTTACCTGGTTTACTCTAACCTTGTGTTCAGAAGTCATTTGCCTGCACATCGCACACGGGTTTTCCAGAGGAATTTAGTTTTGTGGGAAACCAGGAACACTAGCCAACCTAAACTGTGTTACCCCTGGTTACCACACAATTATTAAAGGGGTTTTAGGGTTTAAAAAACATCAAATTTTCAGCTGAATATGCAAATGGAGTTGACCTTTAGCATTGGAATTCTAAGACCATGATGACATCAGCAGAACATGATGACATCACAATGATGGCCACTGTAAGAAGACCTGACACTACAGAAGTTGCTCAGATGATGGTGACAATGCTGAGAAGAGGACTACACCAAATATGGAGGAAAGATTTACAATATTTACTATGTCCATCCTGTGGAGGATTCAGGAATTGGTGGAGATGGATTTAAACTTTACAACAAAAACCCTCATGAATGGCAGGTCAGATTCAGGTTGAGTCTAAATCCTAGTGGTCTAAAGGAACAGGTCCCTCTGCCCACTAGGATTTAGCCTGTTCTATATAGAGAATGCTAAATTCTAGTGGGCTAAAGGACCTGGTCCTTCTGTCTACTAGCTTTTAGCCTGCTCTATATAAGGATGTTAAATCCTAGTGGGCTAAAGGACCAGGTCCCTCTGCCCACTAGGATTTAGCCTGTTTTATATAAGAAAACTAAATCCCATTTGGCTAAAGGACATGTAATGTATATAGAAGTGTAATTTATTAATTTTTTTAAACATCAAAATGGATTATTTTCATTTATTTATGTTTTTTGATAGTGCCAACGTATTCCAAAGCGCTTTTCAGGTTGTTATTGCTTTTTATTGATGACGTATTTGATCAATTTTAGATCCGTGGGGCTTTGATCAGCTGTTTGAGGCTGCAGTGACACTTGCTGAGAACCACTTACATTTTACAGGCCTTATGACGTAAGTCACATGACCTGATCGCAGCTCAGTCCCATTCAAATAAATGAGCTGGTCTGTGAAATCAATCACAGCTCACTTTAACGCTGATCACCTGTGGACTCCTGGCATTCTGTAATTGCACACTACATATAGCTAGTTTTGAGCAGAAGGACCAGGTCCCTTTGCCCACTAGGATTTAGCCTGCTCTATATAAGAATGCTAAATCCTAGTGGGCTAAAGGACCAGGTCCCTCTGCCCACTAGAATTTAGCCTGCTCTATATGAGAATGCTAAATCGTAGTGGGCTAAAGGACCAGGTCCTTCTGTCCACTCGCATTTAGCCTGCTCTATATGAGAATGCTAAATCCTAGTGGGCTAAAGGACCAGGTCCCATTGGCTACTAGAGATAGCTAGTTTTGAGCAGAAGGACCAGGTCCCTTTGCCCACTAGAATTTAGCCTGCTCTATATAAGAATGCTAAATCCTAGTGGGCTAAAGGACCAGGTCCCTCTGCCCACTAGAATTTAGCCTGCTCTATATAAGAATGCTAAATCCTAGTGGGCTAAAGGAGCCGGGCCCCTGCCCCTGATTGCCTGCCTATATGATGCTAAACCTAGTGGCTAAAGGACCAGGTCCCTCTGCCCACTAGAATTTAGCCTGCTCTATATGAGAATGCTAAATCCTAGTGGGCTAAAGGACCAGGTCCTTCTGTCCACTAACATTTAGCCTGCTCTATATGAGAATGCTAAATCCTAGTGGGCTAAAGGACCCGGTCCTTCTGTCCACTAGCATTTAGCCTGCTCTATATGAGAATTCTAAATCCTAGTGGGCTAAAGGACCAGTTATCCCAAGAACGGGAGATTCTTTTCCCCTCCTGTGCATTGAGGCATGACTGGTAGTGGACGGCGGCCGCATTCTCTTCAGTGGGTGCACTGGAGATAGCCAAAGTACAACATTCAGTCATCTCTGGCGCTTACATTGAAGTGAATGGGAGCGCCGTCCACCACCAGATACGCCTACATTCTGCCTGGCTTTGGTCAGGCTCAATGCAAAGCAGGAGAAAATAACCCCCTCAATTCTTGTGACCGGTGGGGGACGCAGCCGTCAGACCCCCACCAATCAAATATTTGTCCCCTATCCTATGGATAGATGATAAATACTTTTCATGGCATAATCCCCTTTACACGGGTTTATTTTAAGCTTATTACCTATTACAGCGGCCATTCCCCACAGCTCTGACACTAATCTATCCTGACCACTAGGACCCCCACGATCAGAACAGGGGTCCTGCATTTGTACTACTGCTCTATTCATCTTTATGGGACTGCTGAAAAGAAGTAGAGTTCAGAATTATCTCTGGCAGTCTCAAAGAGATGGACAGATCAGAAGCGCATTGTGGATCATCGTTCTATTCATATGGGGCAGAAACAGGACCCCTGATCAGTGGGGGTCCCAATGGTCAGATCCCCAGTGATCTACTTTTTATTCATAAGAGGGAATAGGTAGTTGCATCTGGTGCTGGAAGCAGACATCTGTGTCCCTGGTATAGCAGCAGTGCCGGAGCTCTGCCCCCAATGACTAGAAACCGAGCTACAGTATTCACCACCACCTATATACAGTGAACAGAGCTGCAGTATTCACCACCGTCTATAAACAGTGAACAGAGCTGCAGTATTCACCACCACCTATATACAGTGAACAGAGCTGCAGTATTCACCACTGCCTATATACAGTGAACAGAGCTGCAGTATTCACCACCACCTATATACAGTGAACAGAGCTGCAGTATTCACCACTGCCTATATACAGTGAACAGAGCCTTCTGCTTCCAGATCCGTCCCCTGTATAGGTTCTAGCACTGGAGACTGGCTGGAAGCGCTGAGTGCTGGACCCCCACTGATCTGATACTGGTGACCCTATCCTAAGGGAGGACCATCAGTATCAAAAATGCCCTCCAGCCCAGAAAACCTGTTTGATGAAAGTTTTTTTATAGACCACAGACAAAACAAAAATAAAAACAGGACAATGAATATTTTTAGTGAAAAATCTAATTTTAATTTTATATTTAGTATCAAAAAAGTTTTAATTAAAATACAAATAAAGAAAACTCTATATACTGTAGGTACAAAATATAGAAAACTCCATGCAGGGGGCATACAAATAAAGATCATATATAAAACCCATAATGTACGGCATAATGTAAGGAGACGGCGAAGACCCAAATAAACAAGGAATGGGAAAAGGAAGGGAATCCCAGACCACATGACATTAGAAGAGTATATAGTAGATACTTCATAATGGACATCTCATGGGGCCAGGGTAACAGCTAGTCTCAGATCCTGAGGGGCCGCATATACACTGCACTGGGATTGGTTGCTATTAGCAATAGGTGGATTCACACCTGCGCTCAGTTTCCGTTGGGTGTTTCTGTCCCCCATTCTGCTTGAAAAATGCAGAGAGAAAAATCCTACAAGCAGGGCGTTTCTCTCTGCATTTTTCGGGCAGAAACATTATAGTCTAGGCGGTCCGCAAGTAACTGCTTTTTAAGCGGATTGGGTTTCCGTTTTTCCGAGCAGAAACCCCAGATTGAACCTAGAGTAAAAGATAACACCATTTACTATACAGGTACATCCTGCTATCCCTAGGGAAATGTTCAGTAGTGAGAGGTACCCTCCAGTGCGCAGTGGTCCACCCAAGTTTGTGCTGGGTGGGCCATTACAGGACATTATATTGCACGGAGGGGCCACTGCAGGGCATTATCCTGCAGCTGAGTCAAGGTGGGTTGAAACAGCGGTCTTTGAGATAGAAGGTCGACCAGCAGAGGAAGAGTCCAAGGAGCATCTGCGGTGACCAGATGGAAGGTAACGCTGCAGTTGGGATTGCGGGGTGCAAACAGCGCAGACTTGTCACGGTCTCTGGGCACGAGGGTGCAGCGCTGGTGCTGTCCCACGTTACCACCACTGGTACCGGTGATGAGGGGGCTGCACAAATGTTGGTGATGATTGTTCCCCCGGGGCGCTTCCCCTATACTGTGCCGACTGATGGTGTTTGGGGCGCCCTGATGTTGTCGGTGCAGAGTCAGACACAGAAACGGTTGTAAAGTTGAACTTTTACTTCCATGGGTGTGGAGGCACAAATGCTTAAACAGTTTCTTCAATACAAAACAACGGGGTACGCCTGGTGACACAGCAAAGTCCTGGGGTGCAGGGTAGACTTGATGAAAGGTGTTCCTAGCCCCTTATACTTCAGTGTTACAGCCCTAAGATGCGTCTGGGCTCCTATTTGGCACATAGGAGGATGCCCACCATGATACTAGCACATAATATTCCCCACTCACGTTATGTGGTCCTGATAGCTCAGAGTTTCGGGGTGCAATAGTCAGGGTGGCGGGATATTCCACAGGTCTGGCCTTGGCCCCTGGATCCTGTGATACTTGCTATGGAGCATGTGTTCCAGAATGTTCTCTCCACAGTCTCATGCTGACAAGATGATGATGCCTGACTTCCTTCAGGGCGATGGCTAGGCAGACAGGGGACAGGATCTTCTGAATAGCTGGAGTATGTCAGCTCTCCAACCTTCCTGGGCCTGTCTAGGACTTGAGATTCCTGCACTAAACTCACTGCTTTCTTCACAGGACATCACACTTATCTCCTCACCTCCTCCTCCTAACACTCCACACTTCTCACTCCTCACACGCAGGACCTTCCTGCAGGGGTGTTACCATCGGGACCCAGTGATCAGCTGACTCCTCCCCTTTTCCCAGGCGATGTCCTCCCATTGGACATTTGGTTACTATTCAATCCTATGGGAGGTGTAATGCATGTGTGATGCTCACTAGGTGGCGCTGTGTTGTGTGAGACTCAGGACCCCCTGCTATGTCACACAGGCTATGAAGCAACAGGAAATAATACAATGCACAGAGATCACCCTCAGCCCAGCCATAGCCAGCTCTGGGATGCCACATACTCCCCCTCTTTCACTGAGCCGACCTCGGCGACAGGCTGGGGTGAAGGTGAGAAATGTAACATAACGTTAATAAATACGAATAAAGTGCAAATGGGTCCAGAGGCTCTCTGGCACAAATTTTGTGAGTGTCCATTATCATGAGAGTCTCTCTGAGAAACAATAAACAGTCCTTTCTGTAAGGAAGAGTAGGCACTCTCGCACGAATGTCCATACCGCAATGGGGTAACAGAACTTCCTTGGCTCGGTGAGCCAGGCACTATGGCTTGGATTGTTGCATATAAATGTAAATACTATATTACATGGCAAGATATTATATATATACTGTATATACACACAGGAAAAACATTAATGTAATCAGAGCAGGAATAACATATATACAGAAGCAGAGACAGTTAACCTCTTTTACCCAAGGACAGCCATGGCATCACTATAGCGTGTTGGAGGTATGCCTTTTGTGGTACGCTCAGAACGCCTAAGTGGAACGAGATTTGAATTAGGAACAGAGTCACTGAAATCAATTAAATCATCTGTCGAAGGGTTCTCTTGCACTAGAGCAATTGGTGGATAACAGCTAAATGGTAGTAGTTTAGGCGCCCACATAAGCTCAGTTAACGTTGGGGGTCTCTCTTTCGCTTCAGAAGGTGACAAGATCTCTGTACTCGTTGTCTCAGCTGGGGGTACTTCTGTGGGTAGTCCTTCTTTAAGGCACAGCTTCAGACGGTTTCGGTGTACTACTTGGGGCTGTCTCCCAGGTTTAGAGATCTCATACACGTCGGATTCAGGATATGGTATGGAGATGACACTGTATGGTTCTTTCTCCCAGAATGGATCCAATTTCACATTCCGATGGTTATTCCTTAACCATACACGGTCGCCAACTTTCAGGGGCGCTGCATGGGCGTGATGGTTGTAATCCTCCTGTTGTCTCCTACGAACCTCATCCATGCGCGTTTCAACTATCTCTTTAGCTTCCTCCATACGTCGGCGGTGTTCAACAACCCAGTCTGTTATGGGTAGTGGATTGATGGTGTCAGGGACCTTCACACCAAGGGTTAAGTCTGAAGGAAGTTGACCTTGTCTTCCAAACATTAGATAAAATGGTGCGTATCCCGTAGATGTTTGGGGTGTGTTGTTGTAAATATAGGCCAAGTCCTTGATACGCTCAGACCACTCAACACCAGGTGTAACTGCGGCTGTTCTTAGCATGCCGATGATCACTTGATTTGCCTTCTCGCACATACCATTCCCTTGAGGGTGATACGCTGTGGTTCGCAACTTCTTGCAGTCTTGGAACTGACACAGCTCACGGAACAATTGGGATTCAAACGCCGATCCACGGTCGGTGAGGATATGCTCAGGACAACCGTAATGGCGGACAAACTCTGCGTAGAAGGTCTCAGCCGTAGTTCTTGCTGTAAGATCTCTGACAGGCACGATGACAAGGAACTTGGAGTAATGATCCACCATTGTCAGAGCGTAGCTGTAGCCGGAACGTGTGGGACCCAACTTCACATGGTCCAGAGCAACAATTTCACACGGCTTTTGAGTCTTAATTGGATGTAGAGGGGCCTTCTGATCTCTTCGACCTTCCTTGGTGATACTACAGGCGGGACACTCTCGGCACCAACTCTCAATGTCACTCCTCATCCCAACCCAATAGAAGCGACGACGGATGGTAGCTTCGGTCTTTTGTACCCCGAAGTGACCGGATCTGTCATGATACGCCTCAAGTATCATCTGTGCGTCTCTTCTTGGTACGAGGATCTGATGAAGCCTTTCACCTGTGACAGGATCAAGAGTGTTTCTAAGTAGAAGGCCTTGTTGGATAAACAGGCGCTTCCTCTGTCGCCAAAGGCGTTTTAATTCCACGTCATGAAGACCTCTCTTTACACGGGTTGGTATTCTTCCTGTAAGCAGGAAATCTGACAATTCTCCTAAAACTCTGCTCTCTTCTTGGAACGTTTTCCACAGAGATGGCTCCTGGAGGGATTCGGCAGCTGTTTTCGCCAGAGATTCTCCTTCTACAGGGACACCAATAGCAACCTGTTGGGCAAACTTGTTGTAGAATGGTGGCATCTCCATCTCTTCCCAGATGTCTTCTCGGGGTGGTTCTTCTCCCACAGGCAACCTTGAGAGTGCATCAGCGTTAGCGTTGGACTTGCCACTGCGATACTTGACAGAGAACTTGTAATTCGCGAGTCTTGAGGCCCACCGTTGTTCAAGGGCTCCCAGTCGAGCAGTGTCCAGATGCGCCAACGGATTGTTATCTGTGTACACGGTAAAGGGTGTGGCAGCCAGGTAGTCTTTAAACTTCTCTGTCACGGCCCAGACAAGCGCCAGAAGTTCGAGTTTGAAAGAACTATAGTTCTGGTCGTTCTTCTCCGCGCCTCTCAGACTCCTGCTGGCGTAGGCGATGACTCGCTCTTTGTTGTCCTGAACCTGGGACAGCACTGCACCCAAACCTTGGTGACTTGCATCTGTGTACAAGCGGAATGGCTGACTGTAGTCGGGATAGGCTAGAATTGGTGGTTGCGTCAGAAGTGCTTTAAGCGTTTGAAAGGCTTCCTCTTGACGCGCTGTCCAGTCTACCGGAAGCTTTCGGTTGTAGTTTTCTCTGGGACAACCGCGCAACAACTCGTTCAGAGGCTCGGCTACTTGGGCGAAGTGTGGTATGAAACGCCGGTAGTAACCTGCGAATCCAAGGAAGCTTCGGACTTCTTTGACGGTAGTCGGTCTTCGCCAGTTCTGGACTGCAGTGATCTTTTCAGGATCAGGTTGGACGCCTTGTGCGCTCACGACATGCCCAAGGTAGTGAACTTGGGGTTTCAACAGGTAGCACTTGGAGGGCTTCACCTTTAGGCCGTGCTGTATAAGTACCTTGAATACCTCGGACAGGTGACGAAGGTGTTCTTGGTATGTCCGGGAGAATACAATAACATCGTCCAGGTACAGTAGCACACTCTGGAAATTCTCATGGCCGAGGCACCTCTCCATAAGCCGTTGGAATGTGGCTGGGGCATTACATAGCCCAAATGGCATACTATTGAATTCAAAGAGTCCCATCGGGGTCGTAAACGCAGTCTTTTCACGATCTTCAGGCGCCATAGGGACTTGCCAGTATCCACTGGTTAAGTCCAGGGTCGAGAAACAGGTAGCTGATCCCAAAGCCGTTAGAGATTCCTCAATCCGCGGCAATGGGTATGCGTCTTTGTGCGTGACGTTGTTGAGTTTACGATAGTCCACACAAAATCGTAGGGTTCCGTCTTTCTTCTTGACGAGAACTAGCGGGGCTGCCCAGGGGCTGTTACTCTCCCGGATGACATCAGCACCTCGCATCTCTCGGATCAACTTTTTCACCGGTTGGTACATCGCGGGTGGTATTGGACGGTGACGCTCCTTGATTGGATGGTGGTCGCCAGTCAGAATGCGATGTTGTATGGTCGTGGTCTTACCAAAGTCCAATGGGTGTTTGCTGAATGCCTGTTGGTAACGCTTGGCCACATTGCGAACCCCATTGATGTGCTCTATAGGGGTATTGGCGTCTCCCACGTTCAATTCATCCCACCAGGACTTCGTGGCTCCATTCTGAATGTTCTCAGCAGCTTGGGTGGAACGCTGTGTGGCGGTAGAATCACCAGAGAGAATGTCTTCTGGTGCTAACCGGTGTAGCAGGGCCACAGAGTGGAACTTGTGGAGGTTCACGGGAGCATCGCCCAAGTTGACTAAGCGGACAGGAACACGTCCATTGGAAACTGTGACAAGGCTGCGGGCAGCCATGACAAGTGGTTGGCCATCTACCTGTATGGGTTGTAGCAAGGCCTCGTAGTCCTGATTTTCTATGCCCGGACGGGCACGGCACCACACCATAGTTTCTGTTCCAGGCTGTAGGGTTACTGGACGGGTATCTTGGATCCGGACTCGACCAATTTCACCTTGTTTGTTGGCGAACTTGTGCTGGGCATTGAGTACACGAATGGCCCGCTGAATGGTCTGCTGGTCACTGGGAGAAGCTGTAAGGAGAGAGGCATGCAAGGCATCCAACACTTCTGCAAAGCAATGGCGTAAAACATTCATGCCTAATATTACAACTGCAAACCTATCATCCTCTACATCAGTGACAATTACACCCTGTCTAGGCAGTTTCAAGTCCCCAATCTGGATAGTGGGTTCCCAATAACCCTGCTGTGGTATGGGCTGTCCATTGCTGGCACACAGATTTATCCATGTGTCAGGTGTTCTATTCAACACACCTAAGTCCCAATGTTCAAGGAACACCTGCTTGCGCAGGGTTGTTACCTGAGATCCAGTGTCCACCAACGCTGTCAGAGGGACGCCGTTCACCCGGATTGTGATGTGTGGGCAGGCTGAGACGAAGCGTGACAATGGCACTGAAGATTCACCTGGGCCCTTCTTCTTTCCTCCCGAGGGGCGGCCCGCTGCCTCGGGGGTGGCCCGTTTAACTGAAAACACTGAGGCCTGGTGTGTCCATATCTATGGCAATAGGTACAGTATGGCCTCTCACTCTGCGGAGGTTTCACTGAAGACGGACGTCTGGGTGGCGACTCAGGTGAGATGTTGAGACTTCGCAAAGGATCACTGGACGATGAAGACGGCTGGGTCAGACGATCTAGACGGATGGTGATCTGTTCCATGGCACGGGTCAGATGATCCACTCGGGCCAGAAGGTCATCTCTGGAGTCTGCTAGTGTAGTCTGCGCAGTTTGGGCAGCAGGTGAGGTACCCAGAGGTAGTGGCAGGACAACTGGAGCGATGCTTGTTGAGGGTCCAGGTGAGGGAGCACAGATGACTGGGCTCGGCTGGGGCTGCTCCTGTCCCAAGACCTGGATGGCAAGGGCCTTGAAGTCAGCAAACGTGATGCTGGGATGTTGTGCAGCAAGCATTCGCAACTGACTCTGGAGCAATGTGGTACCCGCCCCTTCTATGAAGCGGTCAAGCAAGATTTTATCAGAGTCCACATTTTCACGTGGATCCACTTGCACCACAGCTCTGAACGCCTCTTGGAGGGATAAAGCATAGTCCCGCAGGGTCTCACCCAGGTAGTTGTCGTCTGGAAAAGAAGCGCATCTTTACCTCGGAGACAGATCGCACGTCAAAGTTCACCTGGAGTTTGTCCAGAATTTGCCCAGGGGTTCTTTTGTCAGAGGCAGGCCAGGATTTGACCTCCCTAGCTGCAGCACCCTCAAGCTGGCCCAGCAGGATCTGTATCTGCTGTTCTGTATTCAGAGGATAGAACTGGAAGAGAGACAGCATCTTCTCACGAAAGTCCCTGAGGGTATGCGCCTCCCCTTTGTAGCGCGGCAGCCATGGTGCGCCAGGGTAAAATGGCATGGAGAATGGTAGGCTGCTCGCCATGGGCACTGCTGGATCACTAGAAACAGATGGCACAATGTCACTTTGCTCAGTCATGTTGTTTGCAGGTATGACTGAAATTAGGTCGCCGTCTCTTTAAGAAACTCAACTGCTTGCTGGCAGGGAATGGAGACTACAACTTGGAATTCTGTCCCTTTAAGAATGCTGTAGCTATTAACAGAGTCACTGTGATGTAGGCTGACGGTGTGCTCCCCCCTCTTTAATGGTGGCACTCCCCACGGACACTGTACACGGAAAACACTCGCTGGGGCCGTGGGAGGACGGAAGACAAGGACAGGGAGGCACAGTACTCACTGACAGCAACTGCAGCGTGGACCAGAGATCAGCGGTGCACAGCAGGGACGGTGATGCGGCACCGGAGAGTCAGAAATGGCGCCGGCACGTTCGCCTTTCACTTTCTTGTATGGGTGCGCTGGAGCATTGCGCTCAGCATTCTGGGCTCTCCTAAGATGGCGGCAGATGGGTCTCCTGGCCTCATGGGCAGTGCTAAAAATCTCCCGCACTTTTGCAAGGTACAGTTAACCCTTTGTGGGCGTTCTTACACAGCGATGTGGCGCAGCAAACAAGTCCTGGGCGTTTTAACTCTTCCAGGGCTGTAACACACTGAGAGGACAGTCTTTAGGGCTTACTTCAGGGGTATAGGGCTCCCCCCTCTTTGTGGCAAGCACTCTCAGGGAATAAACTTGATCTTAGCAAAGTCCACAATAAAGACCGATGCTCTGGAGACAATTTGGCGCACTTTTCGTGGCGACTTTCTCAAAATGGCACACACCCGTATCCTGTTCGTGACGCCAGTTTTTTCTTGCGGTGACCAGATGGAAGGTAACGCTGCAGTTGGGATTGCGGGGTGCAAACAGCGCAGACTTGTCACGGTCTCTGGGCACGAGGGCGCAGCGCTGGTGCTGTCCCACGTTACCACCACTGGTACCGGTGATGAGGGGGCTGCACAAATGTTGGTGGTGATTGTTCCCCCGGGGCGCTTCCCCTATACTGTGCCGACTGGTGGTGTTTGGGGCGCCCTGATGTTGTCGGTGCAGAGTCAGACACAGAAACGGTTGTAAAGTTGAACTTTTACTTCCATGGGTGTGGAGGCACAAATGCTTAAACAGTTTCTTCAATACAAAACAACGGGGTACGCCTGGTGACACAGCAAAGTCCTGGGGTGCAGGGTAGACTTGATGAAAGGTGTTCCTAGCCCCTTATACTTCAGTGTTACAGCCCTAAGATGCGTCTGGGCTCCTATTTGGCACATAGGAGGATGCCCACCATGATACTAGCACATAATATTCCCCACTCACGTTATGTGGTCCTGATAGCTCAGAGTTTCGGGGGTGCAATAGTCAGGGTGGCGGGATATTCCACAGGTCTGGCCTTGGCCCCTGGATCCTGTGATACTTGCTATGGAGCACGTGTTCCAGAATGTTCTCTCCACAGTCTCATGCTGACAAGATGATGATGCCTGACTTCCTTCAGGGCGATGGCTAGGCAGACAGGGGACAGGATCTTCTGAATAGCTGGAGTATGTCAGCTCTCCAACCTTCCTGGGCCTGTCTAGGACTTGAGATTCCTGCACTAAACTCACTGCTTTCTTCACAGGACATCACACTTATCTCCTCACCTCCTCCTCCTAACACTCCACACTTCTCACTCCTCACACGCAGGACCTTCCTGCAGGGGTGTTACCATCGGGACCCAGTGATCAGCTGACTCCTCCCCTTTTCCCAGGCGATGTCCTCCCATTGGACATTTGGTTACTATTCAATCCTATGGGAGGTGTAATGCATGTGTGATGCTCACTAGGTGGCGCTGTGTTGTGTGAGACTCAGGACCCCCTGCTATGTCACACAGGCTATGAAGCAACAGGAAATAATACAATGCACAGAGATCACCCTCAGCCCAGCCATAGCCAGCTCTGGGATGCCACACATCCGCCAACAGGAACATGAGATCCACGTACCAGGCCCAGTAGGGCCAATCTGGTGCCACCAGGATAGCTTGAACCCCTTGGTCTTGAGATTCTGGAGGACCCAAGGGAGAAGAGGAAGTGAAAAACCGAACTCACAAGAGTGTCAGCGGTGATGGCTCAAGGATCCAGAGACCTGGCAATTAAGCCGGGGACCTTGTGGTTCCGGCGGAGGCGAAAAAGGAGCACAGTTGAAGGAAGATCTGCTGATAAAGTGACCATCGCCTGGAGCAATATTTTCTCAACTCAAGTAGTCTGCCACCCAGTGGACCACGCCAGAAAAAGGTTGACCACAGAAAGAGCTGGAACGTGGCGCTCCACCCAAGGTAGAAATTGTGAGGCTTCTACTAAGGCCGCAAAGCTCCTGATGCCCCTCTGAGGGTTCAAGTATGCGATCATGGAGAATAGGTCAGTCTGGGCTGTGACCAGATGTCCTGGGTTCCAGCAGGTTGAACCTGAGGGAGGAATCGGCCTTGGACCACTGGCCTTGAACAGTCAAAGCGGTCATAGAGGACCACTCCCCAGCCGGGGAGACTGGCTTCAGTGGGAATCACCTACCAAGAGAGGGGGAAAAAGGACTTCCCTAGAGAAATTCATGGGGAGGAGATACAGTGCCTTGCGAAAGTATTCGGCCCCCTTGAACTTTTCAACCTTTTGCCACATTTCAGGCTTCAAACATAAGGATATATAATTTTAATTTTTTGGTGAAGAATCAACAACAAGTGGGACACAGTTGTGAAGTGGAAAGAAATTTATTGGTTATTTTAAACTTTTGTAAAAAATAAAAAACTGAAAAGTGGGGCATACAATATTATTCGGCCCCTTTACTTTCAGTGCAGCAAACTCACTGCAGAAGTTCAGTGAGGATCTCTGAATGATCCAATGTTGTCCTAAATGACTGATAATGATAAATATAATCCACCTGTGTGTAATCAAGTCTCCGTATAAATGCACCTGCTCTGTGATAGTCTCAGGGTTTTGTTTAAAGCGCAGAGAGCATCATGAAGACCAAGGAACACACCAGGCAGGTCCGTGATACTGTTGTGGAGAAGTTTAAAGCCGTATTTGGATACAATAAGATTTCCCAAACTTTAAACATCCCACGGAGCACTGTGCAAGTGATCATATTGAAATGGAAGGAGTATCAGACCACTGTAAATCTACCAAGACTCGGCCGTCCCGCTAAACTTTCATCTCAAACAAAGAGAAGACTGATCAGAGATGCAGCCAAGAGGCCCATGATCACTCTGGATGAACTGCAGAGATCTACAGCTGAGGTGGGAGAGTCTGTCCATAGGACAACAATCAGTCGTACACTGCACAAATCTGGTCTTTCTGGTCGTTTAAAGTTTGCCACAAGCCACCTGGGAGACACACCAAACATGTGGAAGAAGGTGCTCTGGTCAGATGAAACCAAAATCGAACTTTTTGGCCACAATGCAAAATGATATGTTTGGCGTAAAAACAACACAGCTCATCACCCTGAACACACCATCCCAACTGTCAAACATGGTGGTGGGAGCATCATGGTTTTGGCCTGCTTTTCTTCAGCAGGGACAGGGAAGATGGTTAAAATTGATGGGAAGATGGATGGAGCCAAATACAGGACCATTCTGGAAGAAAACCTGTTGGAGTCTGCAAAAGACCTGAGACTGGGACAGAGATTTATCTTCCAACAAGACAATGATCCCAAACATAAAGCAAAATCTACAATGGAATGGTTCACAAATAAACGTATCCAGGTGTTAGAATGGCCGAGTCAAAGTCCAGACCTGAATCCAATCGAGAATCTGTGGAAAGAGCTGAAAACTGCTGTTCACAAACGCTCTCCATCCAACCTCACTGAGCTCGAGCTGTTTTCCAAGGAAGAATGGGCAAGAATTTCAGTCTCTCGATGTGCAAAACTGATAGAGACATACCCCAAGCGACTTGCAGCTGTAATCGCAGCAAAAGGTGGCGCTACAAAGTATTAACTTAAGGGGGCTGAATAATTTGGCACGCCCCACTTTTCAGTTTTTTATTTTTTACAAAAGTTTAAAATATCCAATAAATTTCGTTCCACTTCACAATTGTGTCCCACTTGTTGATTCTTCACCAAAAAATTAAAATTTTATATCCTTATGTTTGAAGCCTGAAATGTGGCAAAAGATTGAAAAGTTCAAGGGGGACAAATACTTTCGCAAGGCACTGTACCTAAAAAATCTCTCAGCAAACCAAGGAGGAAAGAGAACCAGGCAGATGAGGCTGTCCGGCGATATGACCCAGCAGGCCGGAATTGTCAAGTGGAGAGGACGACAGAGTAAGTGAATGAAAGGTACAGCCTAGAAGGTCGAGGCCATCATGCGCAAGACCCACATGCCGAAACGAAGAGAGCAAGGAGAGTACCTCCGAAGGTGGGACACATCGGACCACAGGATCTTGGCCTCCAGGAGGAGATTCACGCCCTGGAGTGTGTAGAGGATCATGTCCCGGATTCCATGTGCTTAGAGGACCCATTGATGAGCCAGCAGAACGGGCAAAGAAGGACCAAGGTGAGCCACAAGCTGGACAGATTGTCTGACCTGGAGGGGCTTCACCAGGAGGTCGCCCAAGCCTGGAAACACGGCAGCACCTCTGGCGCGGAGGATGGCCATGAGAGACACCATCAATGAGGAAAAAAACCCAGAGGGCAGAGGCCAGCCCGAAGGGGAGAGCGACAACTGGAAAGGTCAAGGAGCCACTGCAAAAGAAGAAACCGCTGAAGGCACAGCGCGATGATGTAGATGGACGAAGAATTCGCCCATATCCAGGGATGCCACCGCAGACTGCATAGACTACAGCGGAACTTGCAGACATGGATGAACCTGTTGAGCCCTTTCAGATCCATGATGGGATGAAGGAAGCCGTCCTTCTTGGGAATAAAGAACAGGTAGGAATAGTAACCCAGGATATGCTCTGAAGCGGGAACGGGGACGCTGACTCCCTGCCGCTGGAGATTGGAGACAGCCTGGATTTTCTGATGTAGGGAAGGCAAAGAGATTCCAGCCAAGCTGGAGTAGCCTGACGACACCACCTCTCAGGCCCAGGACCCAGATGTCCCGCCACTTGAGAGGCCCAGAGAGGGGAAAAAACTTCATGCCGAGGAGGGCTAGGAAGAGGAAGGCCTGGATGACTTGGTGCAGAACCTCCAGGGATATCTGGACTTAAAAGAAGCTTTCTGGAACAGGAGAATGGCTGACACATAGGAAGAATCTATTCCCCCGTGGCCTCAGGGATAAGCTTCTCGATGCCTTTAACAAAAATTCGGCCCAGGACGACCTGGAAAGGGAGAAGGGCTGCATTCGCCTTCTTGGAGGCGGACTCAGTATTCCACAACGAATTCAAACAGTATGGCGGATACCCACTGCGTTGGCGGCCCCCTTGGCAGATTTGGGAGGCATCTCCAGGTATTTGGAAGCATTCAGGATCTCAGAGACGAGCAGCTGGAGGGAAGCTGTATCAGGGAGGTTTGACTGAAGCTGTTTGGCCCAGGAAAAGCAGGCCTTGCTGACCCGAGAGGCAGCGAAGGAAGGCTGCAGGGAGAATCCAGCCACTACGAAGGCCACCTTCTTGCAGCAATACAACAGCCAGCATGTAGGACAATGCAATGTATCAGTTCTGCATTGCAAACAATACAACAGAAGCGATCCCATCTCACTCTGAGGGATCACTGAGGTAGGTAGAGACCGCTGAAGGCAGAATAGAAGCCTTGGAGAGTCTAGCTATCACGGGATCCACCTCGGGAGGCTCTTAATAATAGGAAGGGACACTTGGGGCGGCTCGCTGACAAGATGTCAAGACTGGCCGGCTTGCGCTCACTAGTTACTGATATATAAGTACCGTGTGCTAACCGATTGCACCACTGGAGCAACTTGCTTCCTTTACCTTGGATGTTCATCATTGCCAGCCAGGGAGAGCTAGAGACATGTGTCACAGCATAGCCTGGCAGAACTGCCCGAGCTCACCTTCCACCTGGAGACACACAGGTCAAGGGAAGGGATGTCCAACTTCCTAGTAGGACAGGATGGTCCAGGGAGAAGCCACTGTGCCCTCAAGATGTGATCAAACACCCAGTGGCAGAAGGAGATGTCCACTTGAGAGGAGGGGTCCAGGTCCTCAGAGATCTCTAAGGTATCTCTACCGCATAGATGAGCTCCCGTGTAGCAGCAGATATAGATGAGCCTAGCTGATGCTCCGTGTTGGAGTCAGAGGCATCCCCAGGTATGTAGACTGAGCAGGGGGAGGCAGGGATCCGCATGTCGGAGTGGAGCCGCAAACTGAGTCCCTATCTGGGGAGTTCCCAGAGGAAGGGGTGGAGGACCGTAAACTGTAGGAAGACTTCCTGGTCCTTTGGAGGGTGATGGCTCCTGGAGCTGCGACGGGAACTATGAGGGTGTCCAGGGAGATCCCTAGAAGCCACCGACTGAGTGGCAATCTGGGAAAGCATCCATTCCAAGTTTCCAGCACTGACTAGTTAAGTCTGGTAAGGACACCATGGCCAAGGTGAGGGAGGCCGCTGAATCCGGGGATGGATGAACCAGAGAGGGGCCAGGAGGTTCCTGACTGGCTCAGGCGTAAGGCAGAGAGAGCACATGGGCTCAGGCTGTCCACACGGCAACTGTTTTTGATACAGCGGGTGAACGTATAAAAAAACGTGACGGAACCAGAGGGTGAGTGACAAAGCAGAGGGGACCCATGGAAATTAGGGGTAACCCAGGGGGTTAGCCTACCAGATCGCAAAAGATGGCCGCTCACCAACAGCTGCAGAGAGGGTGACACAGAGAGGGCTCCGCAAGTGCAATGTCTTCCAGGGAGCTGTGAAGAGAATAAGAGGAATGCCCGCTGTCCCAGCAAGCCAAAAAGACAAGAAGCAAATAAAAAGTGATTCTGAGGAGAGCAAAGCTCTTCCCCTGGTAATACAGGCTCAGTAGCTACTGGGCAGGCTGGATGGCTTGCCAGTACAGCCCCCTGGCCAATGGAAGGCCCCAGGGGGAGAAAAGGGGCGGACCTAGTTGCAGCCTAGTTCCTGGCCAGGCCTCGGACTCGTGTAGAAATGCGGCCGGCCGTGTGGCACCATCAGCGGCGAGGCGCAGCCGCGAACTTCCGGAAGGCCCGACGGAGGCCTGGGAAAGGTACCGGGGGGCCAGGAAAGGGGGTCCCTACATGAAGGGGGGGAAAACCGGGTCATTGTTCCCCCCGACGGGTGCTGCTCGGTAGGAGTGACCAGAAGGCCCAAAAACGCCCCAGAAAACGGGACTTATTTGCAAAATTTAAGGACCAGCTCTGGGGGTCTCTGTGATCCCCTCCTAAACAGGACCCATGCTATTTTCCCCCTGGGAGAGGGACTGAGTGGGGCCTGAGGTGGAGGAAGAGAGGGGATGAGGTAACTTTCATACCCACCTGTCTTCTACTCTTCTCATACTCACCTGACAGGCGTCTTCAGGCGCCGCAGGGTCACCCCCTCGGTAGGACCTCGCATGTGGGAGTGGGGCCACCTGTACTCCGGTCGATGATACGGCGAGTGGGGACTGGGTGACCAGCGAGGTGCTCTTTTGCAGAGCGCTGCGCCCGCAGGAGGGTACGACTAGTGTGGCGTACACGCTGACGACCTCCTGCACCTGAAAGAAAAGGAAAAATAAAAACTATATAAGACAGAAGACCTGAGTCAGGTCTTGTCTGCCTCCTATGGACACTAGGTTCAAACTGATTCATGCACAGTGGCTGTGGCAGGGTATAGCGTGGAGGCGGAGCCAACAGCTTTCTTTTCCCTAGTGTCTGTCTCCTAGTGACCAGGTCTATACCCCATGGTGCTGTGTCCCCCAGTGAAATAAGAAAGAAAGCTGCATTTGTGCGACTTTCTTACGGGCTTCGTTTTTACGACATTCACTCTGTAGCCAAAGTGACAGATCACCTGTATTCTATATTTCAGTACGATTCCGGGGAAAACAAATTTATATAATTTTATTTACATTTTAACCCCTTAAAGATCTAAAACGTTGCAAAAAAATTTTTTTTTTCTTAAAGTCGCCATATTCTGCCACCCGTAACTTTTTTATATTTCCGTGTACAGGGATGCATAGGGCATAGTTTTTTTGCGGATACGGGTGTACTTTTTAGTTATACCATTTTGGGGACTGTTGCTTTGATCACTTTTTATTCAAGTTTTTATTAGAGGCGAAACAGTGAAAAAATAGCGGTTTGGCACTTTAGATTTTTTTTTCCCGCTACGGAGTTCACTGTATGGGAAAAATATTTTCATAGATTTGTAGACCAGGTGTTTTCAGACACAGGGATACCTAATTAGTATGTGTTTCACATTACTGAAGTACTTTTATATGTGTTATAGGGAAAGGGGGGTGATTTGAATTTTTAATTTTTTTTTTTCTTCATTTTTTGCATTGGCTATACTTTATTTATTATAGAACTGCCATTTATAAATGCTTTATTGGTGACAGTTGTAACAGCGGCACAAACCACACAACAGGCGATGGCCATCAATATTAGAAAGGTGGATAATCCCTTTAAAAGGGTTGTCCAAGAACTGGAGCAACCCATGTGGTGGGTGGAGAAGTGTAAATTAAAATAATAAATAAATAAAAGCATACTCACCTGTCCCTGGCGCTCTGCTACCTACTACTAGTGTCCATTCAGTCTGGTGCCTCCTTGCCAGGAGTCCTGCACCTCATGTGACTCTGAGACCAATTAGTGGCCTCCGCGGCCGCTGGTAAGTGACTAGCAACCTATATGAGGTATGTTACTGGTTCCTCTCCTGCATCCCTGAAGGCCACTGATTGCTCTCAGCGGTCACATGAGGTACAGGATTTCCAGCAATGAGGCGTCGACATGAGACCAAATAGACATTGGCGGGGGACAACTGGTTGCCAGGGAGCATGCTTTTTTTAAAATATTTTTTTTAATGTTACACCTCCCTAGCTGCCACAGGGGTCGCTCCAATTTATGGACAATCTCTTTAAAGGGGTTGTCTGGGCTTAATTTTTTTATGGCCCCAGGCCTGATCAGCTTTACAGAGCTGTACACAATACAGGGCCAGAAGCAAAAACTGTCTGCTGTATAACAACCGGGTGCCTTCGCTGCAGCTCAACTCCCACTGATTTAAATGAGTGCTAAGACACAGTGAGGGTGCCAGGCTGCTAGACAGCGGACAGAGCTTTCTGCTTTCAACCCCGTATTGTGTACAGGACAGGCGTCAGAAGTGGATCTTTACAGCTGATTGGTCCAAGGGAAGGTGTCAGCCCCCTATTGATCAAATATTTATAGCTTATCCTGGGGATAAATGTCCATAAAATAATAAAATAATTAAGCTTGGATAACTTAGAATGTGTGGATCGCTGCAGTGAATTTAGCCCCAACACTTCCACTTTGACTCCTCCCATCCATTTCTCTTTGTGCCCCCACACAGTATTATGCCCCTACAGTCACCCTAACATGATATGCCCCCACATTATAATGACCCCTTCAGTTGCTCTCACAGTATAAAGTCCCTCTACTGGTGCACCCACAGTTTAATGTCCCCCCTCCATCTGTTCCCACAGTATCATGTCCACCTCCAGCTGTCTCCGCAGTTTAATGTCCTCTCTACAGCCTCCCCCAGTTTAATGTCTCCCTCAAGCTATTCCCACAGTTTGTTCCCCTCTAACTACCCGCAGTTTAAAGTGTTCTCTCCAGTTGCCCCACAGTGTAATGTCACCCTCTAGTTGCCCCTATAGTATAAATTATTATTCCAGCTGCCCCTATGGTTTTATGTCCCCCCTTCAGTTCTCCCACAGTATAAAGTCCCCTTCCATCTGACACCAGTTTAATGTTCCCCTCCAGCTACCTCCACAGTTTAATTTCCCCCTTCATTTACCTCCACAATTTAATGTCCCCCTTCAGTTGCCCACACAATATTATGTTCCTTTCCTGTTTCCAAACATAAAAAACACCTAATACGCACCTCTCCCTGTTCCCCTGCTGTTCTGTCTTCTGTCTTTGGTTCTGGTGGCTTCAGGGAGCTGCAGACGCGATGTAAGTGACATCACTACATTGCACCCTCATTCAGAGACCCCATCACTGGTCCCCATACAGTATGGGGGACCAGTGAATGAGCCACTGTATGGGGGAACCAGTGCAGGGTCTACTGTATGGAGGGGACCACTGTATGGGCTTTATAGCAGTGGAGGGCTGCCGGGACAGGAGCGTGGATAGGTGACTATAAATTATCGGCCACTACTCTGTGTAGGGGTGGGGAGAAAAAGGGGGTCCTAAACTTAGTGGTGGTGGGGTGTGTGTTAAAAAAGGTGGTCCTACACTTCATGTGGGCTTTAAAAAAAGGGGTCATATACTGTGTGGGGGCTATAAAAAGGGGTCATATATTGTGTGGGGGCATAAGAAAGGGGTCATATACTGTGTATACTGTGGGTGTGGAATAAGAAAGGGGTCATATACCATGTGGGAGGAGCAGAAAAGGGGGTCAAATACCGTGTGGGGAGCCAGAAAAAGGGGTTCTCTAAAGAGCCAGATCCCCTGTCTCCCTCCCCGTCCCACTACTATGGCCAAGGTAGTCCATGAACTGGGCTGGCAGGATCTGTGGTGGGTGTGGTTTCCTGGGGCTCGTGTATTCTCCACTCTGCCCATAGGCACGCATTGTCCCGAATTGATTGTGCTTTTGGCAATATTAAAACCTGTTCTATATTGCAGTCTATATCCTATTTGCCTAAGGCGGTATCAGATCACTCCCCATTGCTGGTCCAACTCAATAGTAGCATGGCTGTCGGATCCACCCCTTCTGGTTAAAATTATTTATACCCCATGACAGAATACCCGACCAAATCCAGATGTTTTTGGCCATTAACTTCCCGGACACTTCACCTCTCCTCCTGTGGGAAACTACCAAGGCATATCTCAGGGGTTGCATTAAATCCTCTATTTCTTTTGTGAAAAGGGAGTCCTCGCAGTTAGAGACTAACTTGGCGGCTCAGTGTACCTCACTTGAAGCTGTGTATGTGGCCAATCCGACTGATGAGGCTAGGTCTCAGTGGCTACAGACGGGACGACAGTATTTACATGTACTGCACGACAAGGCCCGTAGGTCCCTGTTCTTTAATAAGCAAAAATTCTATGAGCTGGGAAATCAATCAAGTAGCCTGCTGGCACAGTTGATACATCAGAACACAGCCTCCCCAGCAATATTGCGGGTGCAATCGGTAACAGGAGAGATACTGTCTGATAGTGCTGACATTCGTGCCAGATTCCATCAATATTATAGTGAGTTATACTTATCTAAACTCGGGTGACTGAGCAGTTGCTTGCGGCCTACTTGGATTCGGTTCCCTTTCCGGTCCTGTCGGAAGATAAACGTTCCTTTATGGATTCTCCCTTTACACTGGAAGAGCTGTCGGAAGCATTGAAAGATATGGCAAGGGGCAAGTCCCCAGGCCCTGACGGCATTCCAGTAGAGGTATATGCCCAGTATAAGGATCTTCTGCTTCCAGTGTTGCTCAACTGTTATAGAACTGCCTTTGTGGGCCGCGGTCTCCCGGAGTCCTTCTATGACGCCATTATTATCCTGTTACTTAAACCAGACAAGGACCCGCTGGATGCGGATCATATACTGTAGGCCTATATCATTACTTAATATAGACTATAAACTACTTACTAAGATGTTGACGAATAGGCTCAACTCTGTGGTCTTAGACTTGGTTCACCCCGACCAAACTGGCTTTATGCCAGGTAAGTCCACATCAGACAATCTCAGGCAGGTCCAGGTGGTGACTCAGATGCAGCCTCTTCAAACGACTGGGCGATAGCCTCGTTAGACGCGACTAAGGCGTTCGACTAGGTCGAATGGCCTTTTCTGTTGCAGGCACTGCGCAGGTATGGTTTTGGTGAGGGGTTTATTACCTGGATTTCCATCTTATAGAGCAGCACTGTCGATTAATGGTACACTGTCCCCATATTTTCCCCTGGGCAGAGGTAAGAGGCAGGGTTGCCCACTGTCACCACTATTGTTTGCTTTGGCGATGGAACCCTTGGCGATCCTGCTTCGACAGGACCCTGTATATAGAGGTATAGCTATAGATTCCCGGGAGGAAAGGACCGCACTATATTCGGATGATCTGCTATTGTTCATGAGGGACCCATCTCAATCCCTACCCAGAGCCATGGCTATAATTGACGACTTTGGCAATTATTCTGGCCTGCGGACTAATTGGACCAAATCCTCCTACATGCATATTGGTCGGATGCCAAGTGAGACAGAAGGGGACACCGTCTGTGGGTTAAAGGTGGTATCAGCCTGCAAATATCTGGGTATCATTATATCTAAAGATCATAAGCAATTTTTGGAACAGAACATCTTTCCCCTTATATCACACTTTAGGGCCAAGTTTCAGGTTTGGGCTTCCCTGCCTCTGTCGGTGGCCAGCAGAATTAACTTGGTAAAAATGGTAGTGTTGCCTAAGTGTTTGTATGCTTTGAGTCACTCTGCCGTGTCGGTGCCCCTTCGATTCTTTAAACAGATGGACTCTCTTATTATTTCTTTTGTATGGGGGAACACTAGATCCAAGCTTAACTTGTCTTCTCTGCAGAGACCAAAACAGTTGGGGGGTGCATCACTTCCCGATTTGTTTCTCTACTACCTTGCGGGACAGCTTCGTTTTATAAAGCCATGGCTCTCCCGTGATCACCTTTTGGGACCAGAGGCACATCTGGCTCACCATCTGGGTCTGAGTATACTGTGGCCAGTACTGGAGAACCCGAACCTATTCAGGGGAAAGTTGTTGTCCATTCATGTTCTGGCAGAATGTGTTTGGCATCAGGCTAGAAAAGTGTCTGCATATTCTGATGTAACTGTAGAGACACCATTGTGGGGAAATCCTGGACTGCCGGCGCTCTTTGCTCTACCTGGAGCACAGTCCTGGTCACAGTATGGCGTGGCCTCTCTTAGTGACCTATATACCCAAGGCGTTTTTAGAACGTTTGATTCACTAAGCACCTCCCGTAATATTCCTAGAAGACAATTCTTTAGATACCTCCAAATTCGACATGCACTCTCTTCCCTGTTCCCTGGTCAGCTGAATAATATTTCTGAGTACCCGCTTATCGGAGTGCTTCGCTCTCAGGGCCCTGGAGGTCTAATATCTACCCTATATGCACACCTGATTCAGGCAAAGGTGTCCCTGGCGGACACCCCGGCCCTGACGAGATGGCGTACTAATATCTCAGCTCTTACAGATGAGATGTTTCGGGACATGCTTGAATCCTCTCAACATGTATCACCCTCAGCGAATAACAGACTCATCCAAACTTATATCCTACACCAGGGGTAGGCAACCTTTTTTGTTCGGCGTGTTGATTTTAATTAAAAAATCAAAGATGAGGTACTCGGCGTGCCGGTCAATAATTGTAAGTCTGACGACCCCTATACTAAAGTCATATACCACAAACCATAACACAGAAGTGCTGCCACCAGATGCTTTAGGACATCCTAAAGTAGTTAGGAGTATTCAAATCAATAAAATGATAAGGGTACCCAAATTTTTGCACCGGTCAAATTTTGGTTTAATGCATATTGCACATTTTCTGTTAGTACAATAAACCTCATTTCAATCCTGAAATATTACTGTGTCCATCAGTTATTAGATATATCAAATTGAAATGGCAGTTGCAAACACCCAAATATTTAGAACTAAAAATGATTAAGATTAATAGGGGTGCCCAAACTTTTTCATATGACTGTATATAAAGGGAGAGGGTGCCCTCAGAAGTTCCATAAGGTATGGGGGACATGGTGCAGTTCTTCTGTAACCTCACTACATATCGCTATAAATTCACTTATACCGCGAGGGGGGGTGGGACGCCGGGAGGGTCCAGAACCTCTAAACATTGTATGATGTACTATAGCGAATATCATGGACCTGTAAAATGTAATACCTGTACCAAATAATATATGTTCTGCTAAATGACTATCGTTAATTGGGTATGTCTAGTGGGAAAATGCAGTGCCATCAGTGTGGTGGGTGGGCTGTGGACTGATTGGGGTGGAAGTGCAGCATTTTGGGTGTTTATGTATCCGTTTGTTCCTGTGTATGAACTGTTTTCTGAATTGACTTGTTTTGATTATGTTGGAAACGCAAAATTCAATAAAACGAGTTTAAAAAAAAAAAGGGGGTCATGTATTGTTTTCACTATATATTTAATAGTATAATAATTAAATATAATAGTTAATATATTTAATATAAATCAAAATTCAGCAAAAATGCAATGAAAAATTCTGCAGAAAAAAAAACCAAAAAGCTTTTTCGCTGTCTTTTGCTATATGAGGTCTTTTTGAAAAATGCAGCATGTTAATTTTAGCTGCAGCATTGCAAGCATTTTCCTTATATATTTAATAGGGAAGAAGAAGTGCAGCAAAAACTCAAAGACAAATGCTGCTGACAAAAACACAATGCATAAAAATGCAGCAAAATTTGCAACAAAAAAACAGAGATTAAATCTTTCCCAAAATCCACCATACTATTATAGCTGATGTCGGAATTTTAAACATGATAGACGCTCAGGAGCTGCCATAGCCACTGGGCCTCCTCTGCATTAACCCTGATGATGCATAGGTGTCGCTATTATACTTGTGACCATCATCCCCCAGAACGAGATTGGGGCTGGCGATCAGTTGCTATGACAATTGGGAGCCTATTGAAGGTCATCAGTTCATCTCTACTACAGGCTGTAATGGAAGCATAGGAATTTTATAATACACTGCAATGTATTCCAAAACATGGGGTTTTAGCATAAGGCCCCTTACAGATGACCGTGGTATTTCACAGATAGCACGCTAACCCATTCTTTTCTATTGGCCCGTACACACGACCATGAATTTCACAGTCCTGTGTGTGGACTGACAGTCTGGGCCACATCAGATAGAACAGGTCCTATTCCTGTCCTATTTTGTGGTCCGTGCTTCCGTGGCTCCTATTCATTTAATGAAAGGAGCCGTGGAAGTACCGCGCGTGAACGGGCGGCACACAGGGACATCCCCGTGTGCATCCCGTGCTTTTAATTCACGGCAGGCTGGTTGCAGACGACCGTGTGTATTTTACGGTCCTTTTTTGCAGACATAGTGTCTTCAGTGTGTCTTCAGCATCAGTGCTGTATGTTTGCAAAAACGGACAGAGTGTCTTCATTGTGTCATCAGTGTGTGATCCTAGTTTGTGCATCCACCAAAAAAAAAAAAACACAGGCGACACCTAATGATGTCCCTAGCTTGTCTGCAAAAACGGACGGCACACTGATGATACAATGAGTACATCAGTGTGCTTTCCTTGGTTTTTAGTCTCCCATAGGCTTCTATGGACGAGTCTGTTCCGCAAACACCAAACAGAATAGGACCTGTTCTATATTTTTCAGCATGGACTCTCGGCCCACAAATCACGGTCATGTGCATGGGCCCATAGAAATGAATGGGTCAGTGTGCTATCCGGGAAAACACTGATCTCGCCCACGGTCGTCTGCAAGAGGCCTAAGGCCGATGCTGCAACCGGCCTGCAAAATAGGACAGGAATAGGACCTGTTCTATCTGATGCGGCCCGGACTGTCGGCCCGCACACGGGACCGTGAAATTCATGGTCTTGTGTACGGGCCCATAGAAAAGAATGGGTCAGTGTGCTATCCATGTATTTCACTGACCCACACCACGGTCGTCTGCAAGGGGCCTACGGCTGGGTTTATACAGCACTTTTTTGCTGAAGAACGGTACGTGTTTTTTAATTGCAATAATGAGTATCACTTGTTGTTATACATGTCACCTGTATGCTAATGACCATGACCATGACTGATTGTTAGCATACAGATGACATTTATAGTAACATCTGCTACTCATTACTACAATTAAAAACTACATGCTGTTTTTCAGAAAAAAAAGCACCGCGTAAACTCATCCTAAGAATTTATAAACATTATTTATGAATATTAAATGGTATTGTATAGAACTATTGTTTAGTAGACATATTTAGCAACAGTACCAAGAATTCTGATAATTAGAATATGGTTTTATCAGAGATTATTTAGCATTTTTATCTATTCCTATTTAAAAGTTCTTTATATAAATTACTAAATATTGTGCAGTATACTGTCATGTTCCCTATTGTGTAGATTCGGTCTATAACATACATTTCTTTTCCTGTGCTTGATGTTTTATGTAGTACCATGTTCATCCCTGTTGGTGGCAGTGTGTCATTATTGTACCTAAGACTTGTATACTTGTTCCGATGAAATGGTGCAGTGTCAAACAGACTAATACCAGACACACTAGAACACTCTAGAATGTGTATATTTTTGAAGTTAGAATAACTACAGTAATTTATAGTTGTCTGTGTCTTTGTTAACTAGCAGGGTTAACAATGTTTTAGCTAAAATTGCCATTGCTGGCACTGTGTTTCAGTTGTCTTGCAATTAATCCTGGTTATGATTCTGCCATACCGACCTTCGTAATTTTTGTGTATCAGTGAATTTGCACCAAATTTCTATCATAGACGTGGGAAATTTCAGAGCAACTCTAAGGTTGGATTCACACTTGCGATGGACTCCGCTGCAGAATCCGCCTAAATTGGTGGAGAGAAAAGACCTGCAAGTAGGACTTTTGTCTCCGCCAGTTTCAGTATAAAACCAGCAGAAACTGCGTAGAAATCCGACGGACCCCATTATAAATTCTATGGAGTCTGCAAGTTTCCGCTTGTAACTACTTTTTAAGCGGACCCAAACGACGGAAACCTGAATGCTAGAGTGAACCTAGCGTTAATTGTTCTAATCTGCTCCACTTTTTTTACACCAGGATTGTGGATTTCAGCTACATAAATTTGCCTAAGGATAGTAGTGAAACGCAGCTAAAAAACGCTGCCCAAAAAAACGCAGCAGAAACGCATTGCGTTTTTTTTCCGCAGCATTTTTTCATTGCAATTTTGCAGAGTTTTTCTCAGCGGATTTTCTTCCTTTTTTAAACCTATAGGGAAAATGCCACTGTTTTTTGCTGGTATAAGGCTGGGGCCCCATGTGACATAAACGCCATGGTTTGCCCGCGGTGGAAACCCATCCACTTTGCTGTGACTGTAAAACGCCACTTTTTTTTCCGCGACGTTTTAGGTTTCCCTATAGGTATAGTTAAAGCAGAAAGTCCGTAGAGGAAAACTCTGCAAACTTTCTGTCAAAAGTGCTGCAGGAAAAACCGCGATGTGTTGCTGCCACGGTTTTTCCCACAATGCTTTTTTGTTATGGGAAACCATGTGGGGCCTTAGCCTAAATGACATGCTGCGATTTTCAAAAACGCGGGCATTTTTGAAAAGGCAGCTTTTTTGCAGAGGATTTTTTTCTGCAATGTGTGGATGGGATTATCCAGAATTTCATTCACTTTGCAGGTACTGTAAAACGCACAGTTTTTTGCTGCAGCATTTCCACAACGTGTGACTTTAGCCTAAAAGACAGCCAAATGCTGACCACATCCATATTAGAGTCTGAAATGAATGTTTCGGATTGTGGAAAATCTCATTATTTCTAATGCAACTTAATGATAAACATGTCTAAAATTAAATGTCGCAAACTACAGTTTTATGATGCTAAACCCACTACTTTTGGAGCTAATAATAATCCCTATTAGACTACATTTTAACACAAGTCCTTTCTGAATTATTGTTTTAGGTATCAGGACATAAAAAATATGTCCTTAGAAAGTCGTAAAATTAGGTAAATACAATCTCAGATGAAAAGCAACACATGACAAATTACATCATGTCATTATTTATTCCACAAAAACTAGGCAAAAATGCAATAACAGTGTGCAAAAAATTAAGCCCGAGTCATGGAGTCTGAGTCAGAGTTGGGACCAATTTTAGTGTTGAGTCCATAAAAAGTTGCAGACACCCTCTCTGGCTTCAAAATAGAATGATGAATTTTTTTTAATTCTGTTATTCAATAATTAATAGTTTACAATTAATTAGATATATACTTTGTTACATATTTACAGGAAATCAATCAATAATAATAATAATAATAATGAATTTTATTTACATATTGCCAATATATTCAACAGCACAGCAAATTGTAGGGTTCAAGTACAGACAAAATGAGACATTACAGAGTAATGTAATAAGACAATTCGTACAATGGGTTTGAGGGCCCTGCTAGCAAGAGTTTACAATCTTTTATTTTAATTAGAACACTGTATCCCAAATTGTGGGTTGTGACCCGCGGGTCGTATATACACCTCCAGGGGATCGTGACCAAGTTGAGTAGTTTCTTACACACGGCAGGTCTGCAAACCACTGGCAATACTAATTGCTGGTATTTTGAAGACCTGCAAAAGGATGTCTGATGATGTCACAGTCTTGTGACCAGTCACATACAGGGACGGAGCTTGTATAATAGCTCTGTGTAAGAAAGCTGCTCAGGGCTGCATGTAGGGGAAGAAAACGGAAATAGCAATGCTAAATGTGTGGAGGGAAATGTGCATATAGAAGTGCTGAATTTGTCGGGAAGAAAAGTGGATGTAGCATAGCTAAGCTGTTGGTAGAAAGTGGATGTAGCAAATCTGAGTGTGTGGGGGATGTAGTTGTAGTAGGGCTGAGTGGGTGGAGGATATTGAATGTAGCAGAGCTGAGTGTGTGAGTGAAAGTGGAGTTAGAAGGGCTGAGTGTTTGGGGAAAATGTAGAGGTAGTAGAGCTGAGAATTATAGTTAGATCTGAGAATCAATTTTCCAGGTGGTATAAAACCAAAGATACAGCCATTTGAAGTGATCATCCCCCCCTTTTGGTAAATACTTCAGATCTGCATATTTCTAATACAAATGTGTACGGACTTTCCCTAGTAACAGCTCAGTTAAAGGGTTACTAAGGAGAATGTTTCAGCCTGTTATATATTGAAAAGTAAGTTAGATAGCTTAATAAAATATATTACAAAAATTGTCATCAAACAACCCCTGAGACAATAGTGGAAAAAAGTGGGATTTTAAGTACACCCATAGATGCTGCTAATCAAATGCCCTTGGATGACTGATCATTAGCAAGTGCAAACACCTTTATTAAAGCAGAAGTTTTGGCAGTTTGCTAGTCTGGAGCTTTCTAACGTGTGTTAACACAATGCAAAGGAGGAAAGACATCAACAATGATCTTAGAGAAGCAATTGTAGCTGCCTATCAATCTAGGAAAGATTATAAGGCCATTTTCAAATAATTTCAAGTCCATCATTCTATAATGAGAAAGATTATTAACAAGTGGAAAACATTCAAGATAGCTGACAATCTTCCCAGCATGACAAATTCATTATAACTCATTCCATTTTTCTGGCGTGAGTTACAATGGAAATCTACACCAGTTCCAGTTCCTGACACTTCCTCTTCATAAATCTCTCATTCCTTGCCCAGTATCAGCCTTTATTAAAGGGAATCTGTCAGGTCAATCTGGGACAATAATCCACCCACAGGTCCTTATAGATCTGGGGTTTAGTGTCCCAAATTGCCCTGTTGTAATGCAATCCGCAGGCGCTTTAAAAATAAAAAACTTTTATACTTACCTAGAGAAGGGTCTGATCAATGCTGTTCGGTGAGAATGGTCCGGCTTATTCATGAGCTTCTTCGTTGGCACGCCTCCCGATGCCTGCGCTGTTCTTCAGTGAAGCCAAAGATGGACACCCCGGCTTCACTGTGCAATTGTGGGGCATGTGCACTGAAGCCGAGGTGTACTCCTCTGGCTTCATAGAAGAACTGCGCAGGGGAGTACAGCGGCAGGGTGAGTATAAAGTTTTTTTATTCTTAACCCTTTCCCGACATCTGCTGTAATAGAACAACAGATGCCGGGTGCTTAAATATGGCGGCCGCTCAGGACCCGAGCAGCCGCCATAGCCGCCGGGTTTTCGCTATACAGCAGACACCTGGCGCTAATTCCCGCGATCAATGCCCGCATTTTACCGGCGGCACGCGGGCGCCGCCATTTTGCCGGAGATCGCCGGCACCCGGAGCAAGCTCCAGGGCCGGCATCCCGTTACTATTGCCGCAACCCAGTCGGATGAGACCGGAGGATGGGAGTAGTAGTGGCGGATGCTGTGCCACCTAGCAGACCGAGCACGCTCCCAAACGGCTCCAGTCCCACTCCTAGGCCGGACAAAGTCGAGGGGGGTCCTGCAGCACTACCGGATGGTGGTGGTAGTAGTTCTTTCCCCCGGGGCACTTCCAGTTGCAGAGGAATCTCTCCTACCTGAGCCGGTGTGGTGTTGGTCGGAAGAGCCCTGATGGTAATGCAGGCACGACTCAGGAGTCAGCGTTGCAGGTAAATAAACAGCCTTTTATTTAGGCAACTGTCACAGAAGAACAACAGCAGCTTCTTGATGGGGGTTGTAGTACAGTGTCCAAACCCCAGCCTTGGTTCTAGGAGACCTGACAAGGAACTGGAACCTGAAGACTAGGCCCGAAATAGTCCTCCTGAATGGGGTTGTGCTGGCTAACCGTTGGCCTCAGTGCAGCTTGTGGGGGCAGGAAACCTCTGCACACCCTCACTCTTCCACTGCTCACACTAGACTAACTGCTCTCAGACCAAGGGTTACCGTGGAGACGAGGTCTCCCAGAACCCCGCCTAGTGGCCTGTGATAGGCCAGGGCTAACCAAGGCTAGACTTGAACACTGCAGGGGAGAAA
Organism: Leptodactylus fallax; assembly: GCA_947044405.1. Lineage (NCBI taxonomy): Eukaryota > Metazoa > Chordata > Amphibia > Anura > Leptodactylidae > Leptodactylus > Leptodactylus fallax. The sequence continues at coordinate 3,664,513 of CAMRHE010000022.1, read as the reverse complement.
TAACAGGGAAAGCTGCAAACAGTGACACTTACCACAGAACAGAACTTACAGACATAAAACCCAGAGGCACACAAGACAAACACAAAAATGCAGTAGCGCTCTGGGATGCTGCACTATAACAGCCGTGAGCCTTGTGAAGGCTCCCAGGCCTGTCTTTCATTAGTTTCATTGTAATGCATTACATTAGTGATCAGACCCCCTGGGGTTCAAGACCCCTAGGGAGTCTAATAAATGCAAAGAAAAAGTAAAAAAATATATATATATATATATATAAAAAATAAAAATTAAAAGTTCAAATCACCCCCCTTTCCCTAGAACACATATAAAAGTAGTTAAATACTGTGAAACACATATACATTAGGTATCCCTGTGTCCGAAAACGCCCGTTCTACAAATCTATGAAAATATTTTTCCCGTATGGTAAACGCCGTAGCTGGAAAAAAAAATCAAAAGTGCCAAACCGCCGTTTTTTCACTGTTTTGCCTCTGATAAAAATTTGAATAAAAAGTGATCAAAGCAATAGAAATTCCCTAAAATGGTATAACTAAAAAGTACACCTGGTCCCACAAAAAAAGACGCCCTATGCATCCCTGTACACAGAAGTGTAAAAAAGTTAAGGGTGTCAGAATATGGCGACTTTTAAAAAAAATATATTTTTGCACAGTTTTGGATTTTTGTTAAGGGGTTAAAATGTAAATAAAACCATATAAATTTGGTATCCCCGGAATAATACCGAAACATAGAATACAGATGACATGTCATTTTGGCTGTAGAGCGAACGCTGTAAAAACGAAGCCCGTAAGAAAGTTGCACAAATGCACTTTTTCTTCAAATCCACCCCATTCTGAATTTTTTTCCAGCTTCCCAGTACATTGTACAGAATAATAAATGGTAGCATCATGAAAAAAAAATTTGTCCCGCAAACATTAAAACCTCATATGGCTCTGAGAACGGAGGGGGGGGGGGGGGGAGTCAAAAATGAAAATCGAAAAATGTCACCAGCGGAAAGGGGTTAATGCGGCCATGGATTGCATTATAACAGGGTGATTTGGGACACTAAACCTCAGCTCCATATGGACGTGTGGGTGGTTTAGTGTCCCAAATTACCCTGACAGATTCCCATTAAGACAGGCGTATGATATGCCAGTCTTAATAAATCTGCTCAAATGTACTTTGTACAGATGAGACTAAAGTGGATGGTCAAAGGAGATGTTTGCTCATAATGCGCAGCACCACATTTAGTGAAAACCAAATACATCATATCAGCAGAAACTCCTCATACCAACTGTCAAGCATGGTGGTGAAGGGGTGATGGCTTGGGCTTGCAAAATCATGCAAGTCCAGGACTTGGACACCTTGCAGCCATTTAATTGACCATGAATGCCTCTATATACCAAAATATTCTAGAGTAAAATGTGAGGCCAACTATCTAACAGCTAAAGCTTGGCCTGAAACTGGGCCATTCCATGTACACTAACAAATCTACAGCAGAATGGCTGAAAAAGAAACGAATAAAGGTGTTGCATTGGCCCAGCCAAGTCCAAACTGAAATACTGTGATGGGACCTTAAGACCAGAACATGCTCTATAACATGATGCGCACAGATTGCACTCCATTTTCCTGGTGACAAGTTACCTTAAAACACCTCTAGGGCATTGGTTTTCAACTCTTGCTGCTTTGGAGCACTGGAAAAAAATTTACCTGTTAGCACCACTCCATCACTGGAGCTGGTTGTGGGTTTGTATTTTGCAAGATGATATGTCAAAAGTGTTGCAGAGATGGGGGTAAGCTGATACTTGGAACATTATTGTGACCTACCTCTTACAATCTGTTGTTGCTGACCATGGGATCTACACTTTGGATCGGAGTTATCAGAGTATTACAGCCAGCTCTCACTGTTGATTGCATTAGCCCATTAGTTTTAAGCACATCATGCCACTAAAGTGTCGCGGCAACTTTGGCAGCTTTCTATGTCATCCTGGTTAAAAATGGTGCCTTAGGGAAATTATAAATAAAAATACACATATTGCAAAGTCCAAGCCTGAACTATTAAAATATAAAAGGAGTTCGTCTCCTGGGGCAACTTGTGGGCAAACAAAAAGGATCTAGACCATTCAGCAGGAGAAAGGCACAACTGCAAATCTCGCTAAGACTCAGTGTATGAGGGGGCACCCAGAATCGCCTCTCCAAGGAGGGTACTGTACAGCAGGGATATAACTCGCATAGGACGATCTGTCTGTAGGATAACATTCTCCAAAGCGGTGGGGCTGGAAGAGAGGAGATGGGACAGGAAGAACCTGCGGAGGAAGTAGAGGAACCGATTATATTCCAGCCAGGAGAGGGGAAGGCCTGGATTGGAGGCATACAGCTGATAGAGGGAAATAAAGGGCATCGTCCCAGCACCCCAACCCAATCTCACGTCGTCTCTATCAACCCAGCACAGGAACCAGCGGGATGAGCAACCGGGCAGAAACTTAGGGTTATGGAAAAGTGGGCTTAAAGGTCACGGTATCCTGGCAACCGAGCAGGACACAGGGAGTCCCAGGCCACCAAAAAATGCATGGAGAGCAACGTGTGCAGAATATGTTTCAGGCAAAAATGAGCAGGGATCCAGGGCATAGAGCAAGTCCTCCTCAATGGCCACCCAATGTTTACCTAAGCCTCAATAGCGCCAGTCGAAAAGACGCAACAATAATACAAATTTATTGTGCAAGTGAGTGTCAGGTAATCCCGCCCCCCAGTCACATTTACGACACATCAGCATGCCGAAGTGGAGCCTACTATGGGCTAAGCCCCAGACAAACTGGCCAAGACCGACTGTAGTCTATGGAAGAAACAGCAATATAAAGGAAATGAGGGAGGATATCCATTTTCAAGACATTGATATGGCCGAGACAGGATAAACCTATGCCCCGTATTTCCACCAGTTCGCCTCAGTCCTTTCCAGGAGGATAGTAATGGTGGCTAGATGGATCAGAGGTAATCTGTATCCCCAAGTATTTAATTGATTGGGGTTGCCATTTAAAGGGAAAGTGCGCAGCTAAGTGGACGGCTTCCGCCGGGGAGCAAAGTAACGTTCAAGGCCTCAATTTTAGAGAGATTAACCTTAAAGTCACTGATAAATCCGAAGCATTGAAATTCTTGCCATATCGACAGGAAAGAGACGTGTGGCTGGATAATGTAGAGGAGCAGGTCATCAGCGTATAAAGCAGTCTTAACCTGTCGGCCCCCCATCTGGAGAGCGTGCACACTGGGGTTCACCCACAGGACCACCACCAGGTGTTCTGTGAGCGTACAATGGTAGGACAGGGGGCATCCCTGTCGAGTCCCATTCCGCACTGGGAACGGTTCCGAGAGAACCCCATTAGCGCACACCCTAGCAGATGCGTTTCCATATAACGATAGGATCTTCCCCAGAAACCCAGGGCCCACCCCACCTGCTCAAGCATAGCACGCAAGAAACCTCAATGCATACGGTCAAAGGCATTTTCAGCATCAACTGATAGAAGGAATATGGGGGATTTGCGATCACACGCCATCGCAGTGGCCAGGAGAGTTTTATAAATGTTGTCTCACACCTCACGACCCTTAATAAAGCCAGCCTGTTCGGTATGGATCAGGTTCGACATCAGGGGGGAAAGATGATTAGCCTAAATATGTTTTTTATATGTATAAAATACATAGCAAAAACTATATACATTTCATATCACAATGATCATACTGATCTGCAGAAAAAAGGTAACATAATTTTTATAGTGAACACTGCAATATATTCCACGATATATTGTGTGAATCTATTAAAAGTGCCTTTAACCCCTTAATGCTATTTCATGTACATGTATGTCAGGGAATGTGGTTAGTTACTGCATCCCCACATACAGGTACGTGACAGTGATTGAGCGGGCTCAGAAGCAGAGGCCGTGCGATCACCGCGGGAGCCCAGCTGTAAATGACAGCCAGCCTCCCGCTGCAACAGCGGGGACGGTGATAACACCGATCCTCACCATTCAAACCTTAAGATGCCGTGGTCAAACATGACCGCGGCATCCAAGGGGTTCCATCAAGCCAAATGTCCGCTCCCCTCGGCACCCCCCGCGGCAAGATCGGGGGGTGCCATATGTATTTTCTGCAGTCCGGGGTCTGGACAGTAACCCCAGGCTGCCTGGAGCCCCCACTACCTGGTTGATCCTGCCGGGACCTCTGGAAGTCAATCTACAGTGCCTTGCGAAAGTATTCGGCCCCCTTGAACTTTTCAACCTTTTGCCACATTTCAGGCTTCAAACATAAAGATATAAAATTTTAATTTTTTGGTGAAGAATCAACAACAAGTGGGACACAATTGTGAAGTGGAACGAAATTTATTGATTATTTTAAACGTTTGTAAAAAATAAAAAACTGAAAAGTGGGGTGTGCAATATTATTTGGCCCCTTTACTTTCAGTGCAGCAAACTCACTCCAGAAGTTCAGTGAGGATCTCTGAATGATCCAATGTTGTCCTAAATGACTGATGATGATAAATATAATCCACCTGTGTGTAATCAAGTCTCCGTATAAATGCACCTTCTCTCTGATAGTCTCAGGGTTCTGTTTAAAGCGCAAAGAGCATCATGAAGACCAAGGAACACACCAGGCAGGTCCGTGATACTGTTGTGGAGAAGTTTAAAGCGGATTTGGATACAAAATGATTTCCCAAACTTTAAACATCCCAAGGAGCACTGTGCAAGCGATCATATTGAAATGGAAGGAGTATCAGACCACTGCAAATCTACCAAGACCTGGCTGTCCGCTAAACTTTCATCTCAATCAAGGAGAAGACTGATCAGAGATGCAGCCAAGAGGCCCATGATCACTATGGATGAACTGCAGAGATCTACAGCTGAGGTGGGAGAGTCTGTCCATAGGACAACAATCAGTCGTACACTGCACAAATCTGGCCTTTACGGAAGAGTGGCAAGAAGAAAGCCATTTCTCAAAGATATCCATAAAAAGTCTCGTTTAAAGTTTGCCACAAGCCACCTGGGAGACACACCAAACATGTGGAAGAAGGTGCTCTGGTCAGATGAAACCAAAATCAAACTTTTTGGCCACAATGCAAAACAATATGTTTGGCGTAAAAGCAACACAGCTCATCACCCTGAACACACCATCCCCACTGTCAAACATGGTGGTAGCAGCATCATGGTTTGGGCCTGCTTTTCATCAGCAGGGACAGAGAAGATGGTTAAAATTGATGGGAAGATGGATGGAGCCAAATACAAGACCATTCTGGAAGAAAACCTTTTGGAGTCTGCAACAAGAAAGAGTTAATAAAATCTATTCTATAAGTTATAGGCACCCAAAAATGTTGTCATTACAAAATACATCTCACCCCGCAAACAACAAGCTTGTTCAATGTGAAGACAAAACCCCCAAAAATCGCCAAATCATTAGAACACAACTGGCTGCGGCAGGAAGAGAATGTATAAGCTGTGCGAGCCTATATTAGGGTACACCCCAAATTAAGGGCTTACAAGGGAAAAGACACCAGTAGGGAATTTAGTGTACCCAATATACTCCGCACAGCTTGCATATTCACTGTTCACCATCTGCTGTGCATTCATGTCTGGGATACTAATAATGCTCACTACACCCCCTGATAAATTGAGGGGTGCAGTTTTCAAAATGGGGTCACTCCCTAGGGAATTCCACTTTACTGGTACTTTAGAGGCTCTGCAAACATGACATGGCATCCAGAGACAAAACATCTAAATATATACTTCAAAAGCCAAATAGAGCTCCTTCCCTTCTGTGCCCTGCTGTGTGCCCAAACTGCAGTTGAAACCAACATGTATGACACTGGTGTACCCAGGATAACATACTTAATGTCATATGTGGTATAAACTGCTGTTTGGGCACAGCGGGGCACAGAAGGGAAGGAGCACTATTTTGGTTTTTGGAGCACAGATTTAGACACTTTGGTTTTTGGACGACATTAAGCTTTTGCAGAACCCTGAAACATCAGTAAAGTGGAATCCCTTGACATGTAACCCCATTTTGGGAACTACACCCTTGAAGGAATTTATCCAGGGGTACAGTGAGCATGTTTAACCCCCAAGTGTTGCATTAATTAATTTTCCAGAAATGAATACACAGCTGATGGTGAAAGGTAAAAATGACAATTTTTCCAGGAATACGTCATTTCAGTGTGTAATATGTTGTGCCCGGCTTGTATCAGAGACGAATGCTCCAAAAGGTGTTGTGCCCGGGATCCCCGCTTAACAGTTTTTTTTTTTTCATTATCAGCTGCGCATTATTTCTGGAAATTAAATGAATGCAACACTCAAGGGTTAAAAATGTTCGCTACCCCACTTGATAAATCCCTTGAGGGTTGAACTTTCCAAAGTGGGATTATGTGTCTGCAGGTTCCACTTTAGTGCCAATTCAGGGGCTCTGCAAAAGTGCTATGACATCCAGAAACCAAACTGTGCTCCAAAAACCAAAATAGCGCTCCTTCCCTTCTGTGCCTTGCTGTTCCCAAACAGCAGTTTATACCCACATATGGCGTTGTTAAGTACATTATCCTGGGTACACCAGTGTCATACATGTGGGTATAAACTGCCATTTGGGCACATAGGAGAGCACAGATGTCAAGGAGCTCTATGTGTTTTAGAGTGCAGATTTAGATTGTTGGTTTTTGGATGCCAGGTCACATTTGTAGAGACTCTAAAAATGGCCCTACAAAATGGGGTCATTTCTTGGGGAATTCCAATTTACTGGCCAGGTCACCGCAAAAACAATATGGCGTCCAGAAAATCCATCTAAATCTGTACTTCAAAAGCTAAAAAGCACACTGCTCCTTCCCTTCTCTGCCCTGAGCCCTTATGTGCCCGCATATACAACTTATTTCTACCCGGGATAACCCACTTAATAGTTTTAGGAGTTCATGTCTCTGATGACACAATCTGGGCGCAACGTATTGGGCACCGATATGGCATATTTCTTTAAAAATTTAAATTTTCACTTTGTACATTATTTTTGGGAAGCACTCCTGGGCTCAAAATGATAATACCCCTTGATAAATTCATTGAGAGGTGTAGTTTCTAAAATGGGGTCACTTTTTGGGGGGTTCCCACTGTATTGGTACTTTAGGGGTGCTTCTAATGCGACATGGCACCTGAAAACTATTCCAGAAAAATCTGTCCTCCAAAAGCCAAATAGCGCTCTTTCCATTTCGAGCCCCACCATGTACCCATATAGCAGTTTACAACCACATGGGGGGTATTGCCGTGTTCAGGAAAAATTGTGTAACAAACTTTGGGGAGCTCTTTCTCCTTTATCCTCTTGTGTAAATAAAACAATTTGGACTATATTGACGGTTTATTGCAAAAAAAGTAATTTTCATTTTCACGTTCCAATGTTAATAAAATCTGTGAAACGATGGGGGGCGTGGCCTGGACGCGCATGGAGTAGCACGCGCGCAGGTCCTTCTCCGCTCCTCCGCTCGCTACTGAGACCCGTGGACCCCTCAGCGAGCACAGTATGGGCAAGCGCTTGCCGAGGAAGGTGGCCCCGGGCACCCCAGCGCCCATGGAGAGGTCTGGGGGGGGGCCACCCTGGACGCCTTTCTGGCCCAGCGGCCTTCTCTACCGGGCCAGGCTGCTGTGGGGCGGCCATCTTGGATTTCCTCCGCTCTCCAGGCACAGGGGTCGCAGCGCGGCTTCTCTACTCCCAGCGCTCCCCCTGTCAGCCAGCGGAGCGCCGCTTCAACAGAGATCCCTGTCGGCGCCTGGGCAACCCAGAGTTTCCCCATCACGAGTACTCCCACTGTCTCCTCACCCTGGGATGTCCCAGCAACTACATTCTGCTTCACCAGCACTCCTGGCAGAGCGGCATGAGAGGACCCTGGATGTCTCCAGCTTCTCAAGGAGTTCTGAGGTCAGTGGCTCTGCTCCCTCCTACACTGCTGATGAGTTGCAGCCTGTGGCCACAGAGATGGTCTCTGTGGCCCCCCAGCTACTATCTTCCCCCATCGCCCCCCCCTCCATGGCTCAGAGGGGGATGGCGTGGTGAGGGACGCTGGCGTAGGGGCTCCTCTGCCCCACACTCCCAAGGATTATGGCTCCCCCCCTCCAGTCCTGTACCCCCAGAGCTGCATTCCATGCCCATCTTCAGCACCATCATCCATGGCGGACCTTCTTCCTCAACTCACTACTAAACAAGACCTTAAAAGTATGGTTGCGGAAATCACAGCATCCTTCCAATCTGAAATTGCTACCCTCCGCACTGATTTACACTCCATTGCTAACCGAATGGACACGCTGGAGAATGACCATGACACTACCAGGGACTATGTTGCCTCACTGCATGATACTACCACTGAACAGGGTTCAGCTATACGGGACATGCAACGCCACTTGGAGGATCTTGACAACAGGGGCCGGCGCAACAATATACGCGTCAAGGGACTCCCAGAGGCTGACCAATCTGAGGATCTGCCTGTTCTGCTGGAGGCTGTCTTCAACACTATACTGCAGGAGCCCCCGTCCCACAAAATTAAGTTTGATAGGGCACATCGAGCCCTTCGACCCAGAGGATCTTCCGCCACACCCCGTGATGTCATCTGCTGCCTCCACGACTTCACCCTTAAAGAGGCCATAATGAGCAAAGTGCGCAAACTCGAAGACTTCGAGTTTCAGGGAGCTCCACTACAATTCTATCAGGATCTGTCGCTAATCACCCTCCAGAAACGCCGCCATCTCCGACCCCTCCTCCAGATTCTTCAGGAGCACCAAATTCCTTACCGGTGGGGATTTCCGTTTGCTCTCGTTGCTCGTAGGGATGGTCGCTCCGCTACGCTTCGCTCCTTTGCGGATTTGCCTCTCTTCTGTGACCTATTGGATGTTCCCCTGCCGGATTTAACAGACTGGGAGCTATTCTCTCCACCCCCTCCCCCACCACCGGTTTGGCAACGATTGGAGCCCAGACGACGTCATGCATCCTCCGCGGTGGTGACCACTCGGAGGCCCCGGCTGGAGACTGATCCCTGAGGAGGCTGCCCCCCCTTGAGACGTTCTCCCTTTTCTCGGTGGTGCTTTGGAATCTGCATGCCTTAATGTTATGTTTGCTTCTCTTTTTTTCTTTTTTAGGTCTACGGGTCTCATCTATTATGCTTATTATTGGATTGTTTTAGCGGAGTGGGGGCGGGGTGGGGTCCCGGTGACTCCCCTTCCTTCCTTCTTTTTACTGGTGTTTGGGGATCCACCGCCTCCCCTCCGACCTCCTGTCCACGCTCTCCCCCCTAAGGGGATACTTGGACTGTGCGGCCATTGATCCTGGTTGGACCTCTGGCTGTCCTCACTGGTCCCCAGGCGAGTGACTTAGCCTCGCCCACAAAGTATTGTTTAACTGTTTTTATTTTTACTTTGTCATTTATGATGTCTTTTGCCTCCCTCCCTCCCTCTCTTTCCCCCCCCCCCCACCCCTGATCTAGAGACCCTGCCTCGACTTTGGGTTCCTGTTTGTGGATTGCCCTTTTGCCTCTCCGAGGGAAACTTGCCAGCGTCATGTGAGATGGGTGAGCTTATTGCAATCCGCCACTGTCCTCCAATCCTGGGTCCCAATGGTTAGGTGCGTGACAATTAATGTCAAGGGCCTGGGTTCCAACATTAAAAGGCGCCATGTCCTTAGAGAACTCCGCTCCTTACGAGCGGATGTGGCGTTTCTTCAGGAGACTCATTTTGACCGCGCTGGTACTTTTGCCTTCGCTAAGCATTATTTTCCCGTAGCTTTTTCGGCCTTCCACGATCGACGCAGAGCTGGGGTGGCTATCCTTCTTTCTCGATCCTGCCCAATTACAGTGACGACTTCCCACATAGACCCAGGTGGCCGGTTTGTTATCTTGGAGGGGCTCCTTTATGGTGCCCCGATTGTTTTATGCAATGTCTATGCCCCCAATTCAGCGCAGATCCCGTTCTTTCGCCGGGTATTCTCCCGTCTGCGCGCTCTCCCACCATCAGCTTGGCTGGTGGGGGGAGACTTTAACATGGTCTTCTCTGAACGGTCGGATCGTCTGGCGTTACCCCAGGGCCCAACCCCCCCATAGGTTGGCCCAACTTGCAAGGGAGTTCCGCAGGCTGATCCGCGCCCACTCTTTGTATGACCTTTGGCGAGTGGACAATCCTACGGCGCGCTCCTACACCTTCTTTTCTCACCCTCATAACACTCACACCCGCATTGACTACTTCTTTGGAAATGCTCCCGCTCTTCGTTTGCTTAGGGACACGAACATTGGCCCTCTCACCTGGTCTGATCATGCCCCAGTCGTGGTTACCTTATCTACAACTCCAGTGCCTACTCGCCAATGTCATTGGCGTCTTAACGAAACACTGCTCAAATCGCCGACCTCCCTCGAGACCCTGCGCACGCACTTGATAGATTATTTTAGGGACAACTTAGGCTCGGTAGACTCTCTTGCCATTCTCTGGGAAGCCCATAAGGCGGTCATGAGAGGATGCTGTATCGCATTGGCTTCTAGGCTTAAAAGGGACAGACAGGCCCAGGAACAGCTCCTCCAAGCCCGTATTCGGTCCCTTACAACGACTTTGGCAGCGCATCCATCCCTGGGGGTTCTTCGCCGTTTGGTCCTGGCCCGGGCGGACCTCCGTGATTTGGAGACCCGCCATGTGGAACGACTTCTCCTTTATACCCGTCAGAGGTTTTTTGAACGAGGTAATAAATCTCATACCCTCCTGGCAGGAACCCTCAGGGATCATCAGGCCTCTTCCACACCACACTCTGTCCGTGACCCCGCGGGTACTCTTCAACATCACCCTGATGCTGTGGTGCTGGCGTTCCACTCTTACTACTCTAAGCTGTATGACTTACCCCCCCCACGAGCACTACTCCCTGGGGATGACTCAACACTACTGGAAGACTATTTAAAGGATTGTTGTCTCCCACGCCTTCCTCCTGAGGCCTTAACCTCCATGAACACCCCCATCACCAGGGAGGAACTAGAAGGGGTCCTGAGGGACCTCCCAAATGGGAAAGCCCCAGGCCCAGATGGGTTCACTTACAATTATTATAAGGTTTTCCAGGGTGAACTCTCTGCTCATCTATTGTCCCTCTTCAATTCCTTCCTTTCAGGTTCCCCTATACCCCCGACTATGCTCTCTTCACTACTTACATTGGTCCCTAAACCGGGTAAGGACTTGCAGGATTGTGCTAACTACTGACCGATTGCTTTGCTGAACACGGACCTGAAACTTTTCACCAAACTCTTAGCCAATAGACTGAATGCTTGGCTCCCTCTGCTTGTCCATAAGGACCAGGTGGGATTCATCCCCTGTCGTCAGGGTGGTGACAACACCAGGAGGACTGTGGATTTGGTGGAGGTGGCCAATCATTATTCTACCCCGGCCCTTCTCTTGAGCCTGGACGCTGAAAAGGCTTTTGACCGCATAAATTGGTCGTTTATGCATACTACGCTTAAGGCGTTCGGGCTTACGGGACCGTTTCTCACAGCTATCCAGGCCCTTTACTCCTTACCCTCAGCAGCAATTACGCTTCCCCATGCATCTTCGCCCTCCTTCCCTATTCGAAATGGCACTAGGCAGGGTTGCCCCCTGTCACCCATCATATTTGCCCTCTGCATTGAACCGCTAGCGGCCAAGATTAGGCGAGACCCTAATATCAAGGGGATCATGGTCCAAGATAAGGAATTTAAGGTATCTCTCTTCGCGGACGATGTACTCCTCACTCTCACTTCCCCTCATACTACCCTTCCAAACTTGCTGCGCTCGCTGGAGACCTATGGTGATCTCTCAGGGTATAAGGTGAACCCCGCGAAGACTGAGGCACTCCCACTTAACATCCCACGGGACCTTCTCCTTCTCCTCCGCAGTAATTACGATTTCCAGTGGCGGGAGTCCTCTATCCGCTATCTGGGAGTCCATATATCCACCTCCTATGCGACCCTCTACTCGGCAAACTACCCGCGGTTGTTTTGTGAGCTAAGAGCCCTATTGAACAGATGGCAACCCTTGCCTATCTCCCTTTTGGGGAGAATTGCTGCGGTCAAGATGACTCTCCTCCCGAAGCTACTGTATTTTTTCGAGACGCTCCCGGTCGCGATACCTCGGGGAGAATTACGGAACCTACAGAAAGCTATCTTCCAGTTTATCTGGAAAGCAAAACGACACCGAATACCTAGATCTGTTATGCTGGCGGATAGGGGGTCTGGGGGTATGGCTGTCCCACATTTGTTACATTATTACTGGGCGGCCCACTTACGCCATATCCCATTCTGGGCGGCTATGCCAGCATACACCAGATGGGTGCAGATAGAGAAGCTATGGCTGGCACCCATGCATCCTAACGCGCTTCTGTGGGTCAGCTCCCCCCCCCACCCCCCCCTGCCTCGTACCTGTTGGGCCCCATTCGGTTTACTAGATCTATCTGGTCTACCTGTTGTGCTAGATTCTCCCTGATGTCCCCGCGCTCATCTATGGTCTCCATACTATACAACCCCCTTCTCCCGGAGAGCCTGACTTCTGCCATGACTAAAGTGTGGTCTGAAGCTGGCCTTTACCGGATTGCTGATATGGTTGACCCTGGAACCTTGGAACTCAGGTCCTTTGCTCATCTAACAGCTAATCAAAACCTGCCAGGTACTGAATGGTTCCATTACTTGCAGGTGGTTCACTTTGTCCGCTCCCTCCATGGGTCTCTTAAGGTGTCACTCCCCACCGCTTTTGAAAAGATTTGCCGTGCAGGCACGTCCACTAGGGGCTTTATATCCTCTATTTACCAACTTCTTAACTCACAAACTACAGGCTCTCCTGTTAATCATCGCTATATGCTTAAATGGGATGAGGCGGTGGGTAAACCCATCTCCCAGGAACAGTGGCGGATTGTATGGTCTCGGGCCCAGAAATCATCTCAGTGCATTACGTTTAGGGAAGCGCAGTATAAGCTGTTGATGCATTGGTATCATACTCCGGCTCTCCTTCATACTTTAAACCCATTAGTTCCCCCATGGTGCTGGCGCTGTGGAGCTGCGGTGGGTACCCTGCACCATATCTTTTGGACGTGCCCTCTCATCCTCGGTTTTTGGAGGGAGGTCAGGACTCTGACGACTGCTCTCTTTTTGCAAGAGGTTCCTCTTGACCCTCTTCTTTATCTCCTGAACCTTCCCCCCAGACACCTGAGCAATAAGTCATCCAGGCTTTTCTTGCATCTTTGTACTGCAGCTAAAACTCTCATAGCTAGAAACTGGAAGAAGGTGAGTCCCCCATCTAGTCTTGAGCTTGTGGCTAGAATGAAGAATGTGAGGAGTCTTGAATACCTGACTGCTGGCCTACATAATTCACGGGAAGCCTTTGGGGCTATTTGGGCACCCTGGGACATGTATTGTACATCACAGGGTCTCTGATCTCTAGTCCTCTCCTTCCCTCCCCCCCCTTTCCTTTGGTCCTACCCTTGTCTTCTTAACCCCTCCATTCCCCCCTCCCTTGTTCACTGCTTAATTTAAATGCATATTGCTTAAGGGGGAGGAGGCGGATAGCCTCTATTTACCTCAATGCTTCCTGTTTGTTTGATTATTATTGTTTTTTTGTTTTTTTCTTTATTCCTTGTTAATGAAAAATTTTTCAATAAAATTACAGTTATATAAAAAAAAATCTGTGAAACAGCTGTAAGGTCAAACTGCTCACTATACCCCTTGATATGTTCTGTGAGGGGTGTAGTTTTCAAAATGGGGGTCACATGTTTGCGGATTTCCATTGTATTGGTACTTTAGGGGCTCTGCAAATGCGACATGGCACCTGAAATCTAATGCAGCAAAATCTGCCGGTATTGCCGTGTTCAGGAGAAATTGTGTAAAACAATGGGGTGCTTTTTCTCCTTTAACCCCTAAAGTGATATTTTAGTAATTTTTTCATTTACACATCCCAATGTTAATAAAATCTGTGAAAAGGCTGTTGGGTCAAAATGCTCACTATACCCCTTGATAAATTCTGAAAGGGGTGTAGTTTCCAAAATGGGGTCACTTTTGGGGGGTTTCCTTTGCATTGATACTCTAGGGGCTTTGCAAATGAGACATGGCACCTGAAAACTATTCCAGCAAAGTCTGCTTTTCAAACGTCCAGTGTCGCTCCTTCCCTTCTGTGTGCTGCCGTGTGCCCAAACATCAGTTTACACCCACATGTGGGGTATTTCTGTGCTTGGGAGAAATCGCAGAACAAATTGTGAGATGCATTTTCTCCTTTAACCTTTTGTGAGTGTGTTAATTTTAGGGCTAAATGAATGTATTATTGAAAAAAAATGAAGTGTTTAAATTTCACCTCCATATTATTTTAATTTCAGTGAAATGCTTAAAGGGTTAACAAACTTCCCAAATTTTGTTTTTAATTATTTGAGGGGTGCAGTTTTGAAAATGGGAAATGATTCATGGAGGTTTCTAATATATAAGCCTTTATAATCCCCTTCAGAACTGAAGTGGTTCCTAAAAAATTAGTTTGGGAAATTTTCTTGTAAATATGGAATTCGCTGTTAGAATTGTAAGCTTTATAATGTCCAAAATACATTAAAGGATGATTAAAAGATGATGCCGATTATAAAGCAGAGATATGGTAGATAATATTTATTAATGTATTTGGGTGATATGACTATCTGTTTTGAAAGCAAACCATTTCACATTTTGAAAATTCCGATTTTTTCCAAATTTCCAGCAAATTTCGTATTTTTTTATAAATAAATACAAAAATATTGATTAGCATTTACCACTAACATGAAGTACAATGTGTCACGAAAAACAATCTTAAAATCACTTGTATAAGTTAAAGCGTCTCAAAGTTATTGCCATATAAAGTGACACATGTCAGTTTTGAAAAACGAGGCCTGGTCTTTAACGCACTTTTGGGCTGGGTCCTTAAGGGGTTAATGATTACTACTTGTCCCTATATGGCTATGTGAAAGGAAAAATAAAAAAGTCATGGCCTTTTGAAGTTGGGGATTAAAAAATAAAAGTGATAAAAAATTGTCATGGCAGTAAAGTGTTAAAATACAGAACAGGATAACTACCACCTTTTTGACAGTAAGAACAAATCTTTTATTCAGTATATTAAAAAAAGTGGTAAAAATCAAGCACATGTAACAATCGTAAAATCACAGCCAGCATGCTTGACTTCTGCTGTACAGTAGATGGTGGCAAGCTTATTTTTCTAGTAACATGATGAATCCTGTTGTTTGAAGCAACAGCTATTGTAAAATGACCGGCCATTGTGGAATTGTGGACTTTCTACAGTATTGTTGCTTGGTTCCAGAATGAATCTGGAACTTTTGCTCCTTATATCATTTTACCTGTGCTTTAGTGTAAAATAAAATGGGATTGTTGTACATATCAATAATCATTTAACCAAAATTGACCGTGTCAAAGTTACTATAAAAACTGCTCTCAGGACCTTTTATGTGTTCAAGAACCCCTGCAAGATTACATAACCAATGGGAAGGCTTCTTGATTTACTTAAGTGTAGTGGCTACATCACAGATTTCTGGAGGATGGGTGTTGCTGAAATTTTTCCAGAAGATGTTGTAGGCTGGAATATTGTCTTCCTATGAGTATTCTGTGATTCAGGAAACACAGTGGCCAAGAAAAGAACAAGCCTGCAAAAATGTTCACACAAGTTTAGACATTGCGCAATTGGAATCAAGGGATCTAATTTATTTTGGGAAATCATTCTTCACATCATGATATCACCATCATCAGAATGTATCCTTGACACCAGGCAGAACAGATCCATGCTGTTTTCTCCAAATACAGAAAAAATCATCAGCATGACTCAATAGCCTTTATTTGGTAACATGACATTTCAGTGTTTCTATCTCTCGTCTCTTTAATGGAATAATATCATAAGTTGTATATTTGTAAAATATAAATGATAGTTGCCTAAGGAATTTTCTATATGAAATACTGTAAGTCTTGGCATGAATAGAGATCGGCGTTCGACTTAAATATTCGAAGTTGTTTGGTTTCTAGCAAAATCCAACAAATGCCGTTTTGTCTCGGACTAACTAAAATGTCCATTGCCTCATGTATTGCGCAGGAAAAGAGACACGTGTCTTGTGAATCAGTGTGACATTCTAGCAACACCTGACAGCCTCTCAGCTAATAGACAGTGGTAGGTGGACACCTTACAGTGTTGATGTCATATATACTATATAATGTGCTGTGAGCACAATCACAAGGCATTTTCAGTGGAGATAGGAAAGGAACTGTGATTCATCTCACTGCATCATACCGAGCACAGTTCTGGAAAGCTTACAATTGTAAGCAATAGAGCGAGAGAATCCAGTTAGGAATAGTAGAATTTAGTCAGAGTTAAGTAATTACAGGCAGATAGTGATAGAAATCATAGATAGGACAGAGTGAGGGTGCATAGATGCGCTGTTTGAGACTCATTGACTCAATCCAGCTCTAATACCGCATTACAGACAAAGAACAGGTAATCCTTTCATTGCCAATAAATTAACTTTGTCTAAATCTGTTGTGCAGTAGAGCAGTGTTTAAACATAATTTATACTGACAGTCAATCCTGCTAGTGAAAAATCAGCAAAGCACTGATTCTGTCTGCGCCAATCTGAAAAAAAATCTCCGTTATTTAAGAGTGTATTTATTTGTTGTTGTTCACCAATATACAGTCTAACAGCATGTGCTAATTAAAAAAAAAAAACCTTTGTTATTTAATGGGTTTTTTTTGGCTCTGCTCACCCAATACACAGTATGATGGAGTGTCACAAAGTGTTAATCTGAAAAAATATTTGTTTATTAAGCATTGTTTTTTCCTGCGCATATATACAGTCATAGCCTGCACTAATCTGAAAAAAAAAAAAAATCTTGAAATAGTTTTTGTAAAAACAAACAAAAAACCAAAACACATTCACACAGTGCAGTGGTGAAGCTAGCCTCTTTGCTGCCTGAGGCGGACTATAGAAAGATGTCCCCCCAAAAAAAAAAAAAAAAAATTGAGTTTCCATGCTACTAGTTTAACACACTGTTATCGTCGCACAATATACACAATACACAAAGTTATAAAACCGTTTTTAAGAATTCTTCTTCCTGTATTACTTCACTATCAGATCAACACGGCATTAACAATGAAAGTAACTTCACACATCTTCTGCTTGGTGAACGGACGAGCCCACGTGGCCCCCATTCTCTATAATAGGAGCGCCGCAGATAGCTGAGTACTGGACTTCGGGTATCTTTGGCACTCCCATTAAAGTGAATGAGAGCCACGTGGGTTCGTCCATCCACCAAGCGACACACCTATATATATGGCTGCGGTCAGGCTGAATTCCCACCCAGTGGGGGGAAAAAACCCAATTCTCAGGCTCAGTGAGGGACTCAGCAGACAGACCCCCCATCAATCAGGTATTTATCCTCTATCATATAGGTGAATACAGGGCAGTAACATTTTGTGACTTACAGGTGACGTCTCTGACTAATCGGTCACATTTCCCTTCTCTTCCCTTTGGACCGCCATGACCACTTCTTCCAGCTGTGACTTGTTTCTGTAAAGTTTGCAACACAGACATCTTTGACTCCTCACTTTTCCAGGCATCCAACCCACATTGTCCTCACCTACACAAAGCCCCCATTCTGCTGCTACCCCCAATTATAAAATATATGATATAACCCCCCATAATGAAAAATACCCCCAAGTGCATCTTTATATTAATAACATCCATGTGTACCCTGTATAAATAGTGCCCCTTATTAATAATGCCCCAGGTGTTAACTAATTAAAAGGTTTTCCAGGTCATTAATAAACTAATCAGTGGGGCTCAAAAACCCAGGACCCCCACTGATCAGCTGTTTGAATGGTACCTGTGTAAGCGCCATGACCGCTTCTCTGTTTACATAGTGTCATTCATCTTATAGCGGCCATGTAATGTAACTACAGCTTCGTCCTGTACATGTCTACAGTATGTGACAAGGCTAGAATTACATCACACGGCCACTATAAACAGACAGCGTATAATATAAACAGGTGCCATAGCCCCTGTTTATAGCGCCCCATTTACACACACTATAATGTTCCACAGCAGCCCCTGCACACAGTATTACACAGTATTATGGCCCGCAGCGGCCCCTGCACACTGTATTATGCCTCTCAGCGGCCCCTGCACACGGTATTATGCTCCATAGTGGCCCCTGCACACGGTATTATGCCCCGCAGTGGCCATTGCACATGGTATTATATTCCACAGCAACTCCTGCAAACAGTTTTATGCTCCCTAGTGGCCCCTGCACACGGTATTATGCCCCATATTGGCCCCTGCACACTGTATTATGCTCCATATTGGCCCCTGCACACGGTATTATGCTCCACAGTGGCCCCAGCACACGGTATTATGCTCCATAGTGGCCCCTGCACTGGTATTATGCTCTATAGTGGCCCCTGCACTGGCATTATGCTCCATAGTGGCCCCTGCACTGGTATTATGCTCCATAGTGGCCCCTGCACTTGTATTATGCTCCATAGTGGCCCCTGCACCCGGTATTATGCTCTATAGTGGCCCCTGCACTCGGTATTATGCTCCATAGTGGCCCCTGTACTCGGTTTTATGCTCCATAGTGGCCCCTGCACAGGGTATTATGCTCTACAGTGGTCCCTGCACAGGTTATTATGCCCCATAGTGGGCCACCCATGAACTATTATTATACTCTGGGGTCTTTTCAGACCCCAGAGTATAATGATCGGAGACCCAGGGGAGAATACAAACATAAAAACCAGAGTTACTTACCTATCCTGGACACCGGTGCACTCCTTGCAGCTTTCGGCCATGTTTAATTGCGTGCACACGTCACGTGATCAAGCCGGCAACGCAACCTGATGACGTTACCAGAGGCCTCAAGCCTGCTCGGAGTTACATCGGATCGCAGGAGGTGAGTAACATTGGTTTTTCTGTTCCCTCACCTACCCTAGGCCTCCGATTATTATACTCCGGGGTCTGAAAAGACCCCGGAGTATAATAATAGTAGTATTTGCAGCCCACGGCCTAACTTACCGATGCCCGCGGCCGCTCACAGCGGCATCCACTTCCCTTTCTGCGTCCCATAGCAGAAGGGAAAGCGGAGGCGGCCACGAGCAGACGCGGGGTAGCTAAATAAATAGGCCGTGACCTGCCGGGGATACTCCAGCAGGTCACGGCCTATTTATATATAAAAAAAGTTATACTCACCTGCGATGCCTTGATGCAGCCGCCGCCTCTTCTTGTCCGCGATGTCTGTGTCTCAGCGTAGGCGGAGTGATGATGTCATTGTATCGCCGCCTGCGCTGAGATGCGACGTCTCGTAAACCAGCCCAGGACAGGCCCCGCTCAGCTTTGTGTTTTTTTTTTTTTTTTTTTTTTAAGCGGCCTGTCCTGGGCTGGTTTACATTAAATAGTAAAAATGCCGCCCCCCATACAGTGACGGACAGTGCCGCCTGAGGCGGCCGCCTCACTTCGCCTCATTAGCGGTGCGCCCCTGACACAGTGTCAGAATTGTTAAACAAAAACACAAGATCATGACCACCAAATAAAATAATGACATTTTATTAATACATATTTAAAACCATACATATAAGGGTAAAGACACAGGGATAAATAGCTAAATGGAGGTACCACATAATATAAGGCCAGATGGACCATGCAGGAATGTATAATATCAAATAAAGTAGGAAGAAAGAGGAGGGTGGGCAATACTGTGAATGAACACTATCAGTATCCACAATAGTAACATGTACCATGGAGAAATAATCCCATACAAAATAAGTACCAATCTATAAATACATAGTGTAAAAAACTCACTCCCCCACCTCCCCCATCAATGTACAAACAGAACGAACAGCATAAAACAAAAACCAACATGTAGTCTCACCTGGCCACACTCCACCCCAACGTACATTTCGCCGGAAGGCTTCATCCAGGAGGCGTGTGACATGGTCAAATTGTCAGGATTAAATAGTACAGAGAGACCTATCCCAGAATAGAATACACATCACATGGAAAAGCACCTGCAGATATTATGATATAAAAGCGCCTCATTCCACCGCCATATTGGTATCAAGTAAACATGCGGCGCGAGATGTATATAACAAGTAAAGCGAGACTACGCGACCTGAATGAACTTTAGCGCATGTGCAGTTGAAATACCAGAGATAAAACGAGAGGGAAGGTGGAAAACCCGCGCATGCGCAAGAACTTAGACTGTATGAGTGATAGCAGTCTAATGACTATCCATGACACATATAACCCTATAAAGAATATAAATTGGACAATAATATAGTGATTAATGAACAAATGTGAAGTCGAGTGAGGGTGAACATGCAAAATAATATCGAAGTGAAGTGCAAAAAGTGAAAATGAAACGCATATAATGGCAAATACACATAGAAAAACATATGGGTGATAATTACATATACAATTATTTTTATCATTATACATAATGAACATATAGAAATATATATATATAAAAGTATATAAAAATATGAAAGCGTGTGACCAAGGCACAATAATGCAAAAAATCATGAATATACATGTAATGTCACAATATACAGTGCCTTGCGAAAGTATTCGGCCCCCTTGAACTTTTCAACCTTTTGCCACATTTCAGGCTTCAAACATAAAGATATAAAATTTTAATTTTTTTGTGAAGAATCAACAAGTGGGACACAATCGTGAAGTGGAATGAAATTTATTGGTTATTTTAAACTTTTGTAAAAAAAAAAAAAACTGAAAAGTGGGGCATGCAATATTATTCGGCCCCCTTAAGTTAATACTTTGTAGCGCCACCTTTTGCAGCGATTACAGCTGCAAGTCGCTTGGGGTATGTCTCTATCAGTTTTGCACATTGAGAGACTGAAATTCTTGCCCGTTCTTCCTTGGAAAACAGCTCGAGCTCAGTGAGGTTGGATGGAGAGCGTTTGTGAACAGCAGTTTTCAGCTCTTTCCACAGATTCTCGATTGGATTCAGGTCTGGACTTTGACTTGGCCATTCTAACACCTTGATACGTTTATTTGTGAACCATTCCATTGTAGATTTTGCTTTATGTTTGGGATCATTGTCTTGTTGGAAGATAAATCTCCGTCCCAGTCTCAGGTCTTTTGCAGATTCCAACAGGTTTTCTTCCAGAATGGTCCTGTATTTGGCTCCATCCATCTTCCCATCAATTTTAACCATCTTCCCTGTCCCTACTGAAGAAAAGCAGGCCCAAACCATGATGCTGCCACCACCATGTTTGACAGTGGGGATGGTGTGTTCAGGGTGATGAGCTGTGTTGTTTTTACGCCAAACATATCGTTTTGCATTGTGGCCAAAAAGTTCGATTTTGGTTTAATCTGACCAGAGCACCTTCTTCCACATGTTTGGTGTGTCCCAGGTGGCTTGTGACAAACTTTAAACGAGACTTTTTATGGATATCTTTGAGAAATGGCTTTCTTCTTGCCACTCTTCCATAAAGGCCAGATTTGTGCAGTGTACAACTGATTGTTATCCTATGGACAGACTCTCTCACCTCAGCTGTAGATCTCTGCAGTTCATCCATAGTGATCATGGGCCTCTTGGCTGCATCTCTGATCAGTCTTCTCCTTGTTTGAGATGAAAGTTTAGAGGGACGGCCAGGTCTTGGTAGATTTGCAGTGGTCTGATACTCCTTCCATTTCAATATGATCGCTTGCACAGTGCTCCGTGGGATGTTTAAAGTTTGGGAAATCTTATTGTATCCAAATCCGGCTTTAAACTTCTCCACAACAGTATCACGGACCTGCCTGGTGTGTTCCTTGGTCTTCATGATGCTCTCTGCGCTTTAAACAAAACCCTGAGACTATCACAGAGCAGGTGCATTTATACGGAGACTTGATTACACACAGGTGGATTATATTTATCATTATCAGTCATTTAGGACAACATTGGATCATTCAGAGATCCTCACTGAACTTCTGCAGTGAGTTTGCTGCACTGAAAGTAAAGGGGCCGAATAATATTGTATGCCCCACTTTTCAGTTTTTTATTTTTTACAAAAGTTTAAAATAACCAATAAATTTCTTTCCACTTCACAACTGTGTCCCACTTGTTGTTGATTCTTCACCAAAAAATTTAAATTATATATCCTTATGTTTGAAGCCTGAAATGTGGCAAAAGGTTGAAAAGTTCAAGGGGGCCGAATACTTTCGCAAGGCACTGTATCTCCTCCCCATGAATTTCTCTAGGGAAGTCCTTTTTCCCCCTCTCTTGGTAGGTGATTCCCACTGAAGCCAGTCTCCCCGGCTGGGGAGTGGTCCTCTATGACCGCTTTGACTGTTCAAGGCCAGTGGTCCAAGGCCGATTCCTCCCTCAGGTTCAACCTGCTGGAACCCAGGACATCTGGTCACAGCCCAGACTGACCTATTCTCCATGATCGCATACTTGAACCCTCAGAGGGGCATCAGGAGCTTTGCGGCCTTAGTAGAAGCCTCACAATTTCTACCTTGGGTGGAGCGCCACGTTCCAGCTCTTTCTGTGGTCAACCTTTTTCTGGCGTGGTCCACTGGGTGTATGCCCCACTTTTCAGTTTTTTATTTTTTACAAAAGTTTAAAATAACCAATAAATTTCTTTCCACTTCACAACTGTGTCCCACTTGTTGTTGATTCTTCACCAAAAAATTTAAATTATATATCCTTATGTTTGAAGCCTGAAATGTGGCAAAAGGTTGAAAAGTTCAAGGGGGCCGAATACTTTCGCAAGGCACTGTAAAAGTGCATATATATATAATATACAAAAACAATTTATATATATATATATATATATATATATATATATATATATATATATATGGACAGGGGTTGGCAACCCCTGGCATGCGTGCTAAGAGTGGCACGCGAGGCATATTTACCTGGCACGGCAGCCCGAGTCCTCACCCAGCAGTTTCGATCAGACCAAACACGGCCGAAACGAAACTGCTATTATTATACTGTGGGGTCTCTTTAGACCCCTGAGTATAATAAGCGGAGCCCCCGGGGAGGTGATGAAACATAAAAAACAATGTACTCACTATTCCACGCTCCGCAGCCGCTCTATGCTCTTCGGGCGCTTCTGCCTGAAGTCAGCTGACAGGGCCTCAGGTGTCATGTCTGTGTCTGGTGTCATTGCGCATAATGACGCGACGTGACCCTTGAGACCCAATGAGTGGTAGCTGACAACAGGCAGAAGCGCCAGAAGAAAACAAAGCAGCTGCGGAGCGTGGAATGGTGAGTACATTGTTTTTTTATGTTTGTCACCTCTCTTCGCCCTCCACTTATTATACTCTGGTGTCTGAAGAGACCCCACAGTATAATAATAGCTAGTGAGTGGCACAAATTGGAATATTATAAAAGTTAGAATATTATACCGTGTGCAGGGGCCACTGTGGAACATAATACCGTGTGCAGGGGCCACTATGGGACATAATACCATGTGCAGGGGCCACTATGGGACATAATACCGTGTGCAGGGGCCACTATGGGACATAATACCGTGTACAGGGACCACTATGGGACATAATACTGTGTGCAGGGGCCACTATGGAACATAATACCGTGTGCAGGGGCCACTATGGAACATAATACCGTGTGCAGGGGCCACTATGGGACATAATGCCGTGTGCAGGGGCCACTATGGGACATAATACCGTGTGCAGGGACCACTATGGGACATAATACTGTGTGCAGGGGCCACTATGCTACATAATACCGTGTGCAGGGGCCACTATGGGACATAATACCGTGTGCAGGGGCCACTATGGGACATAATAAAGTGTGCAGGGGCCACTATGAGACATAATACCGTGTGCAGGGGCTACTATGGGACATAATACCGTGTGCAGGGGCCACTATGGGACATAATACCGTGTGCAGAGGCCGCTATGGGACATATACCATGTGCAGGGGCTGCTATGGAACATAATACTGTGTGCAGGGACCACTATGGCTGTGGGACATAATACTGTGTGCAGGGATCACTATGGGACATTATTCTGTATAACGGTGTGTTTTCTGTATTAAGGATGTGTTTTTGCACAGAAAACTCAGGCTTTTTTTTTTTTTTTTGTGCAAAAATTCACCAGTTTTACATCGAAGTAAAAGTTCCAGTGGCCTAATAATATAGCTGCATCCAGATATATAGTGTGTTTTAACCATAAGACTGCTGCCATACGGTGCTCCTGGACACATACTGTACATTTACCACTAATTGTGGGATGCACATGTACTTTCATTGCTTCTAATCGGAAAGTACAGGTGCGTCCCAAAAAATAGCAGTAAACCCATGTGTACTAAAGCATCTGGTGGCAGCACTTCTGTGTTATGGTTTGTGGCATATGACTTTAGTTTAGGGGTCGTCAGACTTACAATTATTGACCGGCACTCCGAGTACCTCATCTTTGATTTTTTAATTAAAATCGGCACGCCAAACAAAAAAGGTTGCCTACCCCTGATATAGGAAAACAACAAGAAATTTATTGCGCAATAAGATGATAACAGGATCTGGTAGCAGGAGGAAATGCGCAGAAGCCATAATGCAGGAATGATGACACATTCAACAAATGATACAAGAAGATCTCCAAATGAAGACAACATAAGACAAATCTAAGATATAAAAAACATAATTGAAAACATGTAAAAAGGACCTACTACAACAGTAAGTATAGAAATCGGCCAAAGGTGACCTATAACAGAACCGGTTCACAGGAACTGGGCAAAACTAATTTGTTCATTTAACCCAAAGGAGTGCACGGTATTCAGTGTGAAGATCCATCTACACGCCTTCTGTGCCAACAGTTGCTTCCATTTCCCTAATTGTGGGCCAGAATCAATGCGCACACTATCAATGACACCCTAAAACCAGAGGGATTGGAATGGTGGAACATTTTAAAATGTCGCGGTATGATTTTTAGTGTAGAGTCATCCTCAACATGTTCAGATGCCACAATGCCCAGAACATGCTCGCGGACCCTTCGTTTGAGTTCCCGGGAGATAAGACCGATATAAATTAAGCCACAAGGACACGTGGCATAGTAGATTACGCCCTTGGATTGGCAGTTGTAGTAAGACAGGATACGATATTGGCGTCTACTGTCAGCGCTACAAAAGTCATTACATGAGTCAATGTTGACACAGGCGACACAATGGGCACAGGGACGGCAGCCGTCTCTGGGGCCCAGATCGCCAAATAAAGCCCCCGATTTCTTTTCTGGATAATGGCTTCAAACTATTAAATCACGAAGATTCTTGGATCGACAATATGTAATAGATGGACGGGATCCTACATAATGTTTTAATATAGGGTCACAGGTAAATATGCCCCATTACTTTTGGAAAACCTGCCATACCTGGAACCATCTAGAATTAAAGGTGGTGATAAACCCTACCTGTTAAATCATGTAATCATGATTGGCATCAGTTCTGGCACGATAACCAACAACTAGTGGGCTACTATTATTAAGGTACAAAGATAGTTGTGGATCATGCAATAATAACCCAAAATACAAGATCATGACCACCAAATAAAATAATGACATTTTATTAATACATATATAAAACCATACATATAAGGGCAAAAACACAGGGATAAATAGCTACATGTAGGAATGTATAATATCAATTAAAGTATGAACAAAGAGGAGGGTGGGCAATACTGTGAATGAACACTATCAGTATCCACAATAGTAACATGTACCGTGGAAAAATAATCCCATACAAAATAAGTACCAATCTATAAATACATAGTGTGAAAAAACAGGTAAGGTTTACAGATATATATGTATATACTGTACTTATAGTAATAGCTGTATCAGGGTGGATTTGGCACAAGGGATACTTATGGTAGTGCTAGCTATATCATGGTGACAGGGTGAGATGGGGCACAGCAGCCATGCATAGTGTTAGCTGTATCAGGATGACAGGGTAGGATAGGACTCAATGCCCATTTACGTTATTGCTAGCTGTATCAGGCTGACAGAGTGAGACAAGGCACAGCAGACATTTATAATAGTGTTAGCTGTATCAAGGTGATAGGGTGGTGCTGGCTGTATCAGTGGAACATGGGGTACAGGGGCAGTTCTTGTGCTTACCTCAGCCTTTTTTCTGGTGAAATGTAGAGTTGCCTTTTTTGGTTTCCTGGAAGTTAAAACTGGGACGCAGAGTCACCAAAAAGCGGTCAAATGTATCGACAGTCATCTGGCAGAAAGTGTGGAACTTCTGCGGCTGCTGCCATAGTTCATAGTGCAGGGTATGGAGGTGTCCCTTCAAGACCGCCGGAACATGGTGGAATGAACTAACTATCTGCTCTTCTTCCTTGTTGATTCTTCTTCCAGCATGTCACATTGCTTTACAAATCTCCAAGACAGAAGCCAGGCCAAGAAGAAATCTTCCTCAGATGTTGAGCACATGTCATGAGACAAAATACACAAAAAACGCCGGACACCAAAGCCTAGTAAATTGAGGTATCTAGCAGATATCTCTGTTCTGTAAGAACCAGAGAAAATGACACCTACCACCTAATGTGACCTTCCAGTGGCAGCTGGGACAACAATTGTGACAAAATGACATCATCAATTATTGGATCAGTGAAAAATATATGCAACACGGACAGTAAAAACAAATGCATGGATGCAAAAAAATAGACACTCGGGTTGGATCCAAAACTGATACGATCATATGCATAAAGTACATGAGCTGTAAGGGCTTATTCACACGACAATGTGAGTGTATTCCCATAAAAAAAAATGGTCCAACAAAAAACCTTAAATGTTTTATCTTTGTCCGTTTTGATGGACCTAATAGAAATCTATGGGTCTGATTTTAGTGGATGTAAAAACTGATTGTTTATTCGGGTGTCAATCAGTGGATTGGTCCAAAAAAAAAAAAAAAAAAAAAAGTTCAATGACATTAAAGGGGTATTCCCATGAACATAATCATATCTATATTTGTAGATAAGTAAAAGTTAAACATTTTTGCAAATATAAGTAGTTAAAAATTCTGCAGGGTCTTTAAGGCAGGGTTCACACTACCGTTGGAGTCCGTTATGAAGGTGTCAGTTAAAAAAAAACAAAAAAACGGACACCTATCATAACGGACACTAACTGATGTTAATGTGTCCGTTTTTTTTAACTGATCCAATTAATGGTTCAGTTAAAAAAACGGACACATTAGCATCAGTTAGTGTCCGTTAGCATCAGTTAGTGTCTGTTTTTTAACACTGTCCGTTTTTTTTGTTTGTTTCTCCTTTCTGAGCATGCGCAGGAAAAAAACGGACATAAAATAACGGACAGTAACTGATGGCTATCAGTTACTGTCCGTTATAAATCCGTTACCCATAGACTTCAATGTTAAAAAAATAACGGACAATTGCTGTCTGTCAAGAATCCGTTTTTTTCAAACGGACAAAAAGTCCTGCATGTAGGATTTTTTGTCCGCGAAAAACCCCGGACTTCTGACGGATTTGGTGTAAACAAACACAAACGGACACTAACGGACACAATATAAAAACCCATTGAAATGAATGGAAATTTTAACGGATTTCTGACGGTTCAGCTAGTGTCCGATGCTAAAATCTTGTAACGGACAATAGCAACGGACACTACTGACGGTCACCAACGGTAGTGTGAACACCCCCTAAGAGTTTCTCTAACCATCTTAGTTGTGACATCTATTGTCTTGATCAGTTGCCAATGGATACGACCACGAATGCAGAAACTTTCTATGGTCTGGGACTTGCCAGGAACCCAGCCATGATTTTCTTATTGTAGTTGGGTTATCAGACAGGGACACTACATGTATCAGAAGATATCCCGGCCACAATAAGGAAATCATGACTGATTTTCTGACCTTAGAAAGGTCCTGCATTCATGGTCGTATCTACTGGCAACTGATCAAGACATCACAAGATATTTAAAGAAAATCTTTATAACTCTGCAAAATGTTTAATTACTTATATTTGCAAAAATGTTTAACTTTTAATTGTCTACAAATTTAAAAATGGTTATGTTCGTGGGAATACCCCTTTAAGCCTTTTTTAGCAGTCCTTTAAAACCAAATGGAAAACAGATAACATGAAGCGGTTGCAAACGGTCATTAAAAATTGACCAATTCATCCAGTTTCACAGCCAAAAAAACAGACATGGTTGTGCGAATATAGCATATACATGAACGTTGTAAAAAAAAAAAAAGCTGTAAAAAATAGATGAAACAGCCTATTTTTAACCCCTTCACAATGGACAATAGGACGGCGCAGTCATCAGTGCCTTAAGGCAACACACTGTACTATTACAGCAGAAGCCTCCTGCCTGTTCAGACACTAAGTGGGCGGCCTCTGGAGCAGGTGTTAGCTGTTAGCTAATCTCCGTTCGGAAGTGTTAACCCCTTAGATGCTACAGTCAAACATGGCTGCGACATCTAAGGTATTTTTGGCATTTTATTGTCCCTCATTGGTTTCCTCGTAGTGAGTTTGGTGGGGAGGGTGGTTGGTAGCAATATGTATTTTCGGTCTGACCAGTGACTGGAGAAGAGGTAGTCCACCTATGCATAATCCTTAACCCCTTAGATTAACCCTATATAAAAAGATTTATGTAAAAAGAAAACTAAACATGAATAAAAACAATACATACTTGGTATCACTGTGTCTGTAACAAGCCATACATTAAAACCGAAACATTATTTAATCCCTTCCTAACATCCGCTGTAGTATTACTCTCTACTCTCTGCAGCCTGTAATACAAATGATGGTAATTTGCAATGCCTTACAATGAATTAGCATTGTACTGCATTGCATTATTGACCAGAACCCCTTGGATTCAAGACCCTTAGGGGATCTAATAATTCCAATAAAAATAAAAAGTATATAAAAAACTTAAGGAATTAAAAATTCAAATCACCCCCCTTTCCCTAGAACACATATAAAAGTTAAAAAATACTGTGAAACACATACAACTTAGGTTTGAAATACTGTGTTTGAAAACGCCTGATCTACAAACTTATGGCAAACACTATAGCAGGAAAAAAAAATCGAAACACCATTTGCCTTCATAAAAATTTTAATAAAAAGTGGTCAAAGCCATAGACTTTCCACAAAATGGTATAACTAAAAAGTACATCTGGCCCCGCAAAAAGGATAAGGACAACTTATGTATCCACCGTACATTTAAAAAGTTACAGATGTCACAATATGGTTACTGCAAGAATTTTAAAACGTAAATAAAACTTTATGTGTTTGGTATCCTCGAAATCATACCGACCCATTGAATACGGTTGACATGTCATTTTGGCTGCACAGTGAACACCATAAAAACAAAGCCTATGGGGCGTGGCTTGGCATGGGCGCGAACGGCAGCAGACACTGAGAGCTCCGACTGGTGCCCCACTAAAATAGGTCTATAAGCACCTCAAAATGGGCAAAACGAGAGGCAAAAAGACCCCAGTCACAGGATGGGGCCATCTCCAACTACTTTCTTCCTCTGCTGGAGCAGGAGGGACCTTCCAATGCTGAGGCCAGTAAAGGAGCGCTGACGCCATCTTTCCAGCAGTGCGCGCGATCCGACGGGCCAGAGAGCAGTGCTGCGCATCCCTTGCTGACAGTCCGACGGCTCCCTTCCCCTCCACTGGCGGAGGGAGCAGCCTCACCGACAAGGGAGACATCCTCCTCACATTCTCCCACCAGCGCTGACAGTGACCCGGCACCCAGCACTTCCAAGGCAGCACCAGCCCCAGAGGCGAGAGCAGCGGCGTTGCGGGCACCGCTGCTCGCCCCCACCCAACCAAACAACGTGATAACTAGAGGGGCTGCATGGGGAACAGCCTCACCTTCACCCTCTAACAGGCCTCATCGTTATAGACCAGACCCACTGTCTGATCTGTCCTCAGGAGAGGAGGAGGATCCACCTTCCACCTGCAAGAAAAAAGTGAGTAGCCGTCAGGCATCTATCGCTAGCCACGTTTCGGCGGAGTCTGTAGTATCTCACCTCCCCCCTCCGGAGGAAGCAGCCATTACGCTGCAGGGACATCCAGAACTGCAGGCGTTACTCACTTTAAGCAGAAGGGACATGGATAATCTAGCCACAGTTCTGAAACATGCGTGGCATCATGATCTACAAATAGTTAAAACAGATATCACAGACCTACAAATCCGAGTTGACAATTTGGAGCAGTTCCAAGTGTCAGTGACGTCTTCCCTTCAGTCGCTCCAACAGATGTCATCTGCCCATACCACTCATTACCGCAGGCTCACTTCCCATGTAGATGACATAGAGAACCGTAATCGCCGCAATAATATAAGGATCCGCGGCCTACCAGAAACCACCCAGACCACCGACCTAGTACCGGCACTCACAAGCATATTCAATACCATCTTGGGACGCCCCCCCGAGACGCCTGTAGAAATGGATAGAGCACATAGGGCCCTCCAACCTCGCAGCACAAACCCAGCGAGACCGAGGGATGTCATATGTAGGATCCACTACTTCACCATAAAGGAGGATATAATGTCCAAAGCCAGAAATCTCAAGAGCATCGACTTCAGGGGTACCCCTCTATCCATTTTTCCGGATCTCTCCAGACACACTCTACGTTAGAGAACGGCACTGAAACCGTCTACTTTCTGTACTCCAAGAACGAGGGATTCCCTATCGGTGGGGGTTTCCTTTCGCTCTCCAGGTTCGAAGGCAGGATAAGCTGATTGTCTTGACATCCTCGGAGGACCTCCAGGATTTTCTCCGTGCACTTGATCTTCCAATGATCCGCCTCCCGATCTGGGAACAGATGCTCAGCGACTCAGATCGCCCAGCTCCTCCTACGATGGTCTGAACCGCTACTAGAGATCGAGCAACGACTCCTCCAGGACCCCAAAGACCTAGGCATAGACGTCGCTTGGCTACATCTAACTCTTCCCAGGTGAACCTTTCTTGCTGGACTTTATAGTTCGGGGTTATACCATTGTTGAAATTCAAATGTTCGTCTGCCTATTTTTGTTGAATTTGCACTCCTTCATTAGAGACCTATTCACTATGTTGCCTCTTCATGTATAATTTAACATAGGGGGCCACATAGTCTCTGGTTATCTGTCATTTCTTGACCTCTTTATCTCTACTTCTTGTCTTGCTGCCTTGGGCTCGGCCTTCTTCGTTCCCACATAACTAAGGTTCTGCAGTGCGGAACCAAACGGAGACACGTGCTCCTACCCCATAATCCCACTGAGGGTGTCCTGTCTGCCCTCTTTAACCTTAACTTCCCTGCTCCCCGAGGTCCTTGCCCCCAACTCCGGGTACCACTGACCTAACTCTAACCGCTACTGATCTCGCCCTCTCCTTTTCCACCTTCACTCTCCCTCCCCTCTCCTTCCACTACCTATGGCGGACATTATAATATCCTCATTCAATGTTAAGGGATTGAATGTACCTGAGAAGCGCTCTCAAGTTCTTTATGATGCCCACAAGTGTAGGGTCCAGATTCTCTGCCTACAAGAAACACATTTTCTTGCTGACCATGTGCCACCTTTTTCCACAAAAACCTCCCTGTAAAGATTATAGATTCCATGACAGACCAGGATGCTAGATACATTTATCTCATATGTGAAATATATGGATCGATGTACACAGTAGCCAACATATATGCACCTAACACTGGTCAGATCCCTTTCCTTGTCTCTGTCCTGAATACCCTCCAATCTTTTGCCAAAGGCCATCTCATACTATTTGGAGACTTCAATCTCCCTCTGAACCCTTTACTAGATACCTCTGAAGGTAGGTCTCATATCTCCTACAGTGCCTTAAACAAGCTCAGGAAGTTTTTACACTCCATGTTGTTGTGCGATGCCTGGCGGATCCCTCATCCGACCGATAGAGACTTTTCCTACTACTCCTATGCTCATAACACATATAGTAGAATTGACTATATTCTTACATCTCACGCTATTTTGCCACAAGTGACCGCAGCCGTGATTGGTACAGCATTCCTCTCTGACCACTCTCCAATCACATGCACTATACGTATGTCGCCTCCGGGACCTCGCCCACACTGAATGAGTCACTCTTGCTTGATGCTTCATGTATGACCGATCTCAAAATTACTATTTCCAATTTTGTGACAGACCATGCCCATGACTCCACCTCTCCACCAATTCAATGGGAAGCCTTAAAATGTGTGCTTCGCAGAGTGCTGATGAAACATGGGGCTAGAATTAAGAAGGACTCGGGGCTTAAGTTCCAGTCGCTCCTTCGAGACTTAGCTGCCCTTGAGGCACAACATAAATTATCCCTACAACAATCTACCCTGGTTGCGCTGACGGCTACGCGTCAGGAGATCAGGTCCTTGTTGGAACACAGGCAACAGCGACTTCGCCAATTAGGCAGATGATTGTTCTGTGAGTGGGGTAACAAGGCGGGTCGTCTACTGGCCCGCGCCGTAAGAGAGCGTCAGGCCACCTCTTACGTAACGGCCATTAAGAACCCATCGGGAGCCACAACGCACTTAACCACAGACATTGCTGAAGCGTTCCGAGGATATTATGAATCCCTTTATAACCTTCCTCAGCCACACACCACCAATCGGATGCCTGATCCCCCCCTTACACTTTCTCAATATATTGCACAAACAGCTCTCCCTTCTCTTAAACCCAAAGAGTCCGACCTACTGGAGTCACCTTTTTCCGCCCAGAAGCTTGAGCTGGGGATCTCGGACTTACCCGTGGGTAAAAGCCCGGGACCGGACGGGTTCACAGCTCGGTTCTACAAGATTTTACAGAATGATCTTGCACCCCTTCTATTGAAATCCTTTAACTCTATCTCGCCTGACACTCAATTCTCCCCCTCCTTTTTACACGCACATATTACGGTTATACCCAAGGAGGGTAAGGACCACCTGCTCTGCCCTAGTTATAGACCGATATCCTTGTTCAATACTGACACCAAACTCTATGCCTAACTGATAGCTAATATACTGAGTCAGTATATGGAAAAGTTAGTACATTACGATCAAGTTGGCTTTATCCCACATAGAGAGGCACGGGACAACATGTTGAAGGCCTTCTCGGCGATTCATCATGCAAAATGTTCACAAATCCCTATGATGCTTCTCTCTTTGGACGCGGAGAAGGCCTTTGACAGGGTTGATTGGGGCTTCTTAGAAGCTACTCTCTCGCAGATAGGATTGGGGCCCAGGATGCTTACCCGCATACGCTCCCTTTATAACTCCCCGCGGGCACAGGTTCAAGTTAATGGCGCACTTTCTTCACCTCTTACTATCCGCAATGGCACCCGCCAAGGTTGTCCTCTCTCACCTATGCTCTATGCCTTGGTGATGGAACATCTACTCGTAGCAATTAGGGATAGTCCAGACATCCAGGGCCTCAGAGTCCGAAATCTACATCTTAAGATCTCAGCATTCACAGATGATGTCCTACTCTTCATTAATCAGCCGCTCACAACTATCCCATCTCTCCTCTGAGTAATCAACTCCTACAGTTACTATAGTAACTATAAACTCAATCTGTCCAAATGCACCGCTCTTAATGTCTCCCTGCCAGAGTCACAGCTGCGTGGTCTCCACTCCTCCTTTTCCTTTACATGGTCCCAGAAAGCAATTAAATACTTGGGGGTTGAGCTCCCTAGCAATCTAACCGATTCCTATATGCTTAATTTCCTTCCGATCGTGCGTACCTTGCAGACAGATCTGAAACGATGGGACACCAAAGGCTTCTCTTGGCTGGGACTCATTAATTTGCTAAAAATGAATGTCCTCCCCAGACTACTCTATCTATTTCAGACTGTCCCTATAATGTTACCCAAACACTTCTTTACAACTATCCAGAAAACATTTACTAAATTTATATGGGCATCCAAGCCACCGAGAATTGCAAGAAGTATCTTGATCAAACCCAAAGACTGTGGCGGATTGGCTGTACCGGATTGCTCTAACTACTTCCTGGCTGCGGTCACTTCGCGCATTTTGGATTGGCATCACTCGGAGCGCTCTAAACTCTGGGTCGCCTTAGAGGGTTCCTTGAGTTCACTTCCACTTACTGCCCTCCCGTGGCTTAATAAGCATTACTGGACAGATAGCTTCACCCATACGCTTCCATACGTCGCGCGTCAGGTTCTTGGATTGTGCCGATCCTTCGATTCCACCAAGTTACAAGCACGACGTCTCTCCTCCCCCGCCAAGAGCTGACCCCTCCTGAGTCAAACTCTGATTCTGCCATATCCCATTGGCAATACGCCCAGCTAACTCACCTATACGCCACTCTTAAGGTAACGCACAATTTGCACAGAGCGTTACTGCCTTTTGAACGCATATGCCTCTCTCCCCATACCCCAGCTCACACAATCTCGCTTATCTATGGCATGCTGTGGGAGACTGCTACTGACTCCCTACCCGCTTATGCAGGTGGATGGGAGAGGGAGCTGGGGGGTCTCGTTCGCGCCAGATGTGTGGTCATCGGCATTCCAGGCGTGCCACAAATTCTCTTATATAGTTAGGAGACTAACTATAAGATACTCTCCCGATGGTACAGAGTCCCATCTGTTCTCCATGAGATGTATCCCTCCACTTCAGATCGATGTTGGAGATGTAACTCTGGCCGGGGTACGATGAAGCATGTCTGGTGGGAATGTACACTCTTATGCCCCTTCTGGTCAGAAGTTCGTCGTATAATTAAGAAGGTTACGGGCATTTCATTAGGCGATGACCTGGCCCCCCTTCTTCTTTCCATCTTCCTGAATAAATATGAGAAACACACCCACAAATTGATAGGCTTCATGCTCGTGGCCGCAAGGTCTGTGATTCCCAGACTATGGAAATCTCAAACGCCCCCCTCTCTGGTGTCCTGGCTTAAAGAGATTTTGCTCTTTCGTAGTATGGAAAATATGCTGGCTGAGTTGCGACAGGATGACAGGACCCATCACCAAACATGACTCCTTTGAAATCTTTTTTACCACTCCAATGAATTTCAGTCTGCCTTCCACTCTACAGTATATCCCACCAACAGGGACCTCCCCCCCCCCCCCCCCCGACTTCTTCTAATCTTTTGTCATAATAATGTAATTGTGTTTTGACTTTACCCTATTTTATTGAATTCTGTGTTCGGCTCTGCTGCGACAGATCTTATGTTAACCTTCCATTAACCTCTCCTCACCTTCTATCCCCTAGCCTCCCTCCCCCCCCATCCATGAACTTCCCTGATCATTTTGTTGTTTATACTGTTTTATCTCTGTCAATATGAAAAGTGAATTCTTTGTTCGGCCCTGCTGCGACAGAGCTCATGTTATACCCCTCTAATTTGCTCCATTTGTCATTTCTCAACCCCTATCTCCTTCCCCTACCTCTTTCCCTTCCCCACCCAGGTGCTTCCTGCTCCATAATGTTTGAAATGTTTTATTTCTGTTTATATGTAAAAACTTAATAAAATCCTTAATGTAAAAAAAAAAAAACTAAGCCTATAAGAAAGTTGCACAGACGCAGTTTTTCTCCAATTCCACCCCATTCTGCAATTTTCCAGTTTCCTGCAAACTTTAAGCCCTCATATGGCTTTGTGAACTGAAAAATTAAAAAGTTATGGGGTTTGGAAGGTGGGGAGTCAAAAATGAACAATGAAAGGCTAACTACTCTATAACGTCTCTGCCTGTTCGGGTCTCTGCGCCACCCTCCGCTCGCATGCTGCGGCGAAGGAGGCGTGTTCAGTTTGGTTCCTTGCGTAGGTTTCTTGTTGCTCAGTCTGAACATGGTCCTAGACAATGTAATTGATTTTCTGTCACACCCGTTTCCTTCACCTTGGTTTTCCCTGTTCCACTAATAGTTAATCTCAGCCTTGCCTGTGTGATTGACAGCCTGTCCACCAATCCAGTCTGGGGCTGGCCCAGACTTTCTATAAACAGGTTGTCAGCCCTCTCATGGTCGCCAGTTATTGTACTGTCTTTGCCTGCTCTCTTTGTTATATCCTTTGCTGCTTTGTTACCTGATTCTCTGACCTTTGGCTTGCCTTGTGACTATTCTCTTGGATTGTGATTTTGTACTGCATTGCTCGTCTGTTACCGAACCCTTGGCTTCCTGACCTCCCTTTGTGTCGTTTGTCCTGTCTTTGTTCAGTGTTGTCACTTACTCAGTATAGGGCTCGTCTTCAGGTTATCCTTTTACCGTTTAGGGTAATTGAGGCAATAGGAAGGGACAGTGGCTGGGGTGAGATTAGGGCTCATTTGTTTCTGTCCTTCCTCCCAGACCCCTGCAGTAGTATCAGGGTATTGCTACATTTGGCAAGACCCTAACCCTAAGATATCCATGGTTAATAGAGGAGTAATGCCATGCAGTGCCTATATAATAGCACAATCCATATTATTAGTCATTTATTAAATCTATGAATTGTCATGGAAAAAGAGTTCCATCCATAGCATTCATATACTATTGCCTCTTATAATATCCATAAAGTGGCAGTCATAGTGCCTATATAATAATTCCAGCTCAACTATCTATATAATAGTACAGATTTACTGCCAGCTACAATACCTATATGATGTGAAAAAATACACATAAATAATTAGTAGTTAAGAAAATAATGCAATGAGCTTCTCAACTTCTGTTTGGAAAGACAACATGCAACAATCCTGCATATCAATATGACAAAACATTACAAACATCTGAACCTAGCACCAAAATGTTGACACAATGGCCCGGGTTAACTATTGT
This sequence comes from Leptodactylus fallax, assembly GCA_947044405.1. NCBI lineage: Eukaryota > Metazoa > Chordata > Amphibia > Anura > Leptodactylidae > Leptodactylus > Leptodactylus fallax. The sequence goes on along the minus strand of CAMRHE010000022.1, from coordinate 3,627,810 downwards.
AGCTATGCTGTCTGACTATTAGTACATCTGGGCCATTATGTAAATAACATAAAGATCTGAACGAAAATTAGAACAAGAAGAATGTGCAAACTATAAAATTTTCTTTATGTCACACACCAGAAATATAACACTAAGGATCATTCTAAGCAGATTTCCAGTGATAGATAATTGCCAGCTGTACAAACTGGTTTCAGGAAAGACAGAACACGAAATATAATGGATGATGCACAGTGGAAAATTGTTAACATAAAAGGAAGCCAAGAAATACAAGACGGGTATCAGTATGTGTTTGACCAAAGCCAAGTCTTTGACTCTGCTGATCATGTAAAATAAGGAACTTCTTTGGAAATAGATGCACCTGAGGGTCCCCTACACTAATTCAGATACCACAGTCAGTATTTAGTAGTATTAGTTTAACGAAAGGATATATGGATATAGGATTATGCTATCATAAGAACACACTTAAAAATGAACCTTGAGGCTAAGGCCCCACGTAGCACGCTGCAGCCAAAAAGCACTGCGGAAAAAAATGCAGCAGAAACGCATCGCAACATTTCCCCTTCAGATAATTTTCTGCAATGTGTGGATGGGATTAGCCAGAATCCCATCCACTTTGTAGGTACAAAAAGGCCAAATCATGGTGTTTACACTATGTTGGGCCCAGGCCTGAGTTAGATAAAAATGTTATCATAACTGAAAAAAAGGATGCATCATTTAAGGATTGATGGGTAAAACAGTAGGTGTAAAATATATGACGTACATTTAATCCAGACATGCTCAGTTTTTAAAAAAAACTATTGTACCAGTCAATATATACATTTGGTAGAAATAAAAAGGAATGACCTAGAAAATACTTGCAAATGTAATGTTTATGAAAACCTGTTTTATGATTATTTTCTGTGTTGTCTTTTTGTAAATGAATTGTTTGCCTTCTATCCATTGTGAGAGCATGAACCCAGAGGGCGCTAGTGAGCGACCCAGGGCCAGGCCTGAAAAGGTCCTCAGCCACACCTTTGGGTGGGGGGCATCAACTCCAGACAGAGTGTGTACAGCAGGAGAGACTGCTGTGGAGAGACCTGTAGGTAGCAGATGCACGCTGGAACCAGCCGGGACAGACAGTCGGTCTGTCCCAAGAGGACTGGGGTCCTGAAAGGACTGATTGAGCCAGGCTGCTTCTTGCCCCCAGAGGCTAGTAAGGGAGCAAGTAGTGAGTTAGTGCCCTATGTGTGGGTCAGGCTGTTTGTTCTTTTGTTCATGTACCTTTGGTAAAGCTGAATAAAAGCCATTTAATTTGGATTAGCACCATCCGAATGCTGCTTCTCCGGCACCCAGTACCACCCACACCACTTTCGAATCCAGGAGGCTGCCGCCTTTGAGGCTAAATCCCCCCAAATTACCACATATGGCGCTTCGGATGCGGGCATAAAGAGATCCACGCAACTCCTGGAAGACAAGTGTTTGGTGACTGCAGTACTGCATTGTGGCCTACAGCTGGAAGAAATCTGTGATTTCAACTGAGAAACCCAGGAGGGGGTGAGTGGAAATGCAACATACCAAATTGTGTGCAAAAACTGGTGAAAGTAAAACTCTGGAAGAGGAATCCAGGGAATGGACTTTGTGTATACTGTGGCACAGAAGTCTGTAAAGTGTTTGCTGATGGCAAGAAAGTAAGCAATGTGTGTAGAAGCTGGATATTGCAAACAGTCTATGTGAAAGGCTATGGTGCCATGTTGGTGTTTTCTGTGGTATATTGTGTAATCTTGTTATTAAACCATGGGCAAGAAAAAGAAAATTTCAGCTTGTAAGAAAGCAGAGAAGCTGTGCACAGGTTTATTAGTGCAGCAGTCCGAACGCAGAGAGACATAAAACCCGGAACAGAGCATGGGGAGTGCAAGTAAAGATAATGGGTTGCATGAGACTGACTTAGTTTTTCTGAAGCACCTCTGTTCTATGATTGAATATGTCCCTGCTGACTGTATGTCTCATACTGGAGTGCATGAAAGTGCCAAATATGAAAATATTATGGTGCAGCAGCTTCAAGATGAGATTAAAACCATCAGCTACATTTATGAGGATGAAATATCTGATTGGAAATGGCAACTTGAGGTATCAGAAGAACAGAACCTTACGTTAAAGAAAGAGCTTGCCGCTATGAAGAGTTCATATCCTATGTCATTGTGAAAATGTAGTGCTGGGTTTGCCTGGAATGAACTGTGTCACTAAGAAGGAGTTTGCAGAAATGAAATGTGCTCTATCTAATAAAGTTATACAGAGCGTAGCGCAAAAGCAAGTACTTGAGAAGCAATTGCAGGATTTAAAGGAACAGCATGTCCAAGTCTTCATTGCCAAAGAGAGTGTCATTGAAAAATTAAGAGATGACCTTGAAACTGCTAAATGTGAGAAAAGTAAATTTTTGCAGTGTCAGTCAGAATGTTTGGATGACCAAGTCAGGAAGTGTGAAAAATTTTCGGTTGCATTAACTGATAAAGAAAATTAACTTGTAGAGCTGAGGAAGGAGGTATCTGACTGAGAGAGTGATTTAGAATCTGTGGTGCAGACATTGCAGTCAGAGCAAAACTTGCATGAGCTAAAGCAGGTTCGCCCTAACCAATGAAGCGAAGGAATGGCAGAGCAGAACTGGAGTTCTGGAACAAAGAGAAAGGGAACTCAAAGCTAGAATATGTAGCCTGGAGAGGGCGCTGTCAGGATCTTGTGAAGATAATGAGAAATTGTCTGTTTTGGTGCAAAATAAAGACAAAGAATTGATGGAGATGTCGTCTGTCCATGCTCAGAATTTACAAACCTTACAGGAGAGTCACAAAGAAGTTGAGAAAAACCAATGCTTATGACAAGCTGGAAAAGGCCAAGAGAGAATTGGACCTCCAAATAGAAGACATGAGGATTCAGTTTGAGGAAAAAATGTCTGATTTATCTGCTCAGATTGTAGATCTAAAAATGCTTGTCGCTAAACTAAAACTGCAAGTGGACAAACAGGAGGAAGTTGTACGCATCAAGGAACAGCTGGAGTTTCAGATGGATCAAGTGAGGCGCGAGTCGGAAATAAAGTTGGAAGAGCATATTTGTCAGATTGAACAGTTAAAAACCGAAGTTGAATCTAAAAGAGAAGAATTGGATCGGTTGCAGCAGTCTTTATCCAATACTGAACAGTCGGCATCTGCAGCACTAGAAGCTGAAAAGGACTTGTTGCAGAGCCTGTTAACCTCTAAAGAATCAGAGCTGTTATCCATGAAAAACATGACTCAAGAGAAAGAGTCTTTATTCAACCACGAGCAAGATAAGAGAGCCACTGAGATACGGGACTTGAATGAAAGACTTGACAAAAAGTCTGCAGATGAGCAGGAGCTTTATCAGACGATGTTGGAGGATCAGTTCAATATAATTCAGGGAACAGTGGGGGAAGCAGAAAATATCATCCAGGATGCAGTTGCTAAACTTGATGATCCTCTACATATCCGCTGCACTAGTTCACCAGATTACCTGGTAAACCGAGCAAAAGTTGCTATAGACTCATTAACCACCCTCTCGAATGGGCACTCCAAATACATACAGAAAATGACAGATGCCTCTGACTTAGTTGGAGCACTGGCACAGTTTGCACACTTAACAGCAGATACAATTGTAAATGGCAGTGCAACGTCTCACTTGGCACCACCAGACAATGGAGATCATCTTGTAGACAACTGCAGGGAATGTTGAAGCCAGAGTTTACAGTAACTGAATGAGCTGAAGGATAAGCAGTCTTTGATGGATGCTGACCTGACAAATGTTAGAAGAACACTGCAGAATATCCTAGAATTAGGAGATATGGTGGATAAAGAGATGGCATCTACATCTGCTGCTATAGAAGATGCAGTGCGAAGGATTGAGGAAGATCTGCAAGTTGCAATAGTAAAAACTGAGATTGAGGCTGCTCATAGAAATGTGGTAGTGAAGAAAGTTCTGGAGCCGGAATCAGAGATTTGTGCGCTACAGAAGGCGTTAGAATTGGAGAAAGCTGCCAGCGTAGCGTCAGAGAAAGCAGAGCCATTAAGGCAGCCAGAACATGTAACCAAAAATCATCTGGGTAAAGACTGGGATGTCGGAAACTTGGTATCCCAGCCCTCCGGTGTTAGCACAGAGAATGAAAATAACGTGGAGAATTTTGAGATGACAATATCACCAGCTCCTGTACTGTCAGAAAGGGATTTTCACAAAAATTCTTGCAATCTATCACAGTACCATAACATGCCTCCAGGAAGTTATGCGTATGAGAAAGAGGAGGTAAGAATAGAGTATGGAAGTGGTTCTACTGCTGCCATACAAATATGGAAGTCTTATAAAGAAACCATTCCAATATATGATGTGGCAATTGTTAAAGACATACCAGAAAATGTATTTCAGCGTGATATATTTTGTGAGGGTGTACTGTATGGCCCTCTTGCAGAAGGAGAAGATATTGCAGTACAGAGCTTGTGTTTCTCAAACAAAGAGGAGAGCAAGCAGTCTATGTCTCCTAAACTTCTAAGCCTTGACGGTGATGGCAAAGATTAAAAGGATAAGAAACGTGGTGTGAAAAAACCACGTGAAGATCATGGCCGTGGCTACTTCGAGTGTATTGAAGAAAACAAATACAACAGGTCTACATTCCCACAGCCACTGGTGGAAGAGGAAGAACTGGATGAAACTAATGTTCTTGACACTTATAATTGTGATCGTCACTTCAAAATGCCACGGGATCGTCTGAGTGCCACTTCATTCACCAGTTAGAGTTTTGCCTTCCTGTGGGCAGGTGGAAGAGCCTCATATGGTGTCTCGAATGGCAAAGTTTGCTTTGAGATAAAGGTTACAGAAAAAGTACCAGTGAAACAGTTATACTCTAAAGACATTGTATGTGTTGGTAGGTCTCTGAGCTCTTGTGGATTCATGACAGGTGAAGATGAAAATTCCTACGACTATTCACTAAAGGGATCAAAGTCATGCAATGGGGTGGCTGAAGACTATGGCAAGAAACATGATGAAAATGATGTGATTCCCTGTATGGCGAATTTTGAAGGTGATGAAGAAGAACTTGCTTTTGTAAAGAAAGGCCAGGATCTTGGCGTAGCAGTTGAAGGGCGGAGAAACCGGAAATGTCAAGTAACCGGAATTTGGAAAATGAGACCGCCAGATTGGGACATGTGGACAATTACAGGACAGGCATACATGGTTGAAGAGGGACTTCGACATAGTATGTCTCGTCCCATTGTAGCTCACCCCATGGGTAGTGAGCTGAGGGGGAGGGAATGTGAGAGTATGAACCCAGAGGGCGCTAGTGAGTGACCCAGGACCAGGCCTGAAAAGGTCCTCAGCCACACCTATGGGTGGGGCTCACCTCGAGACGGAGTGTGTACAGCAGGAGAGACTGCTGTGGAGAGACCTGTAGGTAGCAGCTGCATGCTGGAACCAGCCGGGACAGACAGTCGGTCTGTCCCAAGAGGACTGGGGTCCTGAAAGGACTGATTGAGCCAGGCTGCTTCTTTCCCCCAGAGGTTAGTAAGGGAGCAAGTAGTGAGTTAGTGCCCTTTGTGTGGGTTTGTATATATGTTTTGTTCATGTACCTTTGGTAAAGCTGAATAAAAGCCATTTAATTTGGATTAGCACCGTCTGAATGCTGCTTCTCCGGCACCCAGTACCACCTACACCGCTGTCGAGTCCAGGAGGCTGCTGCCTTTGAGGCTAAATCCCCCCAAATTACCACACCATGTATGTGGTCTGTATTTTGTTTCAGCCTCCCTTACAATTATATTTGTATAGCATTATCTTATTAGATGGCAAAAAGAAAATGTGTTTGATCGCTTTATGGAATCTAGGTTGTATTCTTATAATTTCGTTTAAAGATTTGTATATCAAAAATCAAATAAAAATGTGTTTAATTTTCTGTGGTTCTCTGGGGATGTTAAAACTGAACACATCGCCAACTAAGCGCCATGTATAAAGTGATTAGGAAGGCAGAGTCTGTAATAAACCGTTTCTGCCTTCTCCTTGGAGAGTCGGGCTGTCTCTGGCAGTCAGCTCTCCTCACACTCACGGAAACTGTGCAGCTGCAGACTCTGTAAAGACATTTAGAAATGTCTCTGCAGAGTTCGAAGCAGACCGGCCCAAAGTCTAAAGAAGTTGGGCGGTCCTCAAGCAGTTAAAATTCTTGTTTTTTTGCAGTGCTAAAGATATTAAGTAATGCACTAACATGACTACATTACTAAGGACAACTTGTCACCTACAGCAAATTTGTTTGCATGCCACTACAGATGACATTTTTAAATCCTATATATCAGTTATAATTTAACCTCTTGGAAAACTTCTTTAATAATTCTCTAATCCTCCAACAGACTTAAAAAGAAGTCCATTAATAGATTAAATATTTTAGCCATATATTTTAGTTTAATAAATATATTCAACATTAATAATTAAATTGCACAGTGGATGCATCCACTGCAAGCACTATAAATAATACACATTCCACAAAAGACTTTGCAGGGAAAACAGAACAGATAAATGTATACTTTCATACATTCACAATATATACCCACACTATGTATGTACATATGTACATATACAGTGCCTTGCGAAAGTATTCGGCTCCCTTGAACTTTTCAACATTTTGCCACATTTCAGGCTTCAAACATAAGGATATAAAATTTAAATTTTTTGGTGAAGAATCAACAACAAGTGGGACACAATCGTGAAGTGGAACGAAATTTATTGGATATTTTAAACTTTTGTAAAAAATAAAAAACTGAAAAGTGAGGTGTGCCAAATTATTCGGCCCCCTTAAGTTAATACTTCGTAGCGCCACCTTTTGCTGCGATTACAGCTGGAAGTCGCTTGGGGTATGTCTCTATCAGTTTTGCATATCGAGTGACTGAAATTCTTGCCCATTCTTCCTTGGAAAACACCTCGAGCTCAGTGAGGTTGGATGGAAATCGTTTGTGAACAGCAGTTTTCAGCTCTTTCCAAGATTCTCAATTGGATTCAGGTCTGGACTTTGACTTGGCCATTCTAACACTTGGATACGTTTATTTGTGAACCATTCCTTTGTAGATTTTGCTTTATGTTTGGGATCATTGTCTTGTTGCAGCACGGTGGCTCAGTGGTTAGCACTGCAGCCTTACATCGCTGGAGTTCTGGGTTTGAATCCTGCAAAGGACAACATCTGTGAGGAGTTTGTATGTTCTCCCCGTGTTTGCGTGGGTTTCCTGACATACTGATAGGGAATGTAGATTGTGAGCCCTATATGGGACAGTGACTGTCAATGTCTGTAAAGCGCTGCGGAATATGATGGCGCTATACAAGTAAGCATAATAATAATAAATTGTTGGAAGATAAATCTCCGTCCCAATCTCAGGTCTTTTGCAGACTCCAACAGGTTTTCTTCCAGAATGGTCCTGAATTTGGCTCCATCCATCTTCCCATCAATTTTAACCATTTTCCCTGTCCCTGCTGAAGAAAAGCAGGCCAAAACCACAATGCTGCCACCGCCATGTTTGACAGTGGGGATGGTGTGTTCAGGGTGATGAGCTGTGTTGTTTTTACGCCAAACATATCGTTTTGCATTTTGGACAAAATATTCAATTTTGGTTTAATCTGACCAGAGTACCGTCTTCCACATGTTTGGTGTGTCTCCCAAGTGGCTTGTGGCAAACTTTAAACGAGACTTTTTATGGATATCTTTGAGAAATGGCTTTCTTCTTGCCATTCTTCCATAAAGGCCAGATTTGTGCAGTGTACGACTGATTGTTGTCCTATGGACAGACTCTCCCACCTCAGCTGTAGATCTCTGCAGTTCATCCAGAGTGATCATGGGCCTCTTGGCTGCATCTCTGATCAGTCTTCTCCTTGTTTGAGATGAAAGTTTAGAGGGACGGGCGGGTCTTGGTAGATTTGCAGTGGTCTGATACTCCTTCCATTTCAATATGATCGCTTGCACAGTGCTCCTTGGGATGTTTAAATTTTGGGAAATCTTTTTGTATCCAAATCCGGCTTTAAACTTCTCCACAACAGTATCACAGACCTGCCTGGTGTGTTCCTTGGTCTTCATGATGCTCTCTGCGCTTTAAACAGAACCCTGAGACTATCACAGAGCAGGTGCATTTATACGGAGACTTGATTACACACAGGTGGATTATATTTATCATCATCATTCGTTTAGGAAAACATTGGATCATTCAGAGATCCTCACTGAACTTCTGGAGTGAGTTTGCTGCACTGAAAGTAAAGGGGCCGAATAATATTGTATGCCCCACTTTTCAGTTTTTTATTTTTTACAAAAGTTTAAAATAACCAATAAATTTCTTTCCACTTCACAACTGTGTCCCACTTGTTGATTCTTCACCAAAAAATTAAAATTTTATATCTTTATGTTTGAAGCCTGAAATGTGGCAAAAGGTTGAAAAGTTCAAGGGGGCCGAATACTTTCGCAAGGCACTGTAGTTCATCCCACATCCACAGTGTAATCCTTGTCACATAATTTCTCATCCAGGTCTGCAAAATAGTTAATGACTCTGAGCCTATGCCTGGTGAGCATTGTATATATGCAGTCTCTATTCAGAACATCTCCCAAAAGTGTGTCCTATCTCCAGGCCATTTTTTTTTTTTTAATTGACCTGTTCAGGACTTGGAAGTGGAAGAATAAGCTAAATAGTAAAAAGATGGCCCTCAAGGTGTCATATGTCATGTGCTAACTGGCACCTTAAACATCTGGTGTCCTCACAGTAATAAGCATAACACAATGCTGGGGTTATAAAGTTCTCTAGTTTTGCAGTTATCTATTTGCCAGGAGAAGCCGTGGTTAAAGTTATAATATTACAGTCCTGCAGTTGTCTGGAATTTAATTTTCAATGGTTTTGGCATCAGAGAGTCTTATAAAATCCCACAAAGTCTGCAGTTGTCTTGAGATGATTGCCAGATTATTTCACAGGTTTGTACTACCTGAAGTTTGTTGCCACAAGCAGATATTACATCTGCCATGCAGTAGTCTTGGCACGAAATAAGCCGAATCAAGGTGTTATTTCATAGATTCCGTGTAAATGCCATAAATCACTACTCAGGGAAAAACTATGACATCATGATGTCTGGAAATTGTCTTAAGGCTTATCAAAGGGAGATTACGCCTTCATATATCATGAAATGGATTGGTTACAATCTCAGAGTACTGCAATGGCTGGGCAGAAGTGGCATCACAGATCACCGCAGTTACTTTAAACTGCTTTGCTGACGGTCCATAGTCCAGCAGTTGTGCTTGAATGCAACATTTTGTATAGATTTTCTCATCCAACCTCCAATAGTATTCTTCTTAAATATCTAGTAGCTCCATGTACTCACAGGCACATCTTCATCCACAATGTCAACTGTATAAGAAAATATTGAATTATTTATTTTAATTCATTACAAAAATGCAGTTTGTTGAAATATACCAAAAACTGGCGCTTTATCAAAAATGGTTGCAATGGACAAAACCTGCAACGTTCCCTTGTTCTAGCTTTAATAGATCACTTTCATACCTGTATGAGATAAAGAGAGCCTCTCATGAGAACCAGGCATATCAACTCAGCCCTGCAGATAGATAGGATAGGGTCATCTGAGTCAAACAGTGTTTTCCTCTTGTGAATCTGTGTCTCCACTGCGGAGATATTGCTGTTTTTGTCAGTATGCAAATTAGTTTGGAGCCATGTGGATGTTGCCACTAACCTCTTTTGAGCAATAACGACGCCATTGTTGCTCTAAAGAGTCCATTTGCATGTTGACTAAAACAGCAATAACTGAGCAACTGGGGCACAGATTCACATGGGAGAAATGCTATTTGATTCAGGTGACTCTAAGCTATCTATCTGCAGGCCTGGGTTGATATGCTGGGTTCTGGTGGCAGACTCCCTTTAAAGAAATACAAATTACAATACAGGATATTCCAGTGGTAGAAATACTCACCTTGGCATTCACTGCAGCAAATACTGTCTGGATTTTCGCTACATTCAGGATCACTACAGCTCCATTTCTGTTTTTCACATTGAGGAACCCCATCCTATGAAGATACACACAAGTTTCTATCTTATACAGAGGTAATGAAATATGTGCACTTTGATTTTTTTTTAATGGCACAGTGGCGCAGTGGTTAGCACTGCAGCCTTGCAGCACTGGAGTCCTGGGTTTGATTTTGCCGAGGACAACATCTGCAAGGAGTTTGTATGTTCTCCCTGTGTTTAAAGGGGTTTCCTCCCATACTCCAAAAGATGTACTGATAGGGAATGTAGATTGTAAGCCCTATATGGGACAGTGACTGACAATGTCTGTAAAGCGCTGCGTAATATGATGGCGTTATATAAGTAAGCATAATACATAATAATTTTTCTTCTTTATTTGGCTTTTTTACTATCATCTTTCTTCTGTTAACCAGTTTTCTACCATTTTGCTCACTTACTACACAAATGCAGGTGACACACTTCACCACACCATATGTTGGTACTGTTGGATTCCACTTCTCATTGTTTGAATAAAGTTGACCCATGACTTTGCATTGGCGAGGCTCATCAGATTGCATTCTGTCTGCCAAATCCAAGGGGTTTTTCTCTTCAACTATGTCAGAAAATAGTATATTAGTCACAATAATTCAGGATATATATACACTGGTGATCTCCTTCACAAAAAGCTAGGTTTGAGAAGGACTCAGGGTTTACACTCACATCCTTGTCCTTGGTGCAATTTCTGCACTTGTCACAAAATATTTTTAATACAATAAACACTTATACTCAACTTATTCGTACCTGGGCATTTTTTGCAGCAGTCCATTGGGTTGACACGGACAGGATTTGCACAAGTCAGACGTGGGCAGGTTTCTCGTACACAGTGCAAGTCCTGTGAAGAGCTCTGTGATAAAGAAGCAGATAAGACGGTGGAGCTGTAGTACATTCTGCTGGGAAAGTAATAGTGAGAAAATAACACACAGCTTACCTTGCATGAACAAGTTGCACATAATACCAGGCCAAAAGGTTCAACCACAGGATGCCAACGTGTGCCAGCTGCCCTCCATAAGCCATTGAAATAACAACCTTACAAGAAATAAGTCGAGTTTAATATGTTACAAAGTCACTTTTTTTGCTATTGTGTTGAGGGGGATTTTTTCTATGTAACTTCCTTTTAATACAAAACAGTCAATTCCCACTAGTAATATTCTAAATAGTTTTTTTCAGGGAGAGGCTCTCCTTCCACCTGTACACAATGCAGTGTGTAGAACTGTAGCATTTGCCAAAGGGGGATTGGTTACTTCATATGGCTGTATATCTGGTTTTATGCTACGTAGAACAGTCTCACCTTCATTTTGAGGTCTTCCAGTTTTTTTCACTTCTTTGTTTCCTTTTTTCTCTGAAAAAAAGTAATGTGAAGAGATGTTGATATGTCACCAAATAAACTGTGATGTAAACTAGTGAAACAGGATAGAGGGACCACTACCAAAGATTAGGGAAGTTTCAGAAGACTTCATCAAAAGGTCTCCATGAAGGTCCAAACTAGACCTTTGAGGGCAACACTTAAAATAAAGAAACCAAAACTTTATTTAACAAAAAATATGTGCTAGCACTTCAATGCCATAGTATTATAGCCAGGGGCCTGCCAAAGGCAGAGAGAGCGAGACTGGGGAGCAGACAGGTAAGTAATGAGCTAATTCCATAGTATGGCCCATACAGTGGCCCCTTCACTGGGTCACTATACTGTATACTGTATGGGGACCAGTGATGGGGCCACTGTATGAGGGAACAGTGATGGAGCCAATAACCTGTGTGAGGCATTGGGAGGGTATATTAAAGGGTTTACACATGAACTGGAGGCTGGATCCCTGTCGCAGCTCTTTATTGCTGGAAGTCCTGCGTCCCTTGAGACCACTGACAGCAATCAATGGCCTCAGGGGTCGCTGGAGAGAGACCGGTGACATCACTCACATACGTCATGAGCTCTGTACCAGCGGCCGCTGTTACCACAAATTGATTTTAGCTGTCATGCTGAGACACAGGACTCTCAGCAAGAAGTGGCCGGCATGAGACTGGTGGCGGACAACGTAGCGCCAGGGACATGTGAGTATGCTGTATGTTTGTTGTATGGTGGTGAGCAGCAAGGCTTCCAACATATTATAACTTAAGTATAAGCCATCATTATTAGAAAGGTGAAAAACCCATTTAATATACAGGGGCATTATTTATATTGGGGGGAGAATCCTCTGTGTGAAAGGAGGAACTGTGTGGGTGGCTCGAAGGGTGCCTTATATCGTATGGGGGATCAGGAAAAGTGGCTGTTATACCATGTGGGGCCAGTAAAGGTGGCTTTATCTCATGTGGGGGCCTAGATAGTAGTGCTAGACCATGTGCGGGCCATGAAATACCGTGTTATACTGTGTGGGGGCCAGGAAAAAGAAGAGGAATGTGATGCAGAAGTCCGCCTCAATTCCTCATCATTTTCCGCCATCTGATCAGGTCCTTGCTCTTCCCTGACGCTCTGAGAAATACAACCCCCAGCAGACCTAGATCCTCAGGATCCACAGAAGCTCCTTGCTGGCTTAGAAATCAGGCATCCTTTATGCCAGAAAACTGGTGTAAGACCGGAGCCCCACGTGGCGTAAACAGTCGTTTTACAGTCACTGCAAGGTGGATGGGGTTCGCTTGCAGAAAAATATGCACAGTGGACACGCTATGATTTTCAACATTTCAATTTTACCTACGGAAACGCTAGCAGTTTCCCTATAGGTATAATGAACCTCTGCGGACTTTCTGTGAAAAGCACTTGCTGCCGCTGTTTTTCCCGCAGCACTTTTTTGCTGCAGTGCGCTACGTGGGGCCTTAGCCTAAATGATGGTAAATTTGACAGGGCCAGGAAAGACGCACAACATTTTTTATGGCTTATATGCCAGTAGCAGTAGGGTGGGCCCCTAGAATCAATTTCACTGGTGGGCCCTAGGCATCCCAGTCTGACACTGCTTGTAATTATTTTAGTTCACACTATAAGCCTTCTAAATTCTGTACTATACCCATCAGCACCCCATAGTACATAAGGCTTCATCTGGGGGCGCCTTATGGCGAAATGTACGTTGGGGTTCTGATCTATTCAGGTGGGTTCATATTAGGTTTGGCTATTATTGTGACTTTTTTGGATATATTTAGGGATTTTTTACATGGATGTTGTACATTCCTTTACCTATGCACTAATTTATAGCACGTGCTTTTGATGTAATTTGCATATGTTGGTGTACAATTTTATATTTATATTACCCCTTATGCCTTCTATTTATCTGCCTGTTACTTCATTCTTGTATGTCCCCCTGGTATAATTTCTATTGTGGTATGTCCTGTAGTTATTTGTTCCCCGTTGTAATTATGTTATGTGACTATGTGTCATTTATTCAATAAACGTTTATTTATTTATTTTATTTGTTTGTGGCCATAAGTTTTTGGATTTTTGTAGCTTTATATGCACCACTTTTTGGCTGGATTTGTTTAGATATTAGCCCTTCATTTTGGTTGTTTAATTCTCATATGCAAAATAAGAAGGACAGTGCTTTGTCCAAGAATCTGGAACTGAAACTAAAGCCCAGAGAATTTACGTCCCCAAAGCACTTTCCCAAACCTGATCTCCAAACCTGAATAACAGGGGCATATTTGGAAACTGAAGAATCACATTCTATGATTAGGTTTATAACCAAGTTACTGCTGATAGACTCCCTTTAAGGTAATCACTTACCTTCACACAATGGACAGCACTGGTCAGGCAACTGAATGGGCTGTGTGCAGTTTACAGGTTGACACACAATGGGGTCACAGATAACTGTGCGCTTCTGAGAAAAGGAAATACGAGACTGTTAATAAAGCTGTTTCATGTCATATGAAATTAGAAAGGTGACAAAATGATATAACCATAGATATACATTTTATCATCCAGACTGGACCACCGGAGGACCAGGGAATCCTCTGGGGGGGCCCAGGCAGGCCCGGGGCTTGGCCATATCACTAACAGAAAGGGGTCCCTTTCCAATAAAATCCTGTCCAGGGGAAGGTAAGTAAAAATAACAAACATTTATACTCACCTCTCCAGGGTATCTAGTGGTTCCCAGCATCTTTTTCTGACCATTTGAGGCCTGTAGCTGGTGTCATAACAGTAGTGTGCCCCATGTGGGCCTCAGCGGTGACCCCTGGGATGAGTGATGTATGCCACAGACTTGAAGAAGAAGCTGGGGACAGCCGAACAACACGAAGATGTCCAGGAGAGGTGAGGCAAGGTGAGTATAACAGTTTATTATTTTTATTCACCTCCCCTGGGCCTCCAGTCAGGGCCGGCTCCAGGTTTGTGTGGACCCTTGGGCGACAGAGTCCCAGTGGGCCCTTTTTGGAGTAACTCATGCACTCTGCAGCACAGTGCAGCTCTGCAGCACAGTGGCCCCCACAAAGTATTATATACTCCTCAGTGGTCCCCACACAGTATTATATGCCCACAGTGACCCCCACACAATATCATATGCTCCACAGTGGCCCCCACACAGTATTATATACTTCACAGTGGACCCTACACAATATTATATGTCCACATTGGCCCCCACACAGTATTATATACTCCTCAATCGCCTGTAATAGAGTCCATTCCATACAACCTGTTTACACATCGGAAAGTAAAGAGGAATTTGAGGTGGACATCTGCCTCAGATTCTTCTTTATTTTCTGCCCCCGGCTCACGATGCAGAACATCAGCATTCTGTTGTGGCTTTCCACCACTGATTAGGCCCAAATGAATGAGTCTAACCAGTGGGGAGTCTCAAGCAGCAGAGTAAGAATCAGCTGCAGAATCTGCGGCAAGATCAAGCAGGACTCTTTTTTTTTTTCCAGCTTCCTGCTCAAATTAATTTCAATAGGAGGCAGAATGATGTAGGAATCTGCTGCTGATATAGGGGCGAAAGCCGCTGAAAAATCAGTGCCAGATTCCACCATGTGAACAGGGCCTTATACTGTTAATAGTGCCACTTCACAGTTGCTCCCACACAGTATCATATGCTCCAGAGTGGCCCCCACACAGTATCATATGCTCCACAGTGGCCCCCACACAGTATTATATGCTCCACAGTGGCCCTCACACAGTGTTATATGCCCACAGTTGCCCCCACACAGTATTATATGCTCCTTAGTGGCCCCACATAATATTATATGCTCCATAGTGGCCACCACACAGCATTATATGCTCAAAGTGGTCCCCACACAGTATTATATGCTCCACAGTGGCCCCCACACAGTATGATATGCTCCACAGTGGCCCTCACACAATGTTATATGCCCACAGTTGCCCCCACACAGTATTATATGCTTCACAGTGGCCGACACACAGTATTATATACCCACAGTGGCCCCACACAGTATTATATACTCCACAGTAGCCCACACACAGTATTATATGCTCCACAGTGGACCCCACACAGTATTATATGCTTCACAGTGGCCAACACACAGTATTATATGCCCACGGTGGCCCCCACACAGTATTATATACTCCACAGTAGCCCCCACACAGTATTATATGCTTCGCAGTGGACCCCACACAGTATTATATGCTTCACAGTGGCCCACACACAGTATTATATGCTTCACAGTGGCCCCCACACAGTATTATATGTTCCACAATGGCCCCCACACAGTATTATACACTTCACAGTGGACCCTACACAATATTATATGTCCACAGTGGCCCCCACACAGTATTGTATGCCCACAGTGACCCCCACACAGTATTATATGTTCCACAATGGCCCCCACACAGTATTATATACTTCACAGTGGACCCTACACAATATTATATGTCCACATTGGCCCCCACACAGTATTATATACTCCTCAGTGGCCCCCACACAGTATTATATGCCCACAGTGACCCCCACACAAGTATCATATGCTCCACAGTGGCCCCCACACAGTATTATATGCCCACAGTGTTCCCCACACAATATTATATGCCCACAGTAGCCCCCACACAGTATTATATGCTTCACAGGGAACCCCACACAATATTATATGCTCAAAGTGGCCGCCACACAGCATTATATGCCCAAAGTGGCCCCCACACATTATTATATGCTTCATAGTGGAACCCACACAGTATTATATGCTTCACAGTGGCCTGCACACAGTATTATATGCCCACAGTGGCCCCCACACAGTATTATATGCTCCACAATGGCCCCCACACAGTATTATATATTTCACAATGGACCCTACACAATATTATATGTCTACATTGGCCCCACACAGTATTATATACTCCTCAGTGGCCCCCACACAGTATTATATGCTTCATAGTGGATCCCACACAGTATTATATGCTTCACAGTGGCCCGCACACAGTATTATATGCCCACAGTGGCCCCCACACAGTATTATATGCTCCACAATGGACCCCACACAGTATTATATATTTCACAGTGGACCCTACACAATATTATATGTCCACATTGGCCCCCACACAGTATTATATACTCCTCAGTGGCCCCCACAAAGTATTATATGCCCACAGTGACCCCCACACAAGTTTCATAAGCTCCACAGTGGCCCCCACACGGTATTATATGCCCACAGTGGCCACACACAATATTATATGCTCCACAGTGGCTGCCACATAGCATTATATGCCCAAATTGGCCCCCACACAGTATTATATGGCCACAGTTGCCACACACAATATTATATGCTCCACAGTGGCTGCCAGATAGCATTATATGCCCAAAGTGGCCCCCACACAGTATTATATGCTTCACAGTGGCCCCCACACAGCATTATATGCCCAAAGTGGCCCCAACATAGTATTATATGCTCCACAGTGGCCCCACACAATATTATATGTTCCACAGTGGCTGTCACACAGTATTATATGCCCACAGTGGTCCCCACACAATATTATATGTCCACACTGGCCCCCACACAGTACTATATGCTCTACAGTGGCCCTCACACAGTATTATATACTTCACAGTGGACCCTACACAATATTATATGTCCACATTGGCCCCCACATAGTATTATATACTCCACAGTGGCCCACACACAGTATTATATGCCACAGTGTCCACCACACAGTATCATATGCTCCACAGTGGTCCCCACACAGTATTATATGCCCACAGTGTCCTCTACACAGTATTATATGCTCCACAGGGGACTCCACACAGTATTATATGCTCCACAGTAGCCCCCACACAGTATTATATGCTTCAAAGTGGCCCACACACAGTATTATACGCCCACAGTGGCCCCCATACAGTTTTATATGCTCCACAATGGCCCCCACACAGTATTATATACTCCTCAGTGGCCCCCACACAGTATTATATGCCCACAGTGACCCCCACACAGTATCATATGCTCCACAGTGGCCCCCACACAGTATTATATACCCACAGTGGCCCCCACACAGTATTATATACTCCACATTAGCCCCCACACAGTATTTTATGCTTTACAGTAAACCCCACACAGTATTATATGCTTCACAGTGGCCTGCACACAGTATTATATGCTTCACAGTGGACCCCACACAGTATTATATGCTCCACAATGGCCCCCACAAAGTATTATATACTTCACAGTGGACCCTACACAATATCATATGTCCACAGTGGCCCCCACACAGTATTATATACTCTTCAGTGGCCCCTACACAGTATTATATGCCCACAGTGACCCCCACACAGTATCATATGCTCCACAGTGGCCACCACACAGTATTATATGCCCACAGTGTCCCCCACACAGTATTATATGCCCACAGTGGCCACACACAAAATTATATGCTCCACAGTGGCCGCCACATAGCATTATATGCCCCAAGTGGCCCCCCCCACATTATTATATACTCCACAGTGGCCCCACATATTATTATATGCTCCACAGTCGCCATCACACAGCATTATATGCCCAAAGTGGCCCCCACATAGTATTATATGCTCCACAGTGGCCCCCACACAGTATTATATATTTCACAGTGGCCCCCACACAGTATTATATGCTCCACAATGGACCCCACACAGTATTATATATTTCACAGTGGACCCTACACAATATTATATGTCCACATTGGCCCCCACACAGTATTATATACTCCTCAGTGGCCCCCACAAAGTATTATATGCCCACAGTGACCCCCACACAAGTTTCATAAGCTCCACAGTGGCCCCCACACAGTATTATATGCCCACAGTGGCCACACACAATATTATATGCTCCACAGTGGCTGCCACATAGCATTATATGTCCAAAGTGGCCCCCACACAGTATTATATGGCCACAGTTGCCACACACAATATTATATGCTCCACAGTGGCCGCCACATAGCATTATATGCCCAAAGTGGCCCCCACACAGTATTATATGCTTCACAGTGGCCCCACACAATATTATATGTTCCACAGTGGCTGTCACACAGTATTATATGCCCACAGTGGTCCCCACACAATATTATATGTCCACACTGGCCCCCACACAGTACTATATGCTCTACAGTGGCCCTCACACTGTATTATATACTTCACAGTGGACCCTACACAATATTATATGTCCACATTGGCCCCCACATAGTATTATATACTCCACAGTGGCCCACACACAGTATTATATGCCACAGTGTCCACCACACAGTATCATATGCTTCAAAGTGGCCCACACACAGTATTATATGCCCACAGTGGCCCCCATACAGTTTTCTATGCTCCACAATGGCCCCCACACAGTATTATATACTCCTCAGTGGCCCCCCCACAGTATTATATGCCCACAGTGACCCCCACACAGTATCATATGCTCCACAGTGGCCCCCACACAGTATTATATACCCACAGTGGCCCCCACAAAGTATTATATACTCCACAGTAGCCCCCACACAGTATTATATGCTTTACAGTAAACCCCACAAAGTATTATATGCTTCACAGTGGCCTGCACACAGTATTATATGCTTCACAGTGGACCCCACACAGTATTATATGCTCCACAATGGCCCCCACACAGTATTATATACTCTTCAGTGGCCTCTACACAGTATTATATGCCCACAGTGACCCCCACACAGTATCATATGCTCCACAGTGGCCACCACACAGTATTATATGCCCACAGTGTCCCCCACACAGTATTATACGCCCACAGTGGCCACACACAAAATTATATGCTCCACAGTAGCCGCCACATAGCATTATATGCCCCAAGTGGCCTCCCCCACATTATTATATACTCCACAGTGGCCATCACACAGCATTATATGCCCAAAGTGGCCCCCACATAGTATTATATGCTCCACAGTGGCCCCCACACAGTATTATATATTTCACAGTGGACCCTACACAATATTATATGTCCACATTGGCCCCCACACAGTATTATATACTCCTCTGTGGCCCCCACACAGTATTATATGCCCACAGTGACCCCCACACAGTATTATATTCTTCACAGTGGCCCACACACAGTATTATATACCCACAGTGGCCCCTACACAGTATTATATACTCCACAGTAGCCCCCACACAGTATTATATGCTTCACAGTGGACCCCACACAGTATTATATGCTGCACAGTGGCCTGCACACAGTATTATATGCCCACAGTGGCCCCCACACAGTATTATATGCTCCACAATGGCCCCCACACAGTATTATATTCTTCACAGTGGACCCTACACTGTATTATATGTCCACAGTGGCCCCCACACAGTATTATATACTGTTCAGTGGCCCCCACACAGTATTATATGCCCACAGTGGCCCCCACACAATATTATATGTCCACACTGGCCCCCACACAGTACTATATGCTCTACAGTGGCCCTCACACAGTATTATATACTTCACAGTGGACCCTACACAATATTATATGTCCACATTGGCCCCCACATATTATTATATACCCAACAGTGGCCCACACGCAGTATTATATGCCCACAGTGTCCACCACACAGTATCATATGCTCCACAGTGGCCCCCACACAGTATTATATGCCAACAGTGTCCCCTACACAGTATTATATGCTCCACAGGGGACTTCACACAGTATTATACGCTCCACAGTAGCCCCCAGACAGTATTATATGCTTCAAAGTGGACCCTACACAATATTATATGTCCACATTGGCCCCCACACAGTATTATATGCCCACAGTGACCCCCACACAGTATCATATGCTCCACAGTGGCCCCCACACAGTATTATATGCTTCACAGTGGCCCACACACAGTATTATATACCCACAGTGGCCCCCACACAGTATTATATACTCCACAGTAGCCCCCACACAGTATTATATGCTTCACAGTGGACCCCACACAGTATTATATGCTTCACAGTGGCCTGCACATAATATTATATGCTTCACAGGGGCCCCCACACGTATTATATGCTCCACAATGGCCCTCACACGTATTATATACTTCACAGTGGACCCTACACATTTATATGTCCACAGTGGCCCCCACACAGTATTATATACTCTTCGTGGCCCCCACACGTTTATTGCCCACAGTGACCCCCCACAGTATCATTGCTCCACAGTGGCCCCCACACAGTTTATTGCCCACAGTGTCCCCCACATGTTTATTGCTCACAGTGGCCACACACAATATTATTGCTCCACGTGGCCGCCACATAGCTTTATGCCCCAGTGGCCCCCCCCCATTATTATTGCTCCACGGGCCCCCCTTTTTTGCTGGCCGCGTGGCCGTCCACAGCATTTTGCCCCTGGTCCCCACTGTATTATATGCTCCACAGTGGCCCACCACGTATTTTCCCACAGTGGCCCCCACACAGTATTATATACTCCACAGTAGCCCCCACACAGTATTATATGCCCACAGTGTCCTCTACACAGTATTATATGCTCCACAGGGGACTCCACACAGTATTATATGCTCCACAGTAGCCCCCACACAGTATTATATGCTTCAAAGTGGCCCACACACAGTATTATATGCCCACAGTGGCCCCCATACAGTTTTATATGCTCCACAATGGCCCCCACACAGTATTATATACTCCTCAGTGGCCCCCACACAGTATTATATACCCACAGTGGCCCCCACACAGTATTATATACTCCACAGTAGCCCCCACACAGTATTATATGCTTTACAGTAAACCCCACACAGTATTATATGCTTCACAGTGGCCCCCACACAGTATTATATACCCACAGTGGCCCCCACACAGTATTATATACTCCACAGTAGCCCCCACACAGTATTATATGCTTTACAGTAAACCCCACACAGTATTATATGCTTCACAGTGGCCTGCACACAGTATTATATGCTTCACAGTGGACCCCACACAGTATTATATGCTCCACAATGGCCCCCACACAGTATTATATACTTCACAGTGGACCCTACACAATATCATATGTCCACAGTGGCCCCCACACAGTATTATATACTCTTCAGTGGCCCCTACACAGTATTATATGCCCACAGTGACCCCCACACAGTATCATATGCTCCACAGTGGCCACCACACAGTATTATATGCCCACAGTGTCCCCCACACAGTATTATATGCCCACAGTGGCCACACACAAAATTATATGCTCCACAGTGGCCGCCACATAGCATTATATGCCCCAAGTGGCCCCCCCCCCCACATTTTTATATACTCCACAGTGGCCCCACACATTATTATATGCTCCACAGTCGCCATCACACAGCATTATATGCCCAAAGTGGCCCCCACATAGTATTATATGCTCCACAGTGGCCCCCACACAGTATTATATATTTCACAGTGGACCCTACACAATATTATATGTCCACATTGGCCCCCACACAGTATTATATACTCCTCTGTGGCCCCCACACAGTATTATATGCCCACAGTGACCCCCACACAGTATTATATGCTTCACAGTGGCCCACACACAGTATTATATACCCACAGTAGCCCCCACACAGTATTATATACTCCACAGTAGCCCCCACACAGTATTATATGCTTCACAGTGGACCCCACACAGTATTATATGCTGCACAGTGGCCTGCACACAGTATTATTTGCCCACAGTGGCCCCCACACAGTATTATATGCTCCACAATGGCCCCCACACAGTATTATATTCTTCACAGTGGACCCTACACTGTATTATATGTCCACAGTGGCCCCCACACAGTATTATATACTCTTCAGTGGCCCCCACACAGTATTATATGGCTACAGTGGCCCCCACACAATATTATATGTCCACACTGGCCCCCACACAGTACTATATGCTCTACAGTGGCCCTCACACAGTATTATATACTTCACAGTGGACCCTACACAATATTACATGTCCACATTGGCCCCCACATATTATTATATACTCAACAGTTGCCCACACGCAGTATTATATGCCCACAGTGTCCACCACACAGTATCATATGCTCCACAGTGGCCCCCACACAGTATTATATGCCAACAGTGTCCCCTACACAGTATTATATGCTCCACAGGGGACTTCACACAGTATTATATGCTCCACAGTAGCCCCCACACATTATTATATGCTTCAAAGTGGACCCTACACAAAATTATATGTCCACATTGGCCCCCACACAGTATTATATGCCCACAGTGACCCCCACACAGTATCATATGCTCCACAGTGGCCCCCACACAGTATTATATGCTTCACAGTGGCCCACACACAGTATTATATACCCACAGTGGCCCCCACACAGTATTATATACTCCACAGTGGCCCCCACACAGTATTATATACTCTTCAGTGGCCCCCACACAGTATTATATGCCCACAGTGACCCCCACACAGTATCATATGCTCCACAGTGGCCCCCACACAGTATTATATGCCCACAGTGTCCCCCACATAGTATTATATGCTCACAGTGGCCACACACAATATTATATGCTCCACAGTGGCCGCCACATAGCATTATATGCCCCAAGTGGCCGCCCCACATTAGTTTATGCTCCACAGTGGCCCCACACATTATTATATGCTCCACAGTGGCCGTCACACAGCATTATATGCCCAAAGTGGCCCCCACATAGTATTATATGCTCCACAGTGGCCCACACACAGTATTATATACCCACAGTGGCCCCCACACAGTATTATATACCCCACAGTAGCCCCCACACAGTATTATATGCTTTACAGTGGACCCCACACAGTATTATATGCTTCACAGTGGCCTGCACACAGTATTATGTGCTTCACAGTGGACCCCACACAGTATTATATGCTCCACAATGGCCCCCACACAGTATTATATACTTCACAGTGGACCCTACACAATATCATATGTCCACAGTGGCCCCCACACAGTATTATATACTCTTCAGTGGCCCCTACACAGTATTATATGCCCACAGTGACCCCCACACAGTATCATATGCTCCACAGTGGCCCCCACACAGTATTATATGCCCACAGTGTCCCCCACACAGTATTATATGCCCACAGTGGCCACACACAATATTATATGCTCAACAGTGACCGCCACATAGCATTATATGCCCCAAGTGGCCCCCCCACATTATTATATGCTCCACAGTGGCCCCACACATTATTATATGCTCCACAGTGGCCGTCACACAGCATTATATATTTCACAGTGGACCCTACACAATATTATATGTCCACATTGGCCCCCACACAGTATTATATACTCCTCTGTGGCCCCCACACAGTATTATATGCCCACAGTGACCCCCACACAGTATTATATGCTTCACAGTGGCCCACACACAGTATTATATACCCAGAGTGGCCCCCCACACAGTATTATATACTCCACAGTAGCCCCCACACAGTATTATATGCTTCACAGTGGACCCCACACAGTATTATATGCTTCACAGTGGCCTGCACACAGTATTACATGCCCACAGTGGCCCCCACACAGTATTATATGCTCCACAATGGCCCCCACACAGTATTATATTCTTCACAGTGGACCCTACACTATATTATATGTCCACAGTGGCCCCCACACAGTATTATATACTCTTCAGTGGCCCCCACACAGTATTATATGCCCACAGTGACCGCCACACAGTATCATATGCTCCACAGTGGCCCCCACACAGTATTATATACTTCACAGTGGACCCTACACAATATTATATGTCCATATTGGCCCCCACATAGTATTATATACTCCTCAGTGGTCCCCACACAGTATTATATGCCCACAGTGGCCCCCACACAATATTATATGTCCACACTGGCCCCCACACAGTACTATATGCTCTACAGTGGCCCTCACACAGTATTATATACTTCACAGTGGACCCTACACAATATTATATGTCCACATTGGCCCCCACATATTATTATATACTCAACAGTGGCCCACACGCAGTATTATATGCCCACAGTGTCCACCACACAGTATGATATGCTCCACAGTGGCCCCCACACAGTATTATATGCCGACAGTGTCCCCTACACAGTATTATATGCTCCACAGAGGACTTCACACAGTATTATATACTCCACAGTAGCCCCCACACAGTATTATATGCTTCAAAGTGGCCCATACACAGTATTATATGCCCACAGTGGCCCCCACACAGTTTTATATGCTCCACAATGGCCCCCACACAGTATTATATATTTCACAGTGGACCCTACACAATATTATGTGTCCACATTGGCCCCCACACAGTATTATATACTCCTCAGTGGCCCCCACACAGTATTATATGCCCACAGTGACCCCCACACAGTATCATATGCTCCACAGTGGCCCCACACAGTATTATATGCTTCACAGTGGCCCACACACAGTATTATATACCCACAGTGGCCCCCACACAGTATTATATACACCACAGTAGCCCCCACACAGTATTATATGCTTCACAGTGGACCCCACACAGTATTATATGCTTCAGTGGCCTGCACACAGTATTATATGCTCAAAAATGGCCCCCACACAGTATTATATACTTCACAGTGGACCCTACAAAATATTATATGTCCACAGTCGCCCCCACACAGTATTATATACTCTTCAGTGGCCCCCACACAGTATTATATGCCCACAGGGCCCCCACACAGTATCATATGCTCCACAGTGGCCCCCACACAGTATTATATGCCCACAGTGTCCCCCACACAGTATTATATGCCCACAGTGGCCACACACAATATTATATGCTCCACAGTGGCCGCCACATAGCATTATATGCCCCAAGTGGCCCCCCACATTATTATATGCTCCACAGTGGCCCCACACATTATTATATATTTCACAGTGGACCCTACACAATATTATATGTCCACATTGGCCCCCACACAGTATTATATACTCCTCTGTGGCCCCCACACAGTATTATATGCCCACAGTGACCCCCACACAGCATCATACGCTCCACAGTGGCCCCCACACATTATTATATGCTTCACAGTGGCCCACACACAGTATTATATACCCACAGTGGCCCCCACACAGTATTATATACCTCACAGTAGCCCCCACACAGTATTATATGCTTCACAGTGGACCCCACACAGTATTATATGCTTCACAGTGGCCTGCACACAGTATTATATGCTCCACAATGGCCCCCACACAGTATTATATACTTCACAGTGGACCCTACAAAATAATATATGTCCACAGTGGCCCCCACACAGTATTATATACTCTTCAGTGGCCCCCAAACAGTATTATATGCCCACAGGGCCCCCACACAGTATCATATGCTCCACAGTGGCCCCCACACAGTATTATATGCCCACAGTGTCCCCCACACAGTATTATATGCCGACAGTGGCCAGACACAATATTATATGCTCCACAGTGGCCGCCACATAGCATTATATGCCCCAAGTGGCCCCCCCACATTATTATATGCTCCACAGTGGCCCCACACATTATTATATGCTCCACAGTGGCCGTCACACAGCATTATATGCCCAAAGTGGCCCCCACATAGTATTATATGCTCCACAGTGGCCCCCACACAGTATTATATATTTCACAGTGGACCCTACACAATATTATATGTCCACATTGGCCCCCACACAGTATTATATACTCCTCTGTGGCCCCCACACAGTATTATATGCCCACAGTGACCCCCACACAGCATCATACGCTCCACAGTGGCCCCCACACATTATTATATGCTTCACAGTGGCCCACACACAGTATTATATACCCACAGTGGCCCCCACACAGTATTATATACCTCACAGTAGCCCCCACACAGTATTATATGCTTCACAGTGGACCCCACACAGTATTATATGCTTCACAGTGGCCTGCACACAGTATTATATGCTTCACAGTGGACCCCACACGGTATTATATGCTCCACAATGGCCCCCACACAGTATTATATACTTCACAGTGGACCCTACACAATATCATATGTCCACAGTGGCCCCCACACAGTATTATATACTCTTCCGTGGCCCCTACACAGTATTATATGCCCACATTGACCCCCACACAGTATCATATGCTCCACAGTGGCCCCCACACAGTATTATATGCCCACAGTGTCCCCCACACAGTATTATATGCCCACAGTGGCCACACACAATATTATATGCTCCACAGTGGCAGCCACATAGCATTATATGCCCCAATTGGCCCCCCCACATTATTATATGCTCCACAGTGTCCCCACACATTATTATATGCTCCACAGTGGCCGTCACACAGCATTATATGCCCAAAGTGGCCCCCACATAGTATTATATGCTCCACAGTGGCCCCCACACAGTATTATATATTTCACAGTGGACCCTACACAGTATTATATGCCCACAGTGACCCCCACACAGTATTATATGCTTCACAGTGGTACACACACAGTATTATATACCCACAGTGGCCCCCACACAGTATTATATGCTTCACAGTGGCCTGCACACAGTATTATATGCCCACAGTGGCCCCCACACAGTATTATATGCTCCACAATGGCCCCCACACAGTATTATATTCTTCACAGTGGACCCTACACTATATTATATGACCACAGTGGCCCCCACACAGTATTATATACTCTTCAGTGGCCCCCACACAGTATTATATGCTCCACAGTGACCGCCACACAGTATCATATGCTGCACAGTGGCCCCCACACAGTATTATATACTTCACAGTGGACCCTACACAATATTATATGTCCACATTGGCCCCCACATAGTATTATATACTCCTCAGTGGTCCCCACACAGTATTATACGCCCACAGTGGCCCCCACACAATATTATATGTTCACACTGGCCCCCACACAGTATTATATGCTCCACAGTGACCGCCACACAGTATCATATGCTGCACAGTGGCCCCCACACAGTATTATATACTTCACAGTGGACCCTACACAATATTATATGTCCACATTGGCCCCCACATAGTATTATATACTCCTCAGTGGTCCCCACACAGTATTATATGCCCACAGTGGCCCCCACACAATATTATATGTTCACACTGGCCCCCACACAGTACTATATGCTCTACAGTGGCCCTCACACAGTATTATATACTTCACAGTGGACCCTACACAATATTATATGTCCACATTGGCCCCCACATATTATTATATACTCCACAGTGGCCCACACGCAGTATTATATGCCCACAGTGTCCACCACACAGTATCATATGCTCCACAGTGACCTCCACACAGTATTATATGCCCACAGTGTCCCCTACACAGTATTATATGCTCCACAGGGGACTTCACACAGTATTATATGCTCCACAGTACCCCCGCACAGTATTATATGCTTCAAAGTGGCCCACACACAGTATTATATGCCCACAGTGGCCCCCACACAGTTTTATATGCTCCACAATGGCCCCCACACAGTATTATATATTTCACAGTGGACCCCACACAATATTATATGTCCACATTGGCCCCCACACAGTATTATATACTCCTCAGTGGCCCCCACACAGTATTATATGCCCACAGTGACCCCCACACAGTATCATATGCTCCACAGTGGCCCCACACAGTATTATATGCTTCACAGTGGCTCACACACAGTATTATATACCCACAGTGGCCCCCACACAGTATTATATACGCCACAGTAGCCCCCACACAGTATTATATGCTTCACAGTGGACCCCACACAGTATTATATGCTTCACAGTGGCCTGCACACAGTATTATATGCTTCACAGTGGACCCCACACAGTATTATATGCTCCACAATGGCCTCCACACAGTATTATATACTTCACAGTGGACCCTACAAAATATTATATGTCCACAGTGGCCCCCACACAGTATTATATACTCTTCAGTGGCCCCCACACAGTATTATATGCCCACAGTGACCCCCACACAGTATCATATGCTCCACAGTGGCCACCACACAGTATTATATGCCCACAGTGTCCCCCACACAGTATTATATGCCCACAGTGGCCACACACAATATTATATGCTCCACAGTGGCCGCCACATAGCATTATATGTCCCAAGTGGCCCCCCCACATTATTATATACCCACAGTGGCCCCACACATTATTATATGCTCCACAGTGGCCGTCACACAGCATTATATGCCCAAAGTGACCCCTACATAGTATTATATGCTCCACAGTGGCCCCCACACAGTATTATATATTTCACAGTGGACCCTACACAATATTATATGTCCACATTGGCCCCCACACAGTATTATATACTCCTCTGTGGCCCCCACACAGTATTATATGCCCACAGTGACCCCCACACAGTATTATATGCTTCACAGTGGCCCACACACAGTATTATATACCCACAGTGGCCCCCACACAGTATTATATACTCCACAGTAGCCCCCACACAGCATTATATGTTTCACAGTGAACACCACACAGTATTATATGCTTCACAGTGGCCTGCACATAGTATTATATGCCCACAGTGGCCCCCACACAGTATTATATGCTCCACAATGGCCCCCACACAGTATTATATTCTTCATAGTGGACCCTACACTATATTATATGTCCACAGTGGCCCCCACACAGTATTATATACTCTTCAGTGGCCCCCACACAGTATTATATGCCCACAGTGACCGCCACACAGTATCATATGCTCCACAGTGGCCCCCACACAGTATTATATACTTCACAGTGGACCCTACACAATATTATATGTCCACATTGGCCCCCACATAGTATTATATACTCCTCAGTGGCCCCCACACAATATTATATGTCCACACTGGCCTTCACACAGTACTATATGCTCTACAGTGGCCCTCACACAGTATTATATACTTCACAGTGGACCCTACACAATATTATATGTCCACATTGGCCCTCACATATTATTATATACTCAACAGTGGCCCACACGCAGTATTATATGCCCACAGTGTCCACCACACAGTATCATATGCTCCACAGTGGCCCCCACAAAGTATTATATGCCCACAGTGTCCCCTACACAGTATTATATGCTCCACAGTAGCCCCCGCACAGTATTATGTGCTTCAAAGTGGCCCACACACAGTATTATATGCCCACAGTGACCCCCACACAAGTATCATATGCTCCACAGTGGCCCCCACACAGTATTATATACCCACAGTGGCCACACACAATATTATATGCTCCACAGTGGCCGCCACATAGCATTATATGCCCAAAGTGGCCCCCACACAGTATTATATGCTCCACAGTGGCCGCCACACAGCATTATATACCCAAAGTGGCCCCCACATAGTATTATATGCTCCACAGTGGCCCCACACAATATTATATGTTCCACAGTGGCTGTCACACAGTATTATATGCCCACAGCATCCCCCACACAGTATTATATACTTCACAGTGGCCCACACACAGTATTATATGCCCACACTGGCCCCCACACAGTATTATATGCTCCACAGTGGTCCCCAGACTGTATTATATGTTCAACCGGAGCCCCCACACAGTATTATATGCCCACAGTGGCCCCCACATAGTATCACATGCTCCACAGTGGCCCCCACACAATATTATATGCGCCACAGTGGCCCCCACACAGTATTATATGCCCACAGTGCCCCCACACAGTATTATATTCTCCACAGTGGTCCCCACACAGTATTATATGTTCAACCGGAGCCCCCACACAGTATTATATGCTCCACAGTGGCCCCCACACAGTATTAAATGCTCCCAAGAGCCCCCCTTTCCTAGAGCCGGTACTATTATTATACTCTGGGGTCACCTCACCTCTCACATTACCTCACCTCTCCTGTGTATCCTCACTCCTTCCGACTGTCTTTAACATCTTCCTCGGGCCTCTTCTGCTTTGTGACTGAGGTCACGTGCCCCAGACATCACTGCTGGGGCCTGTGATTGGGCCTCAGCTGTCACGTGGGGCGCGATGACATCATAACGCCGTCATGCTCCAGCAGTGACGTCTGGTGCACAGGACCTCAGTCACTGGCCGGAAGAGCACCGGAGAGAATTCTGAGCCCAGGACAGGTGAGTATAAGTATTTTTTTATTTTTAGTCACCTCCCCTGGGCTGGCATCTATTGGAAAGGGGCCCGGCAAGGCCCCTTTCCATTAGCAGTATGTATAGCGGTTGAGAAGCCAAGCTTTCCCGACCGATATCATGGTGGTCCGGGGCCCCTGCCATTTCCAGCTGGTTGCGGGCCCCGTACCCCATACCGTTACACCACTGCTGAGTGGGCCCTCTCAGGAGCTTGGGGCTCTGTCTCCAGTTATTATAATTTGGGGTCTTAAGAAACCCCATAATACAATTATAACACTGAAATAAACCAGAGGGCCGAACTTTATGAGTATTCATCAAAAATAATTTAAAGGGGTTCATCTAAAGTGGCTCAAGGCATTTGGGAGCATATTATACTGTGTGGGGCCACTTTGGTGCATTATACTGGGGGAGCACTGTGGTGATCCTATTATACTGTGTGGGGCTGCTATGGAGCATTATACTGCAGGGCATTGTGGGGAGCCTCTTATACTGTGTAGGGCTGCTGGGGAGCAAATGATACTGTGTGGGGCCATTGTGGAGTATTATACTGGTGGAAACACTGTGGGGAGCATATTATACTGTGTGGGGCTGCAGGGTAGCATATTATACTGTGTGTACTGTGTGGGGCCACTGTGGAACATTATACTGTTGGGCACTGTGGGGAGCTTATTATACTATGTGGGGTTGCTGGGGAGCCTATTATACTGTGTGGGGCCACTGTGGAGCATTATACTGGTGGGGACACTGTGGGGGGGCCTATTATACTGTGCGGGGCTGCTGGGGAGCATTATACTGTGGGGCACTGTGGGGAGCCTCTTATACTGTGTGGGGCTGCTGGGGAGCAAATGATACTGTGTGTACTGTGTGGGGCCACTGTGGAACATTATACTGGTGGGCACTGTGGGGAGCCTATTATACTATGTGGGGTTGCTGGGGAGCATATTATATTGTGTGGGGCCACTGTGGAGCATTATACTGGTGGGGACACTGTGGAGGGGCCTATTATACTGTCTGGGGCTGCTGGGGAGCATATTATACTTTGTGGGGCCACTGTGGAGCATTATACTGGTGGGTACTCTCGGGAGCATATTATACTATGTGGACCCACTGAGTAGCATTATACTGGGGGCACTGTTGGGAGCCTATTATACCGTGTGGGATGCTGGGGAGAATATTATCCTGTGTGGAGCATTATACTGGAGGGCACTGTGGGGGGTATGATCTCAGTTTGAGGTATCAGTAGAATCAACAACTGAGCAACCCTAAAGATTCTGTGCACATGTAAAGAAACACCCCAACACGACCATAGAGGAAAAGTAAATACATGACACATATTTACTCTTCATTTGAGGCTAATTCCATATATAGTGAGCAAATATTCTGTAATTGCATTACATCAAGTTTAATGTATTCCATATGCCTCTGCTGACTTGAGTTACGATTTAGGACTGAGAAGCAAGTCTGCTAAAGATCACACGGCTCATTACTAATAACGGTATGCAATGAAAGAAGGCACCAAGTTACCTTTCAAAAAAGACACAGATTCATTTATATGTTTTCAAAAGATACATTGATAGTTTATGGCAGTGCATTGTAATTCGCCGTGACTGTAATCTGCAATGATTATGATGGATGAAACATATAGTCACATGGACTTCACAGCCAGATGTCTGCCTTGGAATCTCTACTGTGATAAACATCATGTTTGGCTCATCCATCAAAAATATACTGTAATGTACCCATTTTGCATACATTTGGCAGGACTCCTTCAGAATACTGTCTCTTTTTCTGTACTGAATAGGGCTTTTGAATACAGATTTGGTTATTCACAATACAAGACAATCCTCACCTGACAGCTGCATACAGTGCACTTTTTGTCATAATCAGGGGCCCATCGACTTCCATGAGCCTTCAACTTTCCTTCAAAATAGCAGGATCTTGGATCTTTACGGAGATGTTCAGGATGATGAATCTCACCCTTCTCGGTTAACACACGTTCAATGTCCTCAGGAGTCTGCGTTGCACCTCCTAATTCACAGCTGTTTGGAATATGCACCTGTCAGAATTACAATAAAGGAGGGAACATAAACTGTTACATAAAGTCAAATGCTTTTTTCACAGCTTTACATTACAACATTTCTGTTCATCTCTCATGTCTAAAGGGGCGTTCACACTACCGTTGGTGACCGTCAGTAGTGTCCGTAGCTATTGTCCATTACAAGATTTTAGCATCGGACACTAGCTGAACCATCAGAAATCCGTTAAAATTTCCATTCATTTCAAAGGGTTTTTATATTGTGTCCGTTAGTGTCCGTTTACACCCAATCCGTCAGAAGTCCGTTTTTTTCCCGCAGACAAAAAATCCTATATGCAGGACTTTTTTGTCCATTTGGAAAAACGGATTCTTGATGGACAGCAAGTGTCTGTTATTTTTTTAACATTGAAGTCTATGGGTAACGGACTTATAACAGACAGTAACTGATAGCCATCAGTTACTGTCCGTTATTTTCTGTCCGTTTTTTTTCTGCGCATGCTCAGAAAGCAGAAACAAAACAAAAAAAAACGGACAGTGTTAAAAAAACGGACACTAACTGATGCTAATGTGTCCGTTTTTTAACTGATCCATTATTTGGATCAGTTAAAAAAATGGACATATTAACATCAGTTAGCGTCCGTTAATGTCTGTTATGATAGGTGTCCGTTTTTGTTTTTTTTAACGGACACCTTCATAACGGAATCCAATGGAAGTCTGGACCCTGCTTAATGCAGATCTGTACCGTTTGTTCAGACATTCTGTGAATTATGAATCCGTGATCGAGCATTTGAAGTATTTTAATGCATAGTGTCAATAGTAACAATATGAGCTACTCACCCAACCCCGAATCTCTCCACGTGGGTTTAGTTTTGTGCTGACTTGAATGAAGGCTGTTCCGTCATTTAGGTGTCTAAAAAGCTGTAGATCAAGGTCTTTAACACTACCCTGAGCCTACAAAAAGTAAATATTGGAAAGTGTTTTTACATTTTTTTGATGTGAAAACACATAAAGAGAAAGAAGTTCCCCAAAATTTGTTCTTGTCATGAGATTTAGTTCCTTATGTTGTTTTACATGGCTTAAGAAATATTATTTGCAGAGAACTTTATTATTTTTCAGTTGTTTCCTGAAAACCATACCTGAAAGCATTTACAATAATTGCACATATGGTTAATAATTGTCTTATACAGTGGGGAAAAAAAAGTATTTAGTCAGCCACCAATTGTGCAAGTTCTCCCACTTAAAAAGATGAGAGAGGCCTGTAATTGACATCATAGGTTGACCTCAACTATGAGAGACAAAATGAGAAAACAAATCCACAAAATCACATTGTCTGATTTTTTAAGAATTTATTTGCAAATTATGGTGGAAAATAAGTATTTGGTCACTTACAAACAAGCTCTATGGTGAAGACCAAAGAGCTGTGGAAGGA
The DNA here is from genome assembly GCA_947044405.1 of Leptodactylus fallax. NCBI lineage: Eukaryota > Metazoa > Chordata > Amphibia > Anura > Leptodactylidae > Leptodactylus > Leptodactylus fallax. The sequence goes on along the minus strand of CAMRHE010000022.1, from coordinate 3,593,852 downwards.
CATCAGAAACAAAATTGTAGACCTGCACCAGGCTGGGAAGACTGAATCTGCAATAGGCAAGCAGCTTGGTGTGAAGAAATCAACTGTGGGAGCAATAATTAGAAAATGGAAGACATACAAGACCACTGATAATCTCCCTCGATTAAGGGCTCCACGCAAGATCTCACCCCGTGGGGTCAAAATGATCACAGGAACGGTTAGCAAAAATCCCAGAACCACACGGGGGACCTAGTGAATGACCTGCAGCAAGCTGGGACTAACATAACAAAGGCTACCGTCAGTAACACACTACGCCGCCAGGGACTCAGATCCTGCAGTGCCAGACATGTCTCCCTGCTTAAGCCAGTACATATCCGGGCCCGTCTGAAGTTTGCTAGAGTGCATTTGGATGTTCCAGAAGAGTATTGGCAGAATGTCATATGGTCAGATGAAACCAAAGTAGAACTGTTTGGTAGAAACACAACTCGTCGTGTTTGGAGGAGAGTGAATGCTGAGTTGCATCCAAAGAACACTGTGAAGCATGGGGTGGCAACATCATGCTTTGGGGCAGTTTCTCTGCAAAGGGACCAGATGACTGATCCGTGTACATGAAAGAATGAATGGGGCCATGTATCGTGAGATTTTGAGTGCAAACCTCCTTCCATAAGCAACAGCATTGAAGATGAGTTGGGAGCTGGGTTTTTCAGCATGACAATGATCCCAAGCACACCGCCAGGGCAATGAAGGAGTGGCTTCGTAAGAAGCATTTCAAGGTCCTGGAGTGGCCTAGCCAGTCTTCAGATCTCAACCCCATAGAAAACCTTTGGAGGGAGTTGAAAGTCTGTGTTGCCCAGCGACAGCCCCAAAACATCACTGCTGTAGAGGAGATCTGCATGGAGGAATGGGCCAACATACCAGCAACAGTGTGTGCCAACCTTGTGAAGACTTACACAAAACATTTGACCTCTGTCATTGCCAACAAAGGATATATAACAAAGTACTGAGATGAACTTTTGTTATTGACCAAATACTTATTTTCCACCATAATTTGCAAATAAGACCATGTGATTTTCTGGATTTGTTTTCTCATTTTGTCTCTCATAGTTGAGGTCAACCTATGATGTCAATTACAGGCCTCTCTCATCTTTTTAAGTGGGAGAACTTGCACAATTGGAGGCTGACTAAATACTTTTTTTCCCCACTGTAAGTACTTAACCCCTTTTATCTTACCTCTGAACCATAAAAACCTTTCAATAGCCTCTTGTGTCCATGGGAGCTCTCACTGACTTCACCTAGTTCAGCAAAGCCATGTAAGTGAGCATTTAGTGCTGCATCCTCTGCAAGTCCGATGCCAGTCACTACAATCTGATAGTGCAGGTGACAATGCTCATCCAGAGATACCCATGCATGACCTGCTGATCCTGTCTTGAGAGGAGGTGACACAAATTGACCAGCCAAAGGTATTGGAAGCTCTTCAGTAACAAAAAAATAAGAAACATTAATTTTGGGGCATATATGTATTTCAAAATCAACACAAATGATATAATTTTCATTAACAGTCATGCAAAGGGTTACACTACTTGTCATGATCCATCTCCCTATGTGAAGATGAGAGAATCTAAGATCTGTGCTTGTAGGGAGGCTGGAAAAGGGAGGAAAAATAATATGGCATGGGAAGGGGAGAGTTAAGATAGACTAAGGAAGGAAGATTCACAAAAAAGGAAAATGTTATGTTGACACATTTCTTAAATAGTTAACACCAAAAACTGGCACAAACTGACACCTAAAATGTCACAAAAAATGAAAACTGTGCAAAATGCTTGCATTCTGAGACCACTTAACATGAGAGAAGTCTTGGAGATAAGAGTAGCATGTTTGGGTTATGAAGACTGTTGGCAGAGCATAAAGCAGGGGTAGGGTGCTATATAGAGTTGATATATAGGGATGTCTAGCACTGTGTAGAGCTTTGTGGGGGATAGTGAATGTGCAACAAGTAGTGGGTGGCCAGAGAGATAAGCCTGGACAGGAGCCAGTTTACTGAAGAAAAGACAAATTAAAATCCAATCTGAACCTGGGTGTAAGGATCACAGACAGGTGGGACAATAAAATAAAGGAAACAATGTAAAACTTTATGTATGTACTTTCTAATATACCACTTGAACACAGGTTATAAGGAAGGCATTTTTTGCATATTATTATAGTATTTTAATCACATCCAGTTTATTTCCACAGAATATGTAGAAGTGCAAACCACAGGTGGAACAAGCTAGGGTTAAAGATTGTATATATACTAACCTTCGTGTCTGGCCCTCAAACCGCTATACATTAAAGGTGTAATTTGCCCTCTCAGTTCACCTTCTGGGAACTCCTTTGTGGCTATATTAAGGAATAGCTCACTCTGAAGCAGCATATGCAGATCTCTGGCATTGGCACCTGTCCAAAATCCCCAAGCCTGATTTGTAGTAGAAAAAAGAAATTTATATCAAACATTAAGCGTGATTTTATATATAATCTTTGATCTCAAAAGTTGAAGATTGTATAAATATGTATCTAATCTGGTTAGTTTATTTCCCATAAATCTGGCCCAAGTGTCTTATTGTGATACTCAATATGACAAAGGATTTATTCGAAGGACTGGTGCCAATATTTAGTTTATGTTCTTCTGTTAGGGTGTAAGGACAGTGGACAATCCCTTTAATTATTCCATCTTATGTACTATCAGATCACAAACCTTTCTGACTACATTTTTCATTTTCCAAATGTCCCATTAAACTATTCTTTTATATTGCTCTGGGCCATACAACATCTACCCCTTCTTGTTACCTTTCCATCCTGGAAGTCCTTTGTCAGGTCATGCAGAATGTTTCTCTTAATCTTCCTTCGAGGTTTAGTCTCTAAGGTCACTGCTGTTACTACACTTCTAATGCCAGCAACTCGAAGCTGTTAACAGACAATATGCATTATAATAAGCACTGCTTGAAATTGTAAACCGGGCAATAGCAACGGCAATAAGCACTCATTCTATGAAGAATGTAATCCCGCATTTATGTTGTCTTAAATATCCTTATACATATTTATACAGCATACCTGATACTCCATTGTGCCATTTTCATGTAGTGTGATGGTTGCTGAGCCCACTGCTCCTGTCTTTGTAGGGTTCAAAGCATCCCCTCCAGACAACACACTTTGCAGTGCTATGGTGAAAAATGACACTTGTTAGCATCTAAACTTGCTGTTATCAAGAAGGTGATAGGATAATAAATGCATAAATTGACTTCTTTAGTTAAAATGAAAATTCATACAATGATCTGAGCTCAGATTCAAAACAGTGAAGGATATCACTTTCAGAATTGTACTATTTATTATTAAATATAGCAGTTTTTACTTGCCTAGCTAACTGATTTGCGCTTGCTGGTGCTTGTCCTGCGCTGATATTAATTTAGAAGAATGCCTGGAGCGGCAAGTGGTGGGTCCTTTTTAAAGCCTGCAGGTCCTTTTACTATTTTGGGTCCTCAAGAAGGTTACAATACATATATGTCCACATATATATACCACACTTCACCTAACCCCCTAAAGATGAGGCTAACTGGACGCCTCACACTCCTCTCTGGAGTAACCCTCTACCACTTGCAGGGTCTTCTAGAGTTGGATTTCTTGAAATTGCATGGATTTACTATGCTTCCTAATGTGGTAGAGGGGGTACTTTTTTCACCTTTCAGCAGCTACAGCTGACCTTTAACCTCCCAAATTATCCTGGATTCCAATATCTCCAGCTGTGATATGCTGTTAGGGCGCAATTCGGTGGGCTCTCTACTTTCCTCAATCTGATCCTGTTGGAGGGCCTTGCACAGACCACTAATCTCATGAAGTTACTCTCTAGTTTCTACAAACACTTGTCAGGGGTGCTTGGTCCCTGAAGAACAGGGTCCTGCACAGGTGGAAGACCAATATCCAGGATCTAGAGCCTGATGAGTTCAGTTCTGGGCACCAGTACATAGAAAGGATGTCCTTGAGTTGGAAAAGGTTCAACGGAGGACCACAAAACTGATGAGGGGCATGGAGGAGAGACTAAAGGAGGGAAATCTGTTTAGTCTGGAGAAGAGACGTTTAAGGGGAGACATGATAAACCTTTATAAATATATAAATGGCCAATACAAGAAATATGGGGAAAAGTTGTTTCATGTAACATCCCCTCGAAAGACAAGGTGGCACTCTTTCTGTCTGGAGAAAAAAAAAGTTTAATTTCAAAAGCCAACAAGACTTCTTCACCGTAAAGACTGTGAATCTGTGGAATAGCCTACCCCAGGAGCTTGTCACAGCAGGAACAGCTGACAGCTTCAAAAAGGATTAGATGCCTTTTTAGAGCAAAATAGCATTGATGGTTATGGATATGTATGGACTGTCATGATGTTTCCCATACCCTGGTTGAACTTGATGGACATATGTCTTTTTTCAACTATACTAACTATGTCACTATGATTATAATGGCCTCCTTTCTGTTAATGACATTCCCCTCCTTAGTGTCAAGGACAAATTCATACAGGTCAAGCTTCTCCACACAATATACTCCTACTAGATTATTTGGGTAGATCCCCTACAGCTCAGTGACTGGAACAGTGATGCACATGTTCTTGTATTGTAGGGTACTTTATGACACCCTAGAATTCATGGAGTCACACTTTGTTGCACCCCAGAATGTGTCTTTTTGGTATGGTTGATAACTTACCTGTTAGTGTTGCTGTTGCTTTTTTTGCTATAAAGGTTATTCTATTGAATTGGAAACATCCCAAGCTTCCCACCAGGGCAGTATGGACTCGTGAAATAAACAACGGCCTACACATGTACCACCTCATGTACAAAACCAGGGAGTGCCCTTACAGGTTCACTAAAATATGGGGTCCCTGTGTAGATTCCTCTGACACATCTTCAGGACCTATTGACCCTTGACTGTACTTCTCTGTATGACCCGGAGGCACTGACTTATTCCCCTCTGAATAGTCATGCTGTGCCCTCTACCTTTTTGGCTGTTTTACGTTATGGTTAATTCTTATGTTTCCCCTATTGGAATTCCTCCCTTTTAATAAATACATAAATGGAAGCATGTTTTTCTACTGAGACATGTCATCAAATGCCTTCCTCTGTGAAAATGATGCAGGTTACACTAAATGATTCTGTTTTTACAATTTATGTTACACATTTTTGTATAACTACCTATCTTGTATATATAATATTGTGTTTGTGCCAAGCTGTACAATACATGTGTTCCCTTTGCTGATTAATCATTATGCTTTCTGAATAAATACACCTTTAAAAAACATATAGCAGTCATCTAATTTGTCCACAAATTGCCGCACAGCAATACATGTCAACTGTAAGCTTTATTACAACTGACTTAAGCTAGGTAGCATGGTGGCTTAGTGGTTAGCACTGAAGCCTTATAGTACTTGAGTCCTAGGTTCAAATCCCACCAAGGACAATATCTGCAAGGAGTTTGTAATTTTTCCCCATGTTTGCATGGGTTTGCTCCCACACTCTAAAGACAGAGTTTAGATTGTGAGCCCACAATAGGTATATCTATATTCCTGTAGTTAGTTTCAAGGAGCCTCCATTGTTTCACAATAATGGCACATGTATAGAGACACAACTGCAGCTTGTGTCCAATCTTTTAGCACAACAAATCTGCCTCTCTCATTATTAAAAACACCAAAACTGTTGTCCCCCCCCAACATATTTCATCACAATTTTGACTTCCTCAGGGGTTACAGGGGCATAAGTGAGGTGACTAAATTGTTTGAACCTTATAAAACCTCCCATTAATATATTGGGAGAGGATACATGAATATCAATCAAAAGTTCCTCTTCCCCAAGATACCTTGGGGTCTTTCATTGGGTAAGAGCAATGTTGTTCCTTGAAGAGGTTGGTATCTTGGGAAGGAGGAACTTTTGATTGGTACCCATTCATGTATCCCCTCGCAATTTTCTAATGGGAGTTTTATAAGGTTCAAGTGACTCAGTCACCTCTCTAATGCCCTTATAACCCCTGAGGACGTCGATATTGTAGTGAAACACATATGTGGAAACAGTTTAGGTGGTTTTAACAATGAGAGAGGCTAAAGATCAGACACAAGCTGCAGCTGTGTCTGAATACATGCGCCATTAATGTGAGAAATTGGAAGCTCCTTGCAACTAACTACAAGGATATAGCTATGCCTACAAATCAGCACATACAAAATAATATGCTTTTTTAATAGTTCGCTTTTCATTTTAATTTGATCTTAATAAAGGCTATATTTTACATTTATCCTTTGGATGATATAATAGGATAGAAATTGACTACCTTTTGCCCTTTGGCAATTTGTGGATAAATGGTATAGCAAGCCTACAATGTATAGTTATGATTTCCAAGTCCATAAAACCTAATATCTTCCAAAACTGCTCACCTGCACTTACCATATTTTTCAGACTATAATACGCACTTTCTTCCCACAAATTTGGGAGGAAAATGGGGGGTGCGTCTTATAGTCCGAATGTGGGTGTTTTGGCGGGGGGGTCGGAGGAGCGGGGTCACAGCATCACCCCACTTCTGCTGCCGCCGGCTTCCTGGAGCGGGGGCTTCCTGGAGCGAGAGGATGTGAGGCAATACTGCAGGCCCTGGGCTTGGAGCAGCAGGTGTCCTGGCAGTGCGAACCCATCCCAAGATCCGCCGTGCTATTACGGCAGATGCCGGGTCTGTAAAGATAATGGCAACCGTTCTGCTGCAGAGCGGCTGCCATAGCAACTGGGTCTCCGTTGTAATGTACAGCGGAGACCTGGAGTTAATGCCCGCGATCAGAGTTCACTACCTGTGAGCCTTACCCCCAAAGTTAAGTATATGCCCCCGGGCCCGGTGGTACCTTTTTGTTGCAGGCCGGCTCCTGCTGCGCTCCTCCTAATGAAGGCTCCCAGGCCTGTCATAGTAATAATACAGTTGTTTTGCAGTCTATGGGACTTGCAAATCAAATGATTGCAGGTTCAAGCACCCTAGGGTGGCTAATAAAATAGTGTAAAAAAAAAAAAAGTTTTAAAAAAATATATTAATAAAAAAATAAAAAAAATAAAAGTTCTAAATCACCCCCTTTCCCTAGAATACATATAAAAGTAGAAAATTACTGTGAAACACATACACATTAGGTATCCCTGTGTCCGAAAACGGCCGGTCTACAATCTTATAAAAATATTTTTCCCGTAGGGTGAACATCATAGCGGGGAAAAAAAAATCATAAAAGTGCCGAACTGCTATTTTTTTTTCCTGTTTTGCCTCTGATTTGAATAAAAAGTGATCAAAGCAATAGACATTCCCCAAAATGGTATAACTAAAAAGTACACCTGATCCCACAAAAAAGATGCCCTATGCCTCCCCGTACAGCTGCAGGGACACCTGTCAATGAGGCCTTGCAGCTGTTTCAAAACTACAACTCCCATATGTTATTAAATATTTTACCACATTTTTTTGCTTCATAATTTTTTTCCCTATTTTCCTCCTCTAAAACCTAGGTGCGTCTTATGGTCCAGTGCGTCTTATAGTCCGAAAAATACGGTACATCTTCACGCATAAAACCAAACTTTACTTACTGTCACAAGATTTTCTGACTGTGATAGGACCTGAAATATGTTCTCCATGACTTCTTTCTGTCTGTACAGCAATCTTCAAATTTCCCTGGGCAAGCCATTGCATTTCACGACTAGAGAGATCTGGTAAAACCTCTGCAAAGTCTGGCTCCTAGAATGGGCAACACAAATATAAAGTCAAGTAAAAACACAAATTAAAGGAGTTGTTTGGATTAGTGATATAATGCTTATTTGGTGGGAGGCCGACAGCAGGTCCTTGGACCAATCAGCTGTATGGAGACGCTTATGGTGCCCATCCTTAGCACAATACAGGGATGGAAGTAGAAAGCTCCACCCTCTGTATAGCGGCTGTTCACCATCACTGCAGCTCAGCTCCCATTAAAATTTTCTGCTTCTGGCCCAGCTGATCCTCCTCCACCAATCAGGTATTGATAGTCCATCCTGAAGACAGGCTATAAAATCCTTAAACCCGAAGATTCCTTTAAAAAAAAATCATACAAACCAAGATACATGAAGTCTGTGAACAAATGATTCACAATACATAGTGGTTCATATTATGTGACGCGTGTGTGTGTGTGTGTATGTGTGTGTGTAACTTATAATGAAATATGGAAGTAAGCTTTCCTTGAAGACCAATGTTTGGATTTAAAGCCAAACCAGAATAGCTCCAAAAGGAATAAAGGCTCATTCACAGACAGCTGTTTCAGGGTTATTGCCCCTCATCAGTGTGAAGCAGGGTACTAGATTAGCTGGGTGAGAGGGCCTAAACATAATTCAGAAGGGGTACTTAAACGTATTTGCATAATCTTTTCCCATAATTCCTAGTAGAGCAAGTATAGTTTGCAGGACTCTACACTTCGCAAAGTGGCCTGCAAAGGTAATCTCCCTAAGGAGATGTTGTACCCCTTCTGTCCTAAATCTTATATGTAATATTTATAATTATCAGTGAAGCCTGTATATGTCTCACCAGTGCTGTAATATTAGCATAGAGCTCTCGTATAACATGATTCTGATGAATGATTTGCACAGTAATTGGAATCCTTTCTGTAAAGGAAAAGAAAAATGATCACTCTAAACAACCACACACACCCTGTCCCTTCAAGTGCTTAAACACAAGATTCTCAGTTCTTTGAAAAATATCATTGTACTTTATCATTTAGCCCATCATACTGTATATACTGTATATGATTGACAGTACTGACAGTTTATTCTATTAAAAATTCCTTTTACAGCATCAAGAAGGCTCAAGAATGTTTTATGTCAGGTAAATATTGCATCTGTAGATTGCCGTAATAAATAAATAAAACCTTAACTCCTCTTTACATCTCTAATACACTAGAAAATGTGCTGCTTTCTAAAGTTCTCACCTTGTTCTCCTCCTTGAATTCCTCTGAGCATAAGAATAAAGTGCAGATTGTCAACCACATCACTAAGCATCAGCATAGCAAGACCTTGTTCAGTAGCTTCCTCTGGGGAGTCTGGTGTTAGAAGGGCACTAAAAGATTCTGTTTGAAATAAGTAACTTCAATTACCATACTATTACTTTCCTCTTTCACATCTTTATCTTGGAACATTTCTAGCCCAAACTTTACATTTCAACTTTAGGCTTTGTTCACATCTGCATAATAAAAACATCCATCAAATTCTGTCAAAAATAGAGGAAAATGTTCACATTCATGCCTTTTTTGTCCGGCAAAATGATAGATACCTGATGGACCCCACTATAGGGTTCATCAGGATCCCCTTGCGACTGTCAAATGACAGATCCATTCCTGTTGGGATTTCTGTTTTCTGTTCCTATAACAGGACTAATGGGCATGTGAACATAGGTCTGTATTTTATTTTGCCATATGAAAATGCATAATGGATAAATACCTGAAAACAGAGCTCTGTAACGAACAATCTTGCCGGAAATTTCAGGGTCAGAAAGTGATGTTGCCACCAAGGAAACTTCTATGTGTCCCAAACGCAGAAGATGTAGAGAAGCGCGAGGAACTGACCTCCATATACCACAGATCTAGATAGAAACAACCTTGTTACTAAGAGTGAAGTAAGGTAGTACACAGAATCAAATTAAGAATATGCTTTTCACTTACTGTGTCACTTTCTGAGTATCCTAATCTGTGTACAGGGTGCTCAAATAGCACATTGCCATCAGTATCAGAGAAACGAACACGGGAAAGACTATCCATCCTTAAAGACACAGAAATGACAAAAGTAAGATAAACAATATAATGGGGTTCTCCATCTGAATTCATTTTTTAAAAAAGCTGGTTAGTGCTATGGCTTGAGAAATAAGATACTATAACAAGTTACTATAATAAGGTAATATAAGATACTACAGCTTGAGAAATAAGATGCTAAAACAGGAGCTAAGCAAAACCCTTCTTTTTCTGCTGTCTGCTCAGTCCCAAACTAGTGTGCTAAATGCCCTTTTATACTGGTTTATGAACAATGTAAAAACAATAATTCCCAGCTATAGGCCTGTGCAAGTATGTTTCATCTCATCCTTGTTTGCATCTTATATTGGCTTAAAATTGTTGTTTTTAGCAGCGCATTTTCCCATGTAAACAAGGATGTGCTGTCAACAAAACTGTATGGTCACATATAGTACTCAAGAATGATCTATGTCAATAGAACTAGACCAGCACCAATCGACTAACTAATCTTCATTGGGTGCTTTTTACCAGCAGAAGATCTGCCAGTGTAAAAGGATCCAAAGTCATGGCTGACAATGTGGGTGCTAACAACCACAGTCTTTCTAATGGGGCTATCAAGCAACATATCGCTAGCAGCCAGTTATTAAACTTTGGCTTTATTTCTTACAGCCACATTAGCCATTTCTTTGAGAAAAAAAAAAAAATTAGTGTTAAATAGATCGGTAAACAAAGTGATGGGAAGTCATTACTACAAATATATAAAACCTGTAAGACAACTATTCCAACACCTACCCTTTATAGGTGATACAGAAGAGTAAATTGGAACGCTGTAAATTAAATTTAGCCTTAGCAAGACCACTGTTAACTGGAGGCCACACACGACTAGAGGCAGTCAAAAATGCCACATACTCTGTCAAAACAAACACAGGCATGAATACAACACAACTGGTAACAGCTTAGTACAACTGAAAAAACACCATAGGATTGTACAACTAGATAATGAAAGTAGATAGAAGACTTTTCAGTACTGCATACTGATCTGCCAAAATTATATTAACTACATATAAATGAAATACACATCATAATGTAATAAAGAAGAAAAAAAATCCCTATACAAAATCTAAAAAACTGGAAATGAGAATCGTCTGCTTGAAAAGTTCCGAAAGAGTTAATATTGGGCATCTGATCTCTGTTCACAAACCATTGTGCACATTTGGCTCTTGTCCCTAGGCCACACTCCATTTCTTAATAAGCTAAAGCTGTATTAAGTATGTATTCAAGAGCAATTGGAAGACTATTTGTTTCATATAAAAAACATGAGCTTAAATTCCTTCATAAATATCTTCGCAGCAATTACCTGTGCGGCTGTCATCGCTGACATCATCAGAGTTTAGGTAGGAATGGTCATTATAAAGGTCGTCATCTTTTTCTTGGAAATATCCATTCTCATGAAAAATATATTCAGCTTTTTTCATGGTAGTAGGGAGAGGAAGAGCTGCATAAAAACAGGAAAATAAAGTTAACGCTAAAAAAAGTTGCATAAGTTGGCAAGAAAATGACTAGTACATAGTTCAGGAGAGAAACACTGAGCAAAATTAAATTTAGGCGACTATAACAGAAGGATAGAGTGAAAGTAAAATGTACAAAAAGAGAAATTCAAAAGTTTACAAGTCTTACGTTTAGGGCATATCCGACAGCAACGTCCAGGGATTTCAATTGGATTAAAACAAGAAGGTAGGGGGCAGTGACTCTTAATACTCTTACAACCGATCTTCCCAACTTCTTTTCCTGAGGGATTTATAAACTTTAAGGAAAAAAACGTAAAAAAGACAAAGTTTTGCAGGAGTAGCAAAGAATTCCTCTAGGCACAAACTAAACTACAGAGTGAAACATAATAGAAAATTGATATGAAGTTGTCTTCTTGCCCTGGAGGAGGTCTTTGTCAAAGTCCTTCCATCTTTAACCAGGAGACCAGATGATGGGACATATTTATCAATAGAATTCTGACACTTTTCTGTCTATATTTGCGCCAAAACTTACGTTGCATGGCATTTACGACATATGATGAACAGTGTGCACCAGAAAGAACATAAAACTACGACTGGCTTGACACTTTTGAAAAACGGACACCAGAATGGGCGAGATTTTAAAGCGTTTAACTTTAACATTTACGAAACAGAAAATAATGAATATGGCGCAGATTTTCTTGTGCAAAGTAGACCAAGTTTAAAATGATGTAATGTTTACGTCAATCTACTTTATGCACTATAAATTCCCGTCATGCACCACATATTTGTCTCCTCAATATGTGAGAGATGATTTGTGCCTGCTTATTTTGTGCCAAAAATTGTAGGTTTTTTAATACGTGTCCAAATATTTGTTCCTTACAGAATGCAAGTTAAATATTTTGTCTACATATTTTGCGACAAATATTTGTCTTATGGTGAAGTTCAACACTTTTAGTCAGATGATATTTGAGTCAGAATTTTGAAGCTTCTAGTAACACTCCATATTTATGGATGGGATTCGTAATTAAGACAGTGTGTAAATGTGCCCCAATATGTCTATAATGGCTGACAAACTCTTCCATTCACTAACTGCCACAAACAAAGCCACATCCAATACACAAAACAAAGACTTCCTCTTAACACATTAGTGCATGCTCCTGCTGTCTTCCTAATTCATTATGGATCTAGTAATTAGCAATCAATCATTGCCCATTCTTTACTCGTTTCTGAATAACCAGATGCTTTGTATTGTCTGCCTTTTGTTTCTACAACTGTACATCTGTAGCTACATTACAGGCAAATACACAGATATGTGTACTCCTATTCTATCTTTCACCAATTTCATTCCACCAATGACTTAATAGATTTTCCTTATTTCTCCCCACACTACCATGATTTTGTTCTGGCTTTATGTTTATAAAAGTTTTGCCTTGCAAAATATCTCTCTACCAAACTATTCCTTACCATTTCACAACGACACAATACACAGTAGACTATTCCAAATGGTTTTCCCAGGTCTGGATGCCATGTATCTTCAAGGGAGTAAATTCTATCCCCAAGATGACAACCTAAATGGATAAAATACATGAAGAAATACAGTAATGCATCATTTTCAGATATGTGAATGGATAGTTGTTAAATACATTGAAAACCAAAGACCCACAGAAAAAGTAGCTTGCCTACTTCCCCTTCTGGAATATATTACAGTGAGATTGGCTGATCTGTCTGCGCCGATTCCTGGCAGAAGTTGCTGGTGTGTGAGAACAATATGCCAGAGCCAGGCTCTGCCTCTGAGGTTCCACATCCAAACAAAACACTAAATGCTGCTCCATCTGCAACCCACAAATTATATTTGCTAACCTGCATAGATATGCTGAGCCATAGATAAATCCACTTTGTTAAAGTATGCACATCCAGCCAATGCCAAAGACATTCATTTTCAAAACCATAAAAATATGAGAGCATGTAGTGCTCTAACCTTAAATAAATATGGAAAAGCCACCAAAATTATTTTGCAAGGCATACATGAATATGGGACTTGTAGTTCTTGTATGGATAGATATGCAATCTATCTATTCTTCAAATACTTTAGGCAGGCTTCACAAGGTCTTCATCCATGAGATATGAATTGGATGTTGGACATATCCAGAACCTGGGCTCCTAGCATCATAGTCATCTGTGATGCTAGGAGTACCTGCTTTCCTGCGCCTCCACTGTCCCCACATTGCAAACGTGATTACTACATGGGGACAGTGGAGCCGCAGGGATGAGGGACTCCTAACATCATAAATGACTATTGCTTGGAGTCCAGATCCTGAATCAGGGTTCAGTCTGGGAAATATGGACGACATCCAGTCAGTGTCTCATGGACCAAATTAGACTGTGTGAAGCCGGCCTTAGGATGGGCCAGGAAGGTTCTGAGGAGACTTGTAGTTCCACTACATCTGGAGCTATAGATTTCTAAAACTGATCAGTATCATGCAGTGTAACTGCAGTTTGTGACAGATCTAAAATTCTGTGAACCAGGCACTGCCTGTAGTTATATAACACTGCAAGACTGTCAGAAATTTAAGGGGAAAATGTGACACAAAGAGCAGAACCCCAAATATCCGACTGGGACATGACTGAATGAAGCTCTGGCAGCTAAAGAGCTCTGTGTAATAGGGCTGAGTTACATAAACATTCCCTCATAGCAACTAATAAGCAATTCTTTTTCCTTACTATTACTGCGACAGAACATTTCCCAAGTCTCCTCAGTGAATCCGCAACAGTATATAATAAAATAATAAAAATAATAATAATAATAATTATTCTTCTACAACCTCTCCCTATAACTAGCCAAACAAAGGGCTGCAGCAACAGATGGAGCTGAGCTGAATTTTTGTTTTTAACTCTTTGAGGCTGTTTGGTTAATGTATATATGTAACATAACTTAGTAGGTTTACCTGCAGTCACCAGTAAAACCACATCTAACACATAGTAATATTAGGAAATGTTTTGTAGATGACATATTTAGCTCTGCATGTGTAAGTCAGTAGACTGTTCCTCTCCTGTACCATACATGATAAAAGAGGACTGTTAATATCTCAGTGCCCCAACATCACCTGCTACACCTGGCAAATACTATACATACAATACATAACATGACAGGGACTTGGATTTCCACTCACCGATTTGTGACTTGGATGGCAGAGGATCCTGCTCAGGTTTGATGGGTAGAAAAACTTTACGGCGTGAAGCATCTGTAGGCAGTATCCATAGAGTGAACAGTGGAAGGAGGTATGCATATGATACACCCATGGTACCCCGTTATGGTCAGTGGAGATGTCCCTAAAAAGTCCAGCACCCTGTACTGTCCGTGTTCTGTGCTGTTCAGTCACTAGTGTCTTCTCCTTGCACTTATGTTCCAACTCTGCCAGGGCCCCTGTCACCCTCTCTGCACCAGGTCACTGTCCAGAGTGCATACTTCAGTTCAGTCCTTAAGGTACCTTTGATAGCTGAGAGGGTCAAGAGCTGAATTTATATGGGAAGGCTCAGCTTGCAAACAAAGCCCCACGCCTGCCCGACCCCTTTGCTGAAGTACTGTATATTGCATTCACTCTGAGAGTTGATGAGTAGCTCAGCAGGGTCTCAGACTGAGGAAAGTGTCTGTTAACAACACTGAATAGCCCAGCGGGGACTCTGGGCTCCCCCCCAAGCTGACACACTCAGACACAGCATCCTGACTCAGCCTGGACCCACCCAAGAGAGAGGAAAGAGGATGAGCAGAGGAGAGAGGGATACAGACAGACAGAGAGAGGAAGTATAGAAACTTGGGCGACCACAAGCATGGGGAGACACATGGATATGCAAATAGTCATCATATTATACTGACCTACAGTGTAAATGCAGCAGACACATATAATAATACAGGATCCTCGGGTGGGCCCAGATTCTGGCATAGTTATGGGGCCCATCAGCTTCATCATAAAACACACTCATCTGATTTTGACTCCACTCCCTAGATCACTTTCTCCTAGGGTCTATTACTGTTTTTTTTGTGTTTAGTTCTCTAATAAGTTTTTAGTCCTTACAGGTGACCTGAAAGAACAGTGAAAAGAGGATGTGCATATGTTTGAGTTAGTTAGTGGGTGCTCCCAAACAATCACTCTTAATGGCTCAGTAATATAAGTGGCACTCTATTACACATTCAATTTACCCCCTGTAATGGATTCTGAGGTAACCAGAAACACTAAAGTAAACAGAGCAGATACAAACTTGTGTTCTGTGTGACTAATAAAATTCATGATGAGGACTCTTGAAGATAATACTTCCTTCTTCATTTCATAGGACAATATATGAATTATAGTAATATGGTAAAATAAAGAGGCATATATAAATATATTCTCATTCAGGCCGCCACACCCCATTTACTATTTAAAGGGTCATTACCATCTCAGCCTTTCATGGCTGAGATTAAAATATACATTTCTATGGATTATGTAAACACTCACTGAGGTGTCCATTGTCCCTGCTACTCCCATAGAAATGAATGGGGTCTACATAAACAGTGTAGCACAGCGAGTGGCGCTGTTTCTGTAACTCTGCAGTTAGGTAAACAGCATAGTTCACTCTACTACAGTGTTTGTGTAACTTTTATTAAGTTCAATAGAGTGATCTATTTTGGTTACAAAGTAAGTGAAATTTGCAATTTTACATCAGGAGATAAGCAGTTCTTTATGAATGTCTTCTGCAACCACTATTCTATTCTTATCAGAAATGTCTGATCTGTGGGAGCCAAACGATCAACACTCCTGAGAATAGGGGTGACTTGTTACCTAAGCCCAGAAGAGAAATTGTCTGTTATGTTCTATAGGAGACAAATAGCTGAGCAAACTGACTTGGCTTTTTGGATATCTTAGGGTACTGAATTTTCATTTGCCAATATTATTGCTTATTATTTTTATGTCAAAACCAGGAGTGAAATCTAAAAAGAGAGTATGGTCGCAAGATTTGTACATCTTCTGTGTTTTGGACTCACTTCTGGTTTTGACCTAAACATATTGATGGAAGATACTGAGCAGAATACTGCCAAGTAAACATACCCTGATAAACTTCAGTGGGGAAAAGACATGACACCTCTGTTCTTGGATTATTGGAGTTTTAGTTGTTAAATGTCCATCAATCAGACATTGATGACATATCAAATTTTAAACCAAGCCTGCCTTTATAAAAAAAAATAATACTTTATGAACCACAGAGTTTCAATGTTTTACACCATTTATACTATTGCGGATCCATAAATAACCCCTAAGGTGTTGAGCCTTAGCACTTTTAGTCTAGTAATAAATAACTCCTTATATCTTTTGAACTGGTTTCTGTATGTCTCATGTAGTTTCATATATTGTTTCCTACTAATAATTGCTACCAACATAACGTATACATTAGCTCCTATAACCAGATACAGTAAAACATTAAGAGACTGCATTATGTACAGATAGGGTGATAAATTATATGGTAGCATGAGAACATGACTTTTATATAGCGACTGACATATGGAAGTGTTTGGATAAAGTATTAGTGCTTTGGTGGTAGCAGACTTGTCTGGAAGTTACATGTCTTAGAGAGGTGTCGATGTGCTATAGTCACTTCCAGGTAGAGAAGGCAAGTCTTTTCTTGCGAATTACTTATTTCTGTGCTATGCAAAATATCTTCCAATAAGGCCCTGTTCACACAATGAGAATTTGCATAAGAAAATCTGTCACATATTTTCAAGTGAAATTTGTGGATTTTTACTGTTTTTTGTATGTTAGAAATCTACAAGATGATGTTCCGCAATTCAGAATATTTAGGTTCTTTAGGGATTCCAAATGAGTCATTTACTAGAAGTATACAGTGGAGGAATATGCTTAAGGGATTGAGGTTTTGTTAAACAATTTACTCTATTCTGTTAAAGAAGATAGAAACCAAATTATACTATCTGCATATATGTTACAGAACATAAACTGAATGACAGCATCTCCATACTGACTGAACTCCTTCACGTACCTCACTGTGCCTGTATGTTTCCAATTACAGGATCTAAATTGTAAATCCACTGAAATAGGGATCTTCAAATTCCTCTACTTACAAAGGAATCACACTCGCTTTGGGAACAATTACTTTGGCTGCAGCTTCTAATCTTATAAAATAAGGAATATGTACATAGAAGTATACATACTTTAGCCATATGGCATGTGACTTAATTTATATGTACATCAAGCAGGTCCCATTACTGCTGAATTAAGTACATTTACTGCAGTAGAGAATTGCTGTTTATGCAATTCCCTTATCTTTTATTAAAAGTGCATGTGAACTGCCCTATAATTCTCTTACAAAGCTATATACAATTTGGAATAGTAGTTATAAAATTCCACTACTGCTGTGAATTTTCCCAAAAGAAATGCACCCACAAATGTGATATGCTAGTTACAATATGGCAATGTATGTATCAATATATTTTCCCTAGTTTGTTCTAGGAAAAATACATTGATGAATATGGCAAATATGTCAGGATAAGTGGGGGGAACTTCAGAGTCACAATGCACGCCACTCAATTCTCAATATTTGCTAACACTTTCCTAATTAGATAGTGTAACTTATAGATGTAGAATAGCCATATAATAGCTTAAGCAGCCAATTGGGAAGTGTTAATGTCTGATTATCTCTCTGATTATCACACAATAACACAAATTGCTGTTACTTAGCACAGTAACACTTACATATATCTGAACACTGAGAAACATATACTCACCTGATAAATGAAATACCACTAATCACACCATCAGTGATGTACACATCTACACAATAAGTCCTTTATCACAAATTAACATAAGAAAGGTTACAATGAGACCAATGCAGAGGGACATAAACTCATCCATTACCAAGGCATCGCACAGGGCATGACCTTATTACACCTGTATTTACACATACATTCTGATTATATATCTTATTCCTTTCTTCACTCATTTTCCCAATTTTTAGTTACAGTTCAGATCTGTACTGTGCTATCCGTATAGTTTGTGAACAATAATGTCTGATGCAGACCATACCCTAACACAACCTAATGCTACATTTGAAGGTGTGGCAATCAGTCAGATCTCTTTAGGGTCATCTGAGACATATTATTTTTGGCTGGAGATTCAACATATAGAGACAGACAGAGCTTGCTGTGGTCATCCCTTATCTGCTCTGACTGATAATGATCCTGTTGCATTGGACCCATATGTGCTCTAATGTCGGGCAGTGTGCCAGCACAAATTGGAGCTATAAGATTGGAATTTGTATTTTCACTTTAGTATGAATTCTACTATTCCGTATAAGTTGTCTGACCACAATAGGCAAGAGACTAAAATGTTTTTTGTTTTTTTAATTTATAGTGTTGGTATATCCAGCTATTTGCAATGTTTATTCAATTTACAATGTTTATTCAGTGTACAGAATGATTCTAGCAAATACTGTTCACCAAATGCATCAATAGCCTTTTGTGGATTGGACATATGTCAAAAGTGGGTAAGGAGCTGAGTGGGCACCATAGACAAGATGTCATTGCTGTTTTACAAAACAGGGACATGGCAGCAGGGCCTGTGATCAGAGATGACTCTGATCATGGGCATTTAACCACTAAGATGGGTGGTTACTTTCACTTTCTATTTGATCTCCAGTAACAGGGTGCAATCACTGGAGCTGTCCCACTACCATGGTAGCGCAAAGCCTTCTGAAGGCTCCCAGGCCTGCCATAGTAAACTACATATTGAAGTAGGCTTCAACTGCGGTTAAGATGACCCTCCTCCCGAAGCTCCTTTACTTCTTTGAGACCCTTCCAGTAGCAGTCCCTAGGTCCGAACTGAGATCCCTACAAAAAGCAATATTCCAATTTATATGGAATGGCAAACGCCATCGCATTCCCCGATCGGTGATGCTGGCGGGTAAGTCGGAGGGGGGTCTGGGGGTTCCACACATATTGCACTATTACTGGGCTGCTCATTTGCGTAGTATACCGTTTTGGGTGGCACCCCAGGCACATACGAAATGGGTGGAGATAGAGAAGCTTTGGTTGGCTCCTGTTCATCCCAATGCGTTTCTGTGGTCCTCCTCCCCCCCTACCCACTACCCCACTGCTTGGCCCTATCGGCTTTACTCGGACTATTTGGAACACATGTTCTAAGTTGTTTCGATTGGCCTCCCCGCACTCATCTATGATCTCCTTTTTATATAATCCACTTCTCCCAAGCGGACTCACAGCTGCTATGGTCAGGCCCTGGAGCGGGCTGGGTCTATTCCGCATAGCTGACTTGGTGGACCCGTCGACCTTGGAGCTCAGGCCCTTCGACTACCTCACCTCCACACAGCACTTGTCTACCTCAGAGTGGTTCCACTATCAACAGATAGTTCATTTTGTTATCTCCCAGTTTGGGTCCACCCTACAGTTTTGAACGACTTGTCGGGCAGGTACCTCCACTAGAGGCCTAATTTCTAATATTTATAGGCTTTTGACCTCTCAGGGGGGCAGCCTCCGGTGGTCCACAAATATATGACCCGGTGGTCTGGAGCCCTGGGCATGCACATCTCGCACAGCCAGTGGCAGGTCATTTGGTCCCGAGCAGCTAAATCCTCTTCCTGTGTAACATTCAGGGAAACGCAATACAAAATACTTATGCACTGGTATCATACTCCAGCTTTACTGCATACTCTCAACCCCACTATCCCTTCCAGTTGCTGGCGATGCCAAACAACACCAGGAACATTGTTCCATATCTTTTGGGAATGCCCCCTAGTCCGCCCTTTCTGGTTCGAGGTTGGGAAGCTGACTAACATTCTTTTCATCCAGGGTATACCCCTGCGACCCATGGTTTATCTGCTGAATCTCCCTCCAAAAGTTCTCAGTAAAAATACATCTAAGCTATTCCTTTACTTGTGTACTGCGGCCAAAACACTCATAACCCGCCATTGGAGAGAAGTTCTTCCTCCAGCGATCTCAGAATTGATAGCCCGACTGAAGGACATCCGCAGTCTGGAGTACTTGACCGCCTCCCTTAACCATACGGTAGAGGCATTCAAAGCAATTTGGTCCCACTGGGATACCTACTGTGCCACACAAGGTCTCTGAGATCTGACCCCCTGCTTTGTTTTTCTCCTTATTGTTCCTTCCCTTTGTCTTGTCTTATGTACTCCCTAAATCTTGTCTCTGTGTTGCTGTTTTTTGTGTACTTAACGGATTATTTGCTATGAAGAATATTCTGTACTTGATCTGTGTCTCTTTCAAAAAACTTAAATAAAAACTACAGTTTAAAAAAAAAGAAGTAGGCTTCAGTAGTTACATAGGGAATTTAACACAGACTCCAATACAGTAGTTTCACATTCTATGGCACAAGTGATCTAAAGATAACAGGTTCAAGCCCCCTGGTTTGGGCTAAATTTAAACAAAATTAAAAAGTTTTAAAAAATGTAAAAAAAAAAAAAATCCTAAAAGTTCAAATCAACCCCTATTCCTAGATCACATATAAATAAATAAACGTAAGCATAAACACATTAGGTATCCCCACATACAAAATTGCCTGAACTATTAGAATATATATAATATAATATTTATTCCATACAGTGAATGCAGTGGCAGAAAAAAAAAATTAAAATCACTGAACCGCTGTTTTTTTTCCAATTCCACCCCATTTTGATTTTTTTTTCCAGCTTCCCAGTACATTGTACATATTAAATAGAAGTTAAATGGTGCCATTATAAAGTACAATTAAAAAAAGTCCTCATATGACTCTGGAAATGGAAAAGTAAGAAAATTATGACTTTTAGAAGGTAGGGAGTAAAAAGTGAGAATACAAAAAAACGTAAAATTGCTGTGTCCTCAAGGGGTTATGGCACAGAAATTATTTATGGTTTATATTGTTGTTTATAATTATAGCAAACTCGCAGAATAAAATAAAGAATATAAAGAACTAGCAGAAGGACCCGGATTCGCACGGGTACATTTCATTTTTTGTTTGTGTAGTGGCCCCATAAGAATTGGCCAGTTTTTCATTTGACATCCAGTATGGCAGTCCAGTATAGGTACAGTCTATTTATGGCTGTGTTGCTATGGAAACCTGGTAAATGAAATGTGGACTTATATTGGCTGATACACGTGATGTGACTGAATATTTAAGGACCTACGAACTGGTACTGACTCATACAGGTCATAGCTTGGTTGCTATGGAAACCTGGTCTTGACCTGTGTGCCTGAGGAGAGTAAGCACCTGCAAGCTTCTATTGGCTGATAAGGGACATGTGACCGTGTGTATGGCAGTTGGAATATGAGTGAAAGACTTGCAGGCTTGTATTGACTAATGCTGGTCATTTTTTGGGAATACTGTATCTCAGGAATGATATATCCTAGAGAGCTGAGACCCAGTCTAAAATCTTCCCGGACACCTGATGTACCTGTTAGCCAAATTCGGTCCAGTCGTTTGGTCGCGCATAAAGAACAGACAGACAGACAAACTCATTTTTATATATATATAAGAGATTACACTTTGCTTTTTACTTTTTGTCTGTGTGTATTGCTTCCAATCACTCAGTCAGACTGGTCTGAAGCTCTTCAGTCTCTGCTTGTTTACATGATTAAGGATTTACTAAACAAGTATTTCTGTCTATTAACCAGGAAGTAATAGCTCTACACACCTCAAGCTTCTATCCCATTAGAGTCTCAATCAGTATGGCCCCAATTGTGATGTATAATGCCACATAATCATATATACACAACTGAACAATGCAATTTCCTATATATGTTAGGTACATGTTTACACTTTCACACCATTCAAGCATACAGTTAAAAGTGAATTTCAATGTAAATGTGCTTAGTAGTCAATTTGACTTCAATGACAATGGAAAGTTAAAGCCTTAAGATGGTCAATAGCCTGACCTAGGTGCTAATGACCTTTTTTACAAGAATTGTTTCCAATGTTAAAGCTTTAGGTTACATTCACACTCAGTTCTTGTATCATTCATCTCCCTTTCTCAGCATGAATAAATCATGATTTGCAATCATAGACTCATAGACCTATGATGTTTTAACATTACCCCTTTTAATATTATACTACACATGACTATAGATAATTTCTAGAGATGTAAATGTAAAAATACTTTTATTTATCTTGTGGTTATCATTATCTTTTTATCTGGTAAAGGAATATGCAAATAAGTCCTTGATAAAAAGAGATAACTTATTCTAATGCCACCTATTGGAAGGTAGCTCCCTATAGATCAATGTCTGGTTTTCCTGGTGACAATGTCTGGGATCATATCCAAACCAGACAATGGGGCACATTTACAAATCATACACCAGGCTTAATTTATGGTCCAATTGGCACAAATGCCTAGAGATTTATGAAGTGCCTGTAGCCTCTTCATAAATCAGTTTGCCATCCCTGCGTCAGAATACAAATCTACACCAGTTAGGAACTAACGTAGATTTCCATCTTAACTCACACCATAAAATTGGGTTAGAAGTACTACTTCTGACATATTTTCTGGGACTCATGATATACTAATATTTCATATTAACGCAAAGTTTTTCATGTTATTTTTGCTTATTTGTATAATAAAAAGAAGACACATTTATACAGGGCAGTACATCTCATATAATTATAGGTGCTCAAAACTGCCCTGTGTAAATCTGGCCAAAGACTTTGTTTTATGCATGGCCTCCCTTTGAGATCCAGTGCTTCACATGGCTCTGTTCCATTCAATATTCATTAGCATGGGATGGAGCTGTAGTAAGCTACAGTGCTACACTAACACAAAATGTATGTGTCTATGACTGGCAAGCAGTTAGGGGGCCACAGCATTCCCCTGAAGTGAGCAAATAGGGGTGCCAGCAGTTGGATCCCTACTGATCTGGTATTGATGACCTATTCTCAGAATAGACCATCAGCAGGGGAGTAACTAGCAAAGACTGGGCCCCATAGCAAGCTTTTCAGTTGGGCCCCACACAGTAATACACCCCATATACACACGCTATAATCTGCCAAAGTGGCCTCCAGAGAGTATAATATCTCATAGCGTCCCCTCCACACAAAATAATGTCCCATAACGGCCCCTTCACACAGTATGATATCATATTGTGGCCCCTCCACACAGTCTAATGTCCCACAGTGGCCCCTTCACACATTATAATGTCCCATAGTGGACAATCATCACATTTATTAGTATCCATGAAATTTGCATTGTAAGTTGATTAGAGACATGAAAAGGGCAAATATTTTTTTTTACTACTTTATCTGTCTTCCTAGTATCTCTGTGTTTTGCACGGTGCTATTATCACCAAAAAGAGTCTCTTTCTTCCACTTGAGACCAACAATGTTATTTATTCAGTTTATGCCCCAACCATTGTTGATTTTTCATGCAAATATTGCAGATTTTTGCCCATGCAAATTCAGATTATGCATACAAAAAGAAATAAATAATATGGAAAATGGCTGAATTTTATTTTCTAACATTTTGTCTGACAGTCCTATATTCTAGAAATTATAGGGTTTTCTGGGACTTATTAATTAATGATCTATCCATAGTACAGGTCATGAATTAAAGATCTGCAGCCGATCAACTGTTTGAAGAGGCATTTGCATGAGCACTGCAGCCTCTTCAGTACTTACCAAGCACAGCACTGTACAATTGTATAGCGCCTTTGCTTATTATCCTGCTCACTTGAATTCGCCAAAACTGCAATCAGGCCATGTAACCAATGAATATGATTTCACATTACCTGTGAAGCAGAATGGAGCACCCCCAAGGATCTTCAATTGATGACCTATACCAAGAATAGGTCATCAATTGAAAAGTCCCAGAAAACCCCTTTAACTCCTTAACAACATGTGGCGATGTGATGGTGAAAAGTGAAAATGGCAATTTTTCAAGACATACGTAATTTCAGTGCAAAATATGTTGTGCCCAGTTTGCATCAGAGACAAACGCTACAAAAGCTGTTGCGCCCTGGATAACCAGTTAACAGTTTTTGGAATGTGTGTCTCTGCTGACACTAGCCGGGTGCAACATATCAGGCACTGAAATGGCATATCTCTGGAAAAATTTTCACTTGCGCATTCATCTCTGGAAACTAAAATAATGCAACACTCAAGGGTTAAAAATGCTGGCTACACTGCTTGATAAATCCCTTGAGGGTGTAGTTTCCATAATGGGATCATGTGATAGCAGATTCCACTTTACTGCCAATTCAAGGGCTCTGTAGAAGTGACATCATGGCATCCAAAAACCAAACTGTGCTCCAAAAACCAAATAGTGCTCCTTCCCTTATGTGCCCAGCTGTGTGCCCAAACAGCAGTTTATATCCCTGATGTCCCAGGCTGCTGTCCAGTGGTGACCCATGGCTTGTGCCGACAGAAGTCCTCGCGGCACATGAGGACCCAGGAAAGGCCTAAGGAAAGGACCCTGGACATAGCTCACATACATCCACATGGCACGGAACACATTGGGACCAGACAGCAACGGGGGACATCGGGGACAGGTGAGTATGATTTTTGGGATTTTTTTCACCTTTTCCGGCCTCTAGGAAAAAAAAATTGTATTTCCTGGACAACCCCTTTAACTACGTTATCCTGGGTAAACAGTGTCATACATGTGGGCATAAAATGCTTTTTGGGCACACAGCTGGGCGCAGATGTGAAAGAGCACTATGTGTCTTTTGGAGCACAGATTTGGATTGTTGGTTTTTGTACCCAAAAATTTCCCCAACAAAATGGGGTCACTTCTCGGGGAATTCCAATTTACTGCCCCTCTGGGGCTCGGCAAGAACAATATGGCATCCAGGAACCAGTCCCTCTAAATCTATACTCCAAAGGCTAAAAAGTGCAGTGCTCATTCCCTTCTGAGCCCTGTTGTGAACCCAAACAGCAGTTTACACCCACATATACAACTTTTATGTAACCGAGATGAACCACTTAAAAGTTTCAGGACTGCGTGTCTCTAGTGACACAAAGTGGGCACAGCATCAGGGCTGTTTTAACACATTGGTGGGCCCCCGCATCACCACCACTTAGAAATACTTCACCTGCACAAATTATAATGCCCCCACATTATAACTTTGCCTCCAGTTCTGCTCACAGCATAATGTCCCCCTCCAAGTTCACCCACTGTATAATGTCTCCCGTTGGCTGCCCTGAAAGTTTAATGTCCTCCTCAAGCTGCCCCCCACAATATAATGTCCCCCTCAAGCTGCCCCCATAGTTTAATGTCACCTTCCAGCTGCCCCAATAGTTTAATGTCCCTCTCCAGCTATCCTCAGAGTTTAAAGTCCCCTGCATCTGCCCCCACAGTTTAATGTCCCTGTACATCTGCCCCCCAGATTAATGTCCCCCTCCAGTTGCCCCCAGTTTATTGTTCATCTCCAGCTGCCCGAACAGTTTAATTGTTCAGGCAGCTGGAGATAACTTGTTTAATGAACTGCGGGCTGCTTATTCTCCTTTAACTTCTGGTGGAAATGAAAATTTTGGGGATAAAGTGACATTTTAGTAATTTTTTATTCACATCTCCCAATGCTAACAAAAACTGTGAAACAACTGTGGGGTCATAATGATCACTATACCCCTTGTTAAATTCCTTGAGGGGTATAGTTTCTAAAATGGGGTCACTTTTGGAGGGTTTCCATTTTACTTTGGGGGCTCTGCAAGTGAGACATGGCACCTGAAAACTATTCCAAAAATCTGCTTTTCAAATACCAGTGAGGCTCCTTCCCTTTCGCACACTCCCCTGTGCCCAAACAGAAGTTTATATCCACATATGGGGGGGATTTCCGTGCTCCGAAATTGCATAATCAACTATAAGATACATTTTCTCCTTTAACCCCTTGTGGTATGTGTAAATTTTAGGACTAAATGAACATATTATTGAAAAAAATGAAGTGTCTACATTTCACTTCCATATTGTTTTAATTCCTATGAAATGCTAAAAGGGTTAAGACAAAAAAACAAAACAAAAACTTCCCAAATTCTGTTTTGAATTATTTGAGGGGTGCAGTTTTGAAAATGACATAGCATTAGCTTATTCCCTTTTCCCAATTAAGAACACATGCACTCTTACCTAAGCTGAGCATATGTATGCATGGAGGCTCAATAAGCTTTTGCCTGAAATCTGTATTGGGTAAATGCCCACTTTTAGGGTAAAGGTGGCTGACAGTTTCAGTATATAGAGACTTAGTCTGTTTATGCTGTATAGCAGGGGTGTAACTAGTAAAGACTGGGCCCCATAGCAAACTTTTGACTTGCCCCCTCCACCCCCATATGGCATAGCACCCCCTTTTCCTGGCCCCCACACAGGATAATGCCCCATTTACACACTATAATGTCCCAAAGAGGCCTCCGGACAGTATACTATCTCATAGCGGCCCCTCCACAAAGTATAATGTCCCATAGCAGCCCCTCCACACAGAATGTCCCATAGCGGCCCCTCCACATAGTATAAAGTTCCATAGCGGCCCCTCAACACAGTATAATGTCCCATAGTAGCCCCTGTACATAGTATAGTGTCCCATAGAAGCCCCTGCACACAGTATTATGTTCCATAGCGGCCCTTGCACACACTATAATGTCCTATAGCGGCCCCTGCATACAGTATAATGTCACATAGCGGCCCCTCCACACAATATAAAGTCCCATAGTGGCCCCCATATAGTATAATATCCCATAGTGGCCCCTCCAGACAGTGTAATGTCACATAGCAGCCCTTCCACAAACTATAAAGTCACATAGTGGCCCCTCCATACAGTATAATGTCCCATAGTGGCCCCTTCATACAGTATAATGTCCCATAGTGGCCTCCACACAGTATAATGTCATATAGTGGTCCCTGCGTACAGTACAATGTTCCATAGCAGCCAATCCACACAGTATAATGTTCAATAGTGGCCTATGTAAAGTGTAATGTCCCACAGTGGCCCTTTCACACAGAATAATGTTCCATAGTGGCCCCTTCACACAGTATAATGTCCCATAGTGGCCTCCACACAGTATAATGTCTCATAGCAGCCCCTCCACAAACTATAAAGTCCCATAGTGGCCCCTCCATACAGTATAATGTCCAACAGTGGCCCCTCCATACAGTATAATGACCCATAGCGGGCTCCACACAGTATAATGTCATATAGTGGCCACTGCCTACAGTACAATGTTACATAGCAGCCAATCCACACAGTATAATGTTCTATAGTGGCCTACGTACAGTAAAATGTTCCATAGTGGCCCCTTCACACAGTATTATGTCCCATAGTGGCCCCTACAGTGTTTGTTGCAAATGTTGCAAACATTTTTGAGGTTTTCCACCCACAAACTATTATAGAGTATAATGATCAGAGGCCCAGGGGAGGTGAAAAACATAAAAACCAATATTTCTGACCTCTCCTGGGCTCTATTGCGGCTTGTTTTGGGCCTCTTCAATGACATCACAGACGTGGGTTACTACTGCGTCATTATGCGTTGTGATGCCAGCCTGACTCATGTGACTTCTGTGACATCACTTAAAGCAGCCTGAAGATGCCAGAGAGTCACACCGGAGCCCACGAGAGGTTTGTCACCTCCTCTGGGTTTCGGATCATTAAACTGTGAGTTCTGAAGAGACCCCAGAGTATAATAGCAGTTTCAGTTCAGATGTATTCGGTCTTAACGAAACCGCCAACAAATACTCTTACCACGGCCTTACTTACCGATCCCCGCTCCTGCTCACGGCCTCCTCTGCTTCCCCTTCTGCCCTCCAGGGGACCCCGTGCATCCCACATCATGTTGCTATGGGATGCACGGGGTCCAATGGAGGGCAGAAGGGGAAGTGGAGGCATCCATGAGCAGGAATGGGGATCGGTAAGTAAATAGGGCCTGTTACCTGCTGGGGTTACTCTTGCAGGTAACGGCCTATTATGAAAAAAAGCAGCAGGGGCCATGGGGCCCCCTAAGGTCATGGGACCCATAGCAGCTGCTATTATGGTAGTTATGCCACTGCTGTATAGTAAATACTGAGCGTGGCCCTGCTTACAAGGCGTTAAAGGAAGTCTGTCATCAGAGTGAAGTGTATTAAACCGGCAACACAGATAGGTTGGGCTCACCTGAATGTAACACCTTTTTCTCCATGAAAATTCTTGCCTCTGTTGCTTTAGCAATATGTAAATGAGCAGTCTGGAGCACCATGGGTGGCTCCATTGTTCCAGACAGCTACATCACGTTAATGATGTTGGACTGCTATTTTTTTTAACACTACTTTATGTAAGACTTTTTGATAAGGAAGCAAGGTGGCTAAAAAAAACATAATTTTTCTTTTAAGGCATTTACCTTATGGCATAAATAACATTATATTTTAATGATTTGGACTTTAATGCATGCAGAAATACCTAACATGTTTGCTTGATTGCAATAATGCAGTGTATTGTTCATTACTGTAGACAGTGACATAATAAGCCCTCACTTAGCTATATCGACAGAAAAAAAAGTTATGAATTTTGGAAGGTGGGGAAGGAAAATATGAAAAAAGTCGGAAAGCATTAACATACAAACTACCCTGCATCCTAAAAGAGTTAATAAAAAAAATCATTTTAAATGAAAAGAAAACATGAATATCCAAGCTGGATGAAAGTAATTCAATTGTAAACCAAAACAAAATCAATTTTATGATATGTCATAGAGATGAGTGAATAACAGAGCTGCAGTCTTCCGGGTTACCCTCCAACCCATTCAGCAGCACTAAGAGATTTTAGTTACTGGAAATTTCTGGCGCAACATTCTAAAGGCCAATTCAATTGGATATAATGCATTCATGTCATTTGGACCGTATTACAGCCATATATCCCGAATTGACCTGAGTCTAATGCCCTGAACCAGCTGTGTCATAGATACTTTTTTGACATATATTTGGCTAATGCTAGTCTATGGGTAAATTAGACAAACACGTTTTAAGAATTTGCTGGTGTGTATGCTGAAGTAGCTTATCAATACAGTCAGTAGCTATCTGTTTTATCTGTCTTCTTGTGCATCTTTGTGTCAACTATAAATCTAAATACATATAGTTTTAATAGACTAGATTTATAGTTCACCCATTAAGTACCGTAGCTTCTCATTGCTCAAGTGTTATGTTTAACAGCTTGAGAATAGATGGGGATAAAGACTAGTAAATCTGTGGGGGTAGAAGACTTAGAAGCACATTTGTTTAACCACTGAATGAATGTTTATTAGCTGTTTGCAAATGTAAAATAAAAGTGTTGTGTGCATGGCAACAGAGGTCATGTTCGCCCAGGTGTGTTGCCCAATGAGCTGGGGCCGGGTGTGTGAATTGGCTTTTTCAGAGTGACAAGAAACATAGATTGCTATGCTGTCTCCTCGTTAATCATTTCACACTGAACTAATTGTATGCAATTATGATGACTGTCCTAATTAATAGGAGAGAGGAGATTCTCAAAGCGATCAATATTTTAGGAAAGAG
Organism: Leptodactylus fallax; assembly: GCA_947044405.1. Lineage (NCBI taxonomy): Eukaryota > Metazoa > Chordata > Amphibia > Anura > Leptodactylidae > Leptodactylus > Leptodactylus fallax. Next base: position 3,564,121 of record CAMRHE010000022.1, on the reverse strand, counting down.
CTATGCTGAGACCTTTTGTACTACTACTAAATGATTTTAACTAAGGAGTTTTAGTTGCAGTCAAAAGGATTATGGCTATCATTCAGAAAATCTACAAAAAGTCTTAGTGTAGCAATAGGTTAAGGCCTTAGTCACACAATTATTTTTTATTTCTCTTACTTGTATAGCGCCAACATATTCCACAGACGTTGTCAATCACAGGACTCACAATCTAAATTCCCTATCAGTATGTCTTTCGAGTGTGGGAGAAAAAAGGAGCACCCAGAGGAAACCCATGCAAACACAGGGAGAACATATAAACTCCTTACAGATGTTGTTGTTGTTGTTGTTGTTGTTTCTTGGATTTGAACCTAGGACTCCAGCACTATAAGGCAATGGTGCTAACCACACAGCCACCATACTGCCCAGTGAAAGCAAAAAACAAAAAACAAAAAAAAAAACAGCCATGTGATGGTAGTTTTTGGAATGGCTGTCACACTGCCATTTTAAACATCATAAATGTCTGTGGATTTATTTATATGTCTGTTTTTTTATGGACATACAGTACAGACCAAAAGTTTGGACACACCTTCTCATTCCAAGAGTTTTCTGTATTTTCATGACTATAAAAATTGTAGATTCACACTGAAGGCATCAAAACTATGAATTAACACATGTGGAATTATATACTTAACAAAAAAGTGTGAAACAACAGAAAATATATCTTATATTCTAGGTTCTTCAAAGTAGCCACCTTTTGCTTTGATTACTGCTTGGCACACTCTTGGCATTCTCTTGATGAGCTTTAAGAGGTAGTCACCTGAAATGGTTTTCACTTCACAGGTGTGCCCTGTCAGGTTTAATAAGTGGGATTTCTTGCCTTATAAATGGGGTTGGGGCCATCAGTTGTGTTGTTCAGAAGTCAGGTGGATACACAGCTGATAGTCCTACTGAATGGAGTGTTAAAATTTGTATTATGGCAAGAAAAAAAGCAGCTAAGTAAAGAAAAACGAGTGGCCATCATTACTTTAAGAAATGAAGGTCAGTCAGTCCAAAAAATTGGGAAAACTTTGAAAGTGTCCCCAAGTGCAGTGGCCAAAACCATCAAGCGCTACAAAGAAACTGGCTCACATGAGGACCGCCCCAGGAAAGGAAGACCAAGAGCCATCTCTGCTGCGGAGGATAAGTTCATCCGAGTCACCAGCCTCAGAAATCGCAGGTTAACAGCAGCTCAGATTAGAGACCAGGTCAATGCCACACAGAGTTCCAGCAGCAGACACATCTCTACAACAACTGTTAAGAGGAGACTGTGTGCGGCAGGCCTTCATGGTAAAATAGCTGCTAGGAAACCACTGCTAAGGACAGGCAACAAGAAGAAGAGACTTGTTTGGGCTAAAGAACACAAGGAATGGACATTAGACCTGTGGAAATCTGTGCTTTGGTCTGATGAGTCCAAATTTGAGATCCTTGGTTCCAACCACTGTGTCTTTGTGCGATGCAGAAAAGGTGAACGAATGGACTCTACATGCCTGGTTCCCACCGTAAAGCATGGAGGAGGAGGAGTGATGGTGTGGGGGTGCTTTGCTGGTGACACTGTTGGGGATTTATTCAAAATTGAAGGAATACTAAACCAGCATGGTTACCACAGCATCTTGCAGCGGCATGCTATTCCACCCGGTTTGCGTTTAGTTGGACCATCATTTATTTTTCAACAGGACAATGACCCCAAACACACCTCCAGACTGTGTAAGGGCTATTTGACCAAGAAGGAGAGTGATGGGGTGCTACGTCAGATGACCTGGCCTCCACAGTCACCAGACCTGAACCCAATCGAGATGGTTTGGGGTGAGCTGGACAGTAGAGTGAAGGCAAAAGGGCCAACAAGTGCTAAGCATCTCTGGGAACTCCTTCAAGACTGTTGGAAGACCATTTCAGGTGACTACCTCTTGAAGCTCATCAAGAGAATGCCAAGAGTGTGCAAAGCAGTAATCAAAGCAAAAGGTGGCTACTTTGAAGAACCTAGAATATAAGACATATTTTCAGTTGTTTCACACTTTTTTGTTAAGTATATAATTCCACATGTGTTAATTCATAGTTTTGATGCCTTCAGTGTGAATCTACAATTTTTATAGTCATGAAAATACAGAAAACTCTTGGAATGAGAAGGTGTGTCCAAACTTTTGGTCTGTACTGTAGATATAGCCATGTGAATAGACCCATAGACATTCATGGGTTGTAAAATAGCTGAGTGGCAACAGTTCAAAAATGTCCATCACAAGGTTATTCCCTGTCATGTGAACAGGCCTCTTCAATGGAGTGACACAGCTGTTTTTGGCGGAGATATCATGTGATCAACTGCATGGAAGTAAATTTATCTATGAGAACAATGAACAGTGGCACTGGTGTGGTGGTGTATAAAATGCATGAGTATTGTTTGTTCTTTTTTTAATATTAAGGATTTTATTAAAATTTATTAAATTTTTTTTGAAAGGCTCCACAATGTGGATTTTGATCCTGCCTCTCTAATTATTTAATAAAATCAGATATCTTAAGGCTAAAGCCCCATACAGCGAATCGCTGCAAAAAACGTTGCGGAAAAGGCTGTGGTGGAAACATTGCATTTTTTTTTCCACAGCATTTTTCTGCCCCTGTTATACTAATATGGAAAACGCCAGCATTTCCATAGGTACAATTGACATGCGGCGATTTTCAAAAACGCGACCTTTCCCGTTCACTTTGCAGGTAATGTAAAACGCAGTGTGTTCGCAATGTGGGGCCCCCGCCTAAAGGGGTTCTCTGGCTCCAAAAGGATTTTTCACAATGATGACTTATCCAATTTAGTAGATCAGTATACGATCTGGGGGTCTAACACCCAGACTTCACACATCTGCTGTTCCAGCAGCCTCCAGGCGTTGAAAATACAGCAGTGTATAGAGATCACAGCATACACCTTTGGTATTTTCAGCAAGCAGTGAAGTGCTTTTCATTTTTCCAAGCTATAAATAGTGTTCAAGAAATTTCTTTTTTACATCACAATACCATGTTATCTGGTGAAGAATAGTATAGTTTTAGAGATGCAGATCAATACGCGTGCAACGTTTTGGTCAGGTCTTGACCTTTGTCTGGCTTGATCCATGGTAGTATAATGGGAGTGCTGGAGGCATGAGCACTTCCCGGGAACCACTGCTATGCAGTGGATGGAGCTGCAGCGACACTCCTACTACTTGAATAGGAAAGCCTGCAAGTGCTCCTAGTCCACTGCTAAAACTTCCAGCACCTGCACAGACTCCTTTCTTCACATTAAAACGGGCCTCAGCGGTCACATGGGGCTAGCTGGCGTAATGACGTTGGCTCATAGCGTCATAATGTCAGCGAGCCTCACATGATTACTGAGGCCTGTGATTGGGGTATGACCCAGAGGTGCGTGGAGGAAGAGCCTTGAAGACGACACCAGGGAACCGCCAGACACCTGGGAGAGGTGAGGTAAGGTGAGTACAACTCTTTGGCTGAGGCTCCACGTTGTTGAAATGCAGCAGATTTTGCTGTGTTTTTTAAGCCAAAGTCAGGAGTGGTTTGAAAAGGAATGGTAAATATAAAGGAAGTACTTAGATGTTTCCCTTCTGTTAAATTCATTCCTAACTTTTGCAAAAAAAAAAAACCACAGCAAAATCTGCCCAAAAAACGCCGCGCAACAATTTATAGAACAAAATGCCACCTATTCATATGCCAGGCCCCAGAGGTGGAACCCAGTTAATGTCTTTTTCTGCATATGGGCACAGTAAAAAAAAAAAAAAAAAATTAGACAGTATTGGAGTACATCTATACAATGGCCAATCTATACACGCTTTGAAGCGATCCTCAAATTTCTGCATTATGACGATAATAAACAGTGCCCAGTCCAAGATGACCCAACTTTGACCGCCTATTAAAAATCAGGCCACTCATTGACCACTTTAGCGCAAAATTTGCAGCATCATACATTCCTGATCAGAACACTCCTATAGATGAGTCTCTGATCAGTTTCAAAGGAAGGCTGAAATTCTGCCAATACTTGCCCAGTAAGAGGAAGCACGGTACGGTATTAAGATGTATAAACTGTGCAAGAGCAGCTAAGGGTACATCCACAAATTCAGGGTTTATGAAGGAAGGGACACAAGTATTGAGCCCACAGAATGCCCCCCAATCCTAGGAATTAGTGGGAAAATTGTGTGGGATTTGCTGCACCCAATGCTGAACTAGGGTTATCACCTATATGGGGATGTCCTTGTACTGACCACAATTCATGGTAACAGCAGCACCCCTGTCCCTCTACATGGTACCAGTACCACTGCCCCCAAGACCGACTGCATCCTGGTATATAATAGGTACATGGGAGGGTTGATCGATCTGATCAAGTCCTAAAGCCACATAATGACATGAGAATAACAAAAGTGTGGTACAAAAAGCTGGCCATGCACATCGTACAGATACCGTGTTTCCCCGAAAATAAGACACCCCCCGAAAGTAAGACATAGGAGAGGTTTTGTAGAATTGCCCAATATAAGGCATCCCCCGAAAGTAAGACGTACCGTAGGAGACGTTTCGTTTCGCAGCATTCCCGAACAGAACATACCGGTACGGTATATGGTATACTGTAACACTGCTGTCGTCCCCTACCTTCACCATTCAGTATCCTGAGCCTGTTGCTTTCCTTGTTGTCCCCCTTTGTCCCGCTGCCGTTATCCTGTACAGTACGATGTCCCTGCTGCGTTGTACCGCATGAGTGTGCAGTGGTGAGCGTTCTCCTGGTGTCGGGAAGCGGAGCCTGTCCTTGCTGCGCGATTCTGCTGTAACGATTCTGCTGGGGACGTCACTTTGCGTCGCGACGCCGGCCCACATCACGTGACGCCGGCCTGGTCCAGCATTGAAGAAGGCCGAAGCAGCAGAGAGTGGACCGGATCGAGGAACAGGTAAGCAACGTTGTTTTTTTATGTTTCTATCCTCCCCTGGGTCTCCGATCATTATACTCTGGGGTCTGAAAAGACCCCAGAGTATAATAATTGTGCATGGGTGGTCCACAATGGGACATACCGGTATAATACTGTGTGCAGGGGCCACTATGGGAGATGATACTGTGTGCAGGGGCCACTATGGGAGATGATACTGTGTGCAGGGGCCACTATGGGAGATGATACTGTGTGCAGGGGCCGCTATGGGAGATGATACTGTGTGCAGGGGCCGCTATGGGAGATGATACTGTGTGCAGGGGCCGCTATGGGAGATGATACTGTGTGCAGGGGCCGCTATGGGAGATGATACTGTGTGCAGGGGCCGCTATGGGAGATGATACTGTGTGCAGGGGCCACTATGGGAGATGATACTGTGTGCAGGGAAATTAATGGTTTGGATTGTTATGATGATGTCCTAGAAGATGATGACATAACTGTCATTGAATAAATTTTACTTTCTATGCATACTGTAAATATTGGTAAATGTACCATACTGTTAATTGTTGTTCATGGAAATATTGGTATGGTTGTAAGAAATTCTCGATAGGATTCACAGTTTGTCTGGTTATGCTGGTTTGTGATGACAACTACTGTACAGTACCGTATATAATAAATGTTCATTTTTTGTTCAGCAATAAATGTGAATTCTTCTTCATTGAAAAAAAATAAGACATCCCCTGAAAATAAGACACAGCACATCTTTCGGAGCAAAAATTAATATAAGACGCTGTCTTATTTTCGGGGGAAACAGGGTAGCAGTGTATAACACTTTTGTGATATCACGATCTGCACGCAGGGCAGGAACATTCCTTTAGTTTTAGGAGGAAGTTATCAATGCTCTGATATTTGGGGACCAGGAAGGGCTCCAGTGCTTCTGAAACTGAAGGTGCCTGTATTCTACCAGGGCAACATTTTCCCAGTGAAGTCCCACAAACTGCAAATAAAGGGTCCAAAAAGGTGCAGAGTGTGTTCCACAAGGGGAATAAAGAGAAACACCATTTATAACTGTGTGACACCAGGCCTGTGCATGAAGGAGACTGTACCACACATCCACAGATTATTAATTTTTTTATTTTCCATGGTATATCACCTCCTTATACCGTCATGTACTCTGCCCAGATTTCAACTTCTGTTATCCATCAATTTCTGGAAAATAAATTAACCTGTGTGGTCCAAATGCTCACTATACTCTTTGATAAATTTCTTAAGGGGTCGAGTTTTCAAACTGAGATCATTATTTGGGGGTTTTCACTGTTCTGGTTGTTCAGGGGCCCTGCAAATAGGACATGGTGCCTGAAAACTATTTATGGGAATTCTGCCCTACAAATACCATTCTATGCCTTCTAAGTCCCGCTGCGTGCCCATACAGCAGTTTACATTCAAACGATGGACATTTTTTGTAGTTGGGAGAAATTACTAAGCAAATTGGGAGTGCATTTTCTACTTTAACCTCTTGTGGAAATGAAAAAAATAGGGTTAAAGCAACATTTTATTGGAAAACATGTCATGTTCTAAATTTACTGCTCAATTCTGTGAATCACCTATGGAGTCCAAATGCACACTATACCCCTAGAAAATTTTCTAGAGGGGTCTAGTTTACAAAATGGGTCATATGTTGGAAGGTTTTATTGTTCTGACACCTTGGGGGCTCTGCAAATGAGACATGGTGCCTGAAATCTCCAACAAATTCTGCCCTCCAAAAAATGTTCTGTCCCATTGTGTGCCCATACATCAGTTTACATCCACATGGGGGGTATTTCTGTAGTTGGGAGAAAATGCTTAACAAAGTTTGGGGTGCATTTTCTCGTTTAAAATGTCACTTTCCATTTTCCCGGCCCAATTCTGTGTAACACCTGTAGGGTCAAAGTACTCATGATACCACTTGCTTAATTCTTTGAGGGATCTAGTTTACAAAATGTGGTCACATTTTGGAGGTTTCCACTGTTTTGGCTCCTTGGGAGCTCTGCAAATGGCACATGGTTCCTGAATCAAATTCTAGCAAAATCTGCCCTCCAAAATCCCAATAGCGCACCCTGGGGGCTCTGCAAACGAGACATGGTCCCTGAAAACTACAACAAATTCTGCCCTCCAAAAACTTTTCTGTTCAACCATGTGCCCATACATCAGTTTACATCCACATGGGGGGTATTTATGTAGTTGGGAAAAAAATGCTTAACAAATTGCGGGGTGCATTTTCTCTTCTAACCCCTTGTGGAAATGCAAAAATCGGAGTTAAATCAACATGTTATAGAAAAAAATATCACACATGAAAGGTCAAAGTGCTCATATTTTGGGGGTTTCTACTGTTTTGGCACCTTGTGGGCTCTGCAAATGGGACATGGTGCCTGAAAAGTATTCCAGCAAAATCTGTCCTCCAAATGTTAATTATCGTTCTTTCCGTTCCGAGCACTGCCATGTGCCCATACATATGGGGTATTGTCGTGTTCAGGAGAAATTGTGTAACAAAATGTGGGGTGCAATTTCTCCCATAACCGCTTGTGAAGATGAAACATTTGGGACTAAAATGACATTATATTGTAAAAAAAAAAAAAAAAAAAGTATTTTTTTTCATTTTAACTTCTCAATGGTAAAAAAAAAATCTGTGAAACACCTGTAGGGACAAAGTGTTCACTATACCCCTTGATAAATTCCTTGAGAGGTCTAATTTCCAAGATGGGCTCATTTGGGGGGATTTCAACTGTTCTGGCACTTCAGGGGCTTTCCAAATGCAACATTTCAGCAAAATCTGCTCTCCAAAATCCCAATAGCGCTCCTTCCATTCTTTACCCTACTGTGTGTCCATACGTTAGTTTACATCCTCATGTGGGATAATTTCATGCTTTAGAGAAATTGCATAACAGATTGTGAAATGCATTTTCTCCTTTAACCCCTTGTGAATCTGTAAGTTCTAGGGCGGTTAAATGAATATATTAGTAACAGAAATTGAAAAGTGTAAATTTGACCTCGATTTTGATTTAATTGATGTAAAATGCTGAAAGGGTTAAGAAATCTTCCTAAATGCTGTTTTGAATTCTTTCAGGAGTGCAGTTTTGAGAATGGGTTGATTTATGGGGGTTACTATTAGAGAGAACTTTCAAGACCCCTTCAGAACTTAACTGGTCCCTTGAAAAATGTGTTTTGGAAATATTCTTGAAAATTTGGAAAATTATTGCTTGACTTGTAAGCCTTATAATATCTGAAAAACATGAAAGGGGGATTAAAGTTTGATTGCAACATAAAGCAGAGATATGGTAAATGATATTTGTGCAGTATGACTTTCTATATGAAAGGCATGTAATTTCAAAGTTTGAAAACTTTGCATTTTTTTTCCAATTTTCTCCAAATGTTCTATTTTTTCATAATCAAAGACAACACATATCAACCAAAATTTATCACTGACACGAAGTACAATGTGTCACAAAAAACAATCTCAGAATCACTTTGATAACTTAAAAGGTCTCAAAGTTATTACCACATAAAGTGACACATGTCAGATTTGAAAAATGAGGCCTGGTCCTTAAGGTACTTTTGGGCTGTGTCCCTAAGGGCTTAATCAAGTTATATATTAAATATATTTTTAATAATTTTTGTGCTTTTTTAAAAATGTTTCCATTATTTATATTTAAAAAATTCTACGGTTCTGACTTTGATCACCTGGCCAGATAATATGCTGAGTCTTTCCGTTTTCTCTAGGAGATTTCTACGCAGTAGCCACCTCAGTTATCAGCACACTGATGAAGACAACTATCAAGTATATGTAGATAAGACATAGATTCCACCAATCACAATAGGTGATTTCACAGCTTTCTCCTCTCTGTGCAATGACCTCTGCAGCGGTCACAGATCATGCCCAGAAAAAAAAACCCAGAAAAAAATAAGAAGTCAATAGGGTTTGTTACAGACCATTGTGTCTATAGCCCATGGTCTGTATTCAGGAGACAGGAATGAACTGAATTACAATATTTTTAGGATTTTAGGATATTCATAACTTTTTTATTTTTCTGTCTACATCAGTTATGTGAGGGCTTATTCTTTGCATGACAAGTTGTACTTTCATTTGCCACCATTTTTGGGGTACATATAATGTTTTCATAAGCTTTTATTTATGGTTTTTGGGGGTCCATGTGAAATAAAACACAATTCTATCATCTTTTTTGCATTTTGTTGTTATGGTGTTCACTCTGCATTAAAAATGACATGGCAGTTTTCTCTGGCTGGTCATTACAATTACGGCGATACTATATTTATATTAGTTTTTTTTTTACGTTTTACCACTTTTACAAATAAAACCTCATTTTTTGAAAATGAATGATTTTCCTTGGGGAAAATACCCTTGGAACCCACAATCTTATTGTGGGGGGGCCTGAATGTGGGGGATCTTGCCCCCGGATCTCTTGGATGCCGTGATCGCTATTGATCACAGCAGCCAGGGGGTTAATCCTGGCCCTTGGCTGTGTAACACAGCCGAGAGCAGCATTACAGCGCCGTACTATTACTGAGCTGAGCGTTAACTATATGCTCAGCTTAACATAATAGTATGACGCAGAGCGGGAAACAGTTAAAAGGAGTCTGTCAGTGTCAAAGTCAGTATCAAACTAATGACAGTACCTTGTAGGGCGGCTACTACAAAGACTTTCCAAAGACGCCTTTCTTGTTCTGCATTGCAGTTAAGTTTTCTTTAAATTCGGTGCTTTATTCTTATGCAGATTATCTGAAAAGGCATTTTGGGGAATCTCTTCTCTGTAGACAAAGTGTGACAAAGTGGGAGATGTCACTCAAGCAATGTCAGGAGGAGCTAGGTGGCAGTTAGAGGCGGTTAACTAGAGCAGTAGAAGAAACGCCCCTGAGGCCCTTTTCAGGTAATTTGCATAAGAATAAAATACTGATTTTCATGAAAACGGAGCTGCAATGCACAATACGAAAGACATCTTTGGAAAGTGTAGAAGCCGCCCTAGAAGGTACTTTCATTAGTTTGGACCCGATTATCCTGCTGACAGCCTCCCTTTAATACATTTTAAAAATAGCAACACATTTCCTTTAAGAGATTGTCATTTCAAGTATTATCTTTATTTTAAATAGCAAATGTAATATCTCCTTGACAACTAGTCTATTGTAGGCGTGGACAAATAATTTAGTATAGGATCTACATTTTGTGGAACTTTAGAATCATAGTTAGATAACCTACTAAGGCTACTGTTGGCAATTTTTACATGGCTCTTTTCACATGTCCCTCTGCCCTGATAAGTTAGTAATGTGCTAAGCGCCAGCATTTAACTCCAAGAATCAGCTACAAAATCTAATAAGAAGCAGAGATACATAATAGGAATGATAAAAACCTAATAATTAAAATACAGTATTTCCCTCTATGAATCACTTGTAGCAGTTCATTTAAAATATGGCATGCAGTTTGTACTTCACATTGTAAAAAGGATGTACGATTGCTGGAGAGGGTTAAAAAGTGGCCAACAAGATTTTATAAATGACCTAAAGGTGTTTGAGAAAAACTAGAAAAATTGGGCTTGTTTAGATACCATAGAAGTGCTCTTATTAATATGTATAAATACAGTACTGTATGTACAAAGCTGGTGAAAAAATTAGTGGCATTAACATTTTTTAAGAGCTGTGAAACTGGCTAGGGTGCATCATTGCTGTGTGCAGGACATGTCCATTATTGGTATAAGAAAGGCTTTTTACAGTAGTCACACTTTGAAATGGCAAAAAGTTGACAGAATGTAATTGTGAGACTATTCAGTGCTGTATTTACAGATCTGTCACTGCTATATTGAGACTAGTCTTAGATAAGTGAGAAAGGAAGGTTGTCTAAGATACAGGTGTTATCCTAATCTAGGGTTGCATCCCAGTATTGCTCAATATGAATGGGAGGAGCATTTACAAAGTCAGTGGGTGATTTATGGAGACCGGCATATTGAATGTCAGTCTTCAAATCTGTGGTTGCGGGGAAGAATGTGCCTCATTTACAAAGGGAGGCATGGCTGTGCCTGGACTGAAGTGAGTTGGTGGTCTACTTTTGAGGCATTATTCACACCCCAACCATCATTATGCCCCCTTTAAGAAAGAAGTGATGGTGGTGAAAAAAGAAAAGGTCACATTTTTTTGCGCAAAAAGCATAAGCATTTTTTGAATACAAAGCATAATACATCTGACCTATTGTTTTTACCTGCCTGTCCTGGTTTCAGAAATGAGAATAGTGGAGAGGATTGGTTAGTGGGCTCACTTATAGGGTATAGGGTACATTTGTCAATGCCCAGCAGTATTTGTTAAAAACCAGTTCATTTAATCAGATCTTTAGATTCCAATTTTTTCCTATTTATAATTTCAGGGCGTTTTCAGTACAAATATGATCTTTGGCTTCTAAAATTGAAGAACATGGATCATTCCAGAAAATCCTCTTGTTGCTGTCTATATTTCTATATATGTTTTCTTTTAGTGAATACTGACAGACTAAATTGTCTTGTTGAATAGAGTCATTTTACAGTTCCCCTATTCATTTGTTTTCCATTACATTACCTCAGGTTTGGGTGTGTTTAGTTTAATTTATAATACTATGGGGATCTTTACTTTTTTTAATCTACTAAAAAGCAGAGATGCTTGTTCCTCAAATTTATGGTCATCTGAAACATTTCTGTGAATTTTAACAAATTGGTCATAAGGGAGACCAGCAGAGATTTGCTGGATAGAGAAAACCGTCACAGAATTATATATTATTGGTAGCTACTGGTTTGTGTTAGGTCTGGGTACACATTTTTCTCCCTTTGTATTTCAACTAGATTTTTTATTTCCAGAGGCTTGAAATAAAGAATATGCATACTCATCTCCATGGCGGCTCTATACAAAGTGTGGCCCTTAAGGGTATGTCGACATGGCGTAAAAATAATGCTGTAAGACCTTTACATAACTTGGAGTATAGGCTGAAAAAAATCAGATGCGTATTCCACTGCAAAAATCTAGGGTGACCATTGAATTTCTTCTGTGGTTTTGCAGTTTATACTGTCATGAATCTTCATGTTGGACTGGTTAACCCTTTACAAAAGGGCTATAAAACTTGTGGCTGCTGGTCACATGTCAATTATTTTTATTCTGTGATGCTAATTTTAAATCAGTGCATGGAAATTCTGTGCCATATGAAGTATGGCATGGATATCCACTGATAATAAAGGGATACAGTATACCTGCGTTTTTAATATGGATTTCGGCATGGAATATGCATTGAAATCCATGGGGAAAAGGCTCTAGTATGATAGCCAGGGGCGTAATGGTGGCTCAGTGGTTAGCACTATAACCTTGCAGCACTGAGGTCCTGATTTGAATTCAACCAAGGACAACAACTATATGTTCTCTATGTGCTTGCATGGTTTTCCTCCCACATGCCAAAAAATGCCTGTAAAACGACTGACCCTTGTGGGTATTGGGGATGAGCACATGTATGGCAGCCACTAACTCTACAACTCTCCCTGCAATTTAAGACTCATGATGAGTAAAACATATAACAAATATTTGTCATTAAAAGGGGTTGTCCATGACTTTCCTGCTTATGGCCTATTCTTATCCATAAATATATATCTATAGGCAAAAATATATATAGGCTGTAAATATCTGATTAGTGGGAGACTCTGTGGGCCCTGATCAGATCAGCTGTTCAGAGATCCATCTGGTTTGTGGAAGCAGGGAGTTACAATCTGTGCCTGCCATATCAATAGCAGAAGTCTAGAAGTGGTTGACAGTCAGGCTCTGGCTGTAGCAGCTGGCATAAGGGAAACTTCTGATGCTGGGTGTTTAATCCCTTTGATCGCCATTTCAGGTCTCTTAAAGAAACTTTAAAAAAAAACAAAGTTTAACAAATCCTAGTTAACCCTTTAAGGATGCAGGGTAGTTTGGATGTTAACCCCTTTCAGCCGGAGGCAGTTTTTGATTTTTGTTTGTGACTCCCCGTCTTCCAAACCCCATAAATTTGTTATTTTCCTGTTCACAGAGCCATAGGAGGGCTTAATGATTGCGGGACAAATTGTACTTCATATTGGTAACATTTATTATTCTGTACAACGTACTGGGAAGCTGGAAAGAAATTCAGAATTGAGTGGAATTGGAGAAAAAGTACATTAGTGCAACTTTCTTATGGGCTTCGTTTTTACAGCATTCATTGAGCAGCCAAAATGACATGTTGCCTGTATTCTATGTTACGGTACGATTCTGGGGATACCAAATTGATATAGTTGTATCTACATTTTAACCCCTTAACAAAAATCCCAAACTTTGCAAAAAAGTCTTTTACAGAGTCAGGTGTATTTTTAAGTTATATCATTTTAGGGAATGTCTATTGCTTTGATCACTTTTTATTCAAGTTTTACTCAGAGGTGAAAAAAACGACCATTTGGCACTTTTGATATTTTTTCCCACTACGACGTTCATCATACAGATAAATATTACTATAAGTTTTTAGACCAGGTGTTTTCAGACATATGAATATCTAATGTGTATGTGATTGACAGTAATTTTTAACTTTTATATGTATTCTAGGGAAAGCGGAGTGATTTGAATTTTTAATACTTTTTAAGTTTTTTTAAAAAATTTATTAGACCCACCTAGGGTTCTTGAACCCCAGAGGATCTGATCACTTAAACAATGCATTACAATGCTAATGCATTGCAAAATACCGCAATTTGTATGACAGGCTGCATAAAGACTTAAATCACGTCATCAGTGCTGTATTATACAGTGGCCGCCATTTTTAAATACCCGACATCCGCCATACTATTATGGAGGATGTCGGGAAGGGTTTAAAGGGAGTCTACCAGCATGAAAATCTGTATAAGACTAATGACAGTACCTTGTAGGGCGGCTTCAACACTCTCCAAAGATGCCTTTCTTATTGTGTATTACAACTGTATTAGGGCGGTTCTTCTGCTGGGGCTACACTCTCTGCTCAAGATAATTGTACTCTAGGAAAAGACACACCCCTAAAGCTCTTTTCAGCTAATTTGTATAGGAATAAAATCCTGATTTTCATGAAAATGGAACTGCAATGCAGAATAAGAAAGGCATTGTAACGTCTCTGCCTGTTCGGGTCTCTGCGCCACCCTCCGCTCGCACGCTGTGGTGAAGGAGGCGTGTTCAGTTTGATTCCTTGCGTAGGTTTCTTGTTGCTCAGTCTGAACATGGTCCCAGTCAATGTAATGGATTTCCGGCCACACCCGTGTTCTGAGCATTTCTCTCTGGACTGCATAGACTTAATCTCTTCCTGGCCTGTGTGATTGACAGCCTGTGTACCTATCAGGTCTGGGGCTGGGCCCAGACTTTCTTTATACAGGATGTCACTTTCTCAGCAAGTTGCCGGTTATTGCACTGTCTTTGTCTGCTGTCTTTATTATATCCCTTGCTACTTTGTTACCTGTTTCTCTGACCGTTGGCTTGCCTTTTGACTATTCTCTTGGATTTTGATTTTGTACTGCATTGCTCGTTTGTTACCGACCCCTTGGCTTGCTCACTGTGTTGTTTTTGTCTTGTCCTGTTCTGTGTGTCACTTACTCAGTATAGGGCTTGTCTTCTGGTTGTCCTTTTACCGTTTAGGGTAACTGAGGCAATAGGAAGGGACAGTGGCTGGGGTGAGATTAGGGCTCACTTGTCTCTGTCCTTCCTCCCAGACCGCTGCAGTAGTGTCAGGGTATTGCTACGTGTGATGATTCTGCTTAAGTGTGGCTGTGGCTCAGGGATGTATTTTGGTCTCTGGGTAGCGTATTTCTCTCTAGTTCCATTTACTCATAAGGTGCGCAGCCATAATCCTAGGTGTATATTGGCAGTAGTGGCAACACTGGAACAATAGGGCTTTGTATCCATCACAGCAGGCCTCAATTGAATTCATATACAGCCTTGAGTGATCAAAGGAACATGCATTGTTCAAGCCTGAGCTGTTGATCAGATATGGCTGATAACATTGTATCAATTCACTTGGTCTCAGTTCTTTACAAAGGATCTGGACTTGATTGCATTAACTCATCAGACTTACTGTTGCCGGTGACCTCATTCTGGGGGGTGGCATAAAGGGTATAAAAGATGAGGTAAGAGGTCTGTGGGAGGAGATGATGCTATGGGGATTATGCTATGGAGTTGAGACAGACCATCACAGACTACAAGAGATTGGTGTTGGGATTACAAGCGAACACCATGAGGAGATTTTTGTGATGAGACTATTGAACTAATGCTGAGAGACTGTGATGCCACATGCTAGGAGTTAATGCCACATGCCAAGAAGCCTCCACTGGTTATTCACACATGACAGAGCATGTGTGAGTGTTGGACTACAGAACCACATCAAGGAGATGTGTGGTAAAGTAACTATTTCACCTTTATCCCTTTTATTTTATTTGTACTGTATCTTGTAACTAGTAACTGTTAATGCTTGTATATATCTGCATATCTGTTCTGAACTGCATGTGTTAGATGTTAATACCGACCCATTTAGGGGTTAATAAATATATAAAATTTAGAAGGCTTGTCTTGTATTTATCTGGTGAACCCGACACTCACTGGCGGTGAGTGTGGTTTTCATACGAAAGAAGACTCAGGTGTGGCCACAGCGGTGTTGGCGCACTGAGGATCTTTCACATTGGTGGCAGCGTAGTGGGATCTTAGGATAAACGGCGTGTGTTGGTGACCTTTATCACTCACATGCTGGGGATTGTAGTAATCCTATGAGACAAGCTCGGTATTAAAGCAAGCATTAAGATACAGTGAAAGTTTGATACAGTGCTGTTCCCCTCCCTTACTCTTTGTATTCTATCCTATCTTTTATTTGGCAAATACCAGTGGATGGCTAGTGGGCTCAGAAGCAGAGCTCAAGAATTGTTGAACCAGGCTTTTGGAGATCCTGAGCGTAGGGCTGAAATGGAGGCAGCCACAGCTATGCAGAGTCCTGATTTTGGGGCTAGGCCAGGAAGTGCAGCAAGCAGCCCGGTCCCAAGGATTACTTCACCAGGAGACACCATTAACCCCAGCCTTGTGGGGGGAACGCTTTCATACTGGCAAATGGCCCTACAGCAAGTAGGCACCAGTGACCCTAACACATACCTGCAGGTGTTGGGCCGTTTCCTGGAAGCTGTAGATCAAGAACAAGAACGGCAGGCTGCTGAGCGACAGGCAGAAAGAGAGAGGAAGTTTGCTGAGCGACAGGCAGAGAGAGAGGAAGGTTGCTGAGCGACAGGCAGAGAGAGAGAGGAAGGCAGCAGAACAAGAACGGGAGTTTCAGCTTGAGCTCAAAAGGATGCCGCTCTCCCAGCAAGCGCAAACTCCAACAACCCTGCACCGACCCTCAGGTTGGAAGGAGAGGCCAGGCCGGAGTTCACCACAGCCGTCTGTCAGGTCGGGTGAGACAAACTATGCCCTGGGTGGTCCCTCCCCTGTCCCAAGAACTCTGGGCACCCTAGTGACCTTCCCCAAACCCCAAGGGGAGGTGCGGCGGGGCCATGCCTGTAACCCAACAGGACATTTCAAGAAGGAGTGCCCCAACTACCCTGAGAACTTCCCTGCTTCTCAAGCCACAGCAGGTGGCCCATCTGTGTGTCTGGATGGGGGTGCAGGAAAAGGAATGCGGACTGTGGGACTATTGACTGATTTGCCTGCTAATGTACTGTTGGAAATTGATTTAGAACCTATGATGTCCCAATATGGGGTGGGGGAGCAACCCAATTTACTGTGATAAACTGTCTATGACTAATGTTGATAATGTGTCTGTCATATCTGCAGAGAGGGCCCGTAACCCCCCCTCTGAGATACTTCCCATGGCAGTAAGTGTACATGCTAATGAGTTGCCTTCAGCTGAGAGCAGGGAAGATGCCAATGAACTTCCTGCAACCCAGCTCAGCAAAAATGTTATTGATGCTTTGTTCACTCCCGTGCTAGGAGCCAATGAGACTAAGTCTGTAGACACACCTACATCTGCGGGGGCGTCTCCCTCCCAGCTTGTTAACATGTCTACTGTAGATCTCATTGAGGCCCGGTGTGAATTAACAATTGCTGATGAATGTACTGTCAATGTAATTGCCAATGCTTGTTGTGAAAGTGTACAGGGTAGCTCTTCTGAGTCACTGGAAGCGACTTCTACTATTTCGCCCAGTGCATCCGATGAGCACCCAACTGCTGACCATGTGCCAGGTGGTCAGGTAGGCTATGGGGATCTCATGGCCGATCCAGGTGAGGGACGGACTGCTGGTAGTGCGGTGCTAGCCCGCAGCCAGAGTGCTACAAGGGGGGAGGGCGTCCCGACCCTTGAATCGTTGCCTACACCACCTGGAGTCGGTGCTGAGACCGCCAAGACTAGCCTCACTCCCTTGAAGCCGGAGGAGTCTGGCCGGTATGAGACATACACGTCTCTTCTGTCCAGTTCTATTTCAGGAGCGCCCATGGCCCAAGTGCAGATGGCATGGGGTACTGGAGGTGTGATCCAAGAAGAGGGTATGTCCAATGTATTACCTGTCAATGTATTGTGTGGGGATGATTTGGGGAAGCATGATCTCAGTCATTTGCCCAAGGTATCACCATCACCCACCCAAGTACAGGATGTTGGTTTGGAAGCAAAGGGGAAGTGCAGAACCCCCTAGAACTCTCCCAACTAGCGGCTAGTGTGGGGAAGACCCTGAGAGAGCAGGCCAAGGGTAGCCAGGAGAGCAGAGATTGCCGGGATGGGATCTCTGGAATGGTATCCCAAGGGCCTGAGGTCATGAGTGTAAAGCTACGGGATGCCCGCACTCAGAAAGCGGACCCAGAACAGGCAGGAGGTAGCCAAGTGTACGTGGCTCAGAGCCTGGGCCTTAGAAGCGTCCCTAGTCAGACTAGAGAGCCAGAAGGGTCCGGCAGCTATGTAACATGCACCTCTCTTTTGTCTTACTCCAGCCAAGAGCTCAGAGATGCTATCCAAGCTGACTCTAGTCTGGACATATTGAAGGCGCGTGGCGCTCAACCACCCTTAGAGTCTGACAAGGCCCGAGTTTGCTGGGACCCTGGGGGTTGTGAAGCCTTGGGGCCAGAGCCTGAGAAGCTGGAGTCGGAGGTGCTCTCAGAAAAGGGGCGTAGGCCCCTACTTCCTACAAGCCCCATCTAAAGGGGGAGGTGTGATGATTCTGCTTAAGTGTGGCTGTGGCTCAGGGATGTATTTTGGTCTCTGGGTAGCGTATTTCTCTCTAGTTCCATTTACTCATAAGATGCGCAGCCATAATCCTAGGTGTATATTGGCAGTAGTGGCAACACTGGAATAGGGCTTTGTATCCATCACAGCAGGGCTCAATTGAATTCATATACAGCCTTGAGTGATCAAAGGAACATGCATTGTTCAAGCCTGGGCTGTTGATCAGATATGGCTGATAACATTGTATCAATTCACTTGGTCTCAGTTCTTTACAAAGGATCTGGACTTGATTGCATTAACTCATCAGACTTACTGTTGCCGGTGACCTCATTCTGGGGGGTGGCATAAAGGGTATAAAAGATGAGGTAAGAGGTCTGTGGGAGGAGATGATGCTATGGGGATTATGCTATGGAGTTGAGACAGACCATCACAGACTACAAGAGATTGGTGTTGGGATTACAAGCGAACACCATGAGGAGATTTTTGTGATGAGACTATTGGACTAATGCTGAGAGACTGTGATGCCACATGCTAGGAGTTAATGCCACATGCCAAGAAGCCTCCACTGGTTATTCACACATGACAGAGCATGTGTGAATGTTGGACTACAGAACCACATCAAGGAGATGTGTGGTAAAGTAACTATTTCACCTTTATCCCTTTTATTTTATTTGTACTGTATCTTGTAACTAGTAACTGTTAATGCTTGTATATATCTGCATATCTGTTCTGAACTGCATGTGTTAGATGTTAATACCGACCCATTTAGGGGTTAATAAATATATAAAATTTAGAAGGCTTGTCTTGTATTTATCTGGTGAACCCGACACTCACTGGCGGTGAGTGTGGTTTTATATGAAAGAAAACTCAGGGGTGGCCACAGCGGGGTTTGGCGCACTGAGGATCTTTCACACTACGGTTGGCAAGACCCTTACAGGCATCTTTGGAAAGTGTAGAAGCCACCATATAAAATACTATCTTTAGCTTGATGCTGATTTTCCTGTTGACAGACTCCCTTTAATGCTCGGCATCATTTTTCCGTCTCCACCTTCCAAAATTCATAACTTTTTTATTTTTTCTGTTGACATAGCTATGTGAGGGGTTATTCTTTGTGTTTACTAATAAACATAATTTTCCAAAATGAATGATCTTTTTGGGGTCACTGTATTCTGATGCCTATAACTTTTTACTTTTTAGTTGATGGAGATATTTAATGGCTCTTTATTTCTGGGGCAAGTTGTAGTTTTTATTGGTACCAATTTTTGGTATGTATAACTTTTTGATCACTTTTTACTCCTATTTTTAGGGGGGAAGCAAGGTGACCAAAATACATAATAATAATTTGTGCATTAAGACCCTGCAATCTCATTGCGATCTTGCCCCCTGAACCTCAAGGATGCCATGATCGCTATTGATTACGGCATCAGGAGGGGGGTTAATCTGCTGGAGTCAGATTATTTTCTGCCTTCGGCAGCTATTCCCTGTGTAGTGTTGTAAATCAAGGGGAATTTACGGACAAAAAAAATCTTTTTTTTTTTTTTTTTTTAAAAAAAGGTCTGTTAGTGCTATTAATGGGTTAATTAGTGCACCTAAATACCTTTAGCAGTGTTTTGAGTGATTTCTGGGTTTCTCTGGGAGCTCCTGACATCCTCTGCATTTGTTTACATGGTGTAGCTTCCTGTTCTTTTATCCTACAACTGCCATGATGCACTGCTCTTCACTCAGAGCTGACTCACACTATCTCCCCCTCTCACTCCCTCCGTCTCTCACTCCCTCACACCCCCTCCCTAGCTAGCCCGACCACTACTAGCCCTTCCTAACTTAATAACTCAGGGTTACCCCCCCCCACCCCATCATACTTACTTGTCTTCCTCTCCCGATAATCTGGGCACGGCAGATCTCTTCCTTCTGCAGGGCCAGCTCCTCCTCCTCTTGATGTCAGCGGTACCTGGACAATAGAGCCGGAGTACCTCTATTGCGCAGGTGTGGGAGTCCGGCAGACAAGATGACAGATAAGTATGATGGGGAGGGGGATGGTTATTATTGATGACATTCCGTTTCCGGAAACAGGGAAACGGAACATCACCAGAAATTGTGAAAATGTGCCTGGGACCGTCATATGACCGCCCCCGCGATCTAGATAAATATACATTTTTAGTTAAGTAAGTAAGTTAGAAGTTAGGCGGAGGGAGGGTGTTTAGCTTAGTGTAGAAGGATGATTTTATCCCAGATAACCTCTTTAACTAACATGTCACCCTGCAAGGGAGAAGAGCTAAGTACAGTGGGGAAAAAAAAGTATTTAGTCAGCCACCAATTGTGCAAGTTCTCCCACTTAAAAAGATGAGAGAGGCCTGTAATTGTCATCATAGGTAGACCTCAACTATGACAGACAAAATGAGAAAACAAATCCAGAAAATCACATTGACTGATTTTTTAAGAATTTATTTGCAAATTATGGTGGAAAATAAGTATTTGGTCAATAACAAAAGTTCATCTCAATACTTTGTTATATATCCTTTGTTGGCAATGACAGAGGTCAAACGTTTTCTGTAAGTCTTCACAAAGTTGTCACACACTGTTGCTGGTATGTTCGCCCATTCCTCCATGCAGATCTCCTCTAGAGCAGTGATGTTTTGGGGCTGTCAACTCCCTCCAAAGGTTTTCTATGGGGTTGAGATCTGGAGACTGGCTAGGCCACTCCAGGACCTTGAAATACTTCTTACAAAGCCACTCCTTCGTTGCCCTGGCGGTGTGCTTGGGATCATTGTCATGGGATCGGTCGTCTTGGTCCCTTTGCAGAGAAACAGCCCTAAAGCACGATGTTGCCACTCCCGTGCTTCACAGTAGGTATGGCGTTCTTTGGATGCAACTCAGCATTCACTTTCCTCCAAACACGACGAGTTGTATTTCTACCAAACAGTTCTACTTTGGTTTCATCTGACCATATGACATTCTCCCAATACTCTTCTGGAACATCCAAATGCTCTCTAGCAAACTTCAGACGGGCCCAGATATGTACTGGCTTAAGCAGGGACAATCTGGCACTGCAGGATCTGAGTCCCTGGCGGCGTGGTGTGTTACGGACGGAAGCCTTTGCTACGTTAGTCCCAGCTTTCTGCAGGTCATTCACTAGGTCCCCCTGTGTGGTTCTGGGATTTTTGCTCACCGTTCTTGTGATCATTTTGACCCCACGAGGTGAGATCTTGCGTGGAGCCCCTGATCAAAGGGAGATTATCAGTGGTCTTGTATGTCTTCCATTTTCTAATTATTGCTCCCGCAGTTGATTTCTTCACACCAAGCTGCTTGCCTATTGCATATTCAGTCTTCTCAGCTTGGTGCAGGTCTACAATTTTTTTCTGGTGTCCTTCCACAGCTCTTTGGTCTTCACCATAGTGGAGTTTGGAGTGTGACTGTTTGAGGCCGTAGACAGGTGTCTTTTATACTGATAGCAATTTCAAACAGGTGCCATTACTACAGGTAATGAGTGGAGGACAGAGGAGCCTCTTAAAGAAGAAGTTACAGGTCTGTGAGAACCAGAAATCTTGCTTGTTTGTAGGTGACCAAATACTTATTTTCCACCATAATTTGCAAATAAATTCTTAAAAAATCAGACAATGTGATTTTCTAGATGTTTTCTCACTTTGTCTCTCATAGTTGAGGTCTACCTATGATGACAATTACAGGCCTCTCATCTTTTTATGTGGGAGAACTTGCTCAATTTGTGGCTGACTAAATACTTTTTTTCCCCACTGTAGCTGGACAGGGGCAGTACGAAGTATTATGATGTATAAATCAGAGTGGCACAGGGACTTCTTAAATACTGATTTAAAACTTTGTTTTTTGTTTGTTTCAGCAAGTTCAGTATATCAGTCCATGCTTATATCAGTAAATACAACATGCCAGTCAGTCTCTGTAACAATATGTCAGTAAGCGCAGCATGTTAATCAGTGCTTGTGTCAGTAAGTGTAGCATATTAGTCAGTGCTTGTGTCAGTAAGTGCAGTATATCAGTCAGTGCTTGTGCCAGTGTGTCAGTAAATGCAGCATATTTAAGTGTGTAAGTGCAATATGTCAGTCAGAGTCTTAGTAAATGCAGCATATCAGTCTATGCTTGTTTCAAAAAATTGAGTTATTGTCAGCAAGTGTGTCAGGCTGGGTTCAAATCTGCAGTGGAGACTCTGTTTTAACTGGTTAAAAATTGCCAGACAAAAAAGTGCTGCAAGACCAAATTTTACGTCTGGTGGATTCAGCTTAAAGGAACAGATATCTAACAGATCCCATTACAGTCAATAGAGACTGGTCAGCACTGTTAATGTCCACTGTTTTTAGCAGTCTTTTGTTCTGTTGGAGATGTGAACATAGGGTTAGTCTTACCTTAAGATGTGTCTTTAGTTCAGGGGGTGTTGCCAGGAGAACTGTAAGCTATATGCATGCAGGTGAAGGCTGTGCTGCTCACAGGAGCAGCAAGAAGTTAGCAGGAGCAGGCAGAGTGCAGGAACCATGTGCAGGCAGGAAGTTAGAGAGACCATCTACCAGTTCTTTATCGCTGTGATGAGAGTGATGCACCCTGTGCCTTGGTTCCAGGGGCAGGTAGGTACATCAGTCCCCTTTGGAAATGGTGGCCCTGGGCAATTGCACAGTTTGCCTCCCTCCACCTCTCTGTTCAGCCAGGGCTTCAGCAAAAAGGCACCAATTGGGTCCCCGGTCTGTGTTGGAAATCTGCCAACAAGTGAGCACATCCGCCAATCACTGGCTGAGTGGTGATGGAATATAACTGCTCAGCCACTGATGGGCTGCATGACTTGCATGCAGGCCGAAGGTCAGGAAGCCTGCCGAAAGAAACAGACACTCTCTATTTGATCTTACTATGAACTGAGTGGTGACTATTTTTTTTTATATATACAGTATTTTAAGCTTCAGCAGATGAAAAATAACCGGAAACTCCCTTTAATATCTAAAATGAAAAAAAATTCTATTCCAGTGTATGTGTGCACTGGAATAGAATATATCTCACCCAAACACCAGCTAAACATCTTCTAGAAAGAGACTTGCATATACAGTGCCATGAGACATAATTAAATTACATAATTGTGTCCATGAACATGTAGTTTCCATTCAAGAACAATTTGTGCAGCACTGTTATACTATGGCCTTTCATTCATGGATCAAGAGAGCATATTTAGGTGGGGTTATGTTCACTGAGGAACCAAAATGAATAAACAGCTTTATTAAGATAATGCTACAATGTGTATTGTTATTTATAAATTGCACAAATGTTTTCAAAGTAATCATTTAGAAAAACCAGATCAGCACTGTGTTACGCTACGTTCACACCTGTGTTTGGGTTTCCGTTCATGGGGTCTTGGGGAACCCAGGAACGGAAACCTAATCCGCTTAAAAAAGTGGTTAGCCACGGAAACCCTCGCACCCCATAGACTATAATGGGGTCTGCCGGATTTCTGCCCGAAAAATACGGAAAAATGCTTGCAGGATTTTTCTCTCTGCATTTTTAAAGCAGAATGGGGAACAGAATCTCCGAGCAGAGATCAGGCACAGGTACTTCAGTATTTGGCCATTACCTTATTTATTATCTGGCTATTGTTATAACTTTTACTTGATTATTATCATATGTTTGGAAAGTTTTGTATTTATTGTTACAGTATTTACTCCTTTCTGTCCATATATGGATGTAGTGCAGTAAGTTTTGTATCCAGTGTTATTTACCTCTTTCTGGCTATAGACTGTGTATGTGGATATGTATATATGTATGTATTGTAGCCCTATTTGGGGGGGGGGGGTATGAGTATTATCCCTCCCCCAACAGACTCTGGCACTGACCTGTGTGTATAATGGAACCTGAAGCCTTCGCTGAAGGGAAGAGTGGGAACATATATGAAATATATCAGTGCCTCCACCCAGGATAGAGCCTCTGTATTACAGGGAGGATCTCTTCCTGGGACTTACCCATGAGGTACAGTTAGTAGCCTTAACAAGGATCACTGTACTAATCTCACAGTCTGAAGAATACATACAGATACCACATAAGGTTATAACAGTAGCTTTATAAGTATCAACAGGGTAATAATACATACATAAAATATACTCAGAACACAGCAATACTACAACAACCAGCAAGTCCTCAACCGTCTTAGGTTATATACCCGGGTATATATATAGATATATAGCAAGAGTCCAGTGCACAATACCTCCAGGCAACAGAAGAGATGCAGGGGCCCCTGTGGATGACTGTGGATCCTCGGATTCTTCCAGGAGATGACAGACAGCCGATCAGGAGATGATGATGATGATGGTGAGATTCTTCACAGGCAGCAAACAGGGCGACGGTGACGGCAGTAGATGCAGGCCTGACTACCCTAACACTGAGTCCTTAACCTGCCAGCTAAACTACTAGTGCCACCGGGCCTCTAACTAGCTAGTTGGCCTTCGGAAGCCTAACCTATCACTGCCCTGAACTGTATATATATATGGATCCCTAACTACGGTTACTAGCTAGGTCCTGTGAGTATATAGGGGGTAACACATACCTAACTATATACTGTGAAGTAAAGAGGAACAAGTGGCTCTTAGACTCCCCCAGACATAACATGTCTGGCTCAGCAGCTCTGCTCACATCTCTCCCCCCAGCAGCTCTGCCTCACATGTGTCTGACTCACTGTATTTACAAAACAAAACTTGCACTAAATGCCTGGGGTCTCTGAAGCCAAACTGCAGGGGCAAAGAAGCCAGATACATTATATACTAGTAGAAATGGCAGTTCCCTACACTCTCCCTCTGGTGAAATCTTTACGTCACGTCAAAGACATACAAAGTCATAGTATACAGTCAACATTACCAATGACAATATCAATATGGTTGCTTTTGCATTTACAGAGTCACAACAGGTTAATAGGTATACATGCCAGCAGGAGCGAAAATTGGTAACATATTGACCAAAGTGGACACTGCACCCACCCAAGCATGGTATAAATGAGGCTGAGTAGTAAATCTGGGGTCCCCCAAACTATCATATGTCAGCATAGGTGGAGGGTGTCTAATTCTCTCTACTCTCCGTACCTCTCTCTGAGGTAAACTAGCATGTCCAGGCCCTAAACTAGGGTTGTCTGCCATGGGAGGGGATGGTGCTGGTGGCGTAGGAGAGCTAGATCCCTGCTCATCTGTAGACACAGATCTAGGTACGAATTCTGGAGTTTGAGGGTTCATAGGTCTCCCTGAAGGAGAAGATACTGGTGATCTAGAAACTTCAGGAGCCACAGTCCAATCACTCTCAGGAGTTTCAGGAAGGTCAGGTGGAATATCGGCTAAGGACTGTGGAGAATCGCAGGCCGAGCCATCATTGGAGATATCCATACCATCAATCTGAGGTACAGGCAACAAATGATTTCTATGCCAAGTCCTGATCCTCCCGTCCCGTCCTTTTATCTTGTAGACTGGTATTCCAGGCAACCGATCTACCACTGTAAAGAGTTCACTCCGCCATCGATCAGCCAGCTTATGTTTTGCAGATGCTCCCAAATTCCGTAGCAGAACATGGTCCCCAGGGTTCAATTCTCGGTATCTTACTCGAAGATCAAATCTCCTTTTATTTCCTTCATTCACTTTGGCCGCATTTTCCTCAGCCAGCTGATAAGCACTCTTAAGCGTTTCTTTCAAACGTGCCACGTATCGGTAATGATCTCGATGACTGATACCATCGGTAGAGACTCCCAACAAGATGTCAATAGGTAGCCTAGGCTCTCTTCCAAACATCAGAAAGTATGGTGAATATCCTGTGCTCTCGTGCCTTGTACTATTATAGGCATGCACCATAGCCTCCACTTTTCGACTCCAGGATCGCTTATCCTCAATTCGTAAGGTACCAAGCATATCAAGTAAAGTCCTGTTAAATCTTTCAGGAAGGGCATCTCCCTCTGGATGGTAAGGCGTCGTCCGACTTTTGCGGATGTTCAACAACTGAAGTAACTCTTTGATCAGGTTACTCTCAAAATCCCGGCCTTGATCAGAATGCAACCGGTGTGGTAAGCCATAATGGATAAAATACTTTTCCCAAAGCACTCTTGCAACAGTGACTGCTTTTTGATCCTTAGTCGGAAAGGCTTGAGCATATCGTGTGAAGTGATCAGTCACCACCAATACATTTCCAAATCCTCTGGAGTCGTTGTCAATACAAAGGAAGTCTATGCAGACAAGATCCATGGGGCCCGAACTCTTCAAGTGTCCCATGAAGGCCGCTCGAACCGGGACAGTCTTCCTCTGCAAACATCTGCGACAGCACCTACACAGACGAGTCACGGTATCTCTCATTTTGGGCCAGTAGAATCGGTCTTGTATTAGGCCATAAGTCTTCTCAGGTCCCAAATGACCATGATAATCATGCAGACTTCGGAAAATCATCTTCTGAAAGCAGCTTGGAATAACTAGTTGGCGCCTTCCAGGGTGATCATGATACAGCACCACACGATAAAGTAGGCCATTGTCTATTTCAAACTTCTCCCAATCTCGTAGAAGTTGACTGCATTCAGAGGGTAGGGATGTCTTTAACATTTCTCTGTCTTGAGAACTCACTGCTTGATAAAGAGGTCCAATTAAAGGATCAGTCTTTTGACTCCAGATCATTCGCTTTGAAGATATAGAACAACTCTCAAAGGATCCTAAAGCGGCAGGGTAGGCAAACATGTCTGGTACAGCTTCGGGACCTCCCCCAATAGAGTCAATAAGCCGAGTTTCAGAAAAGGCTACTCGGTCTTCAACTACAGCAGCCATGGCACACAAAGCTCCTACTCCAGGACTTGGCACTTCTTCCCATTCATCCACTACTTCCGGACTAGGTAATCCAGGCCGTCTTGATAGAGCATCTGCC
Organism: Leptodactylus fallax; assembly: GCA_947044405.1. Taxonomy (NCBI): domain Eukaryota; kingdom Metazoa; phylum Chordata; class Amphibia; order Anura; family Leptodactylidae; genus Leptodactylus; species Leptodactylus fallax. The sequence goes on along the minus strand of CAMRHE010000022.1, from coordinate 3,537,142 downwards.
CCAATGTTCTTAGGCCCCGATTTATACTTGAGTGTGAATTGGTAGTTGGATAAAGCTGCCAACCAGCGATGTCCTGTAGCATCGAGTTTAGCGGTTGACAAAACGTATGTCAGTGGATTGTTGTCTGTTCTTACTTCAAACGTGGCTCCGTATAAATAGTCATGTAATTTATCAACAATGGCCCACTTGAGCGCCAAAAACTCCAATTTATGTACTGGATAATTTTTCTCGCTGGGAGAAAGACTTCGACTTATGAAAGCTATGGGCCGTAACCCGGCCGGGTATTCTTGGTGCAGCACGCCACCTAATCCTTCAAAGCTGGCATCTACATGTAGCACATATGGCTTCTGTGCATCAGCATAAGCCAGAACGGGAGCTTCTGTCAATTTCTTCTTCAACAACTTAAATGCTTCTTCACAATCCGCAGTCCACCTATCGCCAAAAAGGCTTTTGGAAGACCCTTTCTTCTTTCCCGGATCTCCTGCATCACTCTTCAACAGGTCGAGGAGGGCTCGAGCAATTTTTGAATATCCTTCCACAAATCGTCGATAGAATCCACAAAACCCCAAGAAAGATTGCAACTCCGTAATATTTTGCGGTCGGGGCCAATTCACCACAGCTTCAATCTTACCAGGATCGGTAGCAACTCCTTCAGCAGAAACAATATGACCTACATAAGTGACCGAAGATCTACAAAATTTGCATTTGTCAGCCGACAACTTCAGCCCCTCTTCTTTTAAGCGATGGAGTACTCTCATGAGTCGTTCTTCATGTTCTTCCAGCGTCTTTCCAAACACAATAATGTCGTCAAGATATACAAGGCATTCCCGGGGCACTAAATCACCTAACACTCTTTCCATCAACCTTTGGAACGTTGCTGGCGCACCTTTTGTACCTTGCGGCATACGAGTGAACTGAAAGAAACCCAAGGGGCATATGAAGGCTGTCTTTTCCTGATCCTCAGGTGCCATTGGGACTTGATAGTATCCCGATCTTAGGTCCAGCACTGTGAACCAACAGTTTCCATTCAGAGCTTCCAGAGCTTCTTCAATTCTCGGCAGTGTATACTGATCAGGTAAGGTTCTCCGGTTCAGAGTTCTGTAATCCACACATAGGCGAATTGCTCCAGATTTTTTTCTTACCACCACAATAGGTGAGGCATAGGGGCTCTTACTGTCCACAATGATCCCCTGACCTTTCATTTGCTGTAGAGTCTGTCTTAACTCATCAACATCCTTTGGAGCAACTCTCCGTGGTCGCTCCCGGAAGGGAGTAGAATCGGTCAATCGGAAAGTGTGTTGAGCACTTTTAGCACAACCTACATCCATATCATCCATGGAGAACACTTCCGATAATTCAGACAACTTCTGTGTCAGTCGCTGATTCCAGGCCTCTGGTAAATGTGGATCACTCAAGTCAAGATTGAGATTAGGGATTGCATCTCGGATTTGAATCCTGCACACTTCAGCGTATGGATTTACTCCAAGCACAGGGTAGCAGTGGGCCACATTCTGGTATGGTCCAATTACAATCGGATGCGGTGAACAGTTCCTCACTGTCACACAGGTAGATAACTCCACTTTATTTCTCCAGTCCTTTCTCTCTGGGATCACCATCCAGCCATTCTGGTTAATCATTTCTTCAGGGGTTTCCATAAGGACATAACTCCCCCCTTCAAGCAAATCGGGAGCAATGCTGGAGGCTACTCTCAGAACTCTCTCCCCACCGGCAGGAACTTCCACGGTTCTCTCACCGATATGATATACCATTCCATGTCGATAGCCAGTAGACAGGGCATCACAGAGTTCTCTAAGATCAGAAGATATATTCACCGGCTGAGCTGCAGGGTTCCAATCTCTTCCAAGAAACTTCTGAAAAGCATAATGCACTGCGGGACAATTAGTGCCAAGTATCACAGGAGCTGCACAAGAATCCCCTGTATCAGGACAGACAAGAGCCGTAATCTTCATGGGAGCGACACTCTGATCTTCTAATTCAGGGACAGCTATAACTACTTGTAGGCTGCCATCTACAGGATATGATCCTGAATTAAGCCCCCACAATTTCATTTGTCCCGTAGACTGAAGAGGTATATCCCTCAGATACTTTTGGTAGAACGAGCGATAAATCAGGGTCACTTGAGATCCTGTATCAAACAGGGCAGGAGCGGCATGACCATTGACAGTGACTTTGACAACGGACCTGGAGCCCGCGATAGCGCCTCTGGTCTTTACTCGGCCCGCCTTCCTTCGGTATCTTTGATTCTGAATAGAGAAGACAGCACTGTGTCCCAATCCCTCACTGTCCTCCGTACACTGTCTGGCAGTATGGCCCATCTGACCACATTTATAACAGGTTCTAGCATCCTTCCTCCATTGAGTGGCAGTGGGTGGAGTGGCGGATTGTCTAAGTTCTGACCGCTCCACTGGTTTGTCCTTGTTTGAATTAGGAACAACATCTTCTTTAGAGATGCTTTTCGCTTTCTTAGGGGTACTAAAACTAATGTCAGCTTCTTGTTTCTTCACTAACTTCTTTAAGTCAGGAAATGGAAGGACTCTATCAGATAGTAAGACCTTGAGTACTTGAGCAAGAGGATGATGAGGTTGTAACCCTCTCACCAACTGACTGGTTCTCATAGCGTCTACCTCTGAAGTAGATATAGCTGCGTGGTACACCAGACGTGAAAGAAGTAGCTGTAAACGGTTAATAAAAGTAGAGACATTTTCCCCTTCTTTTTGACGAACCATTCGGTAATCAGCAACCATCTGGGCAAGGTCATAGTATGGCTCAAAGTGATCAGACAGTACTTGTATATAGTCCAATGCACTCACTCCTTCATGAGAGTCTCTGTACAAGCGGATCAATTCTGCAGCAGGAGACCGCAAACTTTCACTGATACGCTGCCGCTTGCCTTCTTCAGAGCAAGACCATTCCTTCAGGCATTGGAGAGTATGTTCTTTCCATATCTCAAAGTTTTCCTCCCCTTGTGGTACTGGGACATTACCAGAGAATACTTTTAGTTTCTTGTAGTGAGTGGCCTGCAGGCCCTGAGCTAACATTTCAGTCAGCCTGGCTAAAGTGCTAATAGCACTGTCACTAGAGGAACTGCTAGCGACGGCCATACTGGGGGGGTAACTGGCTGAGCGGGGTTCTTCCCTTACCTGAACCAGGGGAGGAACAGGAGGTCGGTAATCCCATGTAGTAGCTAGTGGGAGGTTCCCCTCTGAGCTATATCGCTTCTCCATATCAATGACTATTCCCACTTCTAAATCTCAGCAGTGCCTCCAAATGTAGCCCTATTTGGGGGGGGGGGGTATGAGTATTATCCCTCCCCCAACAGACTCTGGCGCTGACCTGTGTGTATAATGGAACCTGAAGCCTTCGCTGAAGGGAAGAGTGGGAACATATATGAAATATATCAGTGCCTCCACCCAGGATAGAGCCTCTGTATTACAGGGAGGATCTCTTCCTGGGACTTACCCATGAGGTACAGTTAGTAGCCTTAACAAGGATCACTGTACTAATCTCACAGTCTGAAGAATACATACAGATACCACATAAGGTTATAACAGTAGCTTTATAAGTATCAACAGGGTAATAATACATATATAAAATATACTCAGAACACAGCAATACTACAACAACCAGCAAGTCCTCAACCGTCTTAGGTTATATACCCGGGTATATATATAGATATATAGCAAGAGTCCAGTGCACAATACCTCCAGGCAACAGAAGAGATGCAGGGGCCCCTGTGGATGACTGTGGATCCTCGGATTCTTCCAGGAGATGACAGACAGCCGATCAGGAGATGATGATGATGATGGTGAGATTCTTCACAGGCAGCAAACAGGGCGACGGTGACGGCAGTAGATGCAGGCCTGACTACCCTAACACTGAGTCCTTAACCTGCCAGCTAAACTACTAGTGCCACCGGGCCTCTAACTAGCTAGTTGGCCTTCGGAAGCCTAACCTATCACTGCCCTGAACTGTATATATATATGGATCCCTACCACCGCGCACAGGCGCGCGGCGAGAAGAAAAGGGGGGGAAACACACAAATAAAAATATTTAGGGAAAAAAAAGGGGAAGGGGGCGTTTAGACCCCCCCAGACAAAATATGTGGCCCCCCCCCCCCCCCCCCCCCCCCCCCCCCAGCAGCTCTGCCTCACATGCGTTCTGACTCACTGTATTTACAAGGGGGGAACAAAACTTGCACTAAATGCCTGGGGTCTCTGAAGCCAAACTGCAGGGGCAAAGAAGCCAGATACATTATATACTAGTAGAAATGGCAGTTCCCTACAGTATATATATACTGTATATGTATATGTGGATGTAGTGTAACCTTTGTCCCCAGCATTATGTGTCTTTAGTTGTGGGCTTGGGGTTTTTTTTTTTTTTTTGCCATCTGCGAGCATTTTTGAAATTGCAGCATTTTCACTGCAGATTTTTTAATATGCTGCACAGTGCCCCCCCCCCAGTATAATGCTCCACAGTGGCCCCACACAATATAATATGCTCCCCCCCCCCCGCAAACGCCCCCCCCGCCCCCCCCCCCAAGAAGTTTCCTCCCCGGCCCCCGGCCCCTTTTGGGGCCCCCCCTTTTTTTTGGTCGTTGTTTTTGGCCCCGCCCCCCCCCCCCCCCCCGCCCCCCCCCCCCCCCCCCCTCCGCGGGGGGCCCGTCCCTTTCCCGCCCCCCCGGCGGCGGGGGGGGGGGGGGTGGGGGGGGGGCCCGCCCCCCCCCCCCCCCCCCCCCCAAGGGGGGGGGGGGGCCCGGGCCCGGAATAGGGGAATTTTTATATATAATTTTTTTTATTCCCGCCCCGGCCCGGCGGATGAATGGGCGGATAGTTTTTCCGCCAAGGCCTTTTGTTGTGGCCCAAATTTTCCTTCCTCCAATCCTGCTTCAGCTCCTGCTCTTCACTGTGTTTCTGCTTGCTCAGGACACAGCATAGCTTCTTTAAATGCACAGTGATTTCAGGTTTCCAAAACAACCAGCACCCAAAGATAACAGTGCATGGTTGTGAAACTGTAGAAAAAAGGAAAAAATCCAGTGTGGAGGTAAAGGAGGACTGTAGCTAGGCATTGCAGGGACCATGATGGAGTTTGCATGGTACTGCAATGTATCTTTAATGGGAGGGGCAGAGCTAATTGGGAAAAGTTAATTTATAGTGCTCCAAGACCCAGAAAAATTCATTTGCTGGAGTACACATCACAACAAGTGTCTGCTCCATACCTACTGCAAAGTGGTCCTGTCTATCCTAATCCAGCCATGGCCTGTGTGGATGAGTTCCTGGGGCGGTTGTGAGCTGCTTTGGCACAAGAAGAGGTGAGTGGCTGCAGGAGCAGCTTGCCAACATCCTCAACCCGCTAGTTAGCAATGTGACTGTGAGGAGGGGGTGGCTGGACTCATCTGTCTGCGCACCTGAAGTGCCTCGGGCACAGTGCAATCACAGTCCCTCTTGAGCCCCTCCAGGTTGGGTGCCCCGCTCCAATGCCTAGGGGCGGAGGTCCAGGCCTGAGAGGAATCCTGTTAGGCGGCAGTGCTGGGCGGATGTTGGGGCCGCAAGTCCCGGCAATGGGGCGGGGTCTTCAACTTTCGGCTTTCACAATGACACCATCATTACAGCAGCAGTCCCCACCTGTGATGTTCTGGCAGGGAGAGAACCAGGGCAGCACATGGTGGAGGCTAGTTTTGTGAGGGGCCAACAACATGTGGCTGTAATGTCTATGCACGGGCAGCATGCTCTATGCACTGGCCCTTCCTTCTCCGCTCCTCGTTCCCTGACTAATGTGGCTCTACCGACTGTCAATGACAATGCAGGTGCAAGTTGTGGTGGTCAAGAGAAGAGCACCTAGCTTCAGAAGAGGTCAGCGTTTTGCTTTATGGTGACCCAGGACATCTGGAATCAGGACCTTTTGATGGTGAGCCCACAGGTCCTGTGCAGTCCGGTGAGTATATGTCTTTGTCTTGTTCGTTTCCACCCATTTTGATGTCTAAAGATGCGGCTAGCAGCTGGTAATGGGTTCTCGCTAGTGGTAGTGTAGCATCTGATGGGATCTGTGAACTTTTTGGTAGTGTTAGAAAATTTTTGTCGCATTGCAAACAGGGTTTTAGCTAGTCCCAGTAACGGCTTGGGTAAATCCGGCGCAATCTGTAGCTCCCCCCGTGGGTCAGATGGTCAGGGAGGTGAGGCAATCTGCGGTTGCAGTGTCAGTTCAGAGAAAGAAAAGCTTGACTCTGTGCGGTTGGATGATAAGATGAGGGGTGAAGTCTATGTTTGTTTTGAGCGCTCATTCAAAGAAAGAAGTAAAAGAAAAATTTGGAAGATGAGTACGTAAAAATTTTCTCATTGCATCCCTTGGCTAAATTTAACCTGGATAAAAGTAAAAAAGATGATAGTAAAAAAAGAGGTGGAAGAGAAGCGTAGGTGGCAACTTATTCCCCAAACTTTCTCTAACTGGTTGCAGGTCTTTTCCATTTTGACTAATGTTAAAGGTGAAAAGTCGCCTGATAACTGTTCGGCTTCTTTTTTTTGCTACATGGATTATAGTCAAGGCTTATAGGGTCTATGAAGGGCAAACATGGCTCAGCTATGATAAGCAATTCTGATAACGCAAGGCAGTTCGTCCTAGCATCAGATGGGACCAGAAGGATATAGGGTTGTGGCTTGGGGTTATGGCTCTGGCGCATTTTGGGCATGCCTTTCCTGGGACGGATGGTGGAACCGGCCAGATAGGATCCGTAAACTTTACTGGCACGCCAGGGCAGAAGTCGACGCAGCATTTCTGCCTCTGTTGGCAATTCAATGAGGCTCACTGCAAATTCAGGTTTAGCTGTAAGCTTAGGCATGCCTGCTCCTTCTGTGGGCGCACTTTCCACAGGTCAGCATGTTGCTTGCGTCGACAAAAGAGTAGAGGTGGCCCATCCGGTGCACAAGGGAGTGACCCTGGAAACAATGCTCCCATATTTAAATAAGTATGGGGATATGGAAAAGGCAACATTTTTGATTGCAGGTTTCAGGGATGTTTTTTTTTTTATTCCCCTCCAGGCTCATGCAGTCCCCTTTTCCACAAAAAACTTAAAATCTACTCTTGAGCACCCATCAGTGATGTGCAGGAAGTTGGCTAAAGAGGTGGAGTTGGGGCACATGACTGATCATTTCACATCGTCCCCCAATGGCGGACTTAATTGTTTCACCATTGGGGGTGGTGCCCAAAAAAGAGCTGAATCAATTCAGGATTATTCATCACCTGTCCTACCCTAAAGGGACATCGGTCAATGACGGCATTGCCCCTGACCTTTGTTTGGTGGTTTATATGTCATTTGATGCAGCTGTGCATTGGGTTAGGCGTTGTGGTCCGGGGGCCCTGCTGGCTAAGACCGACGTGGAGGCGCCTTTTAAGTTGTTACCTGTTTATCCCGAGAGTGTTCGTTTGATGGGTTGCTTCTGGGAGGTTGGTTTCTATGTCAATCTCTGTCTACCCATGGGGTGTTCAATCTCGTGTGTGTACTTCGAGTCTTTTAACACTTTTCCAGAGTGGGCGATAAGGGATGTGTTGGGCGTGGAATCTGTCATTCATTATATTGGCGATTTCTTGTGTGTCGGCCCTGTGGATACTGACAGGGCCGTTTTAACACATTGGTGGGCCCTGTGCAAAGATTTCATAAGTGGGCCCCCCCATCACCACCACCACTACCTGCACGAATTATAATACTCCCTCATAGTATAACGCTCCTTAGTGGCTCTCACACAGTATAATGGCTTCCTAGTGGCCCCATACAATATACGCCTTATAATGTCCCCCTCCAGGTTTCCTCCCCAAAGATTCATGTCCCCCTCAGGTTGCCCCCACAGTATCATGTCCCCTCACCCCTCAGGTTGCCCCCACAGTATCATGTCCCCTCACCCCTCAGGTTGCCCCCACACTATCATGTCCCCCTCAGGTTGCCTCCACAGTTTTGTGTCTCCCACTATATATATCAAAGAAAAAAACAAACCTTAGTGCTCACCTTTCCCCATGTCAGGAACTGAGCTCACTGGGTCTTGAACCCTTGACTTCCCGGCCATGTTCTGCCACCTTGACCATTATACCATTGAACAAGCCTGTTTGCTCTTTACCTTGCTTAGCCTGGTCCTTTCTATTGGAGTGATTAGCTTATGGAGCTCACCTGCTCTGTGGCCAATCACATTATAGTAATCCCTATATAAACCCACAGCTTACTCCATCCTGTGCCTGATTATTCTGGCTGTCTGCTTCCTGTTTGCCCTGATCCTCACCACTACTCTTCTGCTCCTGGATACCAACTCCTGCATATGTCTGACTACGATTGATCTTCTGCTCCCTTATACCGACTCCTGCATACGTCTGACTACGATTGATCTTCTACTCCCGTGTACTGACCCCTGCATACGTCTGACTACGATTGATCCACTGCTCTGGTGTACCGACCCCTGCATACGTCTGACCACGGTTGCTTCTTGCTCAACTGAAATTAGATCGAATTCGGAGTCTTGTCCCCACTGTGCTTCACTGAATTTGGTGACACAGCCCCTGATAATATGACTTCTAACCGACCTCACTTCACCTTACCAGTTCAGCTTTCTTATGGATCTTGCAAGTTGTCCACTACAGCAATGTTGGATTCTGGTGCAGCTGGGAATTTTATGGACATTAAGTTTGCTTTTGATAATCATATTGAGCACAGTCCAAGATCTTCACCAGTTGAATTAGTGACTGTTGATGGGTCACCTTTAAATTCTGGTCCTGTAAATCATGAAACTACAGAACTGTAAGTATTGATTGATCCTGGAGATCAGGAGAAGATTTGTTTCCAGTTAATCTCTTCACCAAAATTTCCAGTAATTTTGGGCATACCATGGCTCAGCGTCCGTAATCCCTCAGTAGACTGGAAGTCAGGAAATGTAACTTTTACTTCTGAATATTGTCAACAAAATTGTCAACTGAAGCTGTCAATTCCCTCCCAGGTGGGAGCTCCTGAAAGACCTGTGGCTAACTATGTAGAATTACCTGAACCGTATGAGGAATTTAAAGATGTATGTTACAAAATGAATGCTGACCAGCTACCTCCTCATCACTCTTATGATTATCCTATTGAACTTTTACCAGGTGCATCCTTATCTTACGGACGCATCTATCCACTTGCAGAGATGGAACTGAAGTTCCTAGATGAGTACATCAAGGAAAATCTGGCAAAAGGATTTATACGGCCTTCTACTTCTCCAGCAGGAGCACCTATATTCTTTGTGCCGAAGAAAGATGGCACATTACGTCCTTGTATTGACTATAGGGAACTAAACAAAATAGCCGTCAAAAATTGTTACCCTCTTCCGCTTATTCCAGAATTACCCGAGAGATTACGGTCAGCAAAGATCTTTACCAAGTTGGATCTACGAGGAGCATACAATCTTTTCCGTATACGACCCGGGGATGAGTGGAAGACAGTATTCTGAACACGCTATGGGCATTTTGAATCCCTTGTCATGCCATTTGGACTTTGCAGTGCCCCAACGACATTTCAACATTTTATCAATGATGTATCCGAGATCTGCTGGATCAATTTGTAGTGGCGTATTTGGATGACAGATTAATATACTCAGAGAACTCCCAGCACGATTTCAAAGCTCAGCGCGTTTCCCCCATTAGATTATTGAAATGAGTTCATCAGGAGCAAATAGAAATGATTGTATATATCATATAGCAGGACCTATAATGTCTCCGAACGCTGACCCTGCCTCCAGAACCTGGCAGTGATAAAATTAGATCATAGCGTCAGATATCCTAAGGGAACTGCAGTTTTTACTGCTTTTTGATTGCTGTGATTGTACCTAATTGCCTTGGGAATCAGACGGGAGTTAGGCATAGGGGGATGGATTCTGACGCTATGATCTAATTTTATCACTGCCGGGTTATGGGAGTGTTCGGAGACATTATAGGTCCTGCTATACGATATATACAATCATTTCTATTTGCTCCTGATGAACTAATTTCAGTAATCTAATGGGGGAAACGAGTTGAGCTTTGAAATCGGTGCGGAGATACACTCAGCGCTGCTGTTTGTATAGCAGCTTAGGTGATCTTGGAGCCGTGCATACTGCTCTGACACTAGGCATTCAGCTGCTGTATTAATTACAACTTTGAGTAAATTAATATGGAATGTGACTATTGAGCTGGAATCAGATTTATTTTGTTTATGAGCTTCCAGTTATCATTATCACAATACCATATATATTTTTAGACACTCACATTAATAGTGGTTTGTCCACTTTTATTAGATATTAATAAATGTTAAGTTTTATTATATTATATTATATTATATTATTTTTTTGAATTCCACTCCAATTCTGTGACTTATATGCTTATAGGGGAAAGGATATACATCCTCTGTGATTCAATCTAGGAATTGAAGTGAACTTATCTTCTGCTTATCATCCACAGTCGAACGGCCAAACTGAGCGTACTAACCAAACCCTTGAACAGTATTTGCGGTGCTATACAATTTATCTCCAAGATGATTGGGTTAATTTTCTCCCAGCATTCTTCTACGTCTCAGAGTCCATTTTTTGCCAATATGGGTTTCCATCCTGCATTCATTTCTAATCTCCCAATTTCTTATATAGTTCCTGCTGTCACTGACAGACTGGGTATACCTTGAAGCAAGTTCAAGAAAAATTGACAAACACTCTGCAAGAAGCTCTGGATCACTATAAGAAAACTGCTGATAGACATCGCAAGGCTTTCCCTTCTTTTGGTATAGGAGAAAAGGCTCCCTACAAAAAACTTGAAGCTTAAGATACATTCAACCAAGCTAGGTCAGAAATTTATTGGACCATTTGAAATTGTGGCACAAATTAATCCTGTAGCATTGTGTTTAAAACTTCCAGATTCTATGCGGATTCATTCTGTTTTCTCATTCCTCAAGCCTTTTGTGGAAAATCCATTCCCGGGACGTAACTTGCCTCCACCTGACCCAGTTATTGTTGAAGGAGAAGAGGAATATGTTGTCGAAAATGCCTTGGATTCTAGAATTTTTCTAAATCAGTTACAGTACTTGATGAAGTGGCAAGGATAAGGTCCTGCAGATAACTCATGGGAACCAGTAAACAACATTCAAGCTCTATAACTGGTAAGAGCATTCCATCAGCGCTATCCAGGCGCAAGTTCCGTACAGAGGACACTCCTGGAGAAGGGGGAGTAATGTTAGGAACTGAGCTCACTGGGTCTTGAACTCTTGACTTCCCAGCCATGTTCTGCAGCCTTAACCATTATGCCATTGAAGAAACCTGTTTGTTCTTTGCCTTGCTTAGCCTGGTCCTTTCTATTGGAGTGATTAGCTTATGGCTCTCACCAGCTCTGTGGCCAATCACAGTATAGCAATCCCTATATAAACCCAAAGCTTACTCCATCCTGTGCCTGATTATTCTGTCTGCTTCCTGTTTGCCCTGATCATCACCACTACTCTTCTGCTCCCTTATACTGACTCCTGCATACGTCTGACTACGATTGATCTTCTACTCCCATGTACCGACCCCTGCATATGTCTGACTACGATTGATCCACTGCTCTGGTGTACCGACCCCTGCATATGTCTGACTACGATTGATCCACTGCTCTGGTGTACCGACCCCTGCATACGTCTGACCACGGTTGCTTCTTACTCCTGAGGTACCATTCCTGCTATTTAATTCCTCATTTACTACTGTTTAAGTACTGTTCCATTGCCTCACCAATTGGACTCCAGATCAGATAACTAGCATCGATACACCCATGTTCACTCCTCTCTCTGGTCCCAGAGTCTTCTAGGAGTAACAGGCGCGATGTAAGTGACGTCGTTACATCGCACCTCCTGCTCTCAGGACAGCGGGAGCAAAGACAGCGGCCGGGTGATGAGGTAGGGTGTCATCCACTCCCTGCTTCATCACTGTCTGCAACTCATTGGCGTCCAGAGGACCCACTGCCCTGGACAATGGGACAACAAATGTAGGACTGTCCCGCTGTCTAAAAGAGGCCACCGCTACCATAGTGCCTGGTGCAAGTACACAGTTGGCCCTATAGTTAAAGTGGCCCTGGATACCGAGGTGTGTGCATCCTTGCTCACCACTATACACGATGGGTTGCAAAAATTCAGGGTTCCCTCGTCCTCTGAAAAACGGAGGGGCCTCCACACGACGTTGAGTTTCCTTGGCAATGAAATTGATTCAGTGGCAATTGAATTCCGCTCTCGCAGCAAAAAACTGACAGACTTGCGCACTCAAGTTCTTATAGCTTGTGAGTTAAGAAAAATTCCTTTGCGAGAGCTGTAGTTGGTTCAGGGCGAGTTGAATTTTGTATGCAGAATCTCCATTTTGTTTGCCTTACTAGGGAACAAAGGGAGGATCTGGAGGTTTGGTCTGATTTTCTTGACCAATTTAATGGCAGTTCACTAATCCAGTCGGCAGTTATTGATGTGTTTGACTGTGAGCTGTACACAGAAGCAGCAGGTGGGCACAGATTTGTTGCTTATTATAAGGGTCAGTGGTGTGCTGCTCCGTGGCCCAAAGAGTGGCTTGAATTGGGGTTGACTCGTAACATGACCCTTCTCGAATTGTTCCCGATAGTTGTTGTGGTCTCTATTTGGGGCAATGCATTCCAGAATCGCGAAGGTTCCACTGTGATAACATGTCGGTTGTGTCAGCCATTAACAACGCCACAGTGTCTTCCCCCTCCTCTAAGTTGCTTCCCCTCCTCTAGTGCTGCGCTGCCTTTGCCTTAACGCTAGGTTTGTGCCTGTTCACATTCCTGGGGTTAGAAATTATGTTGTCAACTCTCTGTCTCGTTTCCGTGTACTGGCTCCAGAGGCAATGAAGGTGGGAATCTCATGTCTGCTGGAATTATGAGACTTGATCTACACGGGCATCCTTGGCTGCTTGGTTGGTTGGTGCGGGAGGCCTGGGTGAGTAAGTTGTGGGAAGATCGCATAGGTGTTTTGTTATTCTTATTGGCCCATTGGTCACCACAGGGTTGGTCTGTTGTTAGAGTTAACAGTGTGGTGACAGCCTTATCATTCGGTTTTAAACTTCGGGGTTTGAGGGACATTACAAAACCTTTTCTGGGACAGCAGGCGTTCCAGAGAGTATGAAGGCAGTCTGATGCGCATCGCATGGTTACGCTTCAGCTTTTGGACAGTTTGGGTCAAGTATTGGAGGGTGAATGTAGTTCGGAATATGAGTGTTTTGGGGGGTGATGAGAGTAGGAGAATTGGTGTCTCCTTCAGTAAAACGAGTGGGAGGACTTTTGGTGGGTGATGTAGTCATCTCTGACAGCGTTATGGAGATATGGATTAAACAATCAGACTGATGACCCTAAGGGTGCTGCCACACGGTACTCCTGGATGCATACATTCACCACTAATTGAGGGTTGCACCTGTACTTTCTTTGCTTCTAATGAGAAAGCACAGATTTGTCCCAGGAAATAGCAGTAAACACGTGTCCAGAAGCATCTCGTGGCAGCACTTCTGTGTTATGGTTTGTGGCATATGACTTTAGTATAGGGGTCGTCAGCCTTACAATTATTGCACAGCACTCCAAGTACCTCATCTTTGATTTTTTTTTTAATTTAAATCGGAATGCCGTACAAAAAAGGTTGCCTACCCCTGCTCTAAGGTTTGGAAGGACATTCCTTTGCATACAGAAAGTAAAGTCCTAAATCCATTTCTTTATTTCAGCTAAGACCTTTTAAATATTAGTTCGTAACATATGCTATTTTGATGCTATAATTGTATATGTGTGCAGGATATATTATTGCAGGATTACTTGTGCTCACATGACCATTCTGTGCAAATCCACAAGCATGTATTGTCCTGTGTATGAACAATGAAATACGTGACATGCATTTGTTTTTTGGCTGATTGGGTGGTTTTTGCCATATGGCACACAAACATCCGAACTTTTTTGACTGTCAAAAGGGGACACTTACATGTTCACTGAGTGAGAGTTTAACACTTTTTTTGCATATCTATATGCTTGACTAGGTTTATATCAGAAAGAGGGACAGAGGTACTTCTCTAAGGGAGCCCTGAGGACACATAGAGAAGGTAGACGCACTGAGATATCATGCTGTAATGTGAGCAGAGCCAAGGAGGAGACACAAGTAAATGCCTTTGGATCCCAATGTTATTAGGCCTGTAACTGCAGAAGAAACTTCTTCATATTACAACATCAGTTCTGTGAACGTAACCTATAAAAAGGACTCATGTGTTTCTACTATTGTATTTGACTCTTGAACTTGAGCTTGACCTTAGCCTTGTTCCTGACTATGTTTCTGCTTTGTCCTTTGAATTGGCGGTCTGGAACCTGCTATTCTACACATGACTTTGAACATTGGCTCTTTTCCAGACTACATTTCCATGTAGTCCTCTGGCCTGATACATTCTGATTGATCACCTCCTTGCAGATTGCAGCTCAATTCCTGACCTTGCTACTGCTCTATCTGTTCCCAGGATATTACTGGGTTTACAGAATCCACATTCTGGCACCTGAGGTAACAAATATATTTGACAAAACTTTATAAAAATGTGCTCATTAATTCCAAATACCTTAAAATGTTAAAGTTAAAATTATAACTACAAACAAATGAAAAGAAGGAAATAATACTTCAACACACAACAGACCACATTGGTTTATGCAGCACATTGGTCACACATTGTCACCAAATTTTTCCAGCTCTGCAAGTATATAAAAGGCCAGCTTGTAATGCCTAAAATATTGTTATAGAAGGAGGCATGACATCAAACAAGCTACACATGTTGACACAAGATTTTATTTCATTATACATGTCACAATGTCACATCTCACCTGGCTCAACAAAAATCATTGGGGCAGATTTATTATGCCTTGTACACAATTTTTGTAGCATACAAGGCATAAAAAGATGCAACTGTGTCTTTTTAAAATTTTCACTGCCTTTGCACACTTTCCTGAAAAGGGGATGATGAAGGTGGGGGTGGGTCCATTGGCCCCGCAAGATTTACAATCTTTTACGCCAGAAATCTAGCATAAATGTTGAGGGAAATTTATAATAGCTATGAAGGATGTTGCACTTCATTTATGTGGAGGTGTGTGCCTTGTAAGTGTATGAGGTGCACCCTCCACTGGTTCTGTGGCTATGAAGACTGGCATCATGCCATTCTTCAAAGATCTGTCCCAATGTTTATTTGTCCTGTGATTCCCCTCACCAATCCCTATTGTTTCCTCCATTCCCATATCCTCTAGAAATGTTCAGTTTTAAATGCAATACTGGCTAATGACCCTATAACACATCTCTGGTTACTCTTTTTGCACTGGATCCATCCCTCACTGCTTTTAGAGTATATTTACACGAAGCAGACTTGTTATAGACATTTCTGCAATTGGTTCAGATGAATGGAACTGTTGCAATCTCCTCAATTAAATCAGTCACAAATTGTCTGTAACATTGTGGAAACCTATTCCTGTATGAAAGGAGTATCAACAATGCACTAAGATGAAATAATCATAATATGCTGGGCATTACAACATTATCAATAGCTTGAAGACAGCATCCAGTTGTTGCACATAGAAATATAAAGACAAAGCAGTGTTTTTTCAATATGCCAATGGTACCCTAGGCACCTGCCTACTTTGCCTACCCTTTTTCCCAGCCTTGTTCTAGATTCTAGCTTTGTAAACATGCTAAAGCGCAAAACATCTATAGTGATTTAGTTCTGTATTATAGAGGTCCTTCATAGTTTCACAGTGTACATAATACAGTTATGTAAAAATCTCCTCTAACAATCTGGTAATGATTTTAATAGAAAGTGAGCCATACTGTCAGCTAGTTCACATCACATTCCATTCACAACCTTTCCAACCTGCTAAATTCAAATATGTTAAAATATGTGCAGAATCCCAAAGTATTCTGATTCACTAAATATATCACAATGTTTTTATGACTTACTTTTCAAGTCTGCACTAATAAAATTGAAATGCTATTTTGCTGAATTCATGAGTTCAGTGAGCAGTGACTTCCTGTTTCCCATGCTTTATTGTTGGAGATCTTTGGATCATGACTCCCCTGTGCATTTTGAAAGATTTATGTCATTCTAACCCCACCTCATACCTTCCAATATTTCAAATGGTCAAGGATACTTAAAGGGGAACTTTGATTTAAAACAAAGCAAGACATTTATTTAACTTTTTTATAGGAGCAGAATTCACTATCATTATGGGACTGTTGTGTTCAGGTCTGTGACTGAGTATTTTATTCCATACAGTGTTATTAAATGGTTCCACATTCCAGTGGTGGTGTTAATGAATATAGCAGATTTTAGCATAATAGAGGTTGCAGGGTGTGCTTATTGCCAGCCATATATATTAGATTTCAGACAAATATTATCCAGCTGTTCCATTGATGATGTGATTGCTCGTATGTGAGATCCTACAATCAACATTAACAACTTTATTCCATACAGTGTTATTAAATGGCTGCACACTCCAATGGTGTTATTAATGATATAAATATAGCAGCTTTTAGTATAATAGAGGTCACTTACACTGCTTATGGTTAGATAGATGCATAACTACGAGATGTGCAGAGATGGCAGGGTGTTCTTATATCGCACCATACATACCAGACTTCATGCAGCTGTCCCATTGATGTAATCGCTCATACGCAAGATCCCACCATCAACATTAACAACTTAATTTCCCAATTAGGGGGCAGTTTAGTTGTTAAAATAAAAAAACAGTGCACAATGTGCCAATGATGGCTGGTGATCAGTCAAAAGAAGAAGATTATGCCAAACATTGATATTTTCAGCCAACAATTGGCTGTCTGCCTCAAGGTATTAACATACCTGATCGTTGGCCTAATTGGCCAAAATCGGCCACTTTGTCCAACGAAATCTAATTTATATGGACGTCTTAAGATGGGCCATATCCTACATAAAAGAAAAGCATTACTATAAATGACATGTACACACGTGGACAAAATTGTTGGTACCCCTTGTTTAATGAAAGAAAAACCCACAATGGTCACAGAAATAACTTGAATCTGACAAAAGTAGTAATATATAAAAAATGTATGAAAATGAACAAATGAAAATCAGACACTGCTTTTCAACCATGCTTCAACAGAATTTTTAAAAAAAAAATAAAACTCAGGAAACAGGCCTGGACAGAAATGATGGTACCCCTAAAAATAATGTCACCAAAGGGACATGTTAAATCAAGGTGTGTCCACTAATTGGCATCACAGGTGTCTACAATCTTGTAATCAGTCAGTGGGCCTGTATATAGGGCTACAGATACTCACTGTGCTGTTTGGTGACATGGTGAGTACCACACTCAATATGGACCAGAGGAAGCGAAGGAAAGAGTTGTCTCAGGAGCTTAGAAAGAAAATTATAGACAAGCATGTTAAAGGTAAAGGTTATAAGACCATCTCCAAGCAGCTTGATGTTCCTGTGACTACAGTTGCACATATTATTCAGAAATTTAAGATCCATGGGACTGTAGCCAACCTCCCTGGATGTGGCCGCAGGAGGAAAATTGATGACAAATCTAAGAGAAGAATAATACGAATGGTAACAATAGAGCCCAGAAAAACTTCTAAAGAGATTAAAGGCGAACTTCAAGCTCAAGGAACATCAGTGTCAGATCGCACCATCCGCCGTTGTTTGAGCCAAAGTGGACTTCATGGGAGACGACCAAGGAGGACACCATTGTTGAAAACAAATCATAAAAAAGCCAGACTGGAAATTGCCAAACTACATGTTGACACATCAGCTCTATGTTCACAGACGGAAAAATGAAGCATATCTTGAAAAGAACACACTCCCTACTGTGAAACATGGAGGAGGCTCTATTATGTTCTGGGGCTGCTTTGCTGCATCTGGCACAGGGTGTCTTGAATCTGTGTAGGTTACAATGAAATCTCAAGACTATCAAGGGATTCTAGAGAGAAATGTGCTGCCCAGTGTCAGAAAGCTTGGTCTCTGTCAAAGGTCATGGGTCTTGCAGCAAGATAATGACCCAAAACACAGCTAAAAACACCCAAGAATGGCTAAGAGGAAAACATTGGACTATTCTGAAGTGGCCTTCTATGAGCCCTGACCTAAATCCTATTGAGCATCTTTGGAAGTAGCTGAAACATGCCGTCTGGAAAAGGTACCCTTCAAACCCTAAACAACTGGAGCAGTTTGCTCATGAGGAGTGGGACAAAATACCTGTTGAGAGGTGCAGAAGTCTCATTGACAGTTACAGGAATCGTTTGATTGCAGTGATTGCCTTAAAAGGTTGTGCAACAAAATAATTAAGTTAAGGGCACCATCATTTCTGTCCAGGCCTGTTTCATGATTTTTCTTTTTTAAAAAAATTCTGTTGAAGCATGGTTGAAAAGCAATGTCTGACTTTCATTTGTTCATTTTCATAGAATTTTTATATATTACGTTTGTCAGATTCAAGTTATTTCTGTGACCATTGTGGGTTTTTCTTTCATTAAACGAGGGGTACCAACAATTTTGTCCACGTGTGTATATAGTATATATATGTTACATTTTCTCTTCAACCCTATAAAGGATGCAGGGTACTTTGTACATTACTGCTCGGTGACGTTTTTCATATTTTCCCTCTCATATTCTTTTTTTTTTTTTTTTTTTTTTCTGGAGATATAGCTATGTGAGGGCTTATTCTTTGCATGACAAGTTGTACTTTCATTTGGCACCATTTTGGGGTACATATAATGTTTTGATTAGCTTTTTACGTTTTTTGAGGGTCCATGTGAAATAACACACAATTATAGCATAATTTTTTGCATTTTGTTTTTACGGCGTTTACTTTACATTAAAAATGACATGGCAGCTTTGTTACGGCGATACCATATTTATATTGCTTTTTTATTACGTTTTACCGCTTTTACAAATAAAACGTCACTTTTTGAAAATGAAGGATTTTCCTGGGGTTACCGTTTTCTGACTCCTATAACTTTTTACTGTATTATTGACGGAGATTTGTAAGGGCTCTTTATTTGCGGGGAAAGTTGTACTTTTTATTCGTAACAATGTTTGGTATGCTATGACTTTTTGATTCCTTTATTGTTTTTTTGTGAAAGCAAAGTGATCAAAATATGTTAATTTGCCCATTGCGGTGTGTATATATATATATATATATATATATATATAATATATATATTTTTTATGGTGTTCACCATACGGGATAAATAACGCTATTTTGGATAGTGGGGACTTATACGCACATGGTGATACCTAACATAATTTATTTTTGTTTATTTCACTTTCACTTTTTATTGCTTGTTTATTTATTATTGTGTATTTCAAACTACCTGTGTGTGTGTTTTTTTTTTTTTTTTTTTTTTTTTACATGTCCCACAATTAGGGGGAGACTTGAAGCTGGGATACATAGTATTGCAGAACATATCACATTAGTTCCAATGGGAACTGTGAATAGGCAGTCAGTAGGCCTTGCCTGGCCTCCTGGCTGCCATGGCAACCACTCAGAACCTGCAACCTTATCGTGGGAGGTCTGAGGGGCAATGGGGGGTGAATGCGATCTTGCCTCCAGACCCCCTGGGTGCTGTGATTAATAGTGTTAATCTGGTTAATCCAGGGGGTTAATCTGGTCTTGACCCTTAGCTGTGTAACACAGTTGAGTGCCAGAAGTAAAGCCGCAGACACCACTTCTGTACCCGCAGCATTACAGCACCATACTATCACGGCGCTGAGTGTTAACTATACTCTCAGCACGACATAATAGTATGGCGTAGAGCGGGTTAGGGGGTTAAAGTAGCACCAAACCTGTTGCTACTCCTCAAAAGGGGAACATTTTTTGGGGTGCTTGTAGAAGTCGTTGCTTCAACTGATACCTCTGTTTGTGTATAAACAGGCATCTGCCACCCAAAAGGGATCATTTTTGGACCTTTTTTAATTTAACCTGTTCTGGACCGCCCATAGACTATATACATCCAGGCAGTCCCTCTCTTGTTCTGCAAGGATGCACCGGTACATCCTTGCAGTTTTCAGCATCTGCATGAAAATGTGCCGCTGAAGAAACGGAGAGCTGGCTCTAACTACAGCCTGAGCTCCCTTAGAGAAAGCAGGGACAGTTTTATTATCGTCCCTGCCTTCCTGATCGCTGTGTACACAGCGATCAATGAGCGCTGTATACACAGCTATGGGCGCCGCCATGATACGGCTCCCCTCTGACTTGACGGTCACGTGATCTGCCAAGATCAGAGTCTGTTAGAGCTTCTGGGTCCTACAGGACCCAGATCAGCTCTGTAGTTACGGGCAGGAGGCTGTATTCATCCTACAACTGGAGCTAAATGTATCAGCCCCAGTTACAGGGGAAATCAGCCTCCCCCACCAAAGAAATTGTGATCAGATGTCCCCAAAGGTCTATTATGACGTTATGGGGACACAATGTAAAAAAATAAAGATAGAAAGAAGTACAAAAGTAAAAAATTGAAGTAAAAGTAAAATAATTTTAAAAATACATAAAATAATACACAAATAACACGCCCTTATTACAGGTTCTAGCCCCACCCCCCGACGACACAATCCAAAATAAAAATTATCGAAACGGAGAGGAAAAACTATTTTATAGTTTTTTTTAGTAGCACTTTGTGCTATTGAAAAACAGACACGTTTTCCCTCCTCTTTTGTTTATATTTTCCCTGATTATAAAAAAAAAAAATTAAAAAACATGCAAAAATAACAACATAAAAATAAAGCCCTACGTGTCACCGAAAAAGACGCATAAATTAGTTGAATAACGCAAATGATAAAAATGTTATAGCCCTCAAAACTGCACATAGTGGGGAAAAAGTATTTAGTCAGCCACAAATTGTGCAAGTTCTCCCACATAAAAAGATGAGAGGCCTGTAATTGACATCATAGGTAGACCTCAACTATGAGAAATGAGAAAACATATCTAGAAAATCATTGTCTGATTTTTTTTTTTTTTTTTTTTTTTAAGAATTTATTTGCAAATTATGGTGGAAAATAAGTGTTTGGTCACCTACAAACAAGCAAGATTTCTGGCTCTCACAGACCTGCAACTTCTTCTTTAAGAGGCTCCTCTGTCCTCCTCTCATTACCTGTAATAATGGCTCCTGTTTGACATTGTTATCAGTATAAAAGACACATGTCCACAACCTCAAACAGTCACACTCCAAACTCCACTATGGTGAAGACCAAAGAGCTGTGGAAGGACACCAGAAACAAAATTGTAGACCTGCACCAGGCTGGGAAGACTGAATCTGCAATAGGCATGCAGATTGGTGTGAACAAATCAACTGTGGGAGCAATAATTAGAAAATGGAAGACATACAAGACCACTGATAATCTCCCTTGATCAGGGGCTCCACACAAGATCTCACCCTGTGGGGTCAAAATGATCACAAGAACGGTGAGCAAAAATCCCAGAACCACATGGGGGGACCTAGTGAATGACTTGCAGAAAGCTGGGACTAACGTAACAAAGGCTACCGTCAGTAACACACTACACCGCCTGGGACTCAGATCCTGCAGTACCAGACGTGTCCCCCTGCTTAAGCCAGTACATATCCGGGCCCGTCTGAAGTTTGCTAGAGAGCATTTGGATGTTCCAGAAGAGTATTGGGAGAATGTCATATGGTCAGATGAAACCAAAGTAGAACTGTTTGGTAGAAACACAACTCGTCGTGTTTGGAGGAGTAAATGCTAAGTTGCATCCAAAGAACACCATACCTACTGTGAAGCATGGGGGTGGCAACATCATGCTTTGGGGCTGTTTCTCTGCAAAGGGACCAGGACGACCGATCCGTGTACATGAAAGAATGATTGGGGCCATGTATCGTGAGATTTTGAGTGCAAACCTCCTTCCATCAGCAAGGGCATTGAAGATGAAACGTGGCTGGGTCTTTCAGCATGACAATGATCCCAAGCACATCGCCAGGGCAACGAAGGAGTGGCTTCGTAAGAAGCATTTCAAGGTCTTGGAGTGGCCTAGCCAGTCTCCAGCTCTCAACCCCATAGAAAACCTTTGGAGGGAGTTGAAAGTCCGTGTTGCCCAGTGACAGCCCCAAAACATCACTGCTCTAGAGGAGATCTGCATGGAGGAATGGGCCAACATACCAGCAACAGTGTGTGCCAACCTTGTGAAGACTTACAGAAAACGTTTGACCTCTGTCATCGCCAACAAAGGATATATAACAAAGTATTGAGATGAACATTTGTTATTGACCAAATACTTATTTTCCACCATAATTTGCAAATAAATTCTTTAACCCCTTAACGACCCAGGGCGTAATAGTACGTCCTGAGTCGCATGACGATGTATGGAGAGCGCTCAGGAGTTGAGCGCTCTCCATACACCGCGGGTGCCGGCTGTATAATACAGCCAGGACCCGCAGCTAACAGCAGCGATTGGTGCTTGCACCGATCGCGGCTGTTAACCCTTTAGATGCCGCGGTCAAACGCGACCGCGGCGTCTAAATTGCGGAGCCGCCAAGGGCGCCGCCATTTTTACCTCATCGGCGCCCTCCAGAACGTCATCGGAGGGCGGCGCTTGGTTGCCATGACAGCCGGGAGCCTATTGAAGGCTCCCAGGCCTGTCATTACAGTATAGCTATTACACGATGCCAGAGGCATCGTCTAATAGCAGTAACGGCATTTTGCTATTAGATCAGACTCCCTAGGTTTCAAGGTCCCTAGGGAGTCTGATCATACAAGTAAAAGTATAAAAAAAAAAGTTTTTAAAAGTATGAAAAAATAAAAAAAAACACAAAAGTTCAAATCACCCCCCCTTTCCCTAGATCAGATATAAAAGTAAATAAACAAAAGTAAGCATAAACACTTTAGGTATCCCCGCGCTCCAAAATGCCAGAACTATTAAAATATTAAAATATTTATCCCATACGGTGAACGGCGTAGCGGGGAAAAAAAATAAAAATGGCCAAATAGCGTTTTTTTCAACACTTTGTCTCCTATAAAAAATTGAATAAAAAGTGATCAAACCATCAGATCTTTCCCCAAGTGGTATCAATAAAAACGTCATGTTGTCCCGCATAAAAAGACGCCTTACCCAGCTCCATACATGTAAATATGAAAAAGTTACAGGTGACACAATATGGTGACGCAACATTTTTTTTTCTATTTAGCAAAGTTTTCAATTTTTTAAAAGGTATCAAAACATTACAAATACTATATAAATTTGGTATCGCCGTGTTCATACTGACTCGCAGAATACAGGTAACATGTCATTTTTACCACACAGTGAATGGTGTAAAAATTTAACCCATATGAATTTGGCGCAAATGCAGTTTTTCTCCAATTGCACCTCATTCTGAATTTTTTTCCAGCTTCCCAGTACTTTGCACAACATATTGAATAGTGACATTACAAAGTACAATTTGTTTCGCAAACAATAAGCCATCATGTGATTCTGTGAACTGAAAAATGAAAAAGTTATGGCTCTTGGAATGTGGGGAGGGAAAAACGAAAATACAAAAACAAAAAATGGCCCGGTCATTAAGGGGTTAAAAATCAGACAATGTGATTTTTTTGGATTTGTTTGCTCAGTGTCTCATAGTTGAGGTCTACCTATGATGTCAATTACAGGCCTCTCATCTTTTTAAGCGGGAGAACTTGTACAATTGGTGGCTGACTAAATACTTTTTTTTCCCCACTGTAGAAAAAAACAAAAAATGTGCCTGGTCCTGAACCAGAAATTGGCCCCGTACTTAAGTGGTTAAAAAAACAAAACACAAAAATCCAACAGTGTATTGTGTTTTCAAACAAGCTGTTTACCCATCAGCTACTATCCGTTTACCCATAGCCACATATGTTGCTGTCACTTTGACATTTCTAATGCTGTCTTGGTGTTAGAGTTTGAAAGAGGTTATGGTCCTAGGAGACTTTAGAGCAGGGGTAGGCAACCTTTTTTGTTCGGCGTGCCGATTTCGATTAAAAAATCAAAGTTGAGGTACTCGGAGTGGCGGTCAATAATTGTAAGTCTGACGACCCCTGCACATGGTATTATGTCACATATTGGCCCCTGCACACGGTATTATGTCCAATAGCGGCCCCTGCACATGGTATTATGTCCTATAGCGGCCCCTTCACATGGTATTATGCCCCATAGTGGCCCCTGCACACGGTATTATGCCCCACAGCGGTCCCTGCACACAGTATTATCCTCCATAGCGGCCCCTGCACACAGTATTATCCTCCATAGTGGCCCCTGCACACACTATTATCCTCTATAGTGGCCCCTGCACACAGTATTATCCTCTATAGTGGCCCCTGCACACACTATTATCCTGATATTTTAGCGTGTAACGGATATAACTAGAGGGGCGGGCGGCGTATTTTACTCTATAAAGATCAGGTATGGACAGGACAGGGACAGTGAAAAAATGTAAACTTTATTGGGGACTTTGTGCATGTGTTGTGTAAGTATTTGGTACGACACTTTTGGCGCTGCGACCTGCAGGATGGTCACAGCGCCAATAAACTTCCTGGTTATGTGATTAGGCTCAGAGGGGTGTGACATTATCCCTCTATGTGACTATCAGAGAGCAGAGGTACAGTATGCTCTCTGATTGATAGGAGAGGGGATAACATGGACAGAAGTCTCTGCTACCCCCTCCCCCGGGGTCATCTGCAGCTTATGCACAGACAATGATGAGTTAACATTGTCTCTGCAGCTCCTCCTCCCCCCTCCTTTCTTAGCTCTAAGATGCTGCCTGAGGCAGGAGGGGGGGGACACTTTTAGAGCCCCATTTCTAAGGATCTATTAGGGCCACAAAGATGCTACTGGATTCATTTTAAAGATGAGAATCTCATCTTTAAAATGAATCCAAGTGTTTCTTTATAGCTTTAACCAATCCTGAGCAATTCACTCAGGTACAGTAGTGAAGCCGGCAATTACCGGCTTTACTACTGTACATAGACTGTGCAGAAGCCTGTGCTGCCGCATCCATCGTCACAGCGCTAATGAAATTTTAAGGAAGCCGGATGGAAAAACGCTGCAGTTAACGTTTTTCCATCCGGCTGAGGCACAAATATGGCGCCAGAACTGATGCCTCTTGTGCCAGAACCGATCCCATAGAAAACTATGGGATCAGTCCTGGCATCAGTTTCCCTCTGGCTTGTGTGCACCACACTGGAGGGAAACAGATAGCTGCGCTGTACATATGTGAACGCACTCATACTCACTTTTTCCTGCTCCGCAACCGCTGTGTGGGCACTTCTCCCTGATGTCAGCGACCGCTGATTGGCTCTCAGGGGTCACGTTACATCATTATGCGTAATGACGATGGACATGACCCCTGAGGCCCTGTCAGCAGTCTCTTGCGTCAGGCAGAAGCGCCCAGCACACAGCGGCTGCGGATCCACGGAAGGTGAGTTAACATTGTTTTTTTTATGTTTGATAACTCCTGGGGGCTCCGCTTATTATACTCGGGGGTCTGAAGAGACCCCACAGTATAATAATAACAGTTTTGTTTCGGCCGTGTTTGGTCCGATCGAAACTGCTGGGAGAGGACTCCGCTGCCGTGCCAGGGAAATAAGCCTGGCGTGCCACTCTCGGCACGTGTGCCAGGGGTTGCCGACCCCTGCTTTAGAGTGTCATAAATGATTGTTCACGACAACTGAAACACTTTCTGTTTGAAATAAATTATTTGAGCAAAATGAACTTGATGACTGAATCAGTTAAATCAGTCCCAAAAAAAAAAATTTAGGGAGTTTTCCTCATTCTAATACATAGATATATACTATATGTAGGGAAGCTTGGCATATCTACTCCTCTCTGTGCACAATGACCTCTGCACAGAGCATGCCTAAAAACTCTCCTTCAGTAGTCAATAGTCTGCTCTAGCCCATTGTGTCTATGGCCCATGATGGTCCATCTCTAGGAAACAGGAAGTCAGAGGTTATATTCTACTCAGTGTCAAGTGTTGGAAATGCAAGATTTTTTTCATTTTTTTTTAAATACAATAACATGTATAATTAAATTCAACATCACCAAAAATTCTCTCACATC
Organism: Leptodactylus fallax; assembly: GCA_947044405.1. NCBI lineage: Eukaryota > Metazoa > Chordata > Amphibia > Anura > Leptodactylidae > Leptodactylus > Leptodactylus fallax. The sequence continues at coordinate 3,511,081 of CAMRHE010000022.1, read as the reverse complement.
ACATTACCATTAAAGTGAAACACAGTGTTAACTCTCTTGTCAGTGTTAGGTAATAGTACGGCATAGAGCGTTAAGGGATTAAGGAGGGTAAACATTACTTCTTAGTGTAAAAAGACTGTGTGGCTTATTTATTAAGACTGGCATTTTCTAACCTGGTCTAGATGATCCTTGCCCCACTGTAGTTTGCACCTAAGCTATGATGAGGTGCACGCTACATCATAAAATAGTCTCATCCTCTGGGATTTGTGGGCCTAAACATAAATCTACACCAGTTACTTACTGGAGATAGACTTTTTTTTGTCCACTGCCCCTTTGAAGAAAGTGGAGTGCTAGTGCAAAACTTAACTCAAAAATTTTTGCCCAAAAATTCTGACTTGCTGCAAAATTGCAACTTTTTTCATGGCTTGTATACCAGTTTTCTGGCATACAAACCACAATAAGTCAGCCCTTAGTACAGCACAGAGCTGTAGCAGGCACAGGAGTATAATAGTGCCCCTAACAAGTCACAACAGGTCATTTGTTTCAGTAAAGATGGTAAAATATAATAAAGAATATAAAGAACTAGCAGAAGGACCCGGCTTCACACTGGTATATTTCATTTTTTGTTTGTATAGTGGCCGCATAACAATTGGCCAGTTTTGCACTTGACATCCAGTATGGCAGTCCAGTATAGGTACAGTCTATTTATGGCTGTGTTGTTATGGAAACCTGGTAAATTAAATGTGAACTTATATTGGCTGATGCACGTCATATGACTGAATATTTAAGGACCTGTGAACTGCTATTGACTCACACAAGTCATAAATAACTTGATTGCTATGGAAACCTGGTGTATAGCTGTGTGAATGTCAAGACTGAAGAACCTGTGATTATATATATATATATATATATATATATATATATATATATATTCCCATTGGTCCATAAGCGTCGTGTGATCATTTGTATCTCAGTTTGGATATCAGTGAAAAACCTGCGATCGGTTGTTATGGAAAACCTGGAGTAAAGCTGTGTGTAAGTGACCTTGTGTAACAGTGTCATCCAAAGTGCCCTGCCCCTTTAAGGCTGACCTACAGCAGTGAAGAAAATTGGCTGGATTGTTATGGAAACATGGAGTGCAGCTGTGTGCATGTGGATGACAATGCCTTGTCAGATTGGAGACAGGCTTGGGTCTGCTGAGAATTTTCATTAGCTTGAGTAGAAGCCATGCATTTTGCTGCAGGAGGCATGAGTAGTTTAAAAACTTTTCAATTTATAAGAATGCTGACATCCAGTATGGCAGTCCAGTCAGTGGCGTAAATACCAGGGTGGTAGCGGCTACCACGGGGCCCGGGACTTTAGGGGGCCCGGCGGACCCCTGATTTTTTTTTTTTTTTTTATAGGCCGTTACCTGCTGGTGTAACACCTGCCCCATAGTGGGCCCTGCTCACGGCCGCTTGCACTTCACCTTCTGTGGAGGCTGCTGTTAGCAGGAGAGGGGATCAGTAAGTAAGGCCACGGCACGCAAACCCCACAAACACTGCTATCATTATACTCTGGGGTCTTTTCAGACCCCAGAGTATAATGATCAGAGGCTCAGGTGGAGGTGAGGGAACATAAAAAACAATGTTGTTTACCTCTCCTGTGCTCCAGGAGGCATTGTGCCTCCTTGGTGACATCCCAGACGTTGGTGGACCAGTCCGACGTCAATATGTATCGCGACGCATGCCTGGTTCACGTGTTGTTTGGTCTAACATTGAAGTGGGGAGTGCGCCGGAGCCAAGGAGAGGTAATTAACATTGTTTTTTTTTATGTTTGTATCCTCCAATGGGTCTCCGAACATTATACTCTGGGGTCAGAAAAGAACCCAGAGTATAATAATTGTTCATAGGTGGTCCACAATGGGGCATAATACTATGTGAAGGGGCCACTGTGGGGCATAATAGTGTGTGCAGGGGCCACTATGGGGCATAATAGTGTGTGCGGGGGGCAGGAGTCCAGTATAGGTACAGTCTACTTATGGCTGTGTTATGGAAACCTGGTAAATTAAATGTGAACTTATATTGGCTGATACACGTGATATGACTGAATATTTAAGGACCTGTGAACTGCTATTGACTAATACAGGTCATAAATAGCTTGGTTGCTATGGAAACCTGGTCAAAAGCTCCTGCGAGCTTCTATTGGCTGATAAGGCACATGTGACCGTGTGTATGGCAGTTGGAATATGAATGAAAGACTTGCAGGCTTGCATTAGCTAATGCAGGTCATTTTTTTGGGAATACTGTATCTCAGGAACGGTACGTCCTAGAGAGCTGAGACCCAGTCTAAAATCTTCCCGGACTCCTGATGTACCTGTGTACCAAATTTGGTGAGGATCGGTCCAGTCGTTTGGTCGCGCATAAAGAACAGACAAACTCATTTTTATATATGAGATATGGTATCATCATAATTATAATGACCTGCCAGAAAGTCATATGATGCAGTATGAAAGCCATAAAAGCCAAATTACAAAATTGTACTTTTTCATGTAGCCCCCAAAAACAGTAGTAAAAGCTAATCTGAACATTATACTGTGTCAACTAAAAGTACAACTCATCACGAAAAGAATAAGACATCATATGACCACACAGAAGAAAAAAGTTATGAATTTTGGAAGGCAGAGGTGGAAAGTGTGAAAAAAGCCACTGAGCCTTAATTCCCAAACTAGGCTGTGTACTTAAAGAGTTAAATACTGGCCACTGGCCATTAGGGATGAACTTGAATCTATATTAACTGAATCCATTCAGTGTAATTACCGTATTTTTCGGACTATAAGACAAATTTTCACCCCCCCAAATTTGGGAGGAAATTGGGGGTGTGTCTATTAGTCCGAATGTGGGGTGTTTTGCAGGAGAGGAGGGGCGGAGGAGCAGGGTCGCAGCAATGCCCCACTCCTGCTGCCGCTGGCTTCCTGCAGCGGGAGGAGTTGGGCGATGCTGCGGGCCTTGAGCTAAGAGGGTGTTCTGGCGTGTGAACCTCCCAGCATCCGCCGTCTGTGAAGATGATGGCGGCCGCTCTGCTGCAGAGCTGTCGCCATAGCTACCGGGTCTCCGCTGTAATGCAGAGACCCAGAGCTAATGCCCGCAATCAGAATCCACTCTGATCACGGGCATTACTATCGGTGAGCCCCCCTAAATGTAGTAAAGCTGCCCCCGGTACCTTTCTTGTTGCAGAATTTCCCATAGACTGTAATACACTTGTATTGCAGTCTATGGGACTTGCAATCAAATGATTGCAGGCTCAATCCCCCTAGGGAAAGGGTGGGGGGAGCTAACAAAATAGTAAAAAAATAAAAAAAAGTTAAAAAAAAAAAATAAAATAAGTTCTAAATCACCCCCTTTCCCTAAAAACATATAAAAGTAGAAAATTACTGTGAAACACATACACATTAGGTATCCCTGTGTCCGAAAATGCCCGGTCTACAAACTTATAAAAATATTTTTCCTGTAGGGTGAATGTCATAGCGGTGAAAAAAGCGCCGTTTTTTTTTTGCTGTTTCGCCTCTGATTTGAATAAAAAGTGATTAAAGCAATATACATTTCCCCAAAATGGTATAACTAAAAAGTACGCCTGACCCCGCAAAAAAAGATACCCTATGCATCCTTGTACAGCTGCAGGGCCACCTGTCAATGTGGCCTTGCAGCTGTTGCAAAAACACAACTGCCATATATTAAATATTTTACCACATTTTTTTGCTTCAAAATTTTTTTTCCCCTTTTTTTTCTTCCCCTAAAACCTAGGTGCGTCTTATGGTCCAGTGCGTCTTATAGTCCGAAAAATATGGGATTTGTTCCAAACTGTATTCAATTGCATTGCTGCTATTAAGGTCAATATCACTCATATAATAGGACTACTAATATATAAATGAACACAAAACAGACCCACCCCCTGTGGGCAAATGGAACACTAATGCATATTTGAATATATTTAAATTATGGCTCATATGCATATATAGTCAAGGGAAAACAAAGTACATGAAAACACCCTGTTCGATTCTATATTTACATAGCAGGCATTAAAATAATCTGGTCCTTAGAATGTTTTAAAATGAGGTAAACCGCAAGTGTGACCACCTCTGTAAAAGTTCTGTCAGTTTGCTGGTCTGGAGAAAGAAGCCAAGTAGGGAAGACATCAGCAATGATTTTAGAGAAGCAATTGTTGCTGCCCATCAATTTTGGAAGTGTTATAAGGTCATTCCAAACAATATGACAGCCATTATTCACAAGTGAAAAATATTTAATATAGTTGACATCTTCCAAGGAGTGGATGTTCCAGCAATTTCACGCCAAGGTCACACCATGCAATGCTCAGAGAAAATGCACAAAAAACTAAGAGCTACAACTAACACTCTGCAGGCCTCAGTTGGCATGTTCCATTTTCAAGTTCATGACAGTACAATTAGAATAAGACTGAACAAGTATAGCTTGCTTGGAAGGGTTGCCAAGAGAAGCCTCGTATTTCTAAAAAAATATGGCAGCATGGCTTAAGTTTGCAAAGTTGTATCTGAACAAACGACAAGACTTCTGTTGCAATGTCCTTTGGACAGATGAGGCCCAAGAGATAACTGGCCATTATGCACAGTGCCACATTTGACATAATCTAAAAACAGCGCAAACACTTTATACCAACTGTCCAATGGGGACGGAGGGGCAATAATCTGGGCTAAAATAGGTAATCAATTTAAAAGTCCTGGAAACTCCAATTCTGATCCTCTGTATGATCCTCAATCTACCCAGTGATTGTGTGAACATAGCCTAAGTTCAAAATAACATGGTACAACATGCATAAAAGTATAAGGCTAAGTGGATATATTTAAAAAAGTTAAAGAGGTAGTGCTATCCAAAGAATAGATCCTAACTTGGTGATCACTGGGGGTCCAACTGCTGGGACCTCTGCTGATCCTGATAACAGGGTCTAATCTCCCCTGTGTGAATGAGGTGGCAAGTTGTATACTGTATGTACATTGCTGTTCCATTTATTCTCTGCCATGAGATTGCTGGAGATTGCAGAGTATTGACCTCCATTCCCAGAATCCGTGGGGGTTCCATTGGTTGGACCACCATTGATCAGTGACATGTGGATAGGTCATAACTTGCTTTGGTGGTACAAAGCAAGTTTATGACCCATTCTGAAAACCACTTGCCGGATGATGAGCTGCTAGGGCTGTACTCATCTAGGTATTACATAGTACCCACTGAAATTGGTAAATAATCCATGCAGTATATAGGCATCAAATCCTTCATAAAAATTTCCCCATCCTTATACCCTAATAAGGGACAATTTCTTTAAGTGAATTGCTTGTGTTATCTGTGTTGAATCAACATTTAATCTTAAGTAAAATACATTGGCATCATGGTCTAGGCTCTGCAGAATGCTTTGCTCTATCAGCAGTCGGCAACCTTTTTTGTTCGGCGTGCCAATTTCGATTAAAAGATCAAAGTTGAGGTACTTGGAGTGCCGGTCAATAATTGTAAGTCTGATGACCCCTGCACACAGTATTATGTCCCATAGCAGCCCCTGCACATGGTATAATATTCTAACTTTTATAATATTCCAATTGTCGCCAGTCACTAGCTATATTTATACTGTGGGGTCTCTTCAGACCCCAGAGTATAATAAGTGGAGGGACAAGAGAGATGAAAAACATTAAAAAAAAATGTTAACTCACCTTTTCCAGTGCTCCGCAGCTGCTGTGTGCTCTTCGGGCGCTTCTGCCTGTATAATGACGTCGGACGAGACCCCTGAGGCCCTGTCAGCGGTCTCTGACGTCAGGCAGAAGCGCCCTAAGAGCACACAGGGGATGAGGATCCAGGGAATGTGCATAACATTATTGTTTATGTTTGATCACCTCTCCGGGGGCTCTGCTTATTATACTCTGGGGTCTGAAGAAACCCCACAGTATAATAATGGGCGTGTTTGGTCCGATCAAAACTGCTGGGTGAGGACTCTGCTGCTGTGCCAGGGAAATAAGCCTCACTTGCCACTCTTGGCACGCGTGCCGGGGGTTGCTGACCCCTGCTCTATAGATGACATTTGTGCAAAGACACCTGCAGTATTTATTTAGCAAATTATGCAAAAGTGAAAAACCTTGCTTTTCTGTTAGAGTACAGTAGCCTGCAGCAGGTCACTGGGTATCTATAACAGGCTGGATCTGGTGAACAGTATGCCATCCCTATGCTTATCATGGTGATATCTGATCATGAGAAAGCCATCTTACTATGCTTGTGGATGTATACAAAAGCATATGAGGATCAGTGCTATACAGCATGTGGGAACTGTACGGAGCACTGCAGATGTTTTGGTCCGAGGACATGCACTTTGAAGTGCTAAGTGTGATAATCTGTTTACTTTGTTTTCAGTGACACCTTTTAATGCCAGCACATGAAAGTTCTCCCAAGTAATGTTTGTACATGAGATTTCCAGACCTCAAACATCTCAATGTTTGAAAGGATAACTGGGAGGTCTTGAAATCTCACACTCAAACAACATCTTCACTGAACTGCTCCACCCATCACCCCCTAGATAAATTACAATTTCTTTTTTTCACTTTAAGTTATTCCATTATTATTATATAACCCCAATTCCAATGAAGTTGGGATGTTGTGTAAAACAGAAATAAAAACAGAATAAGATTTTCAAATCTTTTTCAACCTATATTCAATTGAATACACTACAAAGACAAGATATTTAATGTTCAAACGGATAAACTTTATTGTTTTTTTGCAAATATTCACTCATTTTGAATTTGATGCCTGCAACACGTTCCAAAAAAGCTGGGACAGGGACATGTTTACCACTGTGTTACATCACCTTTCCTTTTAACACTCAATAAGTGCTTGGGAACTGAGGACACGAATTGTTGAAGCTTTGTAGGTGGAATTCTTTCCCATTCTTGCTTGATGTACAACTTCAGTTGCTCAACAGTCCGGGGTCTCCATTGTCGTATTTTGCCACACATTTTCAATGGGAGACAGGTATGGACTGCAGGCAGGCCAGTCTAGTACCTGCACTCTTTTATTACGAAGCCATGCTGCTGTAAAACATGCAGAATGTGGCTTGGCGTTGTCTTGCTAAAATAAGCAGGCACGTCCCTAAAAAAGACATTGCTTAGATGGCAGCACATGTTGCTCCAAAACCTGTATGTACCTTTCAGCATTAATGGTGCCTTCACAGATGTGCAAGTTACCCATGCCATGGGCACTAACACACCCCCTATACCATCAGATGCTGGCTTTTGAACTTTGAGCTGATAACAATCCAGACAGTCCTTTTCCTCTTTGGCCCAGAGGACTGCTAAAAGAAATATGGACTTATCAGACCACAGGACACTTTTCCACTTTGCGTCAGTCTATCTCAGATGAGCATTTCTGGGTGTTTTTGATATATGGATTTTGCTTTGCATGGTAGTTTTAACTTACTCTTGTATATGTAGTGACGAACTGTGTTCACTGACAATGGTTTTCTGAAGTGTTCCTGAGCCCATGTGGTAATATCAGTTACAGAATGATGTCAGTTTTTAATGCAGTGCCACCTGAGGGATCGAAGGTCACAGGCATTCAGTGTTGGTTTTCGGACTTGCTGCTTACTTGCAGGGATTTGTCCAGATTCTTTTGATGGTATTATGGACTGTAGATGATGAAATCCCTAAATTCCTTGCAATTGTACGTTGAGAAACGTTGTTCTTAAACTGTTGGACTATTTGCACACGCAGTTGTTCACAAAGTGGTGAACCTCGCCCCATCCTTGCTTGTGAACGACTGAACCTTTCGGGGAAGCTCCCTTTATACCCAATCATGACACTCACCTGTTTCCAATTAACCTGTTCACCTCTGGAATGCTCCAAACAGCTGTTTTTTGAGTATTCCTCAACTTTCTTTTGTTGCCCCTGTCCCAGCTTTTTTGGAACGTGTTGCAGGCATAAAATTCAAAATGAGTGAATATTTGCAAAAAAAACCAATAAAGTTTATCCATTTGAACATTAAATATCTTGTCTTTGTAGTGTATTCAATTGAATATAGGTTGAAAATGATTCGCAAATCATCACATTCTGTTTTTATTTATGTTTTACACAATGTCCCAGCTTCATTGGAATTGGGGTTGTACATTCCCACTTCAATGCTGAGTTATCAGATTTTACATTTCTGGATAAATGATATATTGATGCTGCTTTGCCAAATCTGATGTGTCAACAGAATAGTCACAAAATACCTGTAAGGCCCGGTTCACAATTGCATTCGGGTTTCCATTCGGGAAATCCGCTTGGGGACCCCATGAACAGAAACCTATACCCATAAAAAAAAGCAGTTTACCCAGGAAACCCACGGACCCCATAGACTATAATGGGGTCAGTGTGGTTTCTGCTCGGTTTCCGCACGAAGCAAGCGAAGAGGAAAGTGCCGCAAGCAGCACTTTCCTCTCCGCATATTTCCGCATGTTTCGTGCGGAAACCGAGCGGAAACCACATGGACCCCATTATAGTCTATGGGGTCCGCGGGTTTCCCAGGTAAACCGCTTTTTTTATGCGCATAGGTTTCCGTTCGGGGGGTCACCAAGCGGAAGTGAACCCAGCCTAACTCTTTTTTTATGTCTTAGCCAATGGATCTATTACACAATCACTAAATACCAATTAGAAACAAATAGATAGCCCTTTATTTTGTATATGCACAGGAATATGTCAATCATTAATACATTATACACTGTTTTCAATAGATATATAATAAACATATATCTAACATAACAAAAGTAATGTAATTGACATTAGACAGTACAGGCAAGCTCTTCACATAGAGCTCAATATATGCAGCAGGTCATTAGAAATATCTGTATGAACATTTGTATAAATGTACCATGTTTCATGGATCTGCACAGCATTTACTATGTATATTACAAAGCTACATACCTTTTTATGTCAATTTAATAAACACTATTGTGTTAAAACACTTTTAATGCATGTATGAACCTAGTGATAAGATTTGGTTTGTTGAACCTATTATTGCCAGGATGTATTAAAATACATGTAATTAGTATTACCGCTTTTGTCAAAAGCTAACTATCTGGCAAGAGTTTTTTTTTTTTTAATCAAGGGAAATCTTAACCAATGTATTAACACTTGACTGTCCATTTTGTGACTGCCGCTCTCCACACACAGATGATCCTCTTAAGTAATACTGGTAGATCAGAATGATCACTTCTGGGTTTGAACTTATATTCACAAATTGGATATAAAGAGACTGTCGACATCTATCTACATTTGTACATATTCATCTACATATAGATATCAGTTTAGCGGTTACTGAGTGAAACAGCACCAAACATGTAATTGTGAATAGATTAATTTGTTATCACTCTCTTAGGCTGCTTCATCCACATTGACCTATAAGTGCTTCATTCTAAAACGTTTGTAAATGCCACCTTAGCAGTGATTTCCTTCTAATGTGAACCAATTTCCCATTCACTACTGGTTGCCTTTTTGACTATCAGTTGGTATATTGCTCAGTCGTTAAAGCTTAAACATGTCTTTCATTCACAGTTAGGTGTCATTACAAGAACACTCCAGGAACCGTTTTCTTGGTTAAATACACTAAGTCACAGAACAGTGGCACAACAATAGAGATAACAGTGTCAACTGCATTGGTTCCCAGGGTCTGTTACTGTAAAGCTGGACATAGGCATTAGACAATTGTCACCCAAAGCAAACAACTCTTAGCATTTACTGGTCAATAAATTTGATAGATTATATATCACATTGGATTTCTGTTTGCTGGCGGTAGATTGTAATCTTACATTTGTTAAATAAAACAAATTCACTTTTTATTTATTAATTATATACTAAGTTACATATAGACAGACAGATCATAGAAATGTAGATGGATATATAAATAAATAGATTAGACTCTTAGCTGTGGCTTTTAGACCCTTAGTCATAGCATGTCTTCCAAAGTGACATTGAATTTAGACTGGCTGACAGGGCCATGGGGTCCATACTAAACTCCACTGCCATTAGTTGCTGATGCTAAGCTAACAGTGATGGTCCAGCAACACTGTAGAGGCAATAGGGTAAGTATATTTCAGAGACTTTATTTTGTGTGGATATATGTCAAAAAGAGGAAAAAGAGGTGCACTCAAGTGCAGGATGAAACAAATAAAACATGTTGGAAGGTGAACGTTTTATTCCCACTTTTATATGTTGTAATAAGGAACAGGGTACATGGAAAGATGCAAGATCTATTATATAGAAATCCAGTTTATTGTTTTCAAATATGCAGGTTCTTTATGAAGTCAGTAACATGAAATAAATGCACAAAAGATCCATTAATATCAGGTAACCTGGGGGTAAATTAAATATATACTCATAATAATTGATACCATATGTACATTGTAAAAATTTGGGTAGACAACTACTGTATACTGTTCAGAGTATGTTAAGAGGACAGCTGTCCAGAAGAGGGAGCTCACCCACAACTGGTTTGCAATTTAGGCTGTTATTTGCAGCATACTGTATTATTGTGCTTGGGTTGTAAGACTAGTTTGTTTTTGCATTCAATACAGTTGCAGTTTCAGCACCCACCTAAATTTGGAAACTGACCATCTCCTGTTCCTAATCATGTATATTTATATTGCAGATAGTTTCCAAATCTCCTTAACAAAGCAAGAAGTCACACAGATCTGTGGAATTCTGCAGCAAAACAAGAATTCCAGCTACGTCACGGAGCCACATTGAAGATGACTAGTTTTACATTATTCAGTGTGTTTGATTTTTGCAAAAGCATTGCACAGGCTAAAAGGTTCACATTTGACATTGCAAAAAAGTTTGCATCTAAGGGTGGGTTCACACTATCTACTATTCTTAATGTCTGTTGCTGTCCATCATAAGATGTCGTCCAACATTAACTCTAGCAGAGGAACTGACACAGACAAACCCTCTCCATCTGTGTCCATTCCCATAGACTCTAATGTAAACAACATGACAGGCGCTTTCTTCTGCCATGTTTGTTTGCTTTTGTAAAGGAAGAAAAAGTCCTGTATGCAGGACCTTTCCTTCCGTCAAAAGAAAAAAAGATTGTCATGTTTTTTACATTGGGGTGAATGCAGATGGACATATGTCATTTAATGTCTTTTGCTCTCATCCTGTGATGGATGAGGGCAACAGACATTAACAAAGGTAGTGTGAACCTACCCTAAGAAAAATGAGTGTAATTAAGCAATAAGGTGGAGGAGAAAGCAGCATGGTTTGGGGAATAGATTCAGGAGCAGGAGTTGGGCCTCTTATACAGCTACATTGCAGAATGAATGCAAATGTCTATCACAACCTTCTTCAACAACATGTTTCCTTCCCCGAGTTCATCATTCAGTCAACCAGCAATTTTCATGCAGGAAAATGGGCTGTCACACAACAGGTAAAGCAGTTCCTTAAAACTGAAAACATTGAAATAATTAAATGGCCAGTCCTCATCTAAGCCAATAGAAAACCTCTGTAAAATTCTTGATGACCATTATGGTTCAGAAACCCACTATAGGAATTGAACTGTGGAAGAGACTGGAAGAAGAATGAACCAAAATCACACCAGAGCAGTGTGAGAGAATAGTAAAATCATGTGGCCGTAGATGTGCTGAGGTCACTCAAACCAAAGGCTTGTACACTTCTTACTACTTGTTGACTGTTGTAACCTTCAGAAAATGTAGTTACTATCTTTTTTTATGCTACAGTCATTGCTGTTCTTTAATTTTGATCATTGTGCTTTCTACAAAATAAAGGTTTTTTGTTGAAGTGCCATGGTTATTTTGTAAAACACTGTTCTAGTATCATGGTATAGCCGCAACAAAAATTCTGTGTGCAGGGGCCACTATGGCACATAATAGTGTGTGCAGGGGCCACTATGGGGCATAATAGTGTGTTCAGGGGCCACTGTGATGCATTATAGTGTGTGTAGGGGCCACTATGGGGCATAATAGTGTATGTAGGGGCCACTATGGGGCATAATAGTGTGTGCAGGAATGCGGTTTGTACAGGGGGGACGGTTGCCGGGGGGGCCCCATGTCAAATGTTCGCCTGGGGGCCCAGCTATTCCTAGTTACGCCACTGCTTGCATTGCATTATTTTACTGCATTATAGCTTTTGCAACATGACTCTCAAGACCTCATTCATCATTTTGTTCTTATCAGCTCTTCAGACGAATGTCTCCAAGACTTTTCCCACACATCCCCTATACTCTGGAACCCGATGCACAATACATAAGATTGTTCCCCACAATCACTACCTTTAATAAGACCCTGAAGACTCATCTCTTTAGGAAAACCTTCAATAACACTGTTGCCACCACACCATCATCTGAACAGCTTCTACCCTCACCAACTATCTGTATCCCCCTTCCTTCATAGATTATAAGCCCTTGCGAGCAGAACCCTCTATCCCATTGTACCAATTGGTCACTTAGTTAGTATTATACTTATTTTGTATGCAAACCCTCAAATGTTCAGCATTATGGAATTATTGGTGCTCTAAAAATAAATAATGATGATATCAAGCTCTTTAAGACTGTTTATTGCAGGATGAGTTTTAATAAATTTTTATTTAAAGGGTACCTGAGTTTTCAAGAAAAGTTGAAATAGCTGCAGAGTCTTGCTAGGTAGTTGTTCTATGACTATATAAGCCTTCCTACTTGGTTTACTATCAGTTTTCTGCTGCTATTAATCAAATTATGGCTGAAACGACAATGACAAAGCAGAAAAAAACACAAAACAAACCAATCTATGAGCACAGTCAGGACAGCTCCTTGCTTCCTTTGAATAATATCCCATCTATAACCACATTAGCAGCCAGAAGTAGATACAAGTACATGGACTTGTCTTACAGTGTGAACGGTGAGAATTGCAGACTCCAGTCTCTTGCACACAGCAACAGTTTGCAGACTTGTCTGTGCAGGGTAGATGCTAGAATGGAGTGGGTAAAATCAAGTGCTGCCTGGTATGCTGGGGATCCAGAAAGTGGTGCTACCTCCTGTGACTCAGGGTATGTTAGCTGTGGTTGCCTGCAGCCTGCCAGACCACATAGCTAATACTCTTGGAGCTGATGCAACACCACCTACTTGATCCACTACACACCTGATTTAAACCACTCCATTCTAGACTCAATGGTCTCATCCACTGTGTGAAAAGAGAAAAGGACTGCCATCTACACTCACTGTCTTTCAGTCTTGTCTTTATCTAGCATCTATGGACAAACTTCCTTCTTAACAAAAGAATAAACAGCAAAGTAGCTAGAAGGGAGACACCTAGTGGTAGGAACTTTAGAGAGCTGCATTACATTTTGGTCCAGAATCACATGCTCTACGAAATGACACTAATTTCTCTGAAAAGTTAGTGATCATTTCACAAAGTTTAACCTACAAACCATAGAGCCCAAAGTCCCTTAAAGTGTAATATAATTAAAGATAGATACACAAGAGTTCATTATAGAGCACATAAAATATTTTACAAAACCCTAGTGTGATTTAATTACTATAATTACAGAGGAAAAAAAAAAATATGGTCATGTTACCTAGGTGCATGATCACAACCCCTGGCCAATTTCCAGAAACATCTCCAGTAGTGAACACATCACATATATGTCATAAACATCACCCTGATACCTAATGTTAAGGCAAATGCTTATTCATTGTATACCATGAGAATCCACATAAACATTTTAAAATGATCTAGTTTTTACGTGATGGGGCGCATAGTGGCTATTATGTCTGCTAACCTGGTATTTATATTCATCTCTTGAAGGTGAAAAGCCACCCTTGGTATGATTTCCTCTTCTACTGTCTCCTAATGTTTTGAATGCTATTAAGAGGGAACATACAGCTGGAGACCCTCCGAACAATCACCAACTGTTGGTGACTCCCTGCATGGAGAGAACAGCCTGACGTCTCCCTCACATTCTCCCTGGAGGCACTGGGATCCACCAGAGCTCACCCATTGAGTACATAGAGTTACTACAAAGTGGTGGAGGTGCTGTCCTGCTCTAGTCCAAGCCAGAGGGGCATTACAACTCAGCCAATTTATAGTCCCCACCAGCACTGCAACTATGACTGCACAGGAAACTGTCACATCAGACCTCACCAGCAAATTGCAGACACTGCTGGCCAACAGGGGCTACTAGGCACACTTATTGAACCTCCATCATCAGGGTGCCGGAGAATGTGGACTGCACATCCTCCTGGACCCAGGACCACCTGTTAATACTCCACCAGGATTTCAAGTGCATTAAGCTAAGTGTATCCTTTGTGCTTTTATTTCCTGAGGGACATATACTGTCCACAATTATAGCGACCTCACTGATACGCCATATTGTTCATCCACTGTTGATATTTTTCACTATTTAAAAAACTGGGTCACTACTTGAAGCAACAAAACCGCTTATCTAACATGTGGCTCTAACTATTCTTACTAACTTCCATCTATGTTCTACTGCCATCTAGTGCCTCATTCGGGTATTAGGAAACTGAGTGATAGTACCATGACATTTACTACTTTACTGGACTTGGTTGTTGGTTTTTAGGGACCACAGTTGTCTAAACAATGGTCCCAGCACTGTGTACATTGCCATTTAAGACATACCTCCAACCATCCCGAATGCAGTGGTGAAGCAGCGAGACACCCGCTGCCTGGTTCACCAATCTGCTCCTGTGTGTTCCGGGAGCTGTAGGCGCAATGTGAATGACATCATCATATCGCGCCTACAGCTCCCTGAAGCCTCTGGGATCAGAGACTTCAGACAGAGCAGCAGTGGGGGCAGCTGGAGGGGGACTGTAAACTGTGGGGGCAGCTGGAAGGGGACATTAAACTGGGGGAAGATTCAGGGGGACATGAAACTGTAGGGGCAGATGGAGGGGGGACATGAAACTGGTGGTAGCTGAAGGGGGACATTAAACTGGGGGAAGATAGAGGGGGATATTAAACTGGGAGCAGATAAGGGGGCATGAAACTGGGGGCAGATGGAGGGGGGACATGAAACTGGTGGCAGCTGAAGGGGGACATTAATCTGGGGAAGATGGAGTGGAACATTAAATTGGGGAGATGGAGGGGGACATGAAACTGGTGGCAGCTGAAGGGGGACATTAAACTGGTGGAAACTGGAGGGGGACATGAAACTGGTGGCAGCTTACAGCTCCCAGAACACATGGGGGCGGGAAGGTGAACCAGTTAGCGGATGTCTCACTGCTTCACCACTGTATTCGGGACCATTGTGTGGACAACCGTGGTCCCTAAAAACCAGCAACTAAGTCCAGTAAAGTACTGTAGTACACAGTTAATTACATTTTAACTTACACTGGGAGTGCACACAGTGGGAATTGTTCACACATATTTCTCTTTTATTTTTGCATCTTTAATAAACATTAAGTTTTATATTTACTCAAGACCTATTTTGAACTATAGCCTTTCCAACTGGAGTCGGACATTAAACTATGGGGAGAGGGACTTTATACTGTGGGGGCAATTGGAGGGAAACATTATAATGTGGGACCATATCATGTTAGAGTGACTATAGGGGCATTATAGTGTGTGGGGGCACCAAGAGAAATGGGAATGGACAGAGACAAAGTAGAAGTGGGTGGGGCTAAATTTGCCACAGCGAGCTGAGTGCTCCGCACATTTCGTCCCTCTTTCTGTCCGTTGAAAGTTGGAAGGTATGGGTATATGTGGATATATACACTCATACATACATATATACACTCATATACTGTCACTTACCCTCAAAGTTGTCCAGGCTGGCAGGTCTAATGCAGAGAACATGTGTGGAGCTTCCTGCTGCTAATGCTGCAGTATCCCCCTTCTGTACAATGGCCGATATCAAAGACTGCTAAATGGAGCCTGCCAGAGGGTGCCCCCTTCAGGAAGGGAGGTTTAATATACTTTTCAGTGCACTGCTCTTACTGAGTTAGCAGTGCTTTGCAGACAGATCAATCATTAGCTTTACATGACTTGACATCAGTTGAAAAGTCCATTGCCTTGGATCAGCTGGGGGCCCTCTTGGGTGAAGAGGCCCTGGGCAATTGCCCAGTTTGCCCTCCACTAAAATAGACCATGGGATCTGAATAGACAAGAGGGTGTAAATGTGCTTCCCGTGCTGCCCTATAAAAAAGCTCTTAGAGGCAACTTTTGCGCAGAGTATCTCTTGGTGAGAATTCATTGACTACTAGATATACCCAGGGCCTGGGCAAAATTAAAAGCAGGGCCCAAAATGCTGATATACAAACAACGCCATCATCTTCCAGTGGCAACATTTTGAACCCTTTAATGACCAGGCCGGAAAGTGCGTTAAGGACATGGCCTCATTTTTCAAAACTGACATGTGTCCTTTTATACGGCAATAATTTTGAGACACTTTAACTTACACAAGTGATTTTGAGATTGATTTTTCGTGACACATTGTACTTCATATCAGTGGTAAACACTGATCAATATTTTTGTATTTATTTATAAAAAAATAGGAAATTTGTATTGAGAGTTGTATTAATTTAATTTCCAGAAATAAATGCGCAGCTGATATTGAAAAGTGAAAATTGCAATTTTTCCAGAGATATGCCATTTCAGTGCCTGATATGTTGAACCCAACTTGTGTCAGCAGAGACACACACTCCAAAAACTGTTAAGCGGATATCCTGAGCACAACAGCTTTTGAAGCATTCATCTCTGATACAAGCCGGGCACAACATATTACACACTGAAATGACATATTCCTGGAAAAATTTTCACCTTTCACCATCAGCTACGTATTAATTTATGAATAATAAATTAATCCAAAACTTGGGGGTTAAAAATGCTCACTGTACCCCTGGAAAAAATCCTTCAAGGGTGTAGTTTCCAAAATGGGGTCACATGTCAGGGGATTCCACTTTACTGGCATTTCAGGAGTTCTGCAAAAGTGTCATGATGTCCAAAAATCAACCGTCTGAGACTGTGCTCCAAAAACTACATGGCGCTACATGCCAGGCTGTGCCCAAACAGCAGTTTATACCCATATATGACATTAAGTACGTTATCCTTGGTACAACAGTGTCATACATGTTGGCATAAAGAGCTGTTTGGGCACACAGTAGGGCACAGAAGGGAAAGAGCACTATGTGGCTTTTGGAGCGCAGATTTAGATGTTTGGTATCTGGACGCAATGTTATGTTTGCAGAGCCTCTAAGGTACCAGAAAAGTGGAATCCCCTATGGAGTGACCCCATTTTGAAAACTGCACCCCTCAAATAATTTATCAAGGGGTGTAGTGAGCATTAGTATCCCAGACGTGAATGCACAGCAGATGGTAAAAAGTGAATAGGTAAGCTATGCGGAGTACATTGGGAACACCAGATTCCCTACTATTTCCCCAGTAGCTCCTATGATTGGGGAGGTCTCTGTGGGGATCACTTCTGGTTTCTTTTCCCTTGTAAGCTCGAAATTTGGGGTATACCCTAATATATGCTCGCCCTTCCTGGCGCAGCCAGTTGTGTTCTAATGATTTTAGCGATTTTTGGTGTTTTTATATTTATATTGTACAAGCTATATTTTTTAACATTTTTCTGGTGATGTAACCTTATGAGGGCTTGTTTTTAGCGGTATGAGATGAATTTTGTAATGACATAATTTTTGGGTGCCTATAACTTATTGACTAAATTTTATTAACTTTTTCTTGGTGGATTAAAAAAAATCTATTCTGGCATAGCTTTTTACCTTTTAATTTTTTTCTGCAAAGCATACAGAATAAGTAACATGTTACCTTTATTCTGTGGGTCGGTACGATTATGGCGATACCCAATTTGCAGACATAAATCAATTATTTTTGCATCATCATCTTTTGAGATGTGTAACATTTTTATTTTTCTGTTGACAGAGTTGGTTTGTGGGGCTTATTTTTGGTGGGATGATCTGTGCTTTTTATTGGTACTGTTTTGGGGTACATGTGACTTTCTGATCACTTTTTAGAGCATATTGTGTAAAGCGAGATGGCGAAAAATCATTTCTGCAATTTTTTTCCGTTTTTTTCCCTGACGTTCACCATGCAGGTTAAATAATGTTTCAGTTTTATTGTACGGATTTGTTACGGACACAGCGATACCGAATATGTATTGTTTTTAATAATTTTTAGGGTTTTCTTTTATATAATTAATTTTAAATAGGAAAGGGGCATTTTGGGGCTTTATTCATTTGTTAATTTTTTTTTCATACAATTTACTTTTTTTTTTCAACTGCTTTTTTAATGTATAGTGATGTCCCATTAGGGGACCTGATCCAGTATTGCTCTGATCGCTGGTTCAGTACTATACACTGCAATACACGTGTATACACATGTATTGCTATCTATAGAGGAAGTCAGCCTAGACAGACGCTAGGCTGACTTCCTCCATTCGGCGGCAGGATCAACTAGGTATGGGGGCTCCTTGCAGCCCGGGGTCACTGGCCGGACCTCGGACTGCAGAAAATACATAATGGCACACCCCGATCTCACTGTGGGGTGTGCCGATGGGGAACATTCACATGTTTGAACCCTTTGGATGCTGCGGTCATGTTTAACTGAGGCATACAAGCGGTTAGAACCTCCGAACGGAGCTCAGCTCAGACCAGGGTTTATGAAGCAGGGTGTTAGCTGTCAGTTACAGCTAACATCTGCTCACAATGCCGCCCACTCAGATAGTGAGCAGGCAGCCGTCCATGAGCGTAATAGTACACCCATTTGCGTTAAGGCTCAGGATGCCAGGACGTACTATTACACCTGTGGTCGTTAAGGGGTTAATAATGCCTCTTTCTGCCCCCAAAACAGTAATAACAATCGCCATTTTCCCACACACAATTCAAATGACCACCTTGTACCGCTTAATAGATTTATAAACACACTCGTCAGTTATGATAGTGCTTCCTTATGAATAATAGTCCCTGCTTATAAATAATATTACACCCTTATCAGCAATAGTGCCCTTATAAGTGATAGTTACTGCTTATAAAAACTGCCCTGTATCGGTAATAATCCCCCATATCTGTAATAGTTCCCCCTTATCAGTAACAGTCATCCCTTAAAAATAATACAGCTCCCTTATAAATAGTTCCCCCTTATTAATAATAGCCACCTTTATAAATAATAGGGAGCACCAACAGCATCCTGCTAATTGCCTACACCACGGCTCCTTCACTGACAACTTACATATGTGCTGACTATTCGGTGTTACTGAGTCTGTTCCCAGAATAGTTATCTCCTATAGTACTGTGTAAGCCCCAATAGCTCTACTACATGTATGTATAAAATTATAGTAGGGAGCTGTGAAGTAGACATAGCACACAGGGCTGTCAGCAGAAATTTTGAGCCACCCACCGCCACAGTATAATGTTCCACATGGTATATAATGCTCCACAGTGCCCTCCACAGTATAAAATGCTCCCCTGAGCCCCCCACAGTGGCCCCACATAGTATAAAATGCTCCCCTGACCCTGCCATAGTGGCCCCACATGGTATATAACACTCTACACAGTATAATATGCTCCCCAGAGCCCCAACATAGTATCATGCTCCACAGTGGCTGCACATACTGTAGTATAATACCCATTAGTGGCCCCACACAGTAAAATATGCTCCCCAGCAGCCCCATACAATATAATATGCCCCACACAGTATAAAAGTCTCCAAACAGCATCCCCTCAAGTGTAATGCTCCACAGTGGCTGGCCCCACACAATATAATATGCTCCCCAAACTGGCCTCACATAGTTTAATATGCTCCCCAGAGCCCACCCCCACCACAGTATAATGCTCCACAGTGGCCCCAAAAAGTATAATAAGCCCCTGAGAAGCCCCACACAATATAATATGCTCCAAAGTGGCCCCACACAGTATAATAGGCTCCCCACAGCACCGAAGAATAAATCTCACAGTATAATAGGCTCCCCACAGTATAATGCTCCACAGTGACACCACAAAGTATAACACTTTAGAGTGACCCCACACAGTATAACGCTCCACAGTGGCCCCACAATATAAAATGCACCCCAGAGGCCCCCCAGTATAATGCTTCACAGTGGTTCCACACAATATATTATGCTGCCCATTGGTTTCAGTGCTATTATTATACTCTGGGGTCTCTTCTGACCCCAGAGTATAATAATCGAAGGCCCAGGGGAGGTGAGGGAAAATAACAAACAGTTATACTCACCATGCCTTACCTCTCCTGGGCATCCTCGCGCTGCTCTGCTGTCCCCGCTGGCTTCTTTAGGTCTGCGGCTGACTTCACGCATCCCTGACATCACCACTGAGGCCTGTGATTGGGCCTCAGCAGTCACATGAGGAACACTGACGTCAGCTACATGCCAGAAATGACCAAAAGATGACCCGCTGTTGGTCTGTTTTGTGCCCGCCCTTCTGATTTTGCGGGCGGGGGGTTTTGATGACCCCAAATCGCAATGTATAGGAATTCAACAGATAGTTTTGTTGTCAGCCAGAACCTGCAATTTCTGATATTTGCTCCAGAGACTCTAATAAAACACCTGCCATCGACAGCTAGCCACTTGCCCTGAATGGTCACAAGATATATCACCAATCGAGCATTTATACACATGTGGATTATATTTATCATCAGTCATTTAGGACAACATTGGATCATTCAGAGATCCTCACTGAACTTCTGGAGTGAGTTTGCTGTACTGAAAGTAAAGGGGCCGAATAATATTGCACGCCCCACTTTTCAGTTTTTTATTTTTTACAAAAGTTTAAAATAACCAATAAATTTAATTCCACTTCACAATTGTGTCCCACTTGTTGTTGACTCTTAACCAAAAAATTAAAATTTTATATCTTTATGTTTGAAGCCTGAAATGTGGCAAAAGGTTGAAAAGTTCAAGGGGGCCGAATACTTTCGCAAGGCACTGTAGGACCACATGGAACACCAACTTTGGCAATCTTCAACTGTGCAGGATCTACAGACCCAGCTGCAACATCTGTGGGCAAATGTGCTGCTGGATCCATGCAGAACATGTGTGCCCATGCCATGCCTAGACATATCTCAGTTTGTATCCAGGCTAAAGTCTGCTGACAAGGTACTAGAACCTGCTTTGAACTGCACAGTTTTCCTCAATAAACTTATTCTTTTACTGTTATCATTTACATGTTACACATATAACGTTTCATTTGATTCTATCATCTTCTTTTTGCAGGGGTTTTGTGGGCTAAAGTTATTAATGTCCTATCCCAAGGATAGGTTACCAATGTCAGACAGTTGAGGGTCTGACATCCAGCACCCCAATGAATCAGCTGTTCTCAACAGCTGAAACACAGAGAATAGAGCAGGAAACAGACACTTCTGTTCCCTGTGTTGTGACTGAACTGAGTAGCTGCAGCTTAGCTCCTATTCAAGTAAATGGGAACTCATCTGTAATACCCTGTCCGGCCCCTACAGAGAGAACAGAGCTGCCTCTGCCTCCTGTTCCATTCTCTGTTCATCAGGTGCTGAGAACTGCTTATTCATGGGAGTAATGGGACCATCACCGATCTGATACTGCTGACCTATTCTTAGGATAGGTCATTAATATTTTTAACCTGAAAAACCCCTTTATCATACTGTACTTATACAGTAATTTCCTGTCCTTGATGTGTTCTGTAATACTGCTCTCAAGTCTGTAGGTGGCATTGTTGTTACTTTTTTTTACCACATCTAAGATTTATAAAAATACATTCTAACGAGGCCCATATATTACTTATGCAACATTTGCTAACAATACACCTATAGTTTTTCAACTTTTAATCGAGAATACAATAGATTATGTTTATTTTTATAGTAAAATGGCTATACTCTTTTTAGCTATTCGTGACAATTATCTCTTGGGATTAACAATAATTATGTGTAGTTCCAGCATGAAAAACAATGTTGTTTCAGATTTTTCCATTTATTTAAGAAAATGTTTTTATAATGCAAAATCCACTAAAGTTGGAGTCAACAAAGGAGCCTTATAAGTTTATATCTAACCAAACCTTACCACTTATGTAACACCTCCTACAGTCCAAATAAGAAATCATTCTACAATTGGTACAGCATTATGAGCATTTCCTATGCCAAAGAGGACACTTCAGTCTCACTTCAGCATGTTTCAATAAGGCAATGCAATGACTACACAAGCCTTTTGCTAAAATGTTCATTAAAAGGTTGACAATTCAGGATTCTGAAACTGTATTGTTTCCCTAAAGAGTTGAATTTGCAGATTATGTGTTAACTACTAAAGAATAATAGACAACCAATAAATAATAGATCAATGCGGTATGTTACAGTCCACCATACATTACTGCTTCCTACATTAGATGTCTCTCAAAGAACCAGTATGTTAGCATTGTAAATACTGCAGCTTACTATTACATAATACTATAAATTATTTCCATTCATAACCAAAACCTGCTGTGACAGATGACAACTAATCATGGCTGAACTGGCCAGGCTCCTTACATAGTAAACATCAGGCATAACTGCGAGCATCGGTTGAGTAGAGGTAGCACCTGCGCCTGCTCTCCGCTGGGGGTTTCCGTTACCCATTCCGCTTGAAAAATGCAGCGCTTTTCTCTCTGCATTTTTTGCCCTTTTCGGGCAGAAACCGGGCAGAAATCCAGCGGACTCCATTATAGTCTATGGGGTATGGGCAGCATGGTGGCTCAGTGGTTAGCCTTGCAGCGGTAGAGTCCTGGGTTCAAATCCTGCCAAGGACAACATCTGCAAGGAGTTTGTATGTTCTCCCTGTGTATGTGTGGGTTTCCTCCCTCACTCCAAAGCCATATTGAAAGGGAATGTAGTTTATGAGCCCTATATAGGACAGTGATTGACAATGTTTGTAAAGCACTGCAGAATATGATGGTGCTATATAAATAAATGTGGTCCATGGGTAACTGCTTTTTTTAAGCAGATTAGGTTTCTGTTCGCGGGGTCCCCAAGCAGACAGCACAAATGCAAGTGTGAACCTAGCGTCACTTATACTAGTAAATTCTGCTGCAACATAGGTCTGACTGGGAATGTCAGAGCAGAAAATAGTCTATATGAAATTAAATGTGTTGCACATTAATATCACTTAGGCAGGGTTCACACTACCGTTGATGTCCGTTCAGGTAGTGTCCGTTAAAAAAAGAAAAAAAAACAAAAAAAAACGGACACCTATCATAACAGACATTAACGGACACTAACTTATGTTAATGTGTCCGTTTTTTTAACTGATCCAATTAATGGATTAGTTAAAAAAAGGACACATTAGCATCAGTTAGTGTCAGTTTTTTAACATTGTCCATTTATTTTTTAACACTGTCCGTTTTTTTTTTTTTTTTTTTTTTCTGCTTTCTGAGCATGCGCAGGAAAAAAAACGGACATAAAATAATGGACAGTAACTGATGGCTATAGACTTCCCATAGACTTCAATGTTAAAAAAATAATGGACACTTGCTGTCCGTCAAGAATCCGTTTTTTTCAAACGAACAAAAAGTCCTGCATGTAGGATTTTTTGTCCGCGAAAAAATAACTTTTTTTTTATTCAAAGATTTTTATTATTTTCAATAAATCAGGGAACAAGATACAGATTCTAACAGAAGTACATACAACAATTCTGATATAAACAGTAATCAGAGGTTTGCTAAAACAACAGACAGTCATTTAAGGCGTACAGAGGATCCATGTGCCAGTTATGGGTTGGGGGGGTAGAGAAGCCCCATAGACAGAAAGGACCAGACAAGTACTAACAAATACATGGGAAGGGGGGGGATGTTAGTTATGTTAGAGGGCGAGGGAGAGTACTTGTAGCAGTCAGGTGGTCAGACAGAGGTGAGTTGCAGCCACCTGGACCAAGTTTTTATGAATCGCGGATGTGTTCTTTTTGTCCAGCTCATCAGTTCTTCAAAGCGTGCTACCGTGTTTCTCCGAAAATAAGACAGGGTCTTATATTATTTTTTTCTCCGAAAAAAGGGCTAGGGCTTATTTTCTGGGTAGGTCTTAATTTTTTCTATAAACAACAATCACACATTTGATCGCTTTTTATTTCAACTTTTATCAGAGTTGAAACAGCGAAAAAACAGCAGTTCGGCACTTTTGATTTTTTTTTTTTTTTGCTACGGCATTCAATATAGAGGTAAAATATTTTTATAAGTTTGTAGAATGGGCGTTTTCGGACACAGGGATACCTAATGAGTATGTGTTTCATAGTAATATTTTATTTTTATATGTATTCTAGTGAAAGTGGGAGGGGGCGTGCAGTTTTATTATTTTGTTTATATTTTAACTTTTTTTTTTATACTATTAACCCCTCCTAGGGGGTTTGAACCTGCAATCATCCCATAGACTGCAATATAACATATTGTAGTCTATGGGAGATTATCTACATTACTAAGACAGGCCTGGGAGCCTTCACAACGCTCCCGGGCTGTCAAAGGAACAGGTCAGCTCCCGCGATCTCGCCGCGCGGGAGCCGACCTGCAACGTGAAAGGTACAGGGCTGGTGGGGACCGGCCATGGGGATAGTTCCTCTGCTTTGGGGAGTCGATTTGGAGGGTGGGGGTCACGGACTGGCACACTCAACAATGCCCGTGATCAGAGTGGACTCGCAGGCATTAACTGCGGGTCTCCGCTGTACAAGGAGACCTGGTATAATAGCTATAGGGGGGTGGGGACTGCGGGGGGGGGGGGGGGGACGCGGAGATCACACTTAGCAATGCCCGCGGTCAGAGTCCACTCTGATCGAGGGCATTAACTCCGACGGTTGTGCTACTTTGGTGGGGTGGCTCAACAATGCCCGTGATCAGGTAGCTATGGTAGCCGCTCTACAGCAGAGCAGCCGCCATCTTTAAGGACCTGGCAACCGCTGTAATCACACGGCAGATGTCGGGAAGGGGTTAAATTAGCTAGGGCTTATTTTTGGAGTAGGGCTTATATTTCAAGCCTACTCCAAAAAACCTGGAAAATGTAGCTAGGGCTTATTTTCGGGGTAGATCTTATTTTTGGAGAAACACGGTATTTGGTGCACCTTGGCTTCCCATTCTTCAGGCGATGTGGGAAGTTTGAAGCCAATGTTGCAGTAAGACCAATTTTGCAACCGCAAGCATATGTGTGATTAATAAATCTCAGTGTGGTTTGTAGTGGAGAGATAGCATGGGCAAGAAGATCAGTTCTGGTGTTAACTCAAAGTTGGGAGAGGAGACTTGTCTGATACATTCCTGGATGTGAGACCAGAAGGAAGAGAGAACTGGACAGGTCCACCAGAGATGTAAGTAGGTTCCTGGATAGGCGTGGCGGTACCAACACATGCCCCTGCACATAGTATTATGTCTCATAGTGGCCTCTGCACACAGTATTATGCCTCCTAGTGGACCACCCATGAACTATTATTTCAGACTCCAGAGTATAATGATTGGAGATCCGGGGAGGTGACAAACATAAAAACCTATGTTACTTACCTCTCCTGTGCTCCGGCGCACTCCCCGCTACTTTCAGCCCTCTTCAATGTAGGTACAGACGTCACGTTGGACAGGCCAGTGTCGTGACGCATAATGACGGTGGCCTGGCCCATGTGACGTCTGGGATGTCCCTAAAGAGGCCCAAAGACTGCCTGGAGAATGCCGGAGTGCAGGAGAGGTGAGTTACCCTGTTTTTTATGTTTGTCACCTCCCCCTCTGCCTCCAGTCATTGTACTCTGGGGTCTCAAAAGCCCCAGAGTATCATAACAGTAGTATTTGTTGGAGTTCGTGGGCCTGTGGCCTCACTTACCGATCCCTGCTCCTGCTTATAGCCGCATCAACTTCCCCTTCTGCCCTCCAGGGGGCCCCAGCGACATGATATGGGACGCAGAAGGCGGCCATGAGCAGGAGCAGGGATCGTTAGGTAAATAGGGCCCGTTACCTGCTGAGGTTATTCCAGCAGGTAATGACCTATTAAAAAAAAAAAAAAAAAAAAAAGATCAGGGGCCCGCCAGTCCCGGGCCCTGTAGCAGCTGCTACCACTGCTACCTCTCTATCTGCTTCTCCTCCTCAACCATGCCAACATCAGTCATCAATAAGTGAATGTGTGTCCAGGAAAGAGTAATATGCGCCCAGTCAATCGGCTGGTCTGCAACTAGCCAATTTGCTTGAGGTGCAGTCATTGCCATACTACTTAGTGGGTTCCACTGCATTTTGCCAACTGATAGTACGCGCTCAGTCTTGATGGAGAATACCTAGCTGCCATTATTTCTCTAGGAAAGCTGTCCTTGCTTGATATCACCACGTTGGCCACTCCTTAAATATATACATGTGTATACTAATGTTAAAATTTCCAACTGGATTCGTTGGGCAATGCGTAGCCAGTAGATATGGGTGAACCTCTCAAGATTTATTTTGTTTTGGCTTTGGGGGTTCGGGCCAAATAAGTTAGGTACAAAGCATAGCTTAAAGTGGTTTAAAGATGCAGTGGCACAGGTTTTTTGACGTGGGGACCTTTTTCAATATAACTTTATTTTTATTTATTTTATTTTTTTATGCTAACACTGTGGCACCAATGTGGAATGTGATGGATTAGGTCTTAGGACATGTCTCGCTAAGTGGTGACAGTGGTAGCTGTGGCAGCATGAGTGGCAGGCAATACAGTATGGATTAAAATGATGGACCAGACCACAGGACATGTCCGGCTAAGTGGTGGCAGTGGTAGCTGTGGCAGCATGAGTGGCAGGCAGTACAGTATGAATTAATATGATGAACCAGGCCACTAGACATGTCCGGCTGAGTGGTGGCAGTGGTAGCTGTGGCAACATAAGTGGCAGGCAGTACAGTATGGATTAATATGATGGATCAGGCCACAAGACATGTCCGGCTGAGTGGTGGCAGTGGTAGCTGTGGCAACATGACTGGCAGACAGTACAGTATGGATTAATATGATGGATCAGGCCACAAGACATGTCCGACTGAGTGGTAGCTGTGGCAGCATGAGTGGCAGACAGTACAGTATGGATTAATATGATGGATCAGGCCACAAGACATGTCCGGCTAAGTGGTGGCAGTGGTAGTTGTGGCAACATTAGTGGCAGACAGTACAGTATGGATTAATATGATGGACCATGCCACAGGACATGTTTGGCTGAGTGGTGATAGATGTTGCAACATGAGTATGGCATGGAATAATGTGAAGGACTTGACTGCAAGAGATGATGTCCGGCTGTTTAGGAGTAGCAGCAGTACAGTAAATGGAACATGATACAGAGAGACAGTGGCAGCTCTATTTGGAAGAATCAGCTGAAGGTGTTGTAGTGCTAGTAAAATTTGATGGCTATTTGAAGTATATTCTAATCTCCATTTTGTATTAAAGACTCCATTTTGTGCCTTAAACAGAATTTCTCATTGCTGTTTGAACTCAATTTTGTTATTCAACAAAACTGCACAGGCTTATATACCTTTCATATCTTAGTTATTTTGTTTATTTCACAGATCTATGTGAACAAATGTATGAGATTTTTCTCACCCAGGAGCCTAGTTTCATTTTCTGGAGGTTGTTTTGGCTCCCTTATCTGAGGCTTTGGAACGGGCTACTCCATGGTACAGGATGAGTTAGACAAACAGCACCTGTGCAGTTCAAGTTTATGCAACAGTAGGTTGCATCAGCCATTTTGTTTAATGGGTATAAGAAGTTGAGGGGGCGCTGATGAAGTCAGGAGCTCTGTAGCCATGTGTAGAGGATGCTCTTCACGGTGTTGTTTCCCAAGAGTTCTCTGCCTTCGCTGGTTGCTTCCACAGTTGATGTTTTTTCCGGGCAGATAATGATAAGCTGTTGGTGATGTTTGTACGTAATCTCTGTATCTGTATCTTAATCTTTGTTTCTTAATCTTTGTATCTAGCATTTTAGAAAGGGTACGCAATATCACACTATTTCTTGTAATCAATTTATTGTATCACTTATATACTATAATTTTACCATAATTGATTTGTTTCTGCTTGCAGATCTTGCACATTTCCATGGATTTATTGTTTGTACAAAAAAATTCCCACATGAGAGATGACCAGGTGTAGTTTCTGCCAATGCTAGCAGCAGTGAAAAACAGTGCCACTACCTGCACCCCGCAAGCTTCCCTAGGTCTGCCTCTGGCAGGCTTTTTGGATGTTTGGGGTGTGCATTGGCTGGAATCGTTATTATCAGCACTGCCACCACCCTCTTCTTCTGATGTCACCTTGTCACCCTGACCCAGTTGCCATGTCCTTTCTGCAAAAGAATCATCATCGGCAATGTCATCATCTTCCCCCGCTTTTTTCTTACTCATCATGGCAATGGATACTTGTACACCTTCGTAATTCCAGATTTCCCCCCAGTGCCCCTACCAGAATGACTACCAGTACCACACCCCCTGCCACTACTACCTCCAGCACCAACAGTCATATCGTCCTATTTCACCTTTGTGAAAGATGAAGATGAAGGAGACATGGTTGAAAGTCCAGAAAGGCCCTGCATTAAAATTACATGCCACAATATTAAAGGAGGAGGGGGAACACACAGATGTCTGACTCAAGATCACATTACTTTCAAATGCAATATCCTCTTGTGGCTGAGATGAGCGAGCTCAGTAATCAAAAACTTAATTTTCATAATCAGGAAGTACAACAATCCTCGGCTACTGGCAGTGCCACCAAAACCAAAAGTAGTGTTGCTGTTTCCACCTCCTTTAGCCTGTTCCCTGCCCTTTTTTTTTTTTCCAGTCATTTTACTACACACTGCTTAATTATAATAGTGCCTAGTAACAATTCTGACACTGCGTGTATATCTTTTTTTGTCTGTGAAAATAGCAAAAAAATGAAAAAGCACTAAAAATGTGACCGGTTCAGTGAGTATTAAACTAGAACTGAGTCAGTCAGCTTGTTTTTTGCAGTTTGTACATACAGACGTGGACAAAATTGTTGGTAACCCTTCTTTAATGAAAGAAAAACCCACAATGGTCACAGAAATAACTTGAATTTGACCAAACTACATGTTGACAAGCCACAAAGCTTCTGGGAGAATGTCCTATGGACAGATGAGACAAAAATCTAAATTTTTGGCAAGGCACATCAGCTCTATGTTCACAGACGGAAAAATGAAGTATATCTTGAAAAGAACACTGTCCCTACTATGAAACATGGAGGAGCCTCTGTTATGTTCTGGGGCTGCTTTGCTACATCTGGCACAGGGTGTCTTGAATCTGTGCAGGGTACAATGAAATCTCAAGATTATCAAGGGATTCTAGAAAGAAATGTGCTGCCCAGTGTCAGAAAGCTTGGTCTCAGTTGCAGGTCATGGGTCTTGAAACAGGATAATGACCCAAAACACACAGCTAAAAACACCCAAGAATGGCTAAGAGGAAAACATTGGACTATTCTGAAATGGCCTTCTATAAGCCTTGACCTAAATCCTATTGAGCATCTTTGGAAGGAGCTGAAACATGCCATCTGGAAAAGGCACCCTTCAAACCCGAGACAACTGGAGCAGTTCGCTCATGAGGAGTGGGCCAAAATACCTGTTGAGAGGTGCAGAAGTCTCATTGACAGTTACAGTAATTGTTTGATTGCAGTGATTGCCTCAAAAGGTTGTGCAACAAAATATTAAGTTAAGGGTACCATCATTTCTGTCCAGGCCTGTTTCATGAGTTTTCTTTTTTTAAAAATTCTGTTGAGGCATGGTTGAAAAGCAATATCTGACTTTCATTTGTTAATTTTCATAGAATTTTTATTACTTTTGTCAGATTCAAGTTATTTCTGTGAACATTGTGGGTTTTTCTTTCATTAAACGAGGGGTACCAACAATTTTGTCCACATGTATTTATAGGGTAACCAAAAAAAAAAATCCCTTAAGAAACTGAGATTTTTCAGATTAGCACAAGCTGCATCAGTGTTTTGCTATTACAATGGCAGCAGTTTGCATGTATATTGGGTAACACAAAAACCCCTTAACAAACTGAGATTTTTCATATTAGCACATACGGAGTCAATGCTTGCCATTAGAATGGCAGTTTGTATGTATTTAACAATAAAATAAATGCATGCCCTATAAAACCTTTAACGATTTTTTAAAGATTTTTTACTAACAGGACTTTGTCAGTAAAAACTATGTAAGACACTCTGCGTACAGTAACACATTGTTAATTAATGGAGTTGACTGTCCAATGTCTGTACAGCAGCAGTCACAGGTTCACAGCAGTGCAGATATTCTCCCTCCCTCACTCCTATGATTTTTCTCACTATCTGCCTGAAATTAATTAAAGCTAACTAAATTTTTCTCTATTTCTCCTACTCATATAATTATCTAATTAAAG
Source organism: Leptodactylus fallax (assembly GCA_947044405.1). Lineage (NCBI taxonomy): Eukaryota > Metazoa > Chordata > Amphibia > Anura > Leptodactylidae > Leptodactylus > Leptodactylus fallax. The sequence continues at coordinate 3,480,789 of CAMRHE010000022.1, read as the reverse complement.
AATAAGTGGATTCGAGAAAAGTGATTTAAAATTAGATACAGTATATGTTACGTGTATAGTTAGGCTAAGAACAATGTACAGAAATACAGAATTCAAGTTTCCTTTGTTTGAGAAACTAAGCAAACCTTGGGTAACAAAGCAAAGAAATATCCAGACCATAGACACAAGGACGAAACAGGTATATTACACATAGTTTCCTTTTGGGTCTGGTATATGAAACATGTTAAATGATATGTACTTGTAATACTGCATTTGTTTAATGCAGAGGCCAGATGTCTCTGAAGATCTGTGTGATCGGGCTGTTACAATTTAGAGGCATAGTTGTTATAGATCACATGTCTCATTACAAATATGCAATGAAAGGAGGCACCAAGTTACCTATCCAAAAACACAGATTAATCCATTTATTTACATAAGAAACTTTGATAGCTTATGTCTTAAGTTTATGAGCTAAAATGAATTCCTAAATATACACAGGGCATCTATAACCGTAGGGCCAACGTTGCACTGGCACCAGGCCCTATTGTAGCATAGGGTCGTCCATTCCCTGCTTCACCGTTCTTCCCGTCTCTGCTCCGGGAGCCATAGGCATGATGTGATGACGTCAATTACATCACGCCTGCAGCTCCCTGAAGACTCCAGACCAGAGATGGCTGACAGAACAGCAGGGGAATTTGTTTGGTAGGTGAGGGACATAATACTGTGGGGGCAGCTAGAGGGGAACATTAAACTGGGGGGGATAGCTGGAGGGGGAAATTATACTGGGGGCAACTATAGAGGGGGACATTAATCTGGGGTGCAGATGGACAGAGACATTAAACTTTGGGGACAGATGCAGGGGACATTAAACTGTGGGGGCAACTGGAAGGGGACATTAAACTATGGGGGCAGCTGGAGGGTAGACATTACATTGTTTGGGCAGCCGGAGACAAAGAGAAATTAATGGCTGAGGTCAAAGTGGAAGTGGGTGGAGCTAAATTTTCTGCAGCACACACAGCTCAACTCAAATTCTATACCTTTTTCTGTCCTTTGAAAGTTGGGAGGTCACTAAGCCACTGAGGGGCATTATGTTGTATGGGGCCACTAAGGGGTATTATACTATGTGGGGGGTATTATAATTTGTGCAGGTCAGGTATTTCTAAGTGGTGGTGATGGGGGTCCACTTCTGAAACTTTTGCATTGGGCCCACCAGTGTGTTAAAATGGCCCTGAATATACAGCCTATGCAGTAAAGAGCTGCAGTGGTTAATTTGGGAGGATGAAATAAATAGTTACATGGACAGCCAGATGTCTGCCTGGAAATGCCTACTGTGATTCAAACCATCCATTTAACACATATTGTAATGTAACCGTTTTGCACATATAACAGGATTCCCCCAGGATACTTTCACTTTTTGCTGAACTAAATATATCTTCTAAATACAGTTAGCTACAAATAAGAACAGTATAAAAGATCTATACCACTAAGTTAGAAATACAATAGTCACACCACAACAGACTTGGTTGTATATAATACGAGACAATACTCACCTGACAGCTGTATACAGAGCAATTCTCATCATAGTCAGGGGACCATCGATTTCCATGTGCTCTCAATTTTCTTTCAAAATGGCAGGCTCTTGGATCTTTATAACTGCTCTACTTGGTGACAAACGTTATCCCTTTTAGTTAACTCACACTTAATGTCTTCAGAAGCCTGTGTTGCACCTCTTCATTCACAACTGTTTGGAATATGTACCTATAAGAATAAAGGAAAGAACTGAGAAGCTGATTTATCATGGCATTTGTGCCAGAAAACTGGTGTACATGCTACGAGAAAGGTCATAAATATTTGGAAAAATTGTGACTCTTTAAAGAGGACCTTTCACCACCTCCAAAAATTCAAGCTCTTAGCATCTGTTAATAGTTGCTGCTCCACTGATTCCAGCGCAGTTGGAATTTTCTCTCTAGCCTCCACCATTCCTGAGCAACAAGTTTTGGTGTTTAATGTCAGAAGGACAGTGTCAGGCAGGGGGGCAAGATACAGAGCTCCAATCAGAAGAAACCAGTGTCAGAGGTCAGAATCACACCACTTCTCTGCTCCTGCCTGATGCTACACTCCTGACAGTATAGAGACTAAATAGCATATAAGGAACCAAAATGAATAGGAATGGTGGGGGCTAGAGAAAAAATTCCTACTGTTTCAGAATCAGTGGAAGAGTACCAATTAAATTATGCAAAGAGCTGGAATTGTTGAAGGTGGTGAAAGGTCTTCTTTTCCAAATGGCTATTTTAGGAGCATATAAAAAAAATTTGTAATATATCTTATCAGGCGATAGTGCTCCTATCTGCTCTTATCAGCTCCACTTCCTGCATGGCAAACTGCTCATTTCACTGAGATGTCTGTCTGCATTGTGAAGATGGGTTTAGCTCACTCATAGAACACAATACATTGAGGTCTATGGGAAGGGGAGGGGGAGCAGAAGGAGGAGCCCAGTAAAAGCTATCAGAGAAGCTGCTGCAGGAAACAGTACAATATCTTTCATTAGACTTTTTATAACAGTTTTCAGCAGGTCTTAGCAGGACTGAGTTGTATAGATTTGAATAAAGCTGTGGTGAACAAAAGATCTTTATCTGATCTGCTCCAGGATGCCTGTTCTCTCTGCTTCTCTTTCACTCCTCTTCCAGCTCCCTCCTTCCCTCTCCATAGAATTGTATAAACTGCAGCATGTGTTCAGTGAAGATGAGTTTCTCTCACTGAACTCAGCAGTTTACCAGACAGGAGAGATGCTGTAACGTCTCTGCCTGTTTGGGTCTCTGCGCCAGCCTCTGCTCGCACACTGTGGCGCAGGAGGTGTGTTCAGTTTAATTTCTTGCTTAAGGTTCTTGTAGCTCAATCTGAACACTGTCCTAGTACTTCTACTCTGTAACTGAATTTCAGTCACACCCGTCTCCTGCACCTTGTTTCTTTCTGCTCCTCTAACAGTTAATCTTAGCCTTGCCTGTGTGATCAACAGCCTGTCTACCATTCAAGTCTGGGGCAGGTCCTGGACTTCCTATATACAGGTCATCAGCCCACACAGGGTTGCTGGCTATTATTCTGTCCTGTGACTTTGTCCTTGCTAGCTTCCTTCTTGCTTTTACTGTATTATTTCTGACCTCTGACCTTTGGCTTCCCTTGTGACTACTCTTTCTGGTTTTGACCCTTGGCTTGCTGACTCTGTTTCTTTGTTGTTTTGTCTTGTCCTGTTCTGTATGTCACTTATTCAGAGAAGGGATTGTCGCCAAGTTGCCATGCTACCACCTAGGGTAGCTGAGACAAGTAGGCAGGGACAAGGGTTAGGTTGACTTTAGCACTCACTGTCCCTGTCTTTCCGTCTTCCCTTTTCGGCAGCAGCTACTGGGGAATCACTCCTCTAGCAATTCCCTTACAGATGCTGATAACAGCAGATTAGAGCACTTTCCTCTGATATATAATTTCTTATATTCATCTAAACTATTCATTTGCAAAAAATATCTGAAACAACAGTTATTCTTTATGTTTTACAGCTTGCATGATACTTTACTCAAAGTTCCATCAAATGTATCTTCATTTAACCCATTTACCTCTTCAGACCCCGGAGTATAATAAGAGGAGGCCCAGGGGAGGTGAGTGAGCATTACAGTGTTACTCACCTCCCCGGGCTCCAGTCCATATCTTCTTTAGGCCTATTCCAGCCTCCTAAATGATGTCAGGGACTGCTGAGGCCTGTGATTGGGCCTTAGAGGCCATGTGGGTCACACTGCCATCCTGACATATAGATTCAAGCATCTTGACCCACGTGACCGGCGAGGCCCAATCACAACCCTCAAGGGTCTCTGACATCATTCAGTAGGGTGGAGAAGGATTGAAGAGGCTGTATCCCAAAGGAGGTGACTAACCCTGTTTATTATGTTTACTTTTTTTTTTAGGAAAGACTTTATGAAGTCTTTCCTTCTCGCTGCAGTTAGGCTGTACAACCAACACCGACCTAAGCGGAGATCATTCCATACAGAGAACTGAAATATCTCTGTGTTGTGTTATCCCCCCCCCTCTTCCCTGCTACTTCTTTACCTGTATCTTTCTATCTGTCTGTCTACTATCAATGGAATGCCTCTACCTGGGAATGTTTTTGTGTATATTGTATGTGTATTTGTATTGCTTATCTTTGCATTGCATATCTTTGCTGCAGTGTGGCACACTGAATTTCCCCATGGTGGGACTATTAAAGGATTATTATTATATTATTATTATCTCCCCTGGGCCTCCACTTAGCATACTCTGAGGTCTGAATTTCAGGTTTGGCTCAAAATTTTTGGAGAATTCTAACTAGCAGAACAATAGCACAGCAACAGTGATAACAGTGTGTAAACTGCATTGCTTCTCAGGGTCTATTACTCTAAAGTTGGACAAAGACTTAAGATTATTGTCAGCCAAAGCAAATGTTTCTGATTGACCATCAACTATTTCCTGTCACGTTTTTGCTTCCAAGAGACAGTCTGAAAAATTGTATTCAGTGTTAAAGGGGTTTTCCAGTCAAACTCGAAAACCTAGTGGGAAGTTGGGGGTAGGCTAAAATAAAAAAAAAAGAAACTATTCTCACCTACCCCTGGTCCTTTTAATGGTCAATGATTGCTACTGGGAAATGGAGAATACAGTAGATTAAACAGCACTATCAGGCAGTTATGCAGTACAAGCTATTTTCAAAGCTATAGTACACATTTTTGAAAAAGCAGATTTTCCGCAGCCCTTTTTTCCATATGTGGATGAGATTAAACAAAATTTCATTCACTTTGCTGGTACTGTAAATCGCAGTGTTACTGCAGCAGCCAAAAAAAGATAGTGTTTGCTTTCAGTACAGTTCCAGCAACCAAATATAAAACCTGGGGAATGACATCTCCTGTTCCAAATTATTTGTTAGCGGTCTGTCAAAGTTCTGTGAGAATTCCCGCAACAACGTATCACGTCACTGATGTGGAGTTTCAGAATGCATAGGCTTGTGGTTTCTTAGATGGCTCCCAAACAAAAATATTAGAGGGGATTCACCCACAGAAGACCAGGTTTAGTATTACTGTCTAGTATTAGCAGAGTAAACGTAGACAGCACCAGACTTGAATGACTGATATTAAAACTGGTGCATCTTTAGGATGTCTATTCTAAGTTTATGTCAACTATTAGTTGGCTTATTTTGTGTAAAAAATAAGTCAACACTGTTGCATTTTAAACCACACCCTCTTTTGACAAGCTACACCCATTTACCATGCCCCCCTGCCAGGTGTGGCAAGAAAAAGAATGTAGTTTTAAACACAATGGGGTTTTTTTGTTTGCTTTTTCCATTAAAAGTTTTATTGAAGTTTCAAAAAACAAAAGTTCAAAGAAGCATAACACATGGGAAGGACATCATAATGTTGGGGAGAGCAGTCAGGAGGGTCGGAAAGGATGGGCTTCATGAGACAGGGAACGGGTAGGTGATACAGGAGATGAAAGGGGATAAATTGCTCTGACGCAGCAGAGCGGCATATAATAAACCACTCTAAAAAAAAAAACTTGAAAAAGAAAAGTTATCAAAACAGTAATCAACAGTGGAGGAAAGGGTCTCCTGTCAGACGAAATAGATCAAAGTAGATGAATAGAAGAGGGGAGATGAGAGGACAAGGCATAGGTAGGGTAGAACGAACTAAGAAGGGGTGGAGGGAGTGGTAAATTAGGCGGACAGGGTGTGGAAGGATGATTGAAAGGTAGCAGAGAAATACAGTGGGGAAAAAAAGTATTTAATCAGCCACCAATTGTGCAAGTTCTTCCACTTAAAAAGGTGAGAGAGGCCTGTAATTGACATCATAGGTAGACCTCAACGATGAGAGACAAAATGAGAAAACAAATCCAGAAAATCACATTGTCTGATTTTTTAAGAATTTATTTGCAAATTATGGTGGAAAATAAGTATTTGGTCACCTACAAACAAGCAAGATTTCTGGCTCTCACAGACCTGTAACTTCTTCTTTAAGAGGCTCCTCTGTCATCCACTCATTACCTGTAGTAATGGCACCAGGCTGGAAAGACTGAATCTGCAATAGACAAGCAGCTTGGTGTGAAGAAATCAACTGTGGGAGCAATAATTAGAAAATGGAAGACATTCAAGACCACTGATATAATCTCCCTTGATGAGGGCTCCACGCAAGATCTCACCCCATGGGGTCAAAATGATCACAAGAACGGTGAGCAAAAATCCCAGAACCACATGGGGGGACCTAGTGAATGACCTGCAGAAAGCTGGGACTAACGTAACAAAGGCTACCGTCAGTAACACACTACGCTGCCAGGGACTCAGATCCTGCAGTGGCAGATGTGTCCCAATGCTTAAGCCAGTACATACCCAGGCCCGTCTGAAGTTTGCTAGAGAGCATATGGATGTTCCAGAAGAGTATTGGGAGAATGTCATATGGTCAGATGAAACCAAGGTAGAAACACAACTCGTCGTGTTTGGAGGAGAGTGAATGCTGAGTTGCATCCAAAGAACACCATACCTACTGTGAAGCATGGGGGTGGCAACATCATGCTTTGGGGCTGTTTCTCTGCAAAGAGACCAGGATGACTGATCCGTGTACATGAAAGAACGAATGGGGCCATGTATCGTGAGATTTTGAGTGCAAACCTCCTTCCATCAGCAAGGACATTGAAGATGAAACGTGGCTGGGTCTTTCAGCATGACAATGATCCCAAGCACACAGCCAGGGCAGCGAAGGATTGGCTTCGTAAGAAGCATTTCAAGGTCTTGGAGTGGCCTAGCCAGTCTCCAGCTCTCAACCCCATAGAAAACCTTTGGAGGGAGTTGAAAGTCCGTGTTGCCCAGCGACAGCTCCAAAACATCACTGCTCTAGAGGAGATCTGCATGGAGGAATGGGCCAACATACCAGCAACAGTGTGTTCCAACCTTGTGAAGACTTACAGAAAATGTTTGACCTCTGTTATTGCCAACAAAGGATATATAACAAAGTATTGAGATGAACTTTTGTTATTGACCAAATACTTATTTTCCACCATAATTTGCAAATAAATTCTTAAAAAATCAGACAATGTGATTTTCTGGATTTGTTTACTCATTTTGTCTCTCATAGTTGAGGTCTACCTATGATGACAATTACAGGCCTCTCTCATCTTTTTATAATGGAGAACTTGCACAATTGGTGGCTGACTAAATACTTTTTTTCCCCACTGTATAATGTATTCTATAGGAGCCACACTTTTTGGTGAGCACTATCATCTGGCTTGAGTTCTGCAACCAGGTCCTCCACACGCCTTATGTATAGGATCTCTTGGAGCCAAACTGAGAGGGTTGGGAGTAAAGGGGATTTCCAAAGCCTGGGTATGAGGGACCTGGCCGCAGCTAGGAGAAAACAACTAACTTTCTGGAGAGAGGAAAAGAATTCCTTGGGGAGGCTGACAGGGACTGTCTGAAAAGGTAGAGGAGTCTGGGTAGGACGTTCATTTTCATAAGATTAATGCGGCCTAGCCATGAGGGATTGGGAGGTCTTCCGTTGATGAAAGGACCAGCATCCTGTCCTTGAGTCTCACCTGGAGGGCGAATAGGAAGCCCCATCTATATGGAATTCCTCGTTCCTGAGGGAGTGTCAGTAGAGGCTTCAGGGCATTCCTCTGTCTCAGGGTATGGCGGGATAGGTCAAGGAAAAGTGAAATCTGGGCACCGTCAAAGTCGATGAATTTTCTTTCTCAGGCTTTCATGATGATATCCTCTTTAAGGGCGTAGTAGTGGACCCGTCAGATGACATCTCGAGGTTTCGATTGGTCCGAGCTGCGAGGTCTAAGTATATGGTGAGCCTGATCAAGTTCGATGTGTGGCAGCAGGGTGGCCAAACAGTTCATTAAAGATTCCAGTCAGATTAGGGATGAGATCGAAGGAAGGGTAAATCACGGGTAAATCACGAATCCTAATATTATTGCGTCGGTTGTGGTTTTCAATATTATCAATTTGCGATACTGAGTAGCAGCAGAGGTAGAGGACTTCTGTAGAGATTGTATAGAAGCATAGACCGAAGTCTGGAACATCTCCAGCTTGTTCACTTGCTGTTGCAGGTGTGATAAGTCGGATTTAACAACCTTAAGATCCTGGCGCCGGGCCTATTTTAAGTCAGAGGCAAGATCGCCTATGTCTCTCTTACTGAGAAGAAGGGCGAACAGAGCTTGTAGTTCAGGGTGGCCTCTGAGTGTTTGTGCTGCCTTGTCCGGTGTTGGTAGGTGAGGTGTCTGGTTAGAGTCCGTTGCTGGGCGGGAGGAGCTAGAAGTCATCATATGCCTATTTCTCCAGCAGGTGACAGGAGTAGCGATGTCCTCATCAGGGGAGAAGTTAGTATCAGCAGGTTACAGTGCCCCTTGTGGACTGGGGGCCGAAATAGTGATTTCTTAACAGGGGGGCTTCAGCCAGAATCAGAGTCCCTTGACTCTCCACATTTAGGGGTCCCTGAGTTCCATTGAGAAGTATCTGGTGGTGCTGGGGCCAGCAGGGAACAGACAGTAACTCCTGTTAGTGGTGCAGGAGGTGTTGAAGCACAAAACAGGAGTGTCTGGGAGCATGGCTCCAGGCAAGATGGCCGCTAGGTCTCTACACGAGGTGGGTAGTGAGCTGAGGGCTTAAGCGGTGGGGGAAGAGGACTCACCAGACACTTGGTCTCAATGGCACTGTTCTCAGGAAGTGCAGACGTTGAGGAGCGATCCTGCAGATGTTTGCCAGTGTCTCCTGTAAGTGCTGGCATTTGGAACGCAGGGCCACCGGAGGGAGGGGGAGAAGGTGCCAACTCAGATCCCGCATCGCTCTTGGCGGATTGCTGGAGCTCCTCCAGCAGGAGGAAATAGTTGGAGATTGGCACCTCTGGTGTCTGAGAAGAGGAGGGACACCCTGTGGGTCCTTTGGAATGGGTTTTGGCCATTTCAGTGCGGACACAGCTCCCAAGAATAAGGGCTCAGGGTGGAGCACAGTTTAGATGCATCCTAGCTCCAGCGTGCTAGGCCATTCCCCCCCCCCCCTTTGGTGCAAAAACAGCACAAATCACAGTAAGGCTTCATGTACATTACGTTTAAAGAGGTTTTCCAAGACTTATTATTTGATGGCCTAAACTTTGGATAGGTCATGAATTAAAGAACGGCAGACTCCGGTCGATCAGCTGTTTGAATAGGCTGCAGCATCTTCACTGCTTACCAAGCACAGTGCCATACTTCTGTATAGCGGCTGTACATGGTATTGCAGCTCAGCCTATTTACTTGAAAGGGACTGACCTGCAATCAGGCCATGTGACCAATAAACATGACATCACATGACCTGTGAAGCAGAAATGGCACTTAGGGAGTGCAGCTTGCGATTCAAACATCTGATCCTTGTGGATCCCGGACAGGGCCACTTTATCCATAGGGCCAACAGTGCACTTGCATCGGGCCCTATGGTAGCGGGGCTCACTTGGGACAGTGGGACAGTCCTGCATTTAGAGTGCTATTCCACTATTCTGTGCCACTCCGATATGTCACAGCTCCAACTCATCTGCATCCTCTTGACGCAGATACTGTAAGTGGAATATTAGTTTTTTTTTTTCTCTTTATTTCATTGATACTGGGGTGGGGAGGCAACCTGGAAAAGGGACAGGACATGGTGTGGCAACCTGGAAAGGGGATATTATACTGGGGGGCAACCTGGAAAGGGCACATTGTACTCTGGGGCAAAATGGAAAGGGGACATTGTACTGTGGGGGCAAAGAGGAGGACATGATATATCTGAGGGGCCATGGGGGTGGGACAGCTTAATATATGAGAGGCCACTGGGGGGATCTGTTAAAGTCTGATGCCTCTGCAGGAGCATTTGATAGTGTGATGGGTCACTGAGGGGCATTACATTGTATGAGGGCCACTAAGGGGCATTATACCATGTGGAAGCCACTGACTGGGCATTATAATTTGTGCAGGTCAGGTATTTCTAAGGGGTGGTGATGGGGGGCCCATTTATGAAACCTTTGCACTAGGCCCACCAATGTGTTAAAAAGGCCCTGGTCCTGTCCATACAGTCTCATCTGTCCCTATACAGTTGGAAAACAGTATGACAATGCATAACGGAGGCCTAAACAAACTCTCTTTTGCTGCCATGTGATGAATGGGGCCTAAGTAAATATTAACATAGGCTAAACACATAGACGCAACGTGCACTTATTCACACTGGCAGGTGTACAATTTATTTGTGTATTTCAAATTCCAGTTAACCCTGCACATTATATCTGTGTGCCTTTGTGTGTGTGTATATATATACACCTTCTCATTCCAAGAGTTTTCTGTATTTTCATGACTATAAAAATTGTAGATTCACACTGAAGGCATCAAAACTATGAATTAACACATGTGGAATTATAAACTTAACAAAAAAGTGTGAAACAACTGAAAATATGTCTTATATTCTAGGTTCTTCAAAGTAGCCACCTTTTGCTTTGATTACTGCTTTGCACACTTTTGGCATTCTCTTGATGAGCTTCAAGAGGTAGTCACCTGAAATGGTCTTCCAACAGTCTTGAAGGAGTTCCCAGAGATGCTTAGCACTTGTTGGCCCTTTGCCTTCACTCTGCGGTCCAGCTCACCCCAAACCATCTCGATTGGGTTCAGGTCTGGTGACTGTGGAGGCCAGGTCATCTGGCGTAGCACCCCATCACTCTCCTTCTTGGTCAAATAGCCCTTACACAGTCTGGAGGTGTGTTTGGGGTCATTGTCCTGTTGAAAAATAAATGATGGTCCAACTAAATGCAAACCGGATGGAATAGCATGCCGCTGCAAGATGCTGTGGTAACCATGCTGGTTCAGTATTCCTTCAATTTTGAATAAATCCCCAACAGTGTCACCAGTAAAGCACCCCCACACCATCACACCTCCTCCTCCATGCTTCATGGTGGGAACCAGACATGTAGAGTCCATTTATTCACCTTTTCTGCGTCGCACAAAGACACGGTGGTTGGAACCAAAGATCTCAAATTTGGACTCATCATACCAAAGCACAGATTTCCACAGGTCTAATGTCCATTCCTTGTGTTCTTTAGCCCAAACAAGTCTCTTCTGCTTGTTGCCTGTCCTTAGCAGGGGTTTCCTAGCAGATATTTTACCATGAAGGCCTGCTGCACACAGTCTTCTCTTAACAGTTGTTGTAGAGATGTTTCTGCTGCTAGAACTCTGTGTGGCATTGACTTGGTCTCTAATCTGAGCTGCTGTTAACTGGCGATTTCTGAGGCTGGTGACTCGGATGAACTTATCCTCTGCAGCAGAGGTGACTCTTGGTCTTCCTTTCCTGGGGCGGTCCTCATGTGAGCCAGTTTCTTTGTAGAGCTTGATGGTTTTGGCCACTGCACTTGGGGACACTTTCAAAGTTTTCCCAATTTTTCGGACTGACTGACCTTCATTTCTTAAAGTAATGATGGCCACTCGTTTTTCTTTACTTAGCTGCTTTTTTCTTGCCATGATACAAATTCTAACACTCCATTGGAATGAGAAGGTGTGTCCAAACTTTTGGTCTGTACTATATATATATATATATATATATATATATATGTGTGTGTGTGTGTGTATATATATATATATATATATATATATATATATATGTATATACAGTGAAACCTCTTTGAGATAACCAACCGAAATTGTATTAAAAAAGTGGTCTTCTGACTCCGCAAGCTCTTACATTCCATTCTCCTGTGTCTCACCCTGCTGATAGGAACTTCTCCCCCCTTTCCCCCATCCCATCCTTTCTACATGCACATATCATGGTTATTCCCAAGGAGGGTAAGGACCATTTACTTTGTCCTAGCTATAGACCAATATCCCAAATCAACACTGACGCAAAACTTTATGCTAAATTAATAGCTAATAGATTATGTCAGCACATGAAGGATTTGGTCCATTCCAATCAGATGGGATTCATCCCCAATAGGGAGGCTTGGGACAATACGTTGAAGGCTTTCTCTGCGATCCATCATGCTCAACGCTCTCGTACTCCTATAATGTTGCTTTCTTTGGATGAGGAGAAGGCCTTTGACAGAGTGGATTGGGGGTTCCTGGAACCCACTCTCTCCCAAATAGGTCTTGGCCCCATGATGCTCACACGTATATGTTCCCGCTACAATTCCCCATGCGCACAAATACGAATTAATGGCACGCTTTCTTCCCCTCTTACTATTTATAATGGTACCCAGCAAGGCTGCCCCCTCTCCGCGCAACTCTATGCTCTTGTGATGGAACGCTTGCTAGTGGCAATTAGAAGTAACCTGGACAACCAGGGACTCAGTGTTCGCGATTTACATTTAAAGATTGCGGCTTTTGTGGATGATGTCCTGCTTTTTGTTACCCGACCTATTATTACTATCCTAACTCTCCTCCGTGAAATCCGTACCTACAGTTATTACAGCAATTATAAACTTAACCTGTCCAAAAGCACCGCCCTCAACGTTTCCCTACCGGAACCTCTACTCCGTACTCTCCGTTCCTCCTTTCCCTTTACGTGGTCCCCAAAGGTGATTAAGTACCTGGGTGTACAGCTTCCTAACAATTTATCTGACACATACTTGCTGAACTTCCTCTCGCTTCTGCGTACTATTTAGGCGGATCTTACTCGTCGAGACACCAAAGGCTTCTCCTGGCTAGGTTGCATTAACCTGCTGAAAATGAATGTTCTCCCCAGACTTCTCTATCTCTTCCAGACTGCCCCCATAATATTACCCAAATGTTTCTTCACAGTCTAGAAAACTTTCAATAAGTTTATTTGGGCTTTGAAGCCCCCGAGAATTGCGTGGAGTATGCTCATTAAGTCCAAACAGGGTGGGAGGCTGGCGGTCCCTGATTGCTCCAGTTACTTTCTGGCTGCGGTCACTACACGCATTCTAGATTGGCATCACGCTGCATGCGCTAAACTCTGGGTTGCCTTGGAGGGATCTCTGAGCCCGCTCCCTCGCACTGCCCTCCTGTGACTTCATAAGCGCTACTGGTCGGACAACATGAGCCATGTGCTCCCCTATGTCACGAGCCAGGTACTCGGATCTTGCCGACTCTATGGTGCTGTGCAGAGACTGTTCCAAAATGATGGCCCTATGACCTCTTTCTCGGGCAACCCAGACTTTCCTGCTGTACTTCGCTCCCCTTTTCTCCTCCTATACCATAGGCCAACCTACCTTCAGGTTTCATCAGGTAACCTCTTCCCTACTTCCCCGCTCTGAGTTGCTCGCTTCTGGTTCAGATCCTGATTTCGCTACCTCCCACTGGCAATACCCCCAGCTCTCCCATTTTTATGCCGCTCTCAAGACATCTCATGACCTCCATAGGGCATTGTTGCCTTTCGGACACTTATGCCTCTCACCCCATGTTCCAGCTCATACTGTCTCACTTATCTATGGCATGGTACTGGAAAACTCCGAAGACAGTCTGCCAGCATACACGGGTAGTTGGGAGAGTGAAATGGGGGTCTCACTCTCGCCAGACATGTGGAATTCTGCTTTCCAGGTATGCCACAAGTTCTCTATATTGTAACGTCCTTGCCTGTCTGGGCTTTGGCGCCGTCCTCCGGGCGCACGCTGCGGCGCAGGAGGCGTGCCCGGTTGTGATTCTTTTCTTTGGGTTTTTCTTGTACTGTCTGAACACTGTCCTATTCCCTCACCTCCTTAATTGATTTTCCACCACGCCCTTCTCCTTCACCTTGCTATCCCCCTGCTCCACTAACAGTTAACTTTAGTCCTGCCTTGGTGATTGACAGCCTATCCTCCTATCAAGTCTGAGGCGGGTTCTTTCTCCCTATTTATTGTTTGCCCACTTTCCTATGGGCGCCTGCTATTGCATTTTGCTTACTGGCTATACTTCTTGTTATTTGTTACCTGCTCTTCTGATTTTCTGACCACCTGGCTTACCTTTGACTATTCTCTTGGATTTCGATTCTGTGCTGCATTGCTCGATTGTTACTGACCCCTTGGCTAGCTGACCTCCCTTTGTTGTTGTGCGTCTTGTCTGCGTTCTGTGTTATCACTTATTATAAGGAGGGACTGTCGACTGGTTGCTGGCTGTCACCTAGGACAGATCGGGCAAGTTAGCCAGGGACAGTGGGGGGATTCAGCTTAGGGTCCACTGTCTCGTTGTGCCCCTCCCCCTAAGTTCTCCAGCAGCTACTGGGGAATCGCTCCTCTAGTGATTCCCTTACAGAATAGCAGGCCGTAAAAAAAAAAACTTTAACCCTTCTACTCATTACTGCCATGGCTTCTTTTCAGGACCTTGTGACTCGAATGGAGGGTTTGGCAGGTTTGGTGTCTGAGCTGGCCAACCAGGTACACACTCTCACCCAGAATCAAGCTGAGGCCGCTGCTACACCACCTGCTGTCATTTCCCTCCCTAGGGTTAAAATGTTACTCCCGGATAGGTTTTCAGGGGACTGAGGTAAATTTGAGACCTTCAGGGAATCATGTCTATTGTATTTTCGGGTCAACCCTCATGCGTTGCAGTCTCAGATGGTGGGGGTGGTCATTTCCCTCTTACAGGGGGGATCCACAGACTTGGGCCCTTAAACTCCCCCCTGAGGCAGAGGAGTGGACAGATCTAGAAAAAAAAATGTAAGTCTTTGGGGGCCATTTATGCTGAGCCTGATCAAATTGGACTCGCCGAGTCCCAACTTCTTACCCTCCGGCAAGGTAAACTATCCGCTGAAACTTATTGTTCTGAGTTTCGGAAGTTGATTATAACAGCAGGTTGTGTGACTCCGCTTTGAAACCTCTTTTTAAACAGGGCCTGAATGATTCAGTGAAGGATGTCTGGGTAGGTCACCCTGATCCCCCTACCTTAGAAAAGGCCATGACCTTAGCCGTCCGCATTGACAGGAGACTCCAGGACAGACGTAAAGAGAGGGTGGGAATTGGTCCCACTAAGTCTTCTGTCTATCCCTCTCTTTCTGTTAAAAAATCTGTTTCTCCTTCTGTCACCCCTGGAGATGAGCCTATGCAGTTGGGAGCACTGGATACCAAGGCTAGACGAGAATATCGTCTCCGGAATCATCTCTGCCTGTATTGCGGCAAACCGGGTCATCTCATCCGAGACTGTTCCATCAAACCACGTACACCAGCGGAAAACTTCAGGGCCTGAGTGGTATTCAGAAGAACCACTCAGGCAGTCAGGTATCTTCTGAAAAATCTCACAAATTGATGTTACCTGTGTCTCTGTCCTTTGGGGGCAGATCTGTTTCTGGGCAGGCCCTAGTAGATTCTGGGGCTACCACTAACTTTTTTAAATTTTCGTTTGCTTCTGCCTTATGTATTGAACTTGTATCATTAGATACTCCTCTGTTGGTTACTGGGGCAGATTTTACTCCACTGGCCAGGGGTAAAATCCGTTTTAAAACCCCCTTACTCTCTTTGCAAGTGGGCTCAATACATACGGAGCTCATGAGTTTTTTTGTTATGGAGGATCTCTCGTCTGATATTATTTTAGGGCTTCCCTGGCTAGACCTCCATAACCCTACCTTTGATTGGCCCAAAAGAGAGTTAGTTAAATGGGGGAATCAGTGCTCCTCCCATTGTATTGCTTTGCATACCTCCAATTGTTTCAGTGAGGAGACACTTCTTCCTGAATTTCTGTCTGATTTTCATGATGTTTTTGATGCTAAAGCTGCTGAAGTGTTACCGCCGAATAGACCTTACGATTGTGCGATTGAACTCCTTCCCGACTCCAAATACCCTAAAGGAAGGATCTTCAATCTTTCTGCTCCAGAACGTGAGGCTATGCGGGATTACACTCAGGATAGTCTTCTTAAAGGTCACATCCGTCCGTCTCAGTCTCCCATGGGAGCTGGGTTCTTTTTTGTTAAAAAGAAGGATGGCGGACTGCGACCAAGCATTGACTACCGAGAATTAAATAAAATTACGGTTAAAAATCAGTACCCTCTTCCCCTGATCCCTGATCTTTTCAATCAGATTGTGGGTGCCCGCTGGTTTTCTAAAATTGACCTCCGTGGGGCATACAATCTGATCCGGATTAGAGAAGGAGATGAATGGAAAACTGCGTTCAACACCCCGGAAGGTCACTTTGAATATTTGGTAATGCCTTTCGGGTTATGTAATGCACCCGCAGTATTTCAACACTTTGTTAACGATATCTTTAGAGACTTGCTCGGTCGTTATGTGGTTGTCTACCTGGATGATATTCAAGTGTTCTCTCCTGATTGGGCCACACATATTGAGCATGTTAGGAGTGTTTTGCTACTGTTGCGTCAAAACTCTCTCTTTGCCAAACTGTCCAAATGCCTGTTCGGAGTCCAAAGGGTCACCTTCCTCGGTTACGTTATTACTCCCGATTCTTTTTGTATGGATCCATTAAAGGTCACGGCTATTAATAACTGGGAACGCCCCTCCAACCTTAAAGCCCTACAACGTTTCTTGGGTTTCTCCAACTATTATCGAAAATTTATTAAGAATTTCTCTTCTATAGTGAAGTCATTAACGGATCTCACAAAGAAAGGTGCCGATGTGACCAAATGGACTACGGAAGCGGAACAGGCTTTTGTACATCTCAAGAAATGTTTTTTTGAGGCTCCTGTATTAGTACCACCAGACTATGATCGCCCATTTATTATTGAGGTTGATGCCTCTGAAGTGGGGGTTGGTGCCGTGTTGTCTCAGGGCTCTGAAAATTTTACGTGTTTGCAACCTGTAGCCTTCTTCTTGAGGAAATTCTCTCCTACGCAGCGCAACTATGATGTTGGTAATCGAGAACTCCTAGCCATTAAATGGGCATTCGAGGAGTGGAGACATTTCCTCGAGGGGGCCAAACACCAGATCACAGTATTCACTGATCATAAGAACCTACTATATCTGGATAACGCTAAGCGACTGTCTCCTAGGCAGGCCCGCTGGGCGCTATTCTTCACACGTTTTAATTTTGTGGTGACTTATCGTCCAGGCTCTCAAAATGTACGGGCTGATGCCCTATCTCGCAGTTTTGGTCCCAGCGGTGCCCCTAAGGATGTCCCAGATAAAATCTTGTCTCCCGGAGTGGTTCTCGCCATTATTACTCCTGATCTTGCTAATTTAGTGGTTAATTCACAAGATCTTGCTCCCAGTAATACTCCCACTGGGAAACTATTTGTACCTCCAAATCTTCGTCTTCGTGTTTTGGAGGAAATTCATTGTTCTACCTTAATGGGACATCCCGGCTTCGCTGGGACTAAATACCTTCTCTCCCGCTCTTACTGGTGGCCGTCCTGGTCTCGTGACGTATGTGAATTTGTTGCTGCCTGTGAGACATGTGCTATGATGAAGACTCCTAGGAGATTACCCGAGGGGCTTCTTCATCCCCTTCCTATACCTAAGAGACCATGGTCCCATTTGTCAATGGACTTTATTACTGATTTGCCTTGTTCCCAAGGGAAGACTGTGATTTGGGTTGTTGTGGATAGATTCTCCAAAATGTGCCATTTTGTACCCCTAAAGAAAATTCCTAGTGCTCCACGCCTAGCCTCGTTCTTTATTAACCAAATATTCCGCTTGCATGGTGTACCAAAAAATATTGCATCTGATCGGGGTGTACAATTTGTCTCTAGATTCTGGAAGGAATTTTGTGGTCGTCTGGGGGTCTCTCTGTCTTTCTCTTCCGCGGTCCACCCGGAGACTAATGGCCAGACAGAGAGATTCAACCAAACTTTGGAACAGTACTTAAGGTGATTTGTGTCTGATGCTCAAGAAAAATGGAGAACCTTTCTTCCTCTAGCAGAGTTTGCAATAAACAACAGGGTTAACATCACCACTAAAATGTCTCCGTTTTATTGCAACTATGGTTTTAACCCCAGGTACTCCTCTCTCCGTAGCACCGAGTCTGTTAATCCCACATACTTATCAGCGACTGTGCACAGTCTGGGCCCAGGCTCATCTGAGCCTGGTTAAAGCCCAAGAATATCAAAAACAGCAGGCAAATAAAAGACGCTTGCCTGGCCCTGAATACAGAGTGGGAGATCGAGTCTGGCTGTCCACTAGGAATCTGCGTCTTAGAGTTCCTTCGGGGGAAATTTGTACCACGTTACATTGGGTCCTATGTCATTTCTGAACTCATAAACCCAGTATCTTTTAAATTACAACTTCCAAGTTCTTTTCGTATCCACAACGTCTTCCACAAGTCGCTTTTGAAGAAGTATATCTCCCCTGTCCTTACTTCTTCCAGTCCACCTGCGCCGGTGGTGGTCCAAGGGGAATTAGAAAATGAAGTAGAAAAAATTCTGGATTCCCGTTGGGTGCAGAATGCTGTTCAGGACCTCGTGCACTGGAAGGGTTATGGCCCGGAAGAGCGAACGTGGGTTTCTAGTAGGGACCTACATGCGCCACGTTTAATTAATCTCTTTCATCGCCAGAACCCTTCGAAACCTGGTCCATCTGGTGAGGGTCCAGAGGCCCCTCGTAAAAGGGGGGTACTGTAACGTCCTTGCCTGTCCGGGCTTTGGCGCCGTCCTCCGGGCGCACGCTGCGGCGCAGGAGGCGTGCCCGATTGTGATTCTTTTCTTTGGGTTTTTCTTGTACTGTCTGAACACTGTCCTATTCCCTCACCTCCTTAATTGATTTTCCACCACGCCCTTCTCCTTCACCTTGCTATCCCCCTGCTCCACTAAGAGTTAACTTTAGTTCTGCCTTGGTGATTGACAGCCTATCCTCCTATCAAGTCTGAGGCGGGTTCTTTCTCCCTATTTATTGCTTGCCCACTTTCCTATGGGCGCCTGCTATTGCATTTTGCTTACTGGCTATACTTCTTATTTGTTACCTGCTCTTCTGATTTTCTGACCACCTGGCTTACCTTTGACTATTCTCTTGGATTTCGATTCTGTGCTGCATTGCTCGATTGTTACTGACCCCTTGGCTAGCTGACCTCCCTTTGTTGTTGTGCGTCTTGTCTGCATTCTGTGTTATCACTTATTATAAGGAGGGACTGTCGACTGGTTGCTGGCTGTCACCTAGGACAGATCGGGCAAGTTAGCCAGGGACAGTGGGGGGATTCAGCTTAGGGTCCACTGTCTCGTTGTGCCCCTCCCCCTTAAGTTCTCCAGCAGCTACTGGGGAATCGCTCCTCTAGTGATTCCCTTACATATATCTTGTAAGGCACAGGAAACGAATTACAAGATTCTCTCTTGATGGTACAGAGTCCCATCTGTCCTTCATGAGATCTACCCCTCCACCTCGGATTGATGCTGGAGATGCAACATTGACCGGGGCACGATGACATACGTCTGGTAGGGATGTACATTCCTGCGCCCCTTTTTGGTCAGAAGTCCGTCGAATCATTAAGATGTCGCACTGGACGATGATCCTGCCCCCCTCCTTCTATCCATCTTCCTGCGTAAGGTCAAGAAGCACATCCGTAGGCTCCTAGGCTTCCTATTAGTAGTAGCAAGGTCCGCCATCCCTAGATTGTGGAAATCCCCGACACCCCCTCTCTTTTGTCTTGGCTTCAAGAGGTGTTACACATCCGCAGCATGGAAAGCTTGCTTGTGGAATTGCAACAGGACGATAGAGCCCACCAACAAACGTGGCTCATATGGATTCACTTTTATCACTCTGCTGAGTTCCAATCTGCCTTCCCCTCTGTCTTCTTAACCTAATCTTTCTTTTCCCCTTAATCTTTTCTCGCTTTTTATTTTTCAGACACGATTTATAATTACCTTTGTTTTTGTTTTTGCACTTATTGTTTGACTCTGCTTCGACAGAGCCTCAGTTACTCACCCCCCACCTGAACTGTTCCCTGTTGTCTCTCCTGATGTTTCCTTGTTCTCCCCATTCCTCCCCTCCTTCCCCTTGCCCACACATGTGTACCACCTCAATTGAAACTTTGTTGAATTTGTTCTGTATTCATTTTCTTTTTGGTGTTGTCCTTATACAAAAATTTAATAAATTTATTAATGTAAAAAAAAAAAAAAAAAAAAAAAAAGTGGTCTTCTGGGGGTGTGGTCTTCTCACCCCCCAGAAAGCTAATATGGAAAACTGAAAATCCATAACAGAAAATGTAGTCTGAGTAAGGAGTTCTTCTCAAAGAGGTGATCTGTTCAAGAGGTTTCACTGTGTGTATAAATACAGTGGGTATGGAAAGTATTCAGACCCCTTTAAATTTTTCACTCTTTGTTACATTGCAGCCATTTGCTAAAAGCAAAAAAGTTAATTTTATTTCTCATTAATGTACACTCAGCATCCCATCTTGACAAAAAAAAAGCCAGAAATGTAGATATTTTTGCAAATTTATTATAAAAGAAACTGAAATATCACATGGTCATAAGTATTCAGACCCTTTGCTGTGACACTCATATTTAACTCACATGCTTTCCATTTCCTTCTGATCCTCCTTGAGATGGTTCTGCTCCTTCATTGGAGTCCAGCTGTGTTTAATGAAACTGATTGGACTTGATTAGGAAAGGCACACACCTGTCTATATAAGACCTCACAGCTCACAGTGCATGTCAGAGCAAATAAGAATCATGAGGTCAAAGGAACTGTCCAAGAAGCTCAGAGACCGAATTGTGGCAAGGCACAGATCTGGCCAAGGTTACAAAAGAATTTCTGCAGCACTCAAGGTTCCTAAGAGCACAGTGGTCTCCATAATCCTTAAATGGAAGAAGTCTGGGACGACCAGAACTCTTCCTAGACCTGGCCGTCCAGCGAAACTGAGAAATCGTGGGAGAAGAGCCTAGGTGAGAGAGGTAAGGAAGAACCCAAAGATCACTGTGGCCGAGCTCCAGAGATGCAGTAGGGAGATGGGAGAAAGTTCCAAAAAGTCAACTATCACTGCAGCCCTCCACCAGTCGGGGCTTTTTGGCAGAGTGGCCCAAAGAAAGCCTCTCCTCAGTGCAAGACATATGAAAGCCCACATAGAGTTTGCCAAAAAACACATGAAGGTCTCCCAGACTATGAGAAATAAGATTCTTTGGTCTGATGAGACGAAGATTGAACTTTTTGGCATTAATTCTAAGCCGTATGTGTGGAGAAAACAAGGACTGCTCCTCACCTGCCCAATACAATCCCAACAGTGAAACATGGTGGTGGCAGCATCATGCTATGGGGGTGTTTTTCAGCTGCAGGGACAGGACGACTGATTGCAATTGAAGGAAAGATGAATGCGGCCAAGTACAGAGATGTCCTGGAAGAAAACCTCTTCCAGAGTGCTCTGGACCTTAGACTGGGCCAAAGGTTCACCTTCCAACAAGACAATGACCCTAAGCACACAGCTAAAATAACAAAGGAATGGCTTCGGAACAACTCTGTGACCATTCTTGACTGGCCCAGCCAGAGTCCTGACCTCAACCCAATTGAGCATCTCTGGAGAGACCTGAAAATGGCTGTCCACCAACGTTCACCATCCAACCTGACGGAACTGGAGAGGATCTGCAAGGAAGAATGGCAGAGGATCCCCAAATCCAGATGTGAAAAACTTGTTGCATCATTCCCAAGAAGACTCATGGCTGTACTAGCTCAAAAGGGTGCTTCTACTCAATACTGAGAAAAGGGTCTGAATACTTATGACCATGTGATATTTCAGTTTTTCTTTTTTAATAAATTTGCAAAAATATCTACATTTCTGGGTTTTTTTCTGTCAAGATGGGGTGATGAGTGTACATTAATGAGAAATAAAATGAACTTTTTTGCTTTTAGCAAATGGCTGCAATGAAACAAAGAGTGAAACATTTAAAGGGGTGTGATGATTCCACTTAAATATGGCTATAACTCAAAGATGTATTTTGATCTCTCGGTAGCGTATCTCTCTCTTAATTCCATTTAATCTAGCTGTGCGTAGCTCTAATCCCAGGTGTATGTTGTCAGTAGTGGCAACAATGTAACAATAGGGCTTTGTACTCATCCCAGAATGACGCCATTGAATTCCTACATAGCCCCTTGGTGATCAAATACACATGTATTGTTTAGCCTAGGCTGTTGGATCAGACATGGTTGATAACATATAGACGGCATTGTGTCATTCCACTTAATCCCATCTTCTTACAAAGAATCTGGACTTGAGTGCGTTAGTCAATCAGACTTGCTGTCGCCGGTGACCTCATTCTGGGTGGTGGCATAAAGGGTATATAAGATGAGGTAGGGATCAGTGGGGGAGATGCTACTATGATGAGATGCTACTGTGATGAGTTGCTGGCTGGAATGCTGTGTTGATGCTGCTGCTAGGAGCCTCCACTGGTTATCCCCACATGCCAGAGCATGTGTGAGTGTTGGATTATAGAGCCACATCAAGGATATGTGTGGTAAAGTAATTATTTCACTTTTATTCCCTTTTTATTTTATGTGCTGTATATTGTAACTAGTAACTGTTAATGCTTGTATATATCTGCATATCTGTTCTGAACTGCATGTGTTAGATGTTAATACCGACCCATCTAGGGGTTAATAAATATACAAAATTTAGAAAGCTTGTCTTGTATTAGCTTGTGAACCCAGCACTCACTGGCGGTGAGTGTGGTTTTTATTAAAGAAGTTTCAGGTGTGGGCCAAAGCGGTGTTGGCGCACTGAGGATCTTTCACAAGGGGTCTGAATAATTTCCGTACCCACTGTATATACAGTGCCTTGCGAAAGTATTCGGCCCCCTTGAACTTTTCAACCTTTTGCCACATTTCAGGCTTCAAACATAAGGATATAAAATTTACATTTTTTTGGTGAAGAATCAACAACAAATGAGACACAATTGTGAAGTGGAACGAAATTTATTGGTTATTTTAAACTTTTGTAAAAAATAAAAAACTGAAAAGTGGGGCGTGCAATATTATTTGGCCCCTTTACTTTCAGTGCAGCAAACTCACTCCAGAAGCTCATTGAGGATCTCTGAATGATCCAATGTTGTCCTAAATGACTGATGATGATAAATATAATCCACCTGTGTGTAATCAAGTCTCCGTATAAATGCACCTGCTCTGTGATAGTCTCAGGGTTCTGTTTAAAGCGCAGAGAGCAGCATGAAGACCAAGGAACACACCAGGCAGGTCCGTGATACTGTTGTGGAGAAGTTTAAAGCTGGATTTGGATACAAAAAGATTTCCCAAACTTTAAACATCCCAAAGAGCACTGTGCAAGCGATCATATTGAAATGGAAGGAGTATCAGACCACTGCAAATCTACCAAGACCCGGCCGTCCCTCTAAACTTTCATCTCAAACAAGGAGAAGACTGATCAGAGATGCAGCCAAGAGGCCCATGATCACTCTGGATGAACTGCAGAGATCTACAGCTGAGGTGGGAGAGTCTGTCCATAGGACAACAATCAGTCGTACACTGCACAAATCTGGCCTTTTTGGAAGAGTGGCAAGAAAAAAGCCATTTCTCAAAGATATCCATAAAAAGTCTCGTTTAAAGTTTTCCACAAGCCACCTGGGAGACACACCAAACATGAGGATGAAGGTGCTCTGGTCAGATGAAACCAAAATCAAACTTTTTGGCCACAATGCAAAACGATATGTTTGGCGTAAAAGCAACACAGCTCATCACCCTGAACACACCATCCCCACTGTCAAACATGGTGGTGGCAGCATCATGGTTTAGGCCTGCTTTTCTTCAGCAGGGACAGGGAAGATGGTTAAAATTGATGGGAAGATGGATGGAGCCAAATACAGGACCATTCTGGAAGAAAACCTGTTGGAGTCTGCAAAAGACCTGAGACTGGGACGGAGATTTATCTTCCAACAAGACAATGATCCCAAACATAAAGCAAAATCTACAATGGAATGGTTCACAAATAAACGTATCCAGGTGTTAGAATGGCCAAGTCAAAGTCCAGACCTGAATCCAATCGAGAATCTGTGGAAAGAGCTGACAACTGCTGTTCACAAACTCTCTCCATCCAACCTCACTGAGCTCCAGCTGTTTTCCAAGGAAGAATGGGCAAGAATTTCAGTCTCTCGATGTGCAAAACTGATAGAGACATACCCCAAGCGACTTGCAGCTGTAATCGCAGCAAAAGGTGGCGCTACAAAGTCTTAACTTAAGGGGGCCAAATAATTTGGCATGCCCGACGTTTCAGTTTTTTATTTTTTACAAAAGTTTAAAATATCCAATAAATTTCGTTCCACTTCACAATTGTGTCCCACTTCTTGATTCTTCACCAAAAAATTAAAATTTTATATCTTTATGTTTGAAGCCTGAAGGTTGAAAAGTTCAAGGGGGCCGAATACTTTTGCAAGGCACTGTATATATATCACTATTTGCACAAAGAAGATTAAACTTTTAGTGAGCTTTTGACTTTTGATATAGTGCAGTCAGTATAACACTGACTGTATTTTATGACTTTACTACAGGCATGATTATTTACCAGGTCATGTGCTGACACACCTATTACATGATACAGTAGGTCATGTCAATTAGAGCTAAACCATTGATAAAGCAGTCTATATGAAAATGTTTGGATTTAAAATTCTGACGTTGCTGTAAAAGTATTCCAATAAAAGTCAATTTGCACAATATATCTACACGGTCACTAATTTTTCAACAAACTATGAATAAATGAGTAGTACAGATGAACATGGAAAAACTTTGGAATATAGGAAAAAAATACTACTTTTCTCACTTATCAGGCTCCTTTCCATCTTCCTCCCTTTTGTATACTAATATTAACAGTTAAGTGAAGAATGGATAAATCATAGTCTGCAGTAAAAACACCTATCACTGAATAGATGGACTTTAAAGTATGAACTATAGCTTTTATTAGTATCACCAAAATTCCAAAAAGTCACTAAAACATAGCACATATAAGATGGACACCCCTTTCATGGTAAATCAACATGTGAGTATTCATAAGGTATAGGTAAGATACAAATATAGTAAACAGAGGTGATAATCTTCTCACACCCAGAAGGCTGTTCCTGTGCGGCAGGGGGTAATGATGGTTGCTGTAAGTGTGGGTTCACATTACCATTATTCAATTTCCATTGCATTCCATTTCCATTGCATTCCAAGCATGACTAAAGCTTTCTTCTGTCATGTTTTTTAATTTTTCTGACAAAAGAAAAAGTCCTTTATGAAGGACTTTTTCTTCTGTCACAAGTAAACAAACATGAAAAAAAAAATTGTCTGTCATGTTGTTTACCATGGAATCAACGGGAACGGATACAGATAGAGGGGACATCATCTCCATTAATAACAGTAGTGTGAACATAGCCTAACAAGGATGATTTAAGATGTATTCATGCAATAGCAGGAGTGCCAAGTACAAGGATTACATGTGTGGCTATTGGCAGATTCACCGACTGACATTCACTCTGAAATCTACAAATGAATCACGTTTTATACATACTGCAAAATTGTGCTATTGAAAAAAAGATGTACCATATCAAATAATTCACATTAACAGAGAAGTAAGGCCAAAATAGGCTGTGTCCTTTTGGGGTTAAATGTGCAGTGAAACTTATTTTTATATTCTTTTTTTCAAGAATTATGCAACAACTGCTGGAAAGGTACCTGTCATGTGTAGTGTTGAGCGAACCCGAACTGCACAGTTCGGGTCTGTGCCGAACTTTGTGCGTTTGGGTACCCGACCCCGAACGTCAGCACTGAAGTTCAGGTCCAGGTTCGACTCATCCCTAAATCTGGTTGACTGACTGCTGAGCAGCCAATCAACCAGCTTTAACCCCCTGCGATCACCATGGGAGCCCAGCTGTACCTGACAGCCAGGCTCCCGCCGCAACAGCGGGGACGGTGATAACACCGATCCCAGCTGTTTAACCCTTAAGATGCCGCGGTCAATAGCAACCGTGGCATCTTAGGTGTTTGTCAGGGAACTGAATGCCGCAGGCGGCATCGGGAGCGGGTGCTAGCTGTAACTGACACCTAACACCCTGCGCCTTAAGCCCCGATCAGAGGTCAGTTCAAACATGACCGAGGCATCCAAGGGGTTCCGCTAAGACAAATGTCCCCCCTCAGCACCCTCTGCAGCGAGATCGGGGGGGTGCCGATATGCATCTTCTGCAGCCCGGGGTCTGGCCAGTAACCCCGGGCTGCAAGTAGCCCCCTGTACCTGGTTGATCCTGCCGAGACTGAGACTGGTTGATCCTGCCGAGGAAGTCAACCTATGCGTCTGCATAGGCTGACTTCCTCTATAGACTGCAATACACGTGTATTGCAGTCTATAGTGCTGAACCAGTGATCAGTGTATCGTTGGTTCAGGTCCCATAGTGGAACATCACTAAAAAGTCACAAAGTTCGGGTCCCCCCCAAAAAAAAAAGTTTGGGTCCCCATTGATTTCAGTGGGGTTTGGGTTCGTGTTTGGGTCAAGTTCAGGTACCTGAACTGAACTTTTGGGCAAAGTTCAGTGGAATGCGTCGAACCCAAACTGACGGGTTTGCTCAACACTACTCATGTGCCAATTTAATTTTACATGTCATGGTTCATGTAATGCACCCGAATTCTGGCTTAATTTGCTTTAAAACAAAACTAACAAAATGCAAAATTAAGATGCAATATTTCTGTTGCAGAGTAAGCCAACTCTAAAAATTTACTACCAAATGTATTATATAGCATAAACCATTGTGATAAGCCTGGGGCAAGTTAACACTCTATGGTCTATATTAACACTGTCAAAAATTAGGCTGAAATAAAGAGGTTTTGGCACTCAAACTGTAGTAGGTTTGCAATTAAGGGATTTATTGAAATGCAATCCAAACAAAACACATGAAATTTTGGTTCAAGGAGAACCTTCATCAGGCAATCAGATTGCCAAAGAGAATGAGTAAAAGGGAAAACATATAGAAGTGCGGATGTCCGCAAGTGGAGGGTGTTGCAACTCATGAAAAGAGATGACGATAAAATAAAAATATTGCTTGGACTTTATAGCCTAGTTGTTAAGGGGTTAAACAGGGAAATATAATCCTAAATGTTAACAGATATCTAAGACATTATTCTGGCAAGTGTCCCAAAATAATATATTCAAAATACATTTCTTTCTCAGTACTTATAATGGTATGACAGGGAACTTCCTGTGGGTCACTCTTATCAGGGTATTCCTGCAGGTATGTACAGTCATGGCCAAAAGTTTTGAGAATGATACAAATATTAATTTTTACAAAGTGTACTGCTTCAGTTTTTCTAATGGCAATTTGCATATACTCCAGAATGTTATGAAGAGTGATCAGCTTAACAGCAATTACTTGCAAAGTAAATATTTGCCTAGAAAATGAACTTTATCCCCCAAAACACATTTCAACATCATTGCAGCCCTGCCTTAAAAGGACCACCTAACATCGTTTCAGTGATTGCTCCATTAACACAGGTGTGGGTGTTGATGAGGACAGGGCTGGAGATCAATCTGTCATGATTAAGTAAGAATGACACCACTGGACACTTTAAAAGGAGGCTGGTGCTTGCCATCATTGTTTCTCTTCTGTTAACCATGGTTATCTCTAAAGAAACACGTGCAGTCATCATTGCACTGCACAAAAATGGCCTAACTGGGAAGAGTATTGCAGCTAGAAAGATTGCATCTCAGTCAACAATCTATCGCATCATCAAGAACTTCAAGGAGAGAGGTTCCATTGGTGCCAAAAAGGCTCCAGGGCGCCCAAGAAAGACCAGCAAGCGGCAGGACCGTCTCTTAAAAGTGTTTAGCTGCGGGATCGGGCTACCAGCAGTGCAGAGCTTGCTGAGGAATGGCAGCAGGCAGGTGTGAGGCGGAGACTCTTGGAGCAAGGCCTGGTCTCAAGGAGGGCAGCAAAGAAGCCACTTCTCTCCAGAAAAAACATCAGGGACAGACTGATATTCTGCAAAAGGTACAGGGAGTGGACTGCTGAGGACTGGGGTAAAGTCATTTTCTCTGATGAATCCCCTTTTCGATTGTTTGGAACATCTGGAAAACAGCTTATTCGGAGAAGAAGAGGTGAGCGCTACCACCAGTCTTGTCTCATGCCAACTGTAAAGCATCCTGAAACCATTCATGTGTGGGGTTGCTTCTCAGCCAAGGGAATCGGCTCTCTCACAGTCTTGCCTAAAAACACAGCCATGAATAAAGAATGGTACCAGAATGTCCTCCAAGAGCAACTTCTCCCAACCGTCCAAGAGCAGTTTGGCGCTCAACAATGCCTTTTCCAGCATGATGGAGCACCTTGCCATAAAGCAAAGGTGATAACTAAATGGCTCAGGGAACAAAACATAGAGATTTTGGGTCCATGGCCTGGAAACTCCCCAGATCTTAATCCCATTGAGAACTTGTGGTCAATCATCAAGAGACGGGTGGACAAACAAAAACCAACAAATTCAGACAAAATTAAAGCATTGATTCTGCAAGAATGGACTTCTATCAGTCAGGATTTTGTCCAGAAGTTGATTGAGAGCATGCCAGGGGGAATTGCAGAGGTCCTGAAGAAGAAGGGTCAACACTGCAAATATTGACTTGCTGCATTAACTCATTCTAACTGTCAAGATAAGCTTCTGGGGGGGGGGGGGGGGATTACTCATAATATGAATGCAATTATATTTCTGTATGTGATAAAAACATCTGACAAACACACATAAAAACCAGAGGGCAGCAGATCATGTGAAAATATAATATTTGTGTCATTCTCAAAACTTTTGGCCATGACTGTACATATGAGTCTGGGAATCTAGCTATGTCCTTTATGTTAAACTTCTTTATTTCATATCATATATCAACTACTTTACATAGTGAGAAGCGTATAACATGGATAGAATCAAAATATACCACACATACTCATATTACCGAATGTAATGCTCTCCAGCAGCTATGTATCATCACTAGAAGGGTTAGAAAATAAAGGTTATAGAGCACATATTGCAAAAGAGAAGAAGGCTGCAACTAAATATTGCTTAAATGGATTGTGCCAACTTTAGATGTTATCCCCTATAGATAGGGTAGGGAATAACTTCATGATCGATGGGGGTCCAATGTACCCAGTTTTCTCCAATGCTCCTATAGAAAATGAATGGAGTGGGAAGGCGCATGCACAGCCTGCCACTCCATTAAGGTGTGGGAACTGGACCCCTTTTCTCGAGATCAGTGGTGATCATGGTAGGTGGGGGACCACTCAGATATCCACCTATGATGAAGTTAATCCCTATCGATAGGTGGATAACGTCTAAAGTTGGTGTATCCTCTTTAATGAACTACAGGGCACAGAGCTGGAAGTATATAGCTCATTGCTCTGTATAGTGCACGAGCACCGTTGCTGCAGTTGTGCTCCCATTGAAGTCAATGGGAGCTAAAATGCAGTAACCTGCTATACTGAATTTAGTGAATGATCATGTTGCTTTGGGAAATTAATATTGGTCTCACTTTATCAATTTACATATAATCTACCAAGATGTCTTAGATTTATGTTTTAGGGGATGTAATGAGGAAGGCACGCAACAACATATATGGCGAACATGCACAAGTTTTAAGAGATTTTGGAATCAGAAAGAGCTTGTCCTGTCTTAGCAGCTTATTCACAGAATAAGGATAAGTTGCAGATTGTGGGCGAACAAACATTAGGGCCCCTACCCATCACAAGAATGGTGAAGTTTTGGTTCCTGTGCTGAATGGAGAGGTGGTAGGACAAGAACATCCACACTCCATTCATTTCAATAGCGCTGGAAATAGCTGAAATAAGGTGCTAAGCTATCTCCAGCAATCCCACTGAAATGAATGCAGCTGGGTTTCGTTTGTTTGACCACTCCTCCATTCAGAGAGCCAAACTTCCCCGTTTATGTGGTCAGTTGGGGCCCCAGTGGTCAGACCCCCACCAGTCTGCAACTTTCTGTTGCTAAGATAGGTAAACCCCTTCAATCTTCCCCCTAGTAATGTTATTGGGAGACAAACCCCAAAAGATCACGAATGAGACTTTTAAGCTGTAATATAAAGATATGGCAGCTTGGATAGGTAATTGTCATGATAGTCATAGCTTGTGTAAACAAAATAATATTTAGAGAAAAATTAGCAGCTATATGTTTAGATAAGGTTGCAGTATGTAAAAAATGTGATTCTCACATGTCACTATACCTATCCCAAACTACTGTGCAATTGTGATGTCTGTTGCACCTTATGCATGTATATAGATTATTATGACAAGTGCTTGCATTTTGTTACTCTGTTATTTGATTCATGTGTATTTTCTATGTGCTTTTATAATTTTGCATTATTCCTGTTTATTCCTAAAGTCCTCTTCAGTTAGGAACTGGTACAGTAGATTAACTCTCGTGAATTATAATAAATCTGTCAGAATGAGGCATGGACGCCTTGGTCCTCCCCAATCTCCACATCACCCAAATTTGTGCACCACAGATTGGTGCTTAAGGCACACATTTGGCACAAGAAAGTTTTCTGGCATAGAGGGGAATGATGAATTTGTCCTGTTAAATTCAATGTGTTCTCAAAACAGCCAAGTGATGGAATAAGCCCTAGGGCTGCAGACCACTCCCAAAATAACAGTGTATTCTTCCAAAGAGTTCAATATTGATTTTTAATGGAGCCTTGATTTTCTGAGGGTATATATGCATTGTAAAATATTCAAATTAAATATGGAAGGAAAATACCTGTTTCCTATATAGTAGTCTCAGTATAGTTAGTGGTCTTAGTGGTAGTGCTAATATGTATGACACATGACCTCTGATGCCAGTGATTGGTTTCAGTAGTCAAGTGTATATGTATAGCATGTCATCACTGCAGACCAGTAAACAAATAACAGCGGAAAACATTGGAGCAGCAGAGATTTGACTGGTAAGTACAGATTTTTTATTTTATGAGATTCCTCACTTTTGGACAATAGATATTGAAGGCCTATTCTTAGGATAAATCCTTAACATTAGACTGCAGAATGGTATGGGTCCAACACCCTGCACCTCCACTGATCAGCTGATTGCAGGAACTGCAGTGTCAGAAGTAGCACTGTACAGTAAGCCAAAGCACTGTCTACCATCTAGTGGCTTTGCCGACTTACTACAGCTCAACCCCCCATTCTCATTTAAGGACCTTAATTAACTGATAAAAATTAGCCAACTAAAGGGCCATTTATTAATATATTTTTTTACATTTCTTTTTACATTTCCAAGGACTGTCCGTGTCCAGCCATCAGACAGAACAAAGCGTCTCTTCTGGAAATGTTGGAATCTTGGTTTTGGTTAGAATTTTAATTTAAGTGCCATTCGGGAGACTAAGGTAGACAGTAGTATAACATGCTTAGCTAAAATGTTGACAACATTCATAATACAATTTTTTTGACACATTCTTCAGTTCTGAATATACAGACATCACTCTTTTCAAAACTTTGTTGGATGTTAATGTTATATAATATTAAATAATATGGACACAAACTTGTTTGGGTATATGCCTTGTTCTTTTTTGATAACATTAACAATGTATTTTGCTATACCTGCCTTATGAAAAACATGTAGTAATAAAGAATAAAAAATAAGCCAGTAAACGTGAAATATGGCTTTCTTTCCTCCTTTTGTTCCTCCCCCAGTAGCATGACAGCCGGAATGTCTTTTAGATATGTGCTTTGTCACACATAGGACCACTGTCTCATTTTGCCCAATGCCCTGACATCTTTCAGAACAACAGGATGTGGATATTTCTGTTGCTTGGCAAGGATTTGGGACTGTATTTGCTCAGTTTCTTATTTCTAGAAACAGACCAAGACCCTGACTCATTTCTTCACTTCTGTTCACCCCTTATCTTATATATACAGCTGTCAACATCACATCTGTAAAGGCTCCTAACTGTATTTTTTTCAGTCTTTTCATTAGAAATGATATGAAGCAAGTCTACTCATAAATTGAATATTTTCTTAATTTACCATCTCACTGTCTTCTTCTAAACTAATTTTTCCTTTTGCTATATAAATGGACCTGGGTCATGGATATATGTTCTTCCAGCAACATAATAATGGAAACAATATAAGAACTGGCTGGGGATGGATGTAAATCGTAAGTATTACATATTCAGTCTTATAAATATGACATTTACTGTCTGTAATATTTTATCGTTTCGGGGTTATATTAGAAGTTGGGACATCATTGCTTATATTAATATGATGCAATATATATTGTTATTGATCTAACTATTTTTTATAATTATTCAAATCTCTCCTTTGAACAGTCAAACTGCTTTTTGATGCCTTTTGTAGATAGTAAAAAATGACAGTCTTAAAGGGGTTGTCCTACCAAAGCAACCTATTACAGAATAGGGCATAAGTTGCATATCACTGAGGATCCATCACTAGAACCCACACCAACCATGAGAGTGGGGATGTTTTGCTCCCCAGTCTGAATTGGCTGGTGGTTAGAAAGGTGAAGCTCCGCTTCATTGATTTCTATGGTACTGCTGGAGATAGCCAGAGTTTCACTTTGGCTCAAGGAACTGCATGAGAAACTGCTCTGATATTTTTACCTTAGGCTGGTGTCACAAATAGTCTTTTGTGGCAGTTTTTACAACAGATTTGTGTGCCAAAGTGGATCCATGAAGCAGAATTATAAGTCTATATTTACATGAACATGTTTAACAGTTGTATGGTGTCTGTGATCTGTGAAAAACTAGGACATATAATACTTTATCACTAATCAGACTCTCAGGTCCGTTTTCACAGACCTGATTGACCCATTTATGTAAATGGGTGGCTGAAAAAATGGATCCCACATGGATACGTTAGAACATGACTGAGAATCGCCACGGTCATATGAATATAGTTTAAGTCCTTCCTTTACATTTCCATTCCTTTTATATCTACTCCTGGTTTTGGCAGAAAAAACTGCAGAAAAACTTCCACAAAAAGACTTTGGGGCTGATCTATCAAGACCAGTGTTCTCTCGGTAATCCCTGCCTTGCCACAGTTTGTGTCTAATCTATCTCTAGGTGCACACCTTATCCTCTGGGTTCTATGTGTCTAAATGCAAATCTATGCCAACTGCTTGCTGGCTTAGATTTCTGACATCAATTATGCAGGAAAACTGGCGTAAGAGACCATAAATTTAACAGAGCCAATGGATCCACCCAACCACTCCTGAGAAAGTGTCACGTGGGACACAAAACATAAAAAGTCTACATTTTTGCACAAAAATTCAGACTTACAAGTAAAAAAAAAAAAAAACTTTTTGTATGTCTTGTATGCCAAGTTTAATGTTATTTTTCAATGTCTCCCTTTATGAAACAAGCAGGTTAATAGACTCTAGGGCAAAAAAGAGCAGGATCATTTCTGGTATTTTTTTAAAATTCCCTAGAAAAAAATGTATATCAAATTTGACTGGTTACTATGCTAGCTATGCATCCTAAAATAAGGAAAAAGTTGCACACAATGTAAATGATGTTTTTTAATTTATTATTGTAGGAAGGTAAATATTTGTTACCTGTTAGTTATCTGTTTGGGGATAAAATAATGGTCATTGGACGAGTAAACACATATTGGCTTTTTGTACATCATGGCTACATTATAGTTGTGTAAGAATGAATTTAAAGCTGTCTCTAGATAGTATATTAAAATCTAAAGCAAGAGATGGTTTGGGTCAATTTATAACTGCCATTCTGATATGAATGATTTTTCCATGTGTCCACACTTTCCAGATATGTGACAAATAATGCATTGGCCAGATCTGCTTGGACTGGCTATTCAGTTATGAGGTTTCACTGATTTACCCTTACTAAACTACAGTAAATGAATATTTATACTTTTTGGGTAAATGGTTCAAGTAGGCTGTCATGAGCCATCTCCAATGGGTAGTACTGTCAAGTAAGTACTTGTAGGCTGGCATCTTTAAAGGGGTTCTGTGAGACTTAAAGGGGTGGAATCACCTTGTCATTGTAGCCTATTTGCCCCAGCTCTCTATAACATTCACACTTTTAATAGGAATGCCTTTTCTACCCCAATTCCAAGGAACCTCATCCATGTTTAATAGCCTACTGCCCTAGACATAGTTTGAAGTAGTTCTCTGCTTTTATTGGTCAAGCATGTGCACATTCACTTCTTCACAGGTCTCTCTGTCTATCTACAGTCGCCCTTTTGAGTTAAGAAGCAGGCAAATGCATAAGAAAGGCTGGGGAACTCATGGGAGTTGTACGATTTGCTCCTTCAGCACTGGTCACATGGGCAATGCAACTGGACTATGCCAGACTGGCTTTTCAAATGGCTAGATGTAGTGGAAAAATGGAGGTGCTTATTGGGGACCAGGGGTGTGAATGGAGGTTTGATAAAGCACAGTGTATATGTGCATACTGTTGGCAGACATTTGGGGAACTATTTTTGATTGAACACTCGCTACAACCCCCTTTAATCTACAGTATATACTTTTCTGTACTTCTATTAATATGTTAACACATGTGGATTGTAGATTTTATTTTTTTCATTCTGTTTAATTTACATGATGATCAGAAAACAGTAGTAGAAAACAGTAGTTCAAACATTGATTTACAACAAACACATGAACATAGGAAACTGGTATCTGGAGATCACTCACTCACTGACTGACTACTATAAAATACTTCTAAGCATGTTCTGTGACCTGCATAGAGGTCACTGCATAGGGAGAGGAGGAGAGGAACTGTGACATCATCTATTGTCAATGGTGGATCCTGTTTTATTTGCCACCAGCTTTATCACATACAGTTGTGCTAAAAAGTTTACATACCCCAGCAGATTTTTTTGTTTTTGGCCTTTTTGCAGAGAATATGAATGATAACACAAAAACGTTTTTCTCCACTCATGATTAGTGGTTGGTTTAAGCCATTTATTGTCAAAATTCTGTGTTTTCTCTTTTTAAATCATAATGACAACCAAAAACATCAAAATGACCCTGTTCAAAAGTTCACATACCCTGGTGATTTTGGTCTGATAACATGCCCAGAAGTTGACACAAAGGGGTTTGAATGGCTACTAAAGGTAACATCCTGACCTGTGACCTGTTTGCTTGTAATCAGTGTGTGTGAATAATAGCTGATTGAGTTTCTGGGATCCAGACAGACTGTTGCATCTTTCCTCCAGCCACTGACATTTCTGGATTGTGAGTCATGGAGAAAGTTAAAGAATTGTCCACGGATCTACGGGAAAAGGTAGTTGAACTGTATAAAACAGTAAAGGGATACAAAAAGATATCCAAGGAATTGATAATGCCAGTCAGCAGTGTTCAAATTGTGATTAACAAATGGAAACTCAGGGGCTCTGTAAAAACCAAACAATGGTCAGGTAGACCAACCAAAATTTCGGCCACAGCTGCCCGGAAAATTGTTTGGGATGCAAAGAAAAACCCACACATAACATCAGCTGAAATACAGGACTCTCTGAAAACTATCGGTGTGGCTGTCTCAAGATGCACAATAAGGGCTGCATGGTTGAGTTGTCAGAAGAAAGCCATTACTGCGCAAATGCCACAAAGTATCTCGCCTTCAATACCCCAAACAGCACAGAGACAAGCCTCAAAACTTCTGGAACAATGTAATTTGGAGTGATGAGACAAAAATCGAACTTTTTAGCCACAACCATTAACGTTACATTTGGAGAGGTGTCAACAAGGCCTATGATGAAAGGAACACCATTCCTACTGTAAAGAACGGAGGTGGATCACTGATGATGCGGGGATGTGTGAGCTTCAAAGGCACAGGAAACTTGGCCAAAGTTGAAGGAAAGATGAATGCAGCCATTATCAGCAAATACTGGATGCAAATTTGCACTCATCAGCCAGGAAGCTGCACATGGGACGTACTTGGACATTCCAACATGACAACGATCCAAAACACAAGGTAAAGTCGACCTGTCGTTGGCTACAGCAGAAGAAAGTGAAGGTTCTGGAGTGGCCATCTCAGTCTCCTGACCTCAATATCATTGATCCACTCTGGGGAGATCTCAAGCGAGCAGTACATGCAAGACAGCCCAGGAATTTACAGCAACTGGAGACTTTTTGCCAAGAAGAATGGCCAGTTTTACCATCTGAGAAAATAAAGAGCCTCATCCACAACTACCACAAAAGACTTCAAGCTGTCATTGATGTTAGAGGGGGCAATACACGGTATTAAGAACTGGGGTATGTGAACTTTTGAACAGGGTCATTTTGATGTTTTTGGTTGTCATTATGATTTAAAAAGAGAAAACACAAAAGTTTGAAGATAAATGGCTTCAACCAACCACTAACCATGAGTGGAGAAAAAGTTTTTGTGTTATCATTCATATTCTCTGAAAAAAGGTCCAAAAAACAAAAAATCTGCTTGGGTATGTAAACTTTTTAGCACAACTGTAGGTGTTACTTACTATTGTAATCCTGCCTGTGCTAATAAGATAACGGTTGAGTTATTAAGTTATCGCTACGGACCAGAAAGTATATTCTGAGGCCCAGCTGCTTGTGTGAAAGATTTATTTTATATTTATGCAATTATTTAATACAGTGACTTTTTCAAACAGTAGACTTTTTATGTCACATTCCCTTTAAGTACTGACAATCTATCCTTGGAAAATCAATGTTTAATCAGTGGGTGTCCAAACCCCAGGACCCCTGCTTGTCTCCACAAGGTAGGGATTGCAGTACAAGGCATAGCCACCCATACAGATGATACACTGTGCCTGTGTAAACAGTTTAGGAGAGGCCTTCATTCTACTGGATAGTGGGGTCCTGTAGCTCAGACTACCATCCCATTGATAGGCCATTAATGTTTTCATCCCTGAGGCCAAAGCCCCATGTAGCAAGCCACAGCCAAAAAACAATGCGGAAAAGACCGCAGCAGAAACACATCGCATATTTTTCCACAGCGCTTTCTGCTTCTGTTATACTTATATGGAATACACCAGCATTTCCATAGGTATAATTGGCATGCTGCAGATTTTTTCTGCAATGTCTGTATTTAGCCATAATCCTGTCCACTTTGCAGGTACTGTAACATGCAGTGTTTTTTTTTTTTTTGCTGCAGCGTTCCTGCCACAGCCAAAACGTCGCATATTTGCAACGTGGGGCCCCAGCCTAAAGATCTCTTCAATTCATTCAAGGCTAAATGTGGGATGATTTCCTGACATGTCAATTTCTGGTAGATTACCTTCAGACCTGGCATTTCCTTTGGATGAGACTTGGTATACAAACAGTACAGTATCTGCACATGACTAAAATCTGAAACAAAATCTTTAGAAAAAAATATTTGTAGTACAAATGATATTTTCCTTGCACATTAGGCAGGATGTGGTGTTCAGAGGAAAGCTGCATCTGTTCCATGTACTAATGCAAACTAGCCACTAAAGGTCACTGGAAAGATAAACAGTTTCCGCTTATGGAAAAGAGTAGGATCAGAAAACATATTTTAAAGAGGACCTGTCACCTCATCTGACATGTCTGTTTTAGCAAATAATCCCATTCCCCATGAAATAACAATTGTGGAACATTTTTTTATTGTTTGTTATAGCGTAACTAAACTTTCGGACAACTTTTGATTTTCTGGCAGTATTTCATAAATATATTTTGTAATATACTTTATTAACAAATTTTGGCTCTTTTCTGTGTAATCCTGAATTTTTCACTCTTTCCCTTGTTTCTGTATTGAGAGCTGTTTCTGACTGTTTCTGCACTGCACAGTCTGGAAGTGTCAGAACAGACTGGACAGTGTCAAACTGTGCAGAAATCCCCCTCCCCCCCAACAGGTTACACCTAGTTGGCAAACTACTGTATGAATTTCTGGGAGGAATAACAGAGAAATGGCACAACATATAGTTATAACAAAATTGTTCTAGAATTGTAATTTCATGGGAAATACAATTATTTACTAAAATAGACATGTCAGGAGAGGAAAGTCCTTTTTAAAAATTTCATTTGCCATCAGTCTGAATCAAATGTCAGTACACAAGTGTGACTTACTGTATATAATGAAGAATTTGAGTAGACAATGGTACAATTTTTATGGATTTTGCTTCAGCTAACTTCCATGTTTAGTGGCCCGTGTGATTTTACTAACCTTTTTTCTCCAAAAATAAGCCCTACCCCAAAAATAATCCCTAGCTTGATTTTGCAGGGTTTTTGGAGTAGGATTGAAATATAAGTCCTACTCCAAAAATAAGCCCTAGTTATAGTCTACTTACAGGCTACCTATGTGACCAGACGTCTGGTGCCACCCCTGCTGGCTTCCACAGACGCAGCCACTCCACTACAGCACCTTCCCCTTAACGTAAAGTAGAGGAGATAGAGAGGACACTGTGCCACTGCCACACACAGTGTTTAGAGAGAGAGGGAGAGAGCACCAGTAAGTTTGTTTAAGACCCACTGACACTACACCCTCAATTGTGAATGTAAGTTAGGGTTAGGGTTACTAACCCTAACCATATTACAAGATTCATCCAGAGCAAATCAGAAAAGATTCTGATTTGCTCAGGTGCCTGAAAAATAAGACCTACCTGGAAAATAAGCCCTAGCCATTTTTTTGGTGAAAAAAAAAAAATAAGACCGTCTTATTTTCGGAGAAACACAGTAATACTTCATGGCAGAGCTCTTGTTTCTTCTAGACACTTTCACTTGACAACATTAATGCTTACCATTGACTGGCCAGACCTAGCAGATCATAAATTTCAGTAATAATTTTTCGCTGGTCACTGAGATTTTCAGTACAACCCATACTACTGCCAGTGTTTATTTATTGAAGATTATGTGGCCGTGTGCATGATTTTATGCATCTGTTTCCAATAGATGTTGGTGTTAAAAAATCTGACCTCAGCAGTTAGCACATAATTTTAACCTTATAGCAGTAGTTCTCAACCTTACTAATGCCACAACCCTTTAATACAGTTCCTCATGTTGTGGTGTTCCCCAACCATAAAATTATGCGCAATGCAGCAAATTTAGCTCTACCCACTTCTATGGTGACTTTGCCCATTCGCATCCATTTTTCTTTGTGCCTCTACACAGTATAATGCTCCTACAGTCACCCTAGTATTATATGCCCCTAGATTATAATGTTCCCCTCCAATTGCCCGACAGTATTAAGTCCCTCTCCTGGTGCCCCAGTTAAAACTGGCAGAAACTAGAGGCAGCTGGAGCGGGACATTAAACTGGGGGCAACTAGAGGAGGACATGTCCCCCTCCAGCTACTCCCAAAGTTTAATGTCCTCCTCCAGTTGCTTCCAGTTTAATGTCTCTGTCCAGTGACTCCCATTGTTTAATGTCCCCCTCCAGCTGTCCCCAGTTTAATGTCCCTCTTAATCTCCCCTCAGTTTAATGTTCCCCCCTCCATCTGCTACCACTTTAATGCGACCCCTTCATCTGCCCCCAGTTTAATGTCCCCATCATCTGCCCCTAGTTTAATGTCCCCCATTCATCTGCCCCCAATTTCATGTCCCCCTTCATCTTCCCCTAGTTTCATGTCCCCACTTCATCTGCCACCAGTTTAATGTCCTCCTCCATCTGCCCCCCCCTTCATCTGCCACCAGTTTCATGTGCCCCCTCAGTTTGCACTAAAAGTTTAACATAAAAAACAGTGATACTCACCTCTCCTCGCTCCCCTGCTGCTCTGTCTGCGGGAGTGTTCTTGGAGCTGCAGACGCAATGTGAGTGACCTCATCACATCGTGCCTACAGCTTCCGGGTGCCGATGCACAGTGGTGAAGTAGGAGGCGTGAGGCCTGCCTGAATTATCAAGAGGCTCTAGCCTCTTAATAAATCAGGCACACACCCATATGTCCAAACAGAAATCTATACCAGTCAGCAACTGGCGTAGACTTCCTACATAATTCATACCAGTTTTCTGGTCTTTTGGTGGTTGGAGGACCATAGGACCATTACATCACTCAGCCTCCTCAGTAGCAACACACTGTGCTCCAGAAAAGAGCACTGATGCAGTTGAGGTGAATGAGTGTCCTATACTGTCACATGGTTCTCCAGTTGTTGCCATGATATGGAGCACCCTTCACACTCTCCAGGGGGCTGGCAGAACAGGGGTGGAGAAACATCAAATAAAAGGAAAGCAGTGCAGAGGGGTTAAGAGTGCCACAAAATAGTGAAAGGTTCTAATTATATAGGCCCATCTGTGATAAGTTAATTTAAAGTGGCCAGTCTATTTAAATATATTTTTATTATGTGGAAACAATTTTATGTAACATAGAAGTTGTAACAATTATAGTGTCATACTGGGATGTCTAAGGCCCATCAGTGGAATTGTTTCTAGGCGCCCACTGCCAAGACGCCTGCAGATCAGCTGTACAGTCATGGCCAAAAGTTTTGAGAATGATACAAATATTAATTTTTACAAAGTCTACTGCTTCAGTTTTTCTAATGGGAATTTGCATATACTCCAGAATGTTATAAAGAGTGATCAGCTTAACAGCAATTACTTGCAAAGTCAATATTTGCCTAGAAAATGAACTTTATCCCCCAAAACACATTTCAACATCATTGCAGCCCTGCCTTAAAAGGACCACCTAACATCGTTTCAGTGATTGCTCCATTAACACAGGTGTGGGTGTTGATGAGGACAGGGCTGGAGATCAATCTATCATGATTAAGTAAGAATGACACCACTGGACACTTTAAAAGGAGGCTGGTGCTTGCCATCATTGTTTCTCTTCTGTTAACCATGGTTATCTCTAAAGAAACACGTGCAGTCATCATTGCACTGCACAAAAATGGCCTAACTGAGAAGAGTATTGCAGCTAGAAAGATTGCACCTCAGTCAACAATCTATCGCATCATCAAGAACTTCAAGGAGAGAGGTTCCATTGGTGCCAAAAAGGCTCCAGGGCGCCCAAGAAAGACCAGCAAGCGGCAGGACCGTCTCTTAAAAGTGTTTAGCTGCGGGATCGGGCTACCAGCAGTGCAGAGCTTGCTGAGGAATGGCAGCAGGCAGGTGTGAGGCGGAGACTCTTGGAGCAAGGCCTGGTCTCAAGGAGGGCAGCAAAGAAGCCACTTCTCTCCAGAAAAAACATCAGGGACAGACTGATATTCTGCAAAAGGTACAGGGAGTGGACTGCTGAGGACTGGGGTAAAGTCATTTTCTCTGATGAATCCCCTTTTCGATTGTTTGGAACATCTGGAAAACAGCTTATTCGGAGAAGAAGAGGTGAGCGCTACCACCAGTCTTGTCTCATGCCAACTGTAAAGCATCCTGAAACCATTCATGTGTGGGGTTGCTTCTCAGCCAAGGGAATCGGCTCTCTCACAGTCTTGCCTAAAAACACAG
Organism: Leptodactylus fallax; assembly: GCA_947044405.1. NCBI lineage: Eukaryota > Metazoa > Chordata > Amphibia > Anura > Leptodactylidae > Leptodactylus > Leptodactylus fallax. The sequence goes on along the minus strand of CAMRHE010000022.1, from coordinate 3,439,668 downwards.
CCATGAATAAAGAATGGTACCAGAATGTCCTCCAAGAGCAACTTCTCCCAACCGTCCAAGAGCAGTTTGGCGCTCAACAATGCCTTTTCCAGCATGATGGAGCACCTTGCCATAAAGCAAAGGTGATAACTAAATGGCTCAGGGAACAAAACATAGAGATTTTGGGTCCATGGCCTGGAAACTCCCCAGATCTTAATCCCATTGAGAACTTGTGGTCAATCATCAAGAGACGGGTGGACAAACAAAAACCAACAAATTCAGACAAAATTAAAGCATTGATTCTGCAAGAATGGACTGCTATCAGTCAGGATTTGGTCCAGAAGTTGATTGAGAGCATGCCAGGGAGAATTGCAGAGGTCCTGAAGAAGAAGGGTCAACACTGCAAATATTGACTTGCTGCATTAACTCATTCTAACTGTCAATATAAGCTTCTGTTACTCATAATATGAATGCAATTATATTTCTGTATGTGATAAAAACATCTGACAAACACACATAAAAACCAGAGGGCAGCAGATCATGTGAAAATATAATATTTGTGTCATTCTCAAAACTTTTGGCCATGACTGTACTGAGGCAGCGCAGTTAGAGGTAATAACAATGCCATGCTACTCACCTACCATACGATGTGCACTACTGCACTACCTATACCCACCACTACACTGTATGGCAACTGAGCAACACGAATCGTGGAATTGTTAACATTACCTGTAGTTGCGCTCATCTGCAGAGGTCCTGACTGTTGGACCACTGCAGATGTAATACTGATGGCCTATTCTAAGGACAGGCCATCAATATTAGAAAGGTGGATAAACCCTTTAAGGCTTAGGCCCCACGTTGCGGAAAAACAACTTTTTTTTTGTTGCAGATTTTGCTGCAGCTTTTTGAGCCAAAGTCAAGAATGGCTACAAAAGGAATTGGAATTATCTAGGAAGTTCTTATACTTCTCCCTTATGTGCATTCCACTACTGACTTTGGCTGAAAAATAACGCAGCAAAATCTGCAACAAAAAAAGCTGCGCTTCTGCAACATGGGGCCTCAGCCTAAAGAGGTTTCCAGGTATTGGAACAACCCATGTGTTGGGTGTGTCCATTTGCTCTCGTGCCGGCACCTTCTTGCTGGGAGTCTTGCGCCTCATGTAACTGCTGATACCAATTAGGTACAAAGGTACAGGATTTCTGGGAAAAGAGGTGTAGCCGTGAGACCGAACAGAAACTGGTGGGGGACAATGGGGTTGCTGGGGACAGGCGAGTATGGAATCACCGATTAGAAAATATTCTCCCAACTTCAAAAAGTAGCTCATCGAATGTAGAAATTAGGAGGACAAAATACCTAAAACTTAACTTTTAATGTAATGAAAATAAAAATAAACACAAGGTGTGATGCAAACCGCCTAGTATCAGTGGTATATAGTATATAAATGTGTTATGAAAAACACTGATGCAGGGTTAAAACAGATAATGGTGTGTTGGGGATAGTGACATGCCACAATCCCTCTGCAGGTATATAAAATATGTTAATAATAGTGTATAGGGGATGATAAAGTGCACTGCACCACTGCAATATAAGGGACAATGAAATGCCCAATCCCACAACTACAAAGTCCCTAAATCCTAATCTCCCTCGCCAGTGATTTCAATAGTGCAGAAATTTTGCTCCATTATAATTAAATCTGGTATCTATCCAGTGACCATTCAACAAATCACCTGTACAGTCCGAGGATACTGGCCTCGTGCCACACCAACAGACCGAGAGGCAAAAAGCAGGCTGGGATAAATACTGGAGAAACAGATCTGCGCCAATACATAAAGAAAAATTACCCTGTATGGGGGGAAGCGGTCATTTTTTGGGGGGAACAATGAAGGGACCACTGAATGGGGGGGAATAGCGAAGGGGCCACTGTATGGGCCATACAGTATCCCCTTCACTGGTCCCCCTTATAGCAGTATTAGGTCATTACTTACTTGTCTGCTCCCCAGGAGCAGGAAGGAGTAGAAGGCCTGGAGAGCAGACAGGTAAGTATTGGCACTCAGCTTATAGGCCACAGGCTCAATGTGGCCTATGGCCTACAAGTTAGGGAGTGGTACCAGGGATAGAACCAGGTCGTGGCACCACTTCTCCCCGGTTCAGTTTTCTGTTGATCTGGTTGTGTTTTTTACAACCGTATCGGCAAAACTGGGGAGAACTGGCTGCTTTCACTTACCGATCCCCATTACTACTTGCAGCCTCCTCGTCCCTCTTCAGCCTTCAATGGGCCCTGTGCGCTGCACATCATGTTGCCATGACGTAATGTGCAGCACACAGGGACCCCCTGGAGGCTGATGAGTAATACTGCAGTGGGCAGGAGTTGGGATAGATATGTTAATAGGGTCCGTTACCGGACCCCCACTGCCTATTAAAATAAGCACTGGGGTCCAGTAGGGCCGCCTAAAGGCACGGGGCCAACCAGGGAAAACACTGTTTCCCGGTAGGCCAGTTCAAGCCTGGTATCACTAGTCAGCAGTCTATGAACAGCAAAAATTGTAAACAAAGAGGAAAGGAACAGGTTAAGTCTAAGACCCCCATGTAGCAAAATGCAGCTAAAAAACACTGCAGAAAAAAATGCAGCTAGAAGACGTCACATTTTTTCTGCAGCATTCAGTTTTTGCTGCATTTTTCCATGAGTTTGTTCTTCCCCTATTAAATTTATCAACAAAATGCTCATGATTCTGAAGCTAAAATTAACATGCTGCATTTCTCCAGCTCTTCTTTCTGCAATGTGTGGATGAAATAATGAAATCTCTTTCACTTCGTTGGTACTGAGAAACAAAGCATTTTTTTCCATTGTGTTTCCAAACCAAAACCAACCAAAAACACTGCGTTTTTGCAATGTGGGGCCTCACCTTAAGGCGAAGGCCCCACATTGCAGAAAAGCTGCTTTATTTGTTGCAGATTGTGCTGTGGTGTTTTGAGCCAAAGCCAGGAAAAGATTGAGTAGAAGGGAGAAGTATAAGTACTTCCCATATATTTCCCATAACTATTGACTTAAAAACTGCAGCATAATCTGCAACAAAAAAAGTTGGGGCCTTAGCCTTAGGCAAAGTAAATAATTAGAGATGAGCGAATCGATTCTGCAGAAGTGGAATTCGATCCGAACTTCAGAAAATCTTAGATTCGCCACGATTCCGGATTTCCTGACGCTTCGCAGTAACGAATATTTAGTAAGGACCTTTGTGACATCAGACGGCCACATGATATTTTCTAGTGATGTGATTTGGTAGGCGTGTCTTTGAGTGTTAGCAGATTCTTCCACATGAATAAAAGTTGCCCGTGCTGAAGAGAGAGAGAGAGAGAGAGAGAGAGAGACATGGCCGCGGCATCCAAGGGCTTCCGCCATTTTGCCGCCCACCCGCTCACCCAGGCTCTCTGCAGCCCGGAAATAGCTGTTTATTCGCCGCGAAGTAATTCGGATCAAAACAAATTTTTTTGGAATTTTGAATCGAACTGCCGAATCGAACTTTTGAGAAATTCGCTTATCTCTATAAATAATATAAGTTAAAAAGCCTCAACTGAAATACAATATTGGAACAAGCCCACCATTATGAAATCAAGGGAAACATTTTAAGTAACAAGTTGTTACACTTTTGACATTGGGAGAGAATTTTATAATTCTGTACTTGATACTTTAAAATGGACCTATACTTTATATTATTGTTTGTTTATTGTTCTGCATCATTTTTCCCTAATGATGTACTCTAGTAATGGTAACATTTTGTTAATTATATTATAAGATTATAAATATCAATATTAAAAAACTCATTACATAGCAATAATTACTAAACAATTAGAATCCAAAACTCCACTCACTCTCAAAAAGTGAGAAGGGATTGTGAGAGAAGGAAAAAAGAAACACTCTGCAACAAATCAGACCAAGGCACCCCATTCTTCTTATGGACTATATTTGCTATTTCATTGAAGGATTTATGTCATTAGGGCTGTCCTCTCCTCTAGAGAGAGATGTTGTAACCACAAACCACATTTTTATATAAATCTGTCCATGGCTAATTTGATTAAAAAAATTAGGCGTTTCAAGGACCTCTAGTAACTTGTCTTTTCCATGCTTTCCATGCTATAGGTAGGTGAAGCCTATACTTATGCTAAACTCCTTTCTTTTAACAATTGACTACTATTGTGCTTACTTCAATATTAGACTGAAAACAATATATACAACCGTGGCCATTCTTTTCTATGGGCCTGTACACACGACAGTTGGGGCCGCGAAAGATAGAACAGGTCCTATTCCTGTCCTATTTTGCGGCCCTTGCTTCCGTGGCTCCTATTCATTTAAAGAAAGGAGCCGCGGAAGCATGGCCTGTGCACAGGCGGCACATGGGGGACACGGAGATGTGCCTTTAGTTCCCGGCCGGCAACCGGCCTAAGTGAAAGATATATTAAGCAAATTTTTAATTTCAACACAGATTTCAAACATTAGTGAGACCAGATTATGGGTGTTGGGGCCTGAATAAGATCCCATGGTCTACAAAACTTTGTACATAAAGGTTTGTATATTATTATATAACAGTAAGAAGCAGTGCATTTTTTTTATTGTTGATGAATAAAAGTTGAAGTTGGAAAGGAAACAATTAATCTGTTCATGTCCATAGTTTCCTGGAAGAGATATGGTCAGGAAGCTAAAGGGGTGGGGAAGAAGACTCTTCCAGTAATGCTTGTCAGAGATCCTTGTTGTGTCACATTCTTCACCTTACAATCAGGTCTGGACCTGATATTAAAACAGAAAACGTGCATTATTTGAAGTTGTGAGAATGACTTCATTGCTTATGTAAATGAGAAATAACATAAGAGTTCACTTTCGCCAGTTGAGAAAATATTTTGTTGGAATTATGTCATATCAAAGCAGGAAGTATTCAGTAAGCTACTGATATGGTATGTATGCATAGTAAGCCTATTTGGACACATAACACTTTACTTCATATACAAGAAGTAAGAAGGTCTTAAATAGGTAAATACAACACAACAGATTCTACCATTTTATTATTTACTTAAAGAAAATTAAGCCACAATGAAAAAGCCACAACGCCACTTCTCACCTTTATTGTTCGCTATCACCATGGAGTCTCTAGCGCAATGTACTCGCTTTAATCCCAACATAGGATACAAATTTGGAACAGTTGTCTTCAAATTTAGTATCTATACTAATGACATGTGTGAGAAGGTGACAGGCAGGGTGGTGGAAAGTCGCTATATGTCCCCCAGGTCCCTCACCTATGTGTGGTAATCAGTCCGGTTGCGGTATTCAGTATACCTCAGCCCAGGTGCGAGGGCTTAGCGCGTTACTGGGCCATAAAAGGGTGCAGTGCCTGCTCTTCTGAGCAGAACCTGGGAGAGACAGGAGGTGTCTGGTTCTGTGTGGTCTGGTGAGAAAAACTTGGAATTGTTTTATGTTTTGTTTTCCCAAGTGGCTGGTAGTGAGCCACTCGTATAGTGAGGGAAGTTTTTGTTTAGTTAGATCTCAGTCGAGCAGGTTTGTGTTATATTTTTGCCTGAAGTTAAGGCTGTATTTTGCTTATTTTCTCAAAATAAAAACACAAGGGCAAAACCCTGTTTTCACCAGACGCTGAGTGCCTGTCTCTGACTGTTTGGGTCTGCTCTGCTGCTGCTACCAAGCTAATTTCCCACATATGCTGTTATTTATTACTCAGCCACTCATATCCTTGCCCTACCTGATGAACTTGCTTGGGTTTTTTGTTTCATATAAGGGGTTTATTGTGAATCCACAAAAGTTTGTTACCTAATTAAACATAACTTTGGCTTTCAAAGGAATATCTCACACATGACATACTTTGGTACTGAAATACCCAATGACTTGACCAACTTATACCTACGCAACTACCCCAAGAAATTTATCTCTATCAGGCAATTGCTGGAAGAATGGTCTAATTACCACATTTCTTGGCTTGGACGCCTTACAGCTGTTAAAATTATGGTGTTGCCTAAACTTATGTACCTATTTAGAGCCCTTCCAATTAGGATAACCCTATCAGCCCTTTTACATATATAAAATATAATCCACAAATTTATTTGGGCAGGCAGAGGGGCAAGAGTAGGCAAGACCACTATACAACGGTCTAACACAGAGGTTCCCAAACTTTTTTTCTCGTAGACCACTTTCAAAATTTTACTGGTTTCGGTGGACCCCCTGCTGCTACATTTCTACCATGTTCCCAAAACGCATCAAAAAATGTGAAGATTAGATCTAACGTATACCCCCGTCGAGTCTCCCGTGGACTCCTGGGGGTCCACCTGGACCACTTTGGGAATCACTGGTCTAACACAAATGGGTGGTTGAACCTATCTGATCTTAAACTGTATTATTATGCTTCTCAAATATCACAATCTGTAGCCAACAATTGCAATCCCACCTGTATCAAGTGGGTGCTATTTTAATCTATCTTCTCTGAACTCCTTAATAGCTTTAATGTAGTTACCCAGCATGAAAATTCATACTCCCTCGGTCACTAACAAAACCACCAAACATTCTCTTACATTATGGCTAGCCCTCAGACATAAATTTAAATTGCTCGCAAACTCGCCCCACTTCAACGACTTCTACAAAACCCTGACTTTCCCCCAGACCTGCAACTCACTGAATTTTGATGGTGCAGCACAGCTAATCTACAGACACTGCACACATTTGGAAATACCAAATGTATATAGTTTTCGTTATGTTTTAACACCTTTACAGAAATTCCAGAATATTGCCATATTGTCACCTATGACTTTTTTACAATTTTATGTACTTTTCTGTGCAGGGGCTCCTTTTTATCAGGGCAAGTTGTAGTTTTTATTAATAACATTTTACAAATTGCATGACGCTTTGCTCGCTGTTGATTAAATTTTTTGTGGGAAGGAAAGCAACGAAAAAAATGGCAGTTTGCGTGTTTTCTTATTTTTCCCGCTACACTGTTGACCGTATCGGATAAATATATACAGTATATTATATATATTATATTTTTATAGTTCAGACATTTTTGGACGTGGGCATTTGTATATGTTTGTTGCTTATTTATTTGTATCTGTAATCTAAAGAAAGGAGTGATTTAAACTTTTATATTTTTTGAAACTTTTATTTATTTTTTTATCTTTTATTTTTAGACCCCACCCCCACCCCGTGGCTGTTAGAGATGGGTGCCTGCTGTATAATACAGCCAAAACTCAGTCTACATACCCCAACACTTGCTTTAGAAATTACGGTGAGATTGTCACAATGACCCACATCTGGTGGTTAAGCCCCATAACTTTGTCTCACTGGTATACAGTGTAACACCTTATCAATCCCAAACTGCATCTCTCTGTTCGTATAACTCCATGGTCCAATCTACTGAATGTAGACCTCCCAAAGTTCCCTAGGAAATATAAAAAGTTAATCTCACATATAATGTTGGCTATTAAGTAGACCATAGCAATAAATTGGAAACATTTGTCTATCCTCTTCTTGAGAACAATACTAATGATCAGGGTAATCCAATAATTTGAAAGAATACCTAACGTTGAAGCCCAATGGCCTGACTGGAATGGCACAATTTAACATTTTACTTATAATCCCCTTTCATTCATCTAAAAAGATGTATACCCTGATGTGACACTTCCTATACTCTGATTTGTTCTCTTTTTGCTATGTATGTTATTTTTGTAGAATATTATAAAACAAATTAAGATGTCAAGAGAAGAGCTCTCCTTTCTCTCCTTATAAACTCCCTTATGTTATCTTATCCTTACCTGTTGCTTCAGTTCATTGACATTTGTGGGCATTCGTTTATGCATGGTGGCTCAGTGGTTAGCACTACAGCCTTGCAGCGTTGGAGTCCTGGGTTCAAGGACAACATCTGCAAGGAGTTTATATGTTCTCCCCGTGTTTGCGTGGGTTTCCTCCCGCACTCCAAAGACCTACTGATAGGGAATGTAGCTTGTGAGCCCTATATGGGACAGTGACTGTCAATGTCTGTAAAGTAGTATGATGTTGTACCGTGTTAGCCATTGAAAGTAGTGGAAGAGTGAAGAAATCAGGCGATACCTTTTAGAGGCTAACTGAGTATATTTATAAGTAAGCTTTCAGGAGTACTCGCTCCCTTCATCAGACATGGTGTGATACAAGAACTGAAAATTAACAGATTTTTATACACATGGTTTTCAAAGCATTTTAGAGTCCTTAAAAAAAATTGCAATCTAAGTAGAGAAGTTATTTACAACAGGTCAAAAAAACAGTCTGGAAACTTGTGGTGCGTGACGGAGGGATCAGTAATTCTTGCTGTTAACTGTTTGTTATCAGGAGGTGATTTGTGTCCCTCACAGGTCATACATAGTTTGATTTGAAGCTGGCATGAATATTGAGTTCAGTTCATGGTTCAAACATAGTGTGACATGAAGCTGGCATGAATATTAAGTCCAAATTGCAGAGTTTGAAATTTTTGCATAAATTTGTACTCCATTTCTTTCCTTTTCTCCTGTGTCTTAAAATGTCCCATTAAAACCACAACTCGCAAATCTTCAATAGAGTGGTTTTCTCCGGAGAAATGTGCGGCCACTGGGAGATCTGTTCTGCTGTTATTAATGGTGGATCTGTGTGAGTTCATTCGTTGACTGAGTCTCTGCCCTGTTTCCCCCACATAGAGGCCTGTGGTGGGACATTGCACACACATTATGAGGTACACCACATTGGAAGACCTGCAGGAAAATGTCCCCCTAATTCTGTGCACCTGTTGTGACTGTGGGATAGGTACACTGTCAGCGGTGTGGATGTGCTTGCAGGTCATGCACCTTTTATGTAGGCAAGGTGAGGTGCCATTTTCAGTTGGGGCCTTCAGGGCACTCCGGACGATAATGCGCCTCAGGTTTGGTGGTTGTCGAAAGGAGAGGAGAGGGGGGACTGGAAATATGTCCTTGAGTCTGTTGTCCCTATGTAGCACAGGTTGGAGCTCCTTGGCAATCCTTCGTAGGATCTCCAGCTGTGGGTTGTAGGTGACTACTAGGGGCACTCGGGCTTCTTTCTGGGTCTCTCTATATGTGAGCAGACTGTCTCTGTTAATGGCTGCTGCTTTGTTTAATTGGTTGTCTGTCACTTTTGGTTTGTATCCCAATCTGAGAAATTTCATCCTCAGATCCAGGAGGTGCTTGTCCAGGTCTGTTTTGTCGGAGCAAATACGATTGTATCGTATAGCCTGGCTGTAGATTATAGATTGTCTTGTGTGCTTGGGGTGGAATCTGTCGTTTCTCAGGTAGGCCGTTCTGTCTGTGGGTTTGTGGTATATTGATGTGAGTAGCCGGTGGTCTTTAATGTATATTGTGGTATCCAGAAAGTGAATTTCACTCCCTGAATAGCTAAGTTTAAGGTTGATGGTCGGGTGAAAGTCATTGAAGTCATTATGGAATTGAAACTTGGAAGTGAATTACTCCAAACTTGGAAGTGATCCCACAGAGGCCTTTATGAAAGAACTAAAGAGTATGATCAAGGAGTTTCCAGTCCAGATCCAGAATCAGGTAAAAGGACTTATCCCACAAGATCCCAGGCCGGGCTGCTTCTATATGCTCCCAAAGATACACAAAGATGGCAACCCTGGGAGGCCTATCATTTCTGGCATTGGGACACTGACAGAAAACATCTCAGGTTGGGTGGAAAATCTCCTAAAACCCCTTGTCAGAGATACTCCAAGCTATATCCAGGACACCACTGACCTTCTTAACAAACTGAATGCCCTGGGCCCTCTACCTGAGGGTACCATTTTGGCCACCATGGATGTGGAATCCCTGTATACCAACATTCCTCACAAGGATGGAGTTGCAGCATGTTGGGTACACCTGGCAAAACAAAACCTCCCAACAGAACCAGTAACGCAGCTCATACAATTCATCCTTAGCCACAACCATTTTACCTTTGGAGAGGATCTATATCTACAGCGAATGGGAACTTCAATGGGGACCAGATGTGAACCCCAATATGCAAATCTCTTTATGGCAGAAATGGAAGGAACATATTTATCAACATGCGCCACCAAACCTATGATTTACCTTCGTTATATCGATGATATCCTTGTCATCTGGACTGCAGGTGAGGAGGCCCTACTTCAATTCCATAATGACTTCAATGACTTTCACCCGACCATCAACCTTAAACTTAGCTATTCAGGGAGTGAAATTCACTTTCTGGATACCACAATATACATTAAAGACCACCGGCTACTCACATCAATATACCACAAACCCACAGACAGAACGGCCTACCTGAGAAACGACAGATTCCACCCCAAGCACACAAGACAATCTATAATCTACAGCCAGGCTATACGATACAATCGTATTTGCTCCGACAAAACAGACCTGGACAAGCACCTCCTGGATCTGAGGATGAAATTTCTCAGATTGGGATACAAACCAAAAGTGACAGACAACCAATTAAACAAAGCAGCAGCCATTAACAGAGACAGTCTGCTCACATATAGAGAGACCCAGAAAGAAGCCCGAGTGCCCCTAGTAGTCACCTACAACCCACAGCTGGAGATCCTACGAAGGATTGCCAAGGAGCTCCAACCTGTGCTACATAGGGACAACAGACTCAAGGACATATTTCCAGTCCCCCCTCTCCTCTCCTTTCGACAACCACCAAACCTGAGGCGCATTATCATCCGGAGTGCCCTGAAGGCCCCAACTGAAAATGGCACCTCACCTTGACTACATAAAAGGTGCATGACCTGCAAGCACATCCACACCGCTGACAGTGTACCTATCCCACAGTCACAACAGGTGCACAGAATTAGGGGGACATTTTCCTGCAGGTCTTCCAATGTGGTGTACCTCATAATGTGTGTGCAATGTCCCACCACAGGCCTCTATGTGGGGGAAACAGGGCAGAGACTCAGTCAACGAATGAACTCACACAGATCCACCATTAATAACAGCAGAACAGATCTCCCAGTGGCCGCACATTTCTCCGGAGAAAACCACTCTATTGAAGATTTGCGGGTTGTGGTTTTAATGGGACATTTTAAGACACAGGAGAAAAGGAAAGAAATGGAGTACAAATTTATGCAAAAATTTCAAACTCTGCAATTTGGACTTAATATTCATGCCAGCTTCATGTCACACTATGTTTGAACCATGAACTGAACTCAATATTCATGCCAGCTTCAAATCAAACTATGTATGACCTGTGAGGGACACAAATCACCTCCTGATAGCAAACAGATAACAGCAAGAATTACTGATCCCTCCGTCACGCACCACAAGTTTCCAGACTGTTTTTTTGACCTGTTGTAAATAACTTCTCTACTTAGATTGCAATTTTTTTTTAAGGACTCTAAAATGCTTTGAAAACCATGTGTATAAAAATCTGTTAATTTTCAGTTCTTGTATCACACCATGTCTGATGAAGGGAGCGAGTACTCCTGAAAGCTTACTTATAAATATACTCAGTTAGCCTCTAAAAGGTATCGCCTGATTTCTTCACTCTTCCACTAATGTCTGTAAAGCGCTGCGGAATATGATGGCGCTATACAAGTAAGCATAATAATAATGCACGGGTTTCTTAAGGTTCCACAACCGCATTTCAATTGAGGTGAAGTCAGGACTTTGACTGATCCATTGTAACACCTTGATTCTTTTCTTTTTCAGCCATTCAGTTGTAGATTTGCTGGTGTGCTTAGGATCATTGCACTGTAGCATTGTCCTGTTGCATGACCGAATTTTGGCAACAGCTTTAGCTGCTGGATAAATGACCCCACATTTGAACCTAGAATGCTTTGGTATACAGAGGATTTCCTGGCTGACTCAATGACTGCAAGGTGCCCAGGTCCTGTGGCTGCAAAATAATCATCACCACTCCACCACTGTGCTTGATGGTATGTGGTGTTCAGGGCCGCTTTTAGACAAAGTGGGGCCCTGGGCAAAATTAAAAGCAGTGCCCCAAATGCTGATATGCAAACAACACCATCGTCTTCCAGTTGCACCCCCCTATAATAATGCCTCCTTCATGCCAACAAAAAAGTAATAACAAGCCCCATTTTACCACACACAATTCAAATGAGCACCTTTGTATCGCCTAATAGATTTTTGCACCCAGTCATCAGTTATTATAGCTCCTCCTTATAAATAATAGTCCATGCTTATAAATAATACACCTTTATCAGTAATAGCTCCCTTATAAATGATAGTGCCCTGTATCAGTAATATTCCCCCTTATCAGTAACAGTCACCCTGTAAAAATAATACTGCTCCCTTATTAATAATAGCCCTCTCATAAATAATAGTTACCCTTATAAATAATAGTCCCCATTATCACTAATAGCCCCCTTTATAAATAAGCCCACTTAACAATTATAGCCCCCTTATAAACAGTTCCCCTCTTATAATTAATAACTCCCCCCTTATAATAGATGCCTTATAAATAATAGTTGCCCCCTTTTTATAGGCCTCTTATAAATAGTTCTGCCTTATAAATAATAGCCCGTCTTATAAATAATAGTTCCCCCTTATAATAGCCCCCTCATATTTAAGTTTCCCAATTAGATATAGTAACCCACCCTTATATATAATAGTTCTCCATTATACAGTGTCGGACTGAAGGGCCTTAGGCCCACCAGAGGAACTTGTTCTGGGGCCCCACCCAACAGCTTCCTGCTAATAGCCTACACCCCGGCTCCTTCACTGAAGTCTTACCTATGTGCTGACTATCTGGTGTTACTGAGTATGTTCCCTGTATAGTCAGCCCCTATAGTACTGTGCAGGCCCCAATAACTCCATGGCCAGTTCATGCACAGTACTGTATGGGGAATGACATGGCCATGGAGCACAACGCGTATGTGCAAGATTAAAGTGAGGGAGCTGTGATGCAGACATAGCACACAGGGCTGCCAGACGAAATTTTGAGCCACCCCCCACAGTATAATGCTCCACATGGTATATAATGCTCCACAGTATAAAATGCTCCCCTGAGCCCTCCACAGTTTCCCCACATGGCATATAATGCTCCACAGTGGCCACACACAGTATATAATGCTCCCCTGAGCCCCCATAGTGGCCCCACATGGTATATAAGGCTCCACACAGTATAATACTCCACAGTGACCCACACATTATACTACCCCTTAGTGGCCCCAGACAGTACAATATGCTCCCCAGCAGCCCCACACAATATAATATGCTCCATACAGTATAATATGCACCACCCAGTGCCCCCCCCAGTATAATGCTCCACAGTGGCCTAACACAGTATAACATGCTCCACAATGGCCTCCACACAGTATAATATACTCCCCAGAGGGGTTCCCCCAGTATAATGCAAATTACTTTCACACTACAGTTGTCTTCATTTTTTATTAAATCCCATTTTTTTTATTTGCTGAATTCAGAAAAAGTATCAGTTTTAATACATCATTTTGAAGGATTAGTTTTTTAAAGTTTACCAGCAGTTTGCATCAGTCTGCGTTAGTTTTTAGTCCATTTTTTAAACATATTTATTTTTTCATTTTCTAGTGACCTTCTGTACATGCTCAGAAAAAAAAATGTATACACATAAAAAAAAACCTTCAGTTTGTATCAGTCTTCCGTAGACTTCAAAGCTTAAAAAAAAAAAACTGACGTGTAACTTCTATTGGACTTTTTTTTTTTTTTTTTGGACAGAGATAAAGGTGCAACATGTAAGACTTTTTACTCCATCCATAGAAACTGAGGTTCACCACATTCATTGTAGGATAATAAAATATGTTAATTATCTAACACTATCATCTATGTTAACAAAGTAAGTACAAAATCACAGTACAATATCAAGAATATAAAACCTTAGTTACAAAACCAAGTTATCTCAAAGAGTTCTTAAACCCACCCACAACTATAAGGATCTTATACACACACTCACACACAACCCCTTGATCCATCTAACAAACAACTATCCCTATTCTTAAGGGGACATAGGAGGAGAGGGTTAGATACGAAATGTTGAGAAGAGCAGCAGCAACAATGGAGAAATATGGGATCTTCAGGGGAAGTACAGAGTGAAGATAGAATTAAATGAGTTGTCCAGGATACATTTCTTCCAGTAATTCAACCCTTCCAGTAATAGGTTGTTACATTAAATAACCCCTATGATCCCTATGAGCTGAACTTGCTGCTTAAGATGCAGGTACAGATTACTGGTGGATTGTTAGAAAGAAGTGAGAGGGTACTCTGTGATGAGATGTTGGAAAACAAGGGGCATATAACTGTTGCAGAGGGGCCCTCAGCTGCCTGTATCTACCCCTGAGACATGGGTTGTATACTTGCCCCATGTCTGTGCTGTAATAGAACGGCATAGTGAGGGAAGTACAGTGGGGAAAAAAGTATTTATTCAGCCACCAATTGTGCAAGTTCTCCCACTTAAAAAGATGAGAGAGCCCTGTAATTGTTATCATAGGTAGACCTCAACTATGAGAGACAAAATGAGAAAACAAATCCAGAAAATCACATTGTCTAATTTTTAAAGAATTTATTTGCAAATTATGGTGGAAAATAAGTATTTGGTCAATAACAAAAGTTCATCTCAATACTTTGTTATCCTTTGTTGGCAATGACAGAGGTAAAACGTTTTCTGTAAGCCTTCACAAGGTTGGCACACACTGTTGCTATTATGTTGGCCCATTCCTCCATGCAGATCTCCTCTAGAGCAGTAATGTTTTTGGGCTGTCGCTGGGCAACACAGACTTTCAACTCCCACCAATGCCCTTGCTGATGCAAGGAGGTTTGCCTCATTCATTCTTTCATGTACACAAATCAGTCGTCCTGGTCCCTTTGCAGAGAAACAGCACCAAAGCATGATGTTGCCACCCCCATGCTTCACAGTAGGTATGGTGTTCTTTGGATGCAACTCAGCATTCACTCTCCTCCAAACATGACGAGTTGTGTTTCTACCAAACAGTTCTACTTTGGTTTCATCTGACCATATGACATTCTCCCAATACTCTTCTGGAACATCCAAATGCTCTCTAGCAAACTTCAGACGGGCCCGGATATGTACTGGCTTAAGCAGCGGGACATGTCTGGCACTGCAGGATCTGAGTCCCTGGTGGCATAGTGTGTTACTGACGGTATCCTTTGTTATGTTAGTCCCAGCTTTCTGCAGGTCATTGACTAGGTCCCCCCGTGTGGTTCTGGGATTTTTGCTCACAGTTCTTGTGATCATTTTGACCCCTCGGGGTGAGATCTTGCGTGGAGCCCCTGATCGAGGGAGATTATCAGTGATCTTGTATGTCTTCCATTTTCTAATTATTGCTCCCACCGTTGATTTCTTCACACCAAGCTGCTTGCCTATTGCAGATTCAGTCTTCCCAGCCTGGTGCAGGTCTACAATTTTGTTTCTCGTGTCCTTCCACAGCTCTTTGGTCTTCACCATAGTGGAGTTTGGAGTGTGACTGTTTGAGGTTGTGGTCAGGTGTCTTTTATACTGATAACAATTTCAAACAGGTGCCATTACAACAGGTAATGAGTGGAGGACAGAGGAGCCTCTTAAAGAAGAAGTTACAGGCCTGTGAGAGCCAGAAATCTTGCTTGTGTGTAGGTGACCGAATACTTATTTTCCACCATAATTTTCAAATAAATTATTAAAAAATCAGACAATGTGATTTTCTGGATTTGTTTTCTCATTTTGTCTCTCATAGTTGAGGTCTACCTATGATGTCAATTACAGGCCTCTCTCATCTTTTTGAGTGGGAGAATTTGCACAATTGGTGGCTGACTAAATACTTTTTTTCCCCCCACTGTATGTACCAACTTTCCACTCCATACTTTTATGATGTGATGTAATAAGGCGTTACAAAGCAGGTGTTAATTAAAGAGGACCTTTTATGTCCTCTAACACAGGGAATATTATATACCATTACAAAGCTGTCCATGTGCTGAATAAAGCATATTTTCAGTTTTGCTTGTACTTTCCCAATATACAGAGAAATCGGTACTGTTATTTTCGGCTGCCATATCACTGTACTGTCAGAAGATGGGCTTTATAGGCTAGTGACATCACTGGTCAGTGGGGAACACCGTCCTGACAGTACACTTATATAGGCTTGTACTGTCAAGGCTGTAAATCCTGTCCCCTAACAGTACAGTAATATTGGCAGGAAAAAGTAAGAACACCAATATCTCTGCAACAAGGGAACTTACAAACAAAACTGAAAGTGTTCTGAACATACATGACATGCCCAGTGTTAGAGGACATAAAAGGTCCTCTTTGAGGTAGTACTTTTAATGCTAAGAGAATATGTTTACATATTCTAAGATCTTTATTGATCTATACTACATAATTATATGGGCTTGCACTTTTCCTGGCATAATAATTCTTAAAGGGTGTAGTACAGGATCAGCCAAGGGGAATTAATCTCAGATATGGATTCCATTTGTGGCTGATTGATATCACACCCTTTAGTCCCCAGACTTAATGTCTGCAGTCACATACACAGCCCTTCTTTGCATGTGAAACTCGTTAACTCAGCAGGGGAGATCCTGGAGTGATGTATATTCTCGCTTTTCCAGGAGACGTAATGACTCCGGCAGAACTTAAAAGGAAATATAGTAAAGTGATGATATTTTCCGAGGGGAGCATCCTACAGTCACACCGATAAATTCCTCGGGTGCGCAAGACTGGGGCGGACGCATCCAGTCCAAACACAGTACTGTTGGAAGACAGTGGTCCAGACAGTGAACTCCCTACCCAAGGGGATCTGGTTCCCATCGCCACGAACCCTGTCATACCCCTCGCCTGATACTACAGTCACACGGCAAGGAGTTATGGTTGAACATATTTTTCTGGTCCTAGGATTTAGGGCTGGGCCACTTTTCCTAGTGACATCACACTGGGAGGAGCCTAGGACATGCATATGGTCTCAGACCAGGTAGAGGGGGGAGTTCTGATCCTGGGAGAGATGTGAGGACACATGTCTGGTTGCTGACTAAATGAAGTGCCCTGGGGCTTTGCAGTGGAAGCCTCAGCAAACCAGACTGCAGATTCGTTTGGCATTCTTTTTTTCTCTTTTAATCCCATTTTATTTTTCTGTACTGTATTCCTTGTTTTTACCTGTAATTGCTTGACCATCCTCTGATGTGTATTCTGTATACGTTAGCGGCTAGTACTGACTCACTCGGGTTAATAAATACATAAAATTTATAAAGCTCGTTTCATATTATCCTACGAACCCAGGGACTCACAGGTTGTGAATGGAAAGTAAGAGGGGTGATCGCAGGTAGGCCAAGCGGCTTGGCAAAGTGGTATCCTTCACAAAAGGGTTGTCTGGTCCAAAAATGATTTTTCATACTGACAGCATAGGTCATCAATATGTGATCTGTGGGGGTCTAACACCCAGACCCACACAGATCAACTGATCTATAGCCTCCAGGAGCTGGAAGATACAGCAGTGGACAGGGAAGCATTTGTATCTGCTCCTAATCAAGTAATAGGAGAAATAGCGGTGCAATTCCCAGGAACCACTGCCATGCAGTAAATTCTGACACCTGGAGGCTACCGGACCAGCAGATCTGTTTGAGTGTTGGACTCCCATAGATCACATACTGATTACTTATCCTTTGGATAGGTCATCAGTGTGAAAAATAATTTTGTGGCTGGATAACCCCTGTAACTGTTGGTCAAAAAGACCAGCTTGAGACCCAAAGGCATAGCTTTGTCTTATGTTGATACTGTTGGCCTGGATTCTGCTGGACCATTCCAAATCCAGCACAATTTCCATAATATGTAAAACTTCTTGCTTTATTACAGAATCTTAATATCAATGTACACCACAGACAAGTAGGGCTGCTCTAATAATAGGGAAAATGTGCACTTGTATTGGGCCCTATGGCAGCATTGGACCCCTCTCAACCATCTTGCATTTCAGGTGCTATCACAATTTCAACTCTATCTGTATCCTCAAACAGCACTTGAGCCAGACAGGAACTAGTTAAGTGTATTTCTTTATTTTCATATTTATTATATTGTCTGGGAAGCAACTGGGGGACACAGACCCATCAATTTCTATGGCCCTATACACACGAATGTGTATTTTGACGGTCCCGTGTATGGGGTCATGAGCCCAGGGGAAAACTCAGGGCAGGTCCCATTTCTATCCGTTTTGTGAATGGGGCCGTGGAGGCACAGGCAGCACACAGATGTCATCCAAGTGTTGTCTGTGTCATTTAGTCACATCCCGGCTACATGTACACAGTTGTGTGCATGTCGCCTTAGAGCATGAAGGGCCATGATATGACTGGACAGGGTCAAAGAGGACATGGGGCTAGGTTAGGAATACAGCTTAACATTTTGCACTATATAAATAAGTTTTACATATTGTGGACGTTTTGTTGGATTTCATTACATTGGTTGTTTATGTCTGCCTGGACCAATATAGTACATTCTGTAACAGCAAGCTGACTACTGTGAGAAGTGGTTTATATTTACTTTTACACGCACATCCCAAGATTTACCTAGTTATTGCAGAGATGCAGAGCAGATGATCCACTGCATCTACTATAACTTAGCTCTGTTGTATGAGGACATTTTATTACTTGCTTAATGATACTATCACATTTGTGTGACATTCCTAAACAACAATAGGAGATAAATTGCATTTGTACTTAAATACTGTCTTTTTTTAACTTTCCTGTAGGAGTCTGGATTCTCATTATTCTTATTCTGAGCCCTGGCATGAGCAGGACATCCAAAATAATCTGTGACCATCGCTTCATATTGGTCTTTGTGAACCGCACCAGGACTATGGAGAGGATGGCGGTGAGGAGAAGCTTGTGTGAAGAGGGCAAGACCTCAGTGATATGACAAAAGGGGTGTGATCCAAGCAGTACACCATTAGGGGTATGAAGACAGTGGCAGGAGTGCACATAGTGCAGTCATGCACTTACACTAAGGTTCAGTTAAAGGCCATACAATACCACCTATATACCTATATATTTTGTTGCTTTATCCTGATTTTACCTGTACAACTGTTTTACATTTGATCAGGCGCTCACAATACCCAGTATGTTCCCACATCACTCAAACATATTACACATATTTACTTTTTTGCTGGAAATTGACACAAATGTGTGGCAAGTACAGGCGAAGCACATCATTTTTATGTGCATTACTTGTACTTGCTACAGAAACACTGCAGCATGGTTCTTGAACACATTACATACTACTAGCTCACGGCTGCCATGAAAAAATGCAGCCATATTGATGTCAGGCTATTTTTCACAAAAACAACTACATTTTTATAACTTGACCCTTTTCATGAATCTCTGCATATTCTGTTTTTGTAAAGAGTATCTGTCACCAGGTCTGAAAATCCCAATGACATATATCATCCAATAGGTACTAAAGACATACATCAGCTGATTTTGGTGTTTTGGTTCCAAATTAGGGTATGCTAGCCAAATGGGTAATAACACTGTGGGGATAGGGTCTCTGTGTGCTGGATTTTACACAGTGTTACCACCCACTTGTATTGTAGACCCTAATTGGCATCCCTACTAAAAGGACTTATATTTATGGAATGACTGAATGGATTTAAATAAATAAAACACCAAAATTGCTAGGGTGACAGCTCCTATCCGATTATGCATGTCATTGAGCTTTGCAGACCTGGTGACAGGCACTAATTCACAGATGAAACACAGATTTCTGATAGTATATTGTCATGCAGATTTTCACAAGGATTAGCTCCACTGAAGTTAATTGAACCAAATTCACAGCTTTTGATTGTAAAATCTGCATTAGTAAGTATATTGCCTGGCATTGTTGCATGACTTGAACTCTGTTTTGTATAATACTTTTAGGCTAATGCAACACGTAGTGAGCCGCAGCCAAAAAGCACTACAGGAAAAACCATTGTGGAAACGCATTGCGGTTTTTACCGAAGCGCTTTTCACAGAAAGTCCACAGAAAGTTTTCCTCTGTGGACTTTCTGCTTCAATTACAGTATACTGCCATATTTTCTGTAGGTATAATTGATATGCTGCGATTTCCAAAATATATATATTTTTTTAATCTTAAGTTGTTATACCTTAAAAGGGGTTCTCTACTATTCGAGAACTGCTTTTGGCTAGCTTCAACATTTGGTGGTTGAGAATTTGATAGACTACATTGCTATTTGTAGTCTACATTGTTTGGCATAGAAAATCTTCATACTGACTCCTCATAACAAGAACTGCGTCTGGCCAAAGTTCTGGACTTTAGTTAAAGGGGATATTCCAAGAACATAACTTTATTTAAATTTGTAGAAAATTCATAGCTAAACATTTTTGCAAAAAGAAGAAATTAAAAATTTTGCTGAGTTTTCTATGGTTTGAAATCAAGCCATGATTTCCTTATTGTGGCCATGTTATCTCCTCAAGCATGTTTCTGTGTAAGGAATGGCTTGGTTTCTGACAAGTATCAGACCATAGAAAGTTCCTAGTAGTATAATGTTGTACCGTGTTAGCCATTGAAAGTAGTGGAAGAGTGAAGAAATCAGGCGATACCTTTTAGAGGCTAACTGAGTATATTTATAAGTAAGCTTTCAGGAGTACTTGCTCCCTTCATCAGACATGGTGTGATACAAGAACTGAAAATTAACAGATTTTTATACACATGGTTTTCAAAGCATTTTAGAGTCCTTAAAAAAAAATTGCAATCTAAGTAGAGAAGTTATTTACAACAGGTTAAAAAAACAGTCTGGAAACTTGTGGTGCGTGACGGAGGGATCAGTAATTCTTGCTGTTATCTGTTTGCTATCAGGAGGTGATTTGTGTCCCTCACAGGTCATACATAGTGTGATTTGAAGCTGGCATGAATATTGAGTTCAGTTCATGGAAGTTCCTGCATTCATGTTTGTATTCACTGGCAACCAAACAAGACAACAGACTGTCACCGCTAAGATGGTTAGAGAAAATATTTAAAACTCTGCAAAATTGTTAATTATTTGAAAAAAATATGTAACTGTTAATTGTCTACAAATTTAAACATGGTTATGTTCATAGAAAAACCCCTGTAGGGTAAGACCCCACATAGCAGGCTGCATAAAAAAAGTGCTGCGGGAAAAATCATGGTGGCAACGCATTGCAGTTTTTCCAGCAGCGCTTTTCAACGCAGTGGAAACGCATCATATTTTTTTCTGCAGCATTTTTCATTGTGATTTCAAAGAGTGAAGAAAAAAATATTTGCAACCTATTCTATTTTCTATACTTATAAACAGCTATTTGCTTTAATTGCAATATCCCAAACAATCAGAATCAACCATTTCTTTAATTTGGCGATTTCAGTTTAAGAAACCACAGTGCATTCCAACAGTTAGTCACTTCAACTGAGGGTGGGTTCACACTTGCGCTTGAGTCCGTCCGCTGCCAATCCGAGTGAATATTTCGGGGGAAACTGGATAGGCATCGGATAGCGACAGGTTAGCGACTCATTGCTTAAAAACCCATTCATTTGAATGGGTTTTTAAAGCAATGCGCGGGTGTGCGCTTACACCCTCTGCGCTGCGAAGCCCTTTTTTTTCTTCGGACACAAAGTCCTGCATGTCCGACTTTGTTTCCGACGAAAAAACTGGATTCCCAGCGCAGAGGGTGCAATCGAGACACCCGCGCATTGCTTTAAAAACCCAATCAAATGAATGGATTTTTAAGCAATGCGTCGCTAACCTGTCGCTATCCGATGCCTATCCAGTTTCCCGAGAGTTTCACTCGGATTGGCAGCGGACGGACTCAAGTGCAAGTGTGAACCCACCCTTACATGGGGTGATTTATCACAGTCGCAAAAAAGCTGTGAAACCAACATGCGCAAACAAATAGCTGTGTGCAGGAAACTGTATTACAGTGTGTGGAGTCCCATCCAGCTCTGTACCATGGAGTCACTGAGAATCTATGTATGTTCCATGTGGCATTGTGAGTTGCACATTATTTGAGAGATATTCTCCTTTAGAAAAACTGTACTACAATTGCCCTGTCGCATTGAACGAGGCCCTGTTACATGTTACCACCTGTAAGGGTATATTCTCTTTGCTGGATTTGCATATAACAAATCAGAAATCTATTATACTACAAAATCCACAGCAGAACTCCAAATCTTAGGCCTTATTTACATTTTTGTGCAAAGAGTAGATCAAAAACACAGAAGAGGTACATGTCTTTCCATTATACCTTATCTCAGTGTAGTCTCCACTCCTGGTTTTAGCTTACAATCACAGATGCAAAATGATGACCAAAGCACTGACATGTGAATAAGACCTTACACTTCAATTTCTGCAGCGGATCCACATAATGATAAGCCCCATTGTCATTTAATAGAGCTAATTCTTGCCTTTTCTGAGTGGAATTTGCCCAAATTAAGTACCATCTTGTGTTGACAATTTCAGGGTATTGTGTCCTTCAGGGCCAAAAAGGTTTGGCATGACATTTATTGAAATATTTATTACTGGCAAAAGCTTACTCATACTAATATGGGAAAAAATCCTCAACAACTTTTGCAGTATGTGCAAGCAGTTAAAAATGTTTTTAAACCTATGAAAGAGCAAATATCTGAAAAGATAATAGTATACTAGTTATAATGTTTATTACAAATGAGAATGTATACAGGTACATCATATCTCAACTCAGTTTGTCAATTTGTGTCACTATTTTGGATGGACAGTCCAGACTTTTGAACCAAGTCCCTCTTTGCTCCTTAAGGTTGAGGCCATTGCAATTTTGCTTCCTTTTTTGAGACAAAGTCAGGAGTGGATTTAAAAGTAGGGAGAAGTATAGGAACCTCCTTTATATTTCCCATTCCTTTTGAAGCTACTCTCGGCTTTTGCTCAAAAAACAGAATTGCACTTACCGGTAATTATTTTCCTAGAAGCCCATGACAGAACCCCTGCGAGTAGGTCCGCCTATCTAGGACAGGAAACCTTAAGAGATAAAAGGTTCACACACCACCACATCTTGGTTGGCAAGATGGAAACCTGAAGTAGTGAAAAAAAAGAATGCTAGCGAAAACAAATCCAGAAAATGATCTCACTGTCCAGACCTATCTCAGATGAACACTGCTAGGGGGCAAGGACAGAAAAAAATGAAAAAAGAAATGAAAAAGACAAAGCCCTGGGAAGAAAAATTTTGGGGGGTGCTGTCATGGGCTTCCAGAAAAACAATTACCGGTAAGTGTAATTATTAAGTGTATTAAGTGTATTAAGTGTAATTATTAAGTGTATTATCCTCGCCCATAACAGCATGCCTGCGAGACTAAACTAGAAGCAACTTAGGGAAGGATCACAGACTAAAGCACTTTTCTGCCAAAGGCCAAGGTCTATAGTGACTGATAAGTCTGATATGACTTTGGGAAGAAAAGAAAGGAGAGACCTAATAGTGACTCTATCTTCAGAAATGATGGTGTATGGAGGACAAGAAGAAAAAGCCTGTATTTCAAAGATTCTTCTAGTAGAGGTTATGGCTGAAAGAAAGGTCGACTCTAGGGTTAGGATTCTAACTGATATCTGTTATGGAATTGCCTGTTAAGCAATTTCCCAGTAGCTGCTGCTGGAACCTGGGAGGAAGGGAACGACGGAGACAGTGAGTCCTGATGCTTGACCCACCCCCAAGTCCCTACCTAATTGCTTCAACTATCCTAGGCGGTAGAGGGAAACTGGGCAACGGTCCCTTCCTATAATAAGTGAATACACTGAAAGCAGACAAGACAAACAACAACAAACAGGTGGTCAAGCTAGCCAAGAAATTGGAACCACCAAAGTAAAAAATCAGAACCAGAATCATAGTCAAATAGTCAATAGCCAAGGTCAGAATACAGATAGGCAGAGAAACAGTATACACTTAGCATGCTCAGAGAGATTAATATCAAGCACCCATGAGAGGACTAATGGGCTGAATATAGGAAGCCTGGAACCCACCCCAGAGGTGATAGGAAGGCAATTTGTCAATCATGGAGCAACAAACATTAACTCTTAGCACACCAGAGGAACTCAGAGTACTGGCTGGACTGATACACTGCAACAAACTCTCAGCTGTGCTAAAACAGAATACATCAGGAGGCTCAGGAGCAGGGAATCATAAGTGGACATGCTTCCTGCGCAGTAGAATGCGGATGAAGGATGGCGTAGAAGTCTGAAGGGGCAGGGATGTTACAATATCTGCCCTAGTGGCTCAAACGGGATTTGAGTTAGGGCAAAGAGGAGTAAGTTTAGATCCCATGGAGGAACAAGGTACCTAGGAGCTGAATTAAGCACCTGGCTACTAAAATTAATGTCTTGGTCCAAGAGTACTCTGCCAGCCTGACATCAAAAAAGGCACTGAGAACAGCAATCTGTACTTTAGGAGTGCGAGGTCTTAATTTTTTTACTCAAGCCTGGCTGAAGAAAATCTAAAATGAGGGGAATGTTAGGAGGAGCAATTGGGTCCTGTTCAGACTAGGAAATAATACAGAAAGCCTGCCAATCCTTTAGGTAAATGTTAGATGTAATAGGTTTCTTGCTGGCCAGCAAGGTGTTAACTACCTCCTGGGACAACTCGTCTTGGTCAGAATCAGTCTTTCAAATTCCATGCTGTTAACTGATGATTTAGGACACTGGGGTGAACTAGAGGGCCCTGCTGTAGAAAGTCTTTCTAGGCTAGGAAGGGGAGACACCAAGAGGGCTAGGTCCCATGAGTACCAAGCTCTTGAGGGCCAATTTGGAACAGCATGGATAACTCTAGCTCTGACCTCCTGATTTTTTTTCAGGTTCCTTAGAGTTAGGCACAGAGGGAAAAAGGCAAACCCTAGACCTAGCTTCCAGTTCTGGCACAACACATGTACCCCCATGGGATGATCTAAGGCATTCAGGGAAAATAACTTCTCTACCTGTCCATTGTTGACAAAAAAGTTCTATTGTGAGAATCCCCCACACAGCTGATATCTGGCGGAAAACTTCCCTGTGCAGGCACCATTCGCCCTGATGGACTAGAGACATGTTTTCGTTCCCCTTCAGGTGAATATCTGACAGGCTTAGCAGATGAACTTCTGCCCATCCGAAAATCGGGTCCAACAGGGACTGCAGAGAGGAGGACCAGGTCCCCCTCTGATGGTTTGCATTAGAGACTGCTGAAGAGTTGTCTGAAAAGATCTTTACGTTTGTCTCCCTTATCTTGTCCTGAGCTGCCAGGAGACCCTTATGAATAGCTAAGAGTTCCTTGAAATTTGAGGAGGAACTACTCACCCTTATAGGCCACTTGCCTTGCCAAAATTCCTGCCCTAGATGGGCACCCCAATCCCAAGGGCTGGTGTCTGTATAAAGAGTCATCTGGGACTGAACTGACTAAGAAATCCCAGAACTCAGATGGCCTATATTCATCTACCACAGCAGAGAGATTCTTGTCTGAGGTGAATGGAGTAACTTTGACCTCAGGGCCAAACATGCGTTCTCCCAGCGATTTAAAATTTGCTGCTACAGCTAGATTGGAACATGGCTCATTTTACCACTGGGATAGTAGAGGTCATGACTCTCAGGTTGAAGGTAATAGACGCTAAGAGTTCTGGGAGTACAGTCCTTCATATGGGTTTCTAGTTGAGCTAGCCAGACCTTTATGGATTTGGCTACACGAGTAGCAGCAATACTGGGTCTAAAACTACCTGTTCCTGCTTCTCAGGAACATCTGAGGAAGGCGTCCTCCTTCCTGTCTAGGGGCAACACAAGGGATCCAATGTCCTCAAATGGCAGAGTGCCCTATTTAAATACTTTGGCAACAGGGGCGTCCATGCTAGGAACCTTGTCCCAATCCTTTAAATTTCTTATCGAAAGGATATTTTCTTTTTAGAGATGATGGGACAAAAACTCTGCTAGAAGGATTTTTCCATTCTTTCACTTCACATTGTGAATGGGGGGACTCTCTTCTTCTTACGGGCCAACCCTTTGAACCTCTGGTCTGAAACAGAGTGGACTTCCTTGGAGTCTTCTAGTCCCACGGTTGCCCTGACTGCTTTATTCAGGAAGTCAGTGTCTTCTGGAGGAAGGAATGTCTGCCTGAAGCGTCGTCAGAAGCGCCAGAGCCCAACCTAAGCTCCCCCTCATCCAAAACCTCAGATACACTATGGGGAGGCCTGGGGTTACCCCTGGGATGTTTGGTAGAGAAGTGGAATGTCTCAACCCCTGTAGGAAAGAGGAGACTTCCTGCTTGACAATCTGCTTGACAATTGGGGGATTCCCCTACCTAATCTTGTCCAAACAACTGCAGCAAAGGAGATTAGAGTATGAGACAAAAAGGGATCTTTTACAGATACCGCAACTCTTACATCTGGAGCTAGAACTGGAGCTCTGCTTCTTGGACAGTTTAGTCTAAAAAAATACAAGAAAACAACACTGCCAATTAACCTTCACACAGAGGATCTCTTACCCAAAACACAGTTGTGAAGTTCAAAGGAACCCTCACAATACCAGAGTAGTAGGTCTGGGGTTATCTTCTGCATCAGCGCTTTTCTAGGCTTCAGATGTTTCTGATATGGTGACAAACGAAAAGCAAGCCCACCTCTTACTTAGTTCCAGAAAAAAAGAGACTGATACTGGAGCAGCTGTAACAGATGAACTCCAGGCTGGCTGTCTAGACTGTGGCAATTTGTATAAGCGCCTTCTCACTGTGTCTGCTTCTCGTGAGCACCTGTGCTGGAAATTATGTCAGATGCTCACCCAGCATGCTCTCCACAATAAATAGCCACCACCATCATCGATTTCAGGCCTCCAATCCAAAGGTCAGAAGTTACATCAGACGCTACCGGAAGTAGAGTCCCGGGAGCCCCATACACCCACACGGCAGAGGTCTAATAAAAGAAGCAAACAGTTGGCCAATACCTCAGGACCCCACTAGAGATATCAGAAGGAGGCTATGGCACCAGCTCAGAAAAGAGCCTCTACTGCTACACCCGGCTGTAGCAGAGAAGATGGGAGTGGAACACAGAAATAGACTAGGCATCAGTAGGCATCATAAGACGTTTTACAACCCATCAGGTAAAGCAAATATGTACAAAACTACTGTCCTTAGCCTAGGGTTTTGAATAATTTCCCTCAAGGAAAAGACTCGCCTGGTATCACGCATCTTGAGTGACAGAAAACCTTAACTGAGATGTGGTGGGGATGTGAACCTTTTATCTCTTCAGGTTTCCTGTCCCAGATGGGTGGTCCAACTAGCAGGGGTGCTGTCCTAAGGATACAAACGCTGTATAATCTGCAACAACAACAAAAAAAACGCATCTTTTCCGCAACATGTAGCCTCAGCCTAAATATCCCTCTTTTAGATATTGGAAATGGATTTGCATTAATAAACCTAACTAGGTGGTTCCAGAAACTAGCCATCTGGTCTCTAGCTTCATTACATAACATATCACAATTTTGTGCAATTCACACCTTAAACTGCCTATATTCAGATATTATTTATGCTAATATTTTAATATAAACCTATTCAAGTATACAGCGGCATGCAAAAGTTTGGACACCCCTGGTCAAAATGACTGTTATTTTGAATAGTCAAGCAAGTTGAAGATAAAATGATCTTCAAAAGGCATAATGTATTTTTGGAAAAAAAAATATTTTCATATTTTACATTTTTTAAATAATAAAAAATGAAAATGGCCTGATGCAAAAGTTTGGGCACCCTGCATGGTTAGTACCTAGTAGCACCCCCTTTGGCAAGTATCACAACTTGTAAACGCTTTTTGTAGCCAGCCAAGAGTCTTTCAATTCTTGTTTGAGGGATTTTCATCCATTCTTCCTTGGAAAAGTCTTCCAGTTCTGTGAGATTCCTGGATCGTCTTGCATGTGTTAGGATCTCAGATGCAGGTACAGGGTCCAGAGTATTCAGAATAAAGAGAAGCAGCAGAACTGAACGTAACAACAGCTAGCGGAAAAAACGTAACCAAAGTGCAACACACCCAGTATGAGCAAAAGCCAATGTCAGGACGTTTTCACCAGAGCTCCTGGTGGTGGAGATGGACTTGCCAATCCAGACCGGAGTTGACAACACAGAGGAATATGCCACAAATTGATAAACTGCAAGCAGAAGCCAGAGAGCAGAATTGCAAGCAACTCACCAGATGAAGAGTAAACAACATAGCAGGGTCGGCAGTGGAGATAGTGGTACGTACAAGGTATGTAGCCAGAGACAAAATTCCAGAGAGAGTAAGCTCAGCAGAGACGTAATCCAAAGTCCAAAAACGTTGCCAGAGGAAAGTATAGGAGTATCAACATAAAGTCAGGAGCAAACTGAAGTAGCAAACTAGTAGATAGTAAACAGAGCTAATAGTCCGCACATGAGTCGGGAGGGCGTGGCATTATATAGGCCTCCTCTGCTGCTAACTGGACCAAGCCAGGAAGCCTCTGGAACTGCAAAAGCTTCCCAGGATGTCCAGGTAACGTTAAAGGTGCAGCAGCCTGATAGAGAATCTTGACAGCATGCACTGCTCTTTTGAGGTCTAGCCACAGATTTTCAATGATATTCAGATCAGGGGACTGTGAGGGTCATGGTAAAACCTTCAGCTTGCGCTTTTTTAGGTAGTCTATGGTGGATTTTGACGTCTGTTTAGGATCACTATCCATTTGTAGAAGCCATCCTCTTTTCAATTTTAGCTTTTTTATATATGGTGTTATGTTTGCTTCAAGAATTTGCTGAAATTTCATTGAATCGATTCTTCCCTCTACCCGTGAAATATTACCCGTGCCATTGGCTGCAACACAACCCCAAAGCATGACTGATCCACCCCCATGCTTAATGGTTGGGGAGATGTTCTTTTCCTGAAATTCCGTGCCCTATTTTCTTCAAACATATCTTTGATCATTGTGGCCAAAAAGTTCTATTTTAACCTCATCGGTCCACAGGACTTGTTTCCAAAATGCATCAGATTTGTTTAGATGTTCTTTTGCAAACTTCTGATGCTGAATTTTATGGTGAGGACGCAGGAGAGGTATTCTTCTGATGACTCTTCCTTGAAGGCCATATTTGTGCAGTTATCGCTGAACATCTGCTGCTCCATTCTTAATATACCTCTGCTTGCTGATTTTATTATATCTATCTGCTGGTATGCTACTTTCCACTTTGTAATTGTATTAACTTTGAAACCCCTGTCTCCACCCCCTGCTGGTTTCTCACCTGTCCCTTTCTGATGTCTCTCATTCTATCTGCATGTTTCCACTCCCCCTTTTTACACCTGATCCTAATGAAACAAATGTATTGCCAGCTAGTATAAATGCAAGTGCATTGGTCATTTAGGCCTTGGTCATTTTGCCGTTTCCAAGTGCAGTTTCTAAGTTAATAGGCCAGAATTAGGCCAGAATTGGAACTGAAGGTAACAAGCCACTAAATGCAAACCAAACAATTAGCCACATAATGCTTCTCACTATAATCACTGTTGTCCTTCCCTTACTTGTAAAAACCACTCTACCACCCCAAACCAGCCATGTCACTAAGAATATCTTTATCTCTCCATCTATCCTACCCCACCATCTGACCTTCTGTGCACAGCTACTCACACACCTACAAGCTTTCCACCCCAGAAACACACAACCTCCCCACATTCTCTCCTATTTACACCTGCTATCCCTCTCCCTGCTACTCCTTACTTCTGGCGACATATCTCCTAATCCTGGACCACCCCAGCACTTCCCTGCTGTAGGATCTTTCCACACAACCGGAAACAGCGCACGAAACCCCCTAAATCTTACCCCTATCTTAGCCGCTCCTGCCCCTCCCCATGCCCTCCCCAGTGCACTATGGAAAGCTCGCTCTGTACGCAACAAACTTGACTACATCCATGACCTCTTCATTTCTCATAAATTATTATTTCTCGGTATCACAGAAACGTGGCTAACACCCTCAGACACCACCTCCCCTGCTGCCCTCTCCTATGGAGGTCTGCAATTCTCGCACACTCCCCGCCCCAACAATAAACCTGGTGGAGGCGTAGGCGTACTCCTGTCTGACAATTGCTCCTTTGCCCCAATCCAACGATACCTGCTCTCACCCTCCCCTCCTTTGAAGTACACTCTGTTCGCATTTACTCGCCCTCCAACCTCCAACTGGCCATCATATATCGACGGCCAAGACCTACTGCTGCCTTTATCGACCACTTCACCACCTGGCTAATGCACTTCCTATCCACAGACACCCCCACCATCATCATGGGTGACTTCAACATCCCCATTAACACAAACCACCCCCCCGCTTCCAGTCTCCTATCATTCACT
The DNA here is from genome assembly GCA_947044405.1 of Leptodactylus fallax. Taxonomy (NCBI): domain Eukaryota; kingdom Metazoa; phylum Chordata; class Amphibia; order Anura; family Leptodactylidae; genus Leptodactylus; species Leptodactylus fallax. The sequence goes on along the minus strand of CAMRHE010000022.1, from coordinate 3,409,441 downwards.
AACTCCTTTGGTCTCTCTTAATGGTCCTCCTCTGCCACTCAACCTGCTGACATTTTTGGCCCTCTCCTCTGTAATAGACCCTCCAACCCTTAAACCAACACGCCCCCGCAGAAACCTTAATCGCCTTGACATCCGCACGCTCTCAGACTCTCTCCTACCTCTTGCTGACATCATCTCACTCCAGGATGTACATACCGCCACTGACTTCTACAATACCACCATTACCTCAGCCCTTGACTCTGTAGCCCCCTTCACTAACACCAGAGCCCGACCGATCAATAGGCAACCCTGGAACACTGACCTGACTAAAAAACTGAGACGTGCCTCACGGGTTGCAGAACGCCTCTGGAAGAAAAGCCACTCCCAGGAGGACTTCCTTAGGTATAAAGAGGCAGTACTCACATTCAAGAACGCACTCACCTCTGCAAAGCAGGTCTACTTCTCCACACTAATATCTGCCCTATCCCACAACCCCAAACAGCTATTCACTACCTTCAACTTCCTTCCTTCCGTCCTCCTGTGCCCCCTCCAACATCACTTATCACAGCTGATGACTTTGCCTCTTATTTCAAAAGCAAAATCGACACCATCAGAGACAGTCTCACACCACACCCCCGACAACCACTCTACCCAACGACCTTCTAACTGTCAAAGCCAAACGTCACTATTCTGTCCTCCTCCTCCTCTCCTCTGCCTTTGACACAGTCGACCATTCCCTCCTGTTAGAAATGCTTTCATCCCTTGGCATCTCTGACCTGGCCCTTTCCTGGATCTCTGCATACCTCACCAACCGCACATTCAGCGTCTCCCACTTGCACACCACCTCCCCGCCATGCCCTCTTTCTGTAGGTGTCCCCCAAGGCTCCGTCCTGTTCTCTATCTACACCCTAGGCCTTGGCCAACTCATAGAATCCCATGGTTTCCATTACCATTGCTATGCTGACGACACCCAAATATATCTCTCTGGACCAGACATTACCTCTCTGTTGTTCAGAGTCCCAGAATGTCTAGCAGCCGTAGCCTCCTTTCTCTCCTCCCGCTTTCTCACACTCAACATGGAGAAAACGGAGTTCATAATCTTCACCCCTCCTCGCACGGCCCCCTTACCTGACCCATCTATCAAAATTAATGGAACCACTCTCACCCCAGTCCCACAGACCCGCTGCCTTGGGATAACCCTAGACTCTGACCTATCCTTCAAGCCTCATATTCAAACCCTCAACACCTCCTGCCACCTCCAACTCAAGAACATCCACTGAATCCGCTCCTTCCTCACCCCTGAAACTACAAAGATGCTAGTCCATGCCCTCATAATCTCCTGCTTAGACTACTGTAACACCCTTCTCCATGGCCTCCCAGCAAACACTCTCGCCCCCCCTCCAGTCCACCTTAAACTGTGCTGCTCGCTTAATACACCTCTCCCCCCGTTCTTCATCAGCCGCTCCCCTCTGCCAATCCCTTCACTGGCTACCCATCACCCAGCGAATAGAGTTCAAACTACTAACGCTGACATACAAAGCCATCCACAACCTGTCCCCTCCATATATCTCCGACCTACCCGCACGTAACCTCCGATCCTCCAAAGACCTCCTACTCCGCTCTGCTCTCATCCGCTCTTCACACAATCGTCTCCAAGACTTCTCCCGTGCATCCCCCATACTCTGGAACTCATTACCAAGACACATAAGACTGACCCCTACAATCACGAGCTTCAAGAAGGCCCTGAAGACTCACCTATTCAGGAAGGCCTACAACCTCCAATAACGCTACTGTCACCACACCACCACCTGTACAGTCTCTCCCGTCACCTTCTGTCTCTATCCCTCTTCCCTCATAGACTGTAAGACCTTGTGGGCAGGGCCCTCTATCCCACTGTGTCAGTTGGTCACTGTTTGTACTATCTGTTTTGTATATCTTGTGTACCGTATGTAAATCCGCAAATGTAAAGCAAAATGGAATTAATGGTGCTATATAAATAAACAATAATAATAATAACAGTAGAACAATGTACCACAACTTCAGAGTCTGCTAAATATTCCTGAAGGTCTTTTGCAGTCAAGTGGGGGTTCTGATTTGCTGTCTCTGAAATTTTTCTTGGTCTTCCAGACCTTATCTTGACCTCCAATGTCCCTGATAACTACCATTTCTTAATTGCATTTCGAACTGAGGAAAGGGCAACTTGAAAACACTTTGCTATCTTCTTATAGCCGTCTTCTGCTTTGTGGGCCTCCACCATTTTCATTTTCAGAGTTTTAGGCAGCTGCTTAGAAGAACCCATGGCTGCTGTTTTTTGGCACAAGGTTAGAGGAGGCTGGGTATTTATAAAAGTGTAAAATTTGCATCACTTGGCCTTTCCTAACGATGATAGTGAACAAGCCATGATCCTAACTGGTTAATTAAGGTCTGAGACCTTGGTCAAAGTTATCTGAGAACACATATCTACAAGGGTTCCCAGACGTTTGTAGACAAGTGTGTTTAATCTTTAACTTTATGCTTTTTAAAGATCATATCATCTTCAACTTGCTTAACTGTTCACAATAACAGTCATTTTGACCAGGGGTGCCCAAACTTTTGCATGTCACTGTATAGATTTGGAAACAAGCTTTAAACTTTCATACAGTTGAACTATAAGTTTCCCTCTCTGACCGTCCAAAAGCTTGAGAGATATGCAGATGGCTATGTTTATTATATATAGTAATCTGAATATTTACACAATTCTGATCTCAATATAGTCTTTTTCCTTAGGCACAATGTCAAGGTCATGAAATGCTACTGACTCCCATTATTATTCCGAATGTTGAAGTAAGAGTTGCAGACTGGCAGAACTTGACGGTGAGTGACAGATACAAACATGGTATTTAGTATATTTCTGCCCACTGTTAAAATATTTTCATCAATAATCAATATTAAAATTCCCTAAATGTATTTAGATTTACACAAGATAAAAATAATTTTATGCTCTTGAAAAAAGGTGCCAGGCAATCCTGCTTTAATAAAAATAAATAAATAAAGTTGAAATTTCATTGGTTTCTATGGACAACACTGAACAGTTTTTATGCATTGCCCAGTGTGTGGTATCTATTAAACTAAAATATCTATGGAGAAAGCACTTGATTAGAATTATTTATTCAGGTGAGAATTTGATATATGGCGAGACATAATGCTAACCCTAAGGCAGGGTTCACACTACTGTTGGATTCCGTTATGAAGGTGTCTTTTAACAAAAAAACCCCCAAAGAAACGGACACCTATCATAACAGACATTTACGGACACTAACTGATGTTAATGTGTCTGTTTTTTTAACTGATACAATTAATGAATTAGTTAAAAAAAACGGGCACATTAGCGTCAGTTAGTGTCCGTTAGCATCAGTTAGTGTCCGTTTATTTAACACTGTCCGTTTTTTTTTGTTTCTGCCTTCTGAGCATGCGCATAAAAAAAACGGACATAAAATAACAGACAGTAACTGATGGCTATCAGTTACTGTCTGTTATAAGTCCATTACCCATAGACTTCAATGTTAAAAAAATAACGGACACTTGCTATCCGTCAAGAATCTGTTTTTCCAAACGGACAATAAAGTCCTGCATGTAGGATTTTTTGTCTGCGGAAAAAAAAACGGACTTCTGATGGATTGGGTTTAAACGGACACTAATGGACACAATATAAAAAAACCACTGAAAAGAATGGAAATTTTAACGGATTTCTGACGGTTCAGCTAGTGTCCGATGCTAAAATCTTTTAACTGACAATAGATGCGGACACTACTGACAGTCACCAACGGTAGTATGAACGCCCCCTAACAATACTAAGAATACAACCCCAATATGGTGCTCAGTGCTTTAAGTGAAAGGGCGCAGTGCTGCAGTGCCAGACACAATCCAATGTATGATAGTGTCATTTTGTCGATACCTTAGTGAAAAACAGCAACACTCCAGTGCCTGTGAAGGGTTCTTGACCTATCAGAACTTTCTTTCCATACCCGGGAAGCGCTAATTCATAACGGAAAGATATTTCGCTATTCAACAATAGATTAAGTGTCTGAGTAAAGTTTTTCTATGGTATTGCATTACTTGTAGTATTTTTCAAAATGTGAAATCCAGAATTTCATAGGCACTAAACAGACTACCATAAAGCCAAGCCTTGAATCATGAATCACTATTTTGGATTATTTGTATGCCTCCTAGTGGCTAATGTAAAAATTACAACATATCTAACTGGTTTTATTTGCATAGTAATAGAACGCACTAGATCCCAACCTCAAGCAAATTTAGTTTTGTTTTGTTAATATGCCACTTTGAGGTGAAGCAATCCCTTCCAATTATGTCACATAAAAGGGACCAAGTTATTGTATACAGTATTGTATAGTTACCTACTCCTGGGAGAGTGGACTAATCTACAAATGCTCTCACTATAATGCATATGTATTTATTATATTGTGTTTATTGACTTTAATATGATCTGTATAATTATGTGTGCAGGAAGCTAGCACTGAAGCACTATGCTGAGGTGGCAGCCTATTGGCATGGTTTACTGTATATGGGACACTGCTATTAGTATTATTAGGGACAATCTACTGATACTGCTTTTGGGGGGGATTTTTCTGTGCCTATTTATGGGATCACTTTGATGGTGTTGTTAATGGACAACTGAAGCAGAGGTTTAGAGAGAAAAAAAAAAGTCAAAATCATAAGTCTTCCTAAAAGTACTGTAAAGGAATAAGCAAGTATGTATTATTAGTATAATAGCACCATTTTTATTTTATTTTTTACAGGTTTTCCAGCAAGGAAATGAGGTTTTTTCTCACTTAAACCTTTTTCTGAATGTCACACAACATGTAAAGACTTCTGCATGTATGTCCCAGCAACTAAAACAACTCATGCGTAGTATCAGAGCGGTACAGGGCCTTGTTAATAAGGCATGGAGACAAGTTAATAATGACACTTATCTTGCTCAGGAAGTATCTTTTCTTCCGTCTGATGCACTGTCCACTATTTCTTCAAACATCATGGACATTTTTCACAGATTTGTCAAACTGCTTCAGGGAAAAGTAACCTTCCTATTGAATACTGTATGTGACGTCAGCTAAAGATGATGGCATCTGAACAAATGAACTGCTGTTAACTGAAGGACATGTGCCTGCATCTTCATGTGTGACTTCATATTACACTGGGTAGCATATTGACACTTCGCCATCATGTATATATCAGTTTCTTCATGAGACTATAAATCAAATAAAATATTTTATTAATGTAGAGACGTATTTATCTCAATGGATTCAAAAGGCTCACATTATATACATATGATGGCTCTCAGAACTGGGTGCATTTGTTGGAAAATGTATTATAAGGCATTTCAATATTTATCTCTCCAGATTATTAAAAAGGGTTTTCTGGCCCTCAAACAGCAGTTCGCCCTGCTGTCCAATCCTTGGCATCAGTCTTCGGCTTTGGTGGTCCAGCATTGACATCGATATTATCCTACATGGCTACTGCAGCCAATCACAGTCATATGTGATAGTTGGGGACATTATCCTTGAAGCTTCAGAACCTCTGTAGTAATGACGTACCCGACTACTGCATGTGACGGATAAGGCAAATTATCTCTGGAGCGCCAAAACCGAACACCAGCATGGAGGACTGGGTAGTTGTGTCTGGGACAGCAAGGTGAAGTACAGGCAAATATGACTTATTTTTTAGCATTCTTTCTCTGCTCTCTGCTAATTTTTGTTTGGGGCCAGAAAAGCAATGTGGAGGTAAGGCTCCATATTGCGGAATGCGGTTTTTCTTCCCTTATTAAATCTACAGTATAGGGAAAACATGAGCATAAAATTGACATGCTGAGTTTTTAAAAAATACAGCTTTTCCACAGCGTTTTCTTTCTGCAATGTGCGGATGGGATTAGCCAGAATCTCATTCACCTGGTACTGTAAAACACAGTGCAGCAGCCAAAAAGGTCATATTTGCATAACGTGGGGCCTTAGCCTTAATGTTTAATTTGTATCATGTAAATTATGGCTAATTGTTTTCTCTTGTGACAAAAAACCAGGGCCTGGCATGACTGGTACTACCTCTATAACCATAAGCCTACATTCACACAAACAAAGGTGAAAACAGCCATGAACAACGAGGGGCGCCCATTTTCACGGATCCCTCATACATTGTACTGTATGGAGGGATCCATGAAAATAGACGATGACCTATATTTTGACAGTCCGTAACAATGGTCCGTAAAAAATATTGGTTTATGTGGATAGCCCCCATTCACAAGAACGAATACTAATGCAGCCGATTACAACATTCATGTGAATATAGGGTAAAGCTACACACCGAGTATGCCAATAGAGATACAGCAGAATTTATAGCATTAATTATAATCATAAGGTTGAGTTTACACAGTAATTTTTCCTGCATGCAGTTTTTAATTGCAGGAATGCCTAGAAAATGTTACTACACGATTTCATCTGTATGCGAAAGGCCATTAACCCCTTTCTTCCACAGCCATTTCTTTGATTTTATTTTTCTTTTACTTCCTGTCTTCTAAAAGCGATAACTTTTAAATTTTTCTGCTCACAGAGCCGTGTAAGGGTTTAATTTTTGCGGGACAAATTGTACTTTGCAGTGGTACCATTTAATATTCCGTACAATGTACTGGGAAACTGGAAAAAATTCAGAATGATGGAATGGAATTGGAGAAACACAGTGTTTGTGCCACTTACTTATGGGCATTCAAAAATGACATGTCACCTGTATTTTTACAGCAATACCAAATTTAGGCCAGATTTGCAGATTTTGTTGAGTTTTTTTTTAAGCCGAAGTCAGAAGTCGCTTGAATAAGAATGGAAAATATAAAGTAAGTACTTACTGTAGATGTTTCCCTTCAGTTAAATCCACTCCTGACTTTGGCTCAAAAACCGCAGCAAAATCTGCAACAAAAAACGCTCTGTTTCCGCAACGTGGGGCCTTAACCTTACATTGTTTTTTATTTTACATTTTAACCACTTAAAAAATCCCCCGAAAGTTTCTTGGAGTCATCATATTCTGACACCCGTAACTTTTTTATATTTACATGTACAGGGATGCATAAGGCGTCTTTTTTGCGGGGCCAGATGTACTTTTTATTTATACCATTTTGGTGAATGTCTATTGTTTTGATTGCTTTTTGTCCAAGTTTTTATGGGAGGCAAAATAGTGAAAAAATGGATGTTAGGCTCTTTTGATTATTTTTTTTTCCCACTACGGCGGTCGCCGTATGGGAAAATTATTTTTATAACTTTATAGACCAGATGTTTTTGGACACAGGGATACCTAATGTGTATGTGTTTCACTTTATTTATTTATTTCTGTATGTGTTCTAGGCAAAGGGAGGGCAAATTGAATTTTTATTTTATATTTTTTTTTAACTTTTAATTTTTAGACCCCAGGGTGTCTGATCACTATTATCCTGCACAGCAATGGTACACATGTAAAATCACTATACTTCTATTGTAGGCTGCCTAATGACAAGCCAGGGAGCTTTCAATAGGCTCCCAGCTGTCATACTAATGAATCACTGACCCCAAATCTCATCACCAAAATTGTGCCCATGTGCCATTGGGAAAATGGTGGCTCAGTCATCTTTGACTGAGGAGTTGTAAGGGGGGGGGGTAAATGTGGGTATAGTCGATGGGTCTCCACTACATAAAACTACAGAGACCTGGCAACTATGGCAGCCCTGCCTTCCACTGTAATAGTATGGTGGATGTTGGGAAAGGGTTAGATTGAAAATCTCCCCTTTACTGGAATAGTAGAAATGAGCTGCTCATTACTGCAATTAAAATCTGCGTTCAGTACTTCCGTAAAAACAAAAAAAGTGTTGTATAAACGCAGCTTCAAGAGGTGCAAACATGGTACAGTCTGACTGCATCCAGCTTGTTGTAATTGTTGGCCTGCACCTGTACTTTCCACCTGAGACTGGGTTCACATCTGCATCGGAGTCTCTGTTTGGAGACTCCGTCGCAGTGTGCATTGAAAATTGCCAGACGAAAAAGTACTGTAAGTCCAGCTTTGTTGTCCGGCAGTTTCAGTTTAAAAGAATGTACCCCCCCTATATATCCCATTATAGTCATGGGGTCTGTCGGGCTCCATATGTGACTGCTATTTTAGCAGCCACCTGTCGATTGTTCTGGTTAGTTGTGTTCTGGTATGACACCACAACGCTGATGTGAACATAGTGTAAAGCGACAGCAGGTATAGGTGCAGCCCAAAAATAAAGCGCCATGTAAACACTGACTGAGGCCACCCTTATATAACACAAATAAATAATAGCTGAAACATCAATTATGCTCCAATAAACTGCAGTGCGTTTGGAGAGTGCTGTTATATGTGCAGGATTCTGATGTTTTGTTTTTTTTCAATTCAAAGTTTATTGATTTTCCAAAAAGACATAAAATACAGAATACAGAAAGTACAGTGAAAATATATAACTGCAACGGCAGCAGTAACATTTTATACTGTAAATAACGGGGAGATTACGAGTAGAGACCAAAGGACGAGAAGAGGGGGGAAGAAAGAAGGAGGAAGGAAAGGAGGGGCGAGACGACAAAACCAGACACAGAGCAAAAGGGAAGAGAAGGTGAAAAAAAAGAGAATAAAAAAAAAAATTATTATTTGGGGGGGGGGGGGATGGGGACTATAAAGCAACAATATCCGGGTACAGGGGAGGACCCCAGGGATATAAGCATTCGAAAAGTTCCTCCTCAAAAAGAGTAGTAAAACACAGGGGGCGAAGCCAGAGGGTCAAGAATAGTCCGGAACAAGTAACCCATCAGTTAGCTATAGAAGCCAGAGCATCCCACTGTAAGTCTACGGGGGAGGCACAAGCCCGAGAAGCAGGATGCTGATGTTTTTGAATTTTGCTAAAGGCATTTCTGAAGCCCTTCCACACAGTATACTGTCTCGCAGTAGGCCCTCCACACACTGTAATGCCCTGTAGTGGCCCAATAGTTTCTCTTTACAAATTTTTGGGGTTTGCCACCCATGAACCATTATTATACTCTGTGGTCTCTTCAGACCCTAGAGTATAATATGCAGAGGCCCAGGGGAGTTCATAAAACATACTAAACAGTGCTACTCATCCTCTCCTGGACTCCGGCCTCTTCTGGTCATAGAGATGTCATGAATGACATTAGAGACCGCTGAGGCCCAATCACGGTGGCGTAACCCTTGTGACGTTACTCCAGTGTCACAGGCCTCAATGGTCTCTGACGTCATTAATGATGTCTCTGTGACCAGAAGAGGACGGAAGATCAGTACCAGAGCCATGTACTATCAACCATGTCTTCTTTATTTTCACTGGCACAAATCCTATTCTCTAGTAGTCAGGTGGCAACTGATGAGAAAGATATTCCAAACTTTGCAATATACTTCACTACAAAAAAGTGTCTGTGTCTTTCAGGATTACTCCTGTCTTTACTTCTTGTCTCATTAATTTTGTCCCTACTCCATACACAAGTAGTTTCAGTTTACAATGGGCCCTATGGGTGGCAGAAAGACAGAGATAAGAGTCCCTCTACAGCATTAAAGTCATTTCTGTTAGGAGACAGTTGCATACTATTTCCTGACAACCCAGCTGTGTTGTTTAAACCAATGTCTCTGTTTGAGGAGCTCTCAAACCATATTGAGCCAACCACTGTAATAACACAAATGGGAAGTTATGCTTAAAACCACGTGAGTACAGTACTGAGAAATACTATGAAGACAAAGTAATTAAGTTGTAAACCTGACATCACTTGAACCTTTAAATAAATCATACACATAGTGGCTTTGTGTACGTGAAAGATAAAAGGTATTTGTGATGCAATTACAGTTTTATTGCTTAAACTAGAATCTTGGTAAATGTTGGATATGTGTCAGATAACACTCACATGGTGTGTATATGCGCTGAGGAACACACTGAATATTGTGACACTATACCAAGGCCATGTGTTATATAATTTAGGAACATTTATAAGAAACAGGTACAGATATAAAAGCTGTGAAATGAATGTTCATATCCTGCTAACAAACATTTGTTTAGTGCTTATGCAAATTGAGTAGTACATTCGCCGTTCATTTTTAATAGGAAGTGGCCATGCTACACAAAGTATGTAACGCAGGTAGCACAAAATGAACTTTTGTTAACACATTGAACGTTCATTTGGCTTTTGTTACATCTGTACATTTTGAATACACTGAAATTATAACAGGAGAGACAGATTCATACTTGAGATCACAATCATGCAAACTAGAAAACAAAAAACTTATGGTTGTAAATGGGCTCCTATTTCAGGGAGAGAACTGTTCTTTGGCTCTGTTCCTGAATAATAATCCAGAACAGTATTACAATAATACAATCACAAGTGTGAAATGTTAGGGAGGTGCAGAATAGACAAAGAACCCCAAACATGTCCTGAAGCTGCTTGGCCCCAATGATATACATTTAATAGGGTCCCCACCTACAATGTACCATTTAAAATACTGGTGTCTTCTTATATCACAGAGGGGACTTGGGCCCTGGTGTTGCTGCTACTTCTGTTCCCTTATAACTATTCTCCTGCCAAAACAGATACACAAATCTCCAACAGCATAATTCAGTTAGTGGCTCTTAGGTTTGTAACGCCCAACAGCTTGCGAGAATGAATGGTCCAAATTATGCCTTGTCAGAATGCTAGAGTGTCATACTAACCAGGAGCTTCAGTCTCTGTTTGACCCTCCAACTGTTGCCAGCTAGGGCCTTCCCGCTCTCTTATGCTCTCTTCCTGACATTTCATAGTATGCACACCAGTGTTATGCTTCACTGGTCAATGTCCTTCTGCCCCAGGCTACTCAGGAACCCTCTGTGAAAGATGAATACTACAATATTTTACTACAGTATTTTGTGGTCCCTGATATTGACTCAGATTGTTCCTGACTACCTGCCACTTACCTTTATCTTCTGCCTGATACATTTTGAGTGAACTCCGCCTGCCCTGACCTCCACTTACCTGACTTCAATTTCTTTGTTCTTATTTTGTACCAGGTCCTGGTATCATCTTCTAGTGACACGTTGGTATATGTAAATGAAGATCTGGGCACTCCCTACAACAAAGTCCAGATATATGCAGGAATGAAAGGATGAAAACCAAGGAATCCCTTAGACTTAACTCCTGGGATTAGCCCAAAGTAAAAAGTAACCCAGTGAGTTGACACCTGCTTTGGTAATCTTTGTTACACAGCGTAGTAGAGGAGTAGCTATCCACTGTAGATGTGCTGTAGCCGAAGTCACCATATAGCCCTAGCCTAAGAGAGTTGGGCCACCAGACTGCAACAGGCACTAATAATCCAGTGGTGAACAACCCTCTGTAGACATTAAGTCTTTAAAGCCCAGAAGGAAACATTAGATAAGTATTTTGCGTATTCCTTTTCCCTGGAGGTCTCCCCCTCTTTCCCTTTTATTTCTAGTCTTGTATGTCCTGTGCAAGGGTCAGGGATATCCATAAAGCACCACACCACCTAATGGATGGCATTATGAAAATTCCCTGTAGTAACCCCTTAGAAACAGTCAAGAAGTAATCTAGTGAAAACACATTGGAGAGACTTATCAAACAAAATAGAATTTTGTAATTTGCCTCAAAAACTGTCTAGCATGTCTGGCACATTAATCAAGTGTTTTTAATACTCTTATGACTTGTACAAAAAGGGGCATGGCCCAGCGGAAAGTAAGCATGACCTAGGCTGCAACACTGTGCACCAAATGCTCCATTTTTTTAGACATTTTTCTGGCATAAACTAAGCCCACTAATAAGAGGTACGTTAGACTAAACAGACTAATAATGCAATAGACTTATGAAATAGCACAAGACACATTGATAAATCTGCATTTACTTTTAGACAATATTATTAAAACTGCCCCATTTTTTCTATCACTGCCCCCCACACACACACAAGATTGTCTATCACACTTTGCACTTCTTTTATGAATACAGATTACTCCCTATATCTGTTCAATCCCATGATTCCTTAGCACAGCATCACATGGGCAACAAGATCCAGTATTATGTCTGCTTGGTGGAAACAACTTACTTATCCTTCATTATATATTCTCCTGAATAATCTAACAACCTATAAGTATAGAGCCAGAGAGGCTGCACAGCCATAATATACTCTATAACTGTGTGACTGGAGTCTGTTTAATCATCAGTAATTGTTATATGGATTTATGGAGAGAACAGAAAGCTATATAATTCCCAGCAGGACACAATGGGGTCACATCACTTAACTAAAGAGAAAGATCCAATAACTTTTCAGATAGAAAAGAATAATTAAATACAATAAGGGGCCATTCACACAGGCAAAAATGAAGAGGTGGACATTCGCCTCAATTCCTCATTTTCCATCCCTCCAGCTTCCTGCAATGGAATACTGAAGCAGATCTTCAGCATACCAATGCTAATTTGTCCCAGATAAGTGGGGCTAATCAGTAAGGTGTCTCGCACTGTGGAATCTGCTGCTGAATCAGCCGCAGAATACATAGCAAGACACTTCTTCCTTCAGCGTCTGCTCCTATCTCTGCCTCCCATTGAAAACAAAAGGCTTCATGTGAAGTGAGTATGGCCCAAATTGTGATCCCATGTGCCAAACATGAACCAAACCAATTATTATGCCACTACAAGGAGAACAGAGCTGGCCGTTTCCTGTTCCATTCTCTGTGTATCAGCTTCTGAGAATAGATGATCATAGTGGTGTCAGAACATATTACTGAACTATGTTTAGGATAGGTCATCAATATTTTTAGGCTGTAAAAACCCCTTTAAATCAGCAATAAAGAATCAAGCATGAAAGTGGCCTCTGGAAACTGAAGTAAACTAAAGAGGACCTTTCATGTCCTCATGTATATGCGATTTTACATACTGCTAGAAAGCTGACAGCGCGCTGAATTCAGCACACTATTGGCTTTCCCGTTATGTGCCCCGGGGCTGGAGAGATCTCTGGTCTTAGTTCCACCATTTACCGTCAGAAGGGCGTTCCTAACAGTCTAGCTGGGCTGTGAGGAACGCCCTCCCTGACAGTACTCGTCCATAGACTTGTATTGGGGGGGCGTTCCTTACAGCTCAGCGTCATCACTGGGCTGTAAGGAACGCCCCCTCTGACAGTACAGGGCTGTGGGACGAATACAGTCAGGGAGGGCGTTCCCTTACAGCCCAGTGATGTCGCTGAGCTGTAAGGAACGCCCCTCCAATACAAGTCTATGGGCGAGTACTGTCAGGCAAGGCGTTCCTCACAGCCCAGCTAGACTGTCAGGAACGCCCTTCTGACGGTGAACGGTGGAACTAAGACCGCCGATATCTCCAGCCCTGGGGCACATAACGGGAAAGCCGGCAGTGTGCTGAATTCAGCGCGCTGTCAGCTTTCTTGCGGTATGTAAAATCGCATATACATGAGGACGTGAAAGGTCCTCTTTAAGGCATGCTGAAAGAAAAACAATTTGCAAAAAAAAACCCAAACACCTTGAAGGAATAGAGCACAATAAACCCAGTCAGAGTGGTTTAGATAGTGAATAAGACAAGGACATCTTACAGATGCATTCTAGCAAAAGAAAATCGTCCCAACCCCACTATTTGAAAATTTGCTTGCATATAGTGTAATGATAGTGAATAACTTAATGAAAGCTTTATTGAGAAACTACATATTCTCCTACAGAGCACTTACCTCCCGTCTGCTGAGAAAGAGATAACAATAAAGAGTGGGAGAGAGGCAGAAACTGGGCCCACTCAAGGATTGAGCCACTAAGTATTGGGGAAACAGGACCTAAGAAAGAACAAAAAGATAAAAAATATTAAAAGGTCAACCCCCCTCCTTTTCCCATAGACACTCACTGACAGATAGAAATGTTGGATTGCTCTGCATGAAGATACGTAAATAACTACAGATATACTCTAATTAGACTCTGGGTGCTGCCACAAGAGGGTGTAAAAGTTCTTTCCCCACTGCCCTATAAAAAAAAGGCTACTTTTTAGGTAGTTTACATCTTGGCCAGATATTGTTCGAAGCAGTGGTTACGTGAGGGAATGCGCACACGGTTCTGGACTGCCCACTAGTAGAGAGGATTGTGTGATCTGCCATCAAGCAGCTTCAACTGTCACCTTGTCCTCCAATGTCCAGACCATTTCCAGGTGCTTAGCAGAAGGAAATTTGATGTCACAGCACAAATTACATATTTTAGAATTGACAGACAACTGCCTCAGTGTTTACTTACTGTTAGTTAGGTACTGGCCTTTGTGGGTGGTCGGGTATGTCATCGCTGCAGAGGAATCAGAACTTGTGTAGCGATGATTTACCTAACCAAGCCAATGAATGACTGCAATAGCCACATGGGGGCCAATGTATCTCATGGCTGGAGTGCTAGAACTGTGTACTGAGATCTGCAGCTGGGCCAGAAAACTCCCTTAGGCTAACGCCCCACTTTGTGGAACACAGCTAAAAAATACTGCAGATACGGAAACGCATCACATTTTTTTCCTGCAGCGTTTTTCATTGTGTTTTTCTTCCCCTATAAATCTGTCATGACATACTGCGTTTTTTTTTCCCCCCACAATGTGTAGATGGGATTAGCCAAAATCTCATTCATTTTGCTGCTACTGTAAAACACAGTGCTTTTTTCTGCTGTGTTTCCGCCACAGGCAAAATGCTATGTTTCAGCAACGTGGGCCTTAGCCTTCAAAATATGGAAAAACTGCTTTTTTATTGCAAATTTTTCTGCCTTTTTATTGAGCCAAAGCCTGGACTGAATTTAACAAAAGGTTTAGATTCAACAGGATGGGAAATATATAGGAAATCACTTATACTTCTTCCTTTTGCTAAATTCAGTCCAGGCTTTTGGCTCATAAAACCGCAGCAAAATCTGCACCAAGAAAAAACAGCTATTCTGCAACATGGGGCTTCAGCTTTTAACTATGTTTTTATCCTGTAAGGTGTATGCTGTGAAAAAAAAAAAAAAATTTAATTTCCTCTTGCCATCCCCAAAAAATAATAAAAACCTGGTCTAAAAGTTGCATATACCACAAAATAAACCAATAAAAATTGCAGTTAAATCAGCAAAAATTAAAATAAAACAGTTAGTGTCATAATATGTTGCCCTCAAAGAATTTTTTTTTTTTTTTACATAAAGAGGTTTTATTTTGTAAAAGTGGTAAAACATAACAAAAAATCTGTATTGTCATAATCATATTGTCCTGCTGAGAAAATGGACAATGTAATTTAAAAAAAACATTATATGGGAAATTAAAGGGGTTGTCCAGGATAAATTACTATTTTAACTATAAGCCCCCATGCCCCCCCTCCAACTTTCTAAATAACATTTATTACTAATTATTTTTAGTTTTATTGTAATATATGTAGGTCATGTGACCTACATATATTACATTTTTGACTTTCTGCTGGCATCCCGGGGTGTCGGTCTAAGGGTATTCGCACCGCGGGACGTTACTGGAAAGTAGCCCGCCCCTCTAGCCCCATTATACTTACCTGTTCCTCCTGTGGATATCCGGATCCCGGGACGTCATCGCTGGAAGGCCGGCCTCTTCATTGCATATGCCAGCCGCCCACGCAGGTGCAATACAGTGGACAGCTGGCACACGTCACAAAGGGGAAATGCCGGCCGGCAATGATATTGTGACTCCAGACCTGAAAGGAAGTAAAGGTAAGTGTAATGGGGCTGGGGGGGGGGGGGGCGGATCGAAGGAGGTGCCAGCTGGTTTGCTACCATCCCTGCTTTCCCGGTCACTGTATACACAGCATTCAATGAGCGCTGTGTATATGGGAGCTGCTATGAAGTTGCATCCCCCTGGCCTGGAGCATTATACTGTGCAGGGGCCACTGTGGAGCATATTATACTGTGCAGGGGCCACTGTGGAGCATATTATACTGTGTGGGGGCCACTGTGGAGCATATTATACTTTGCGGGGGCCACTGTGGAGCATATTATACTGTGCAGGGGCCACTGTGGAGCATTATCCTGTGCAGGGGTCACTGTGGAGCATTATCCTGTGCAGGGGCCACTGTGGAGCATATTATACCGTGCAGGGTCCACTGTGGAGCATATTATACCGTGCAGGGGCCACTGTGGAGCATATTATACTGTGCAGGGTCACTGTGGAGCATATTATACCGTGCAGGGGCCACTGAGGAGCATTATAATGTGCGGGGGCCACTAGGGAGCATTATACTGTAAAGGGGCCACTGTGGATAATATTATACTGTGCGGTGCCCACTGTGGAGCATTATACCATGCAGAGGCCACTGTGGAGCATATTATAATGTGTGGTGGCCAATGTGGAGCATTATACTGTGCGGGGGCCACTGTGGAGCATTATACTGTGCAGGGGCCACTAGGGAGCATTATACTGTGCGGGGGCCACTAGGGAGCATTATACTGTGCGGGGGCCACTAGAGAGCATTATATTGTTTATGTTGTATGTGTGCATTACATTATATATATATATATATATTATATTTACCAAATGCCAAGAAAGCATGAAGAATTAATTGTTGTCCTGAAGCTTTCTCTGTGCAACTGTAATAATGCTATATATGGGTGTTAACAATATTACATCCAAAGGAGGTTATTGAGTGAGAACTAGGAGTCTAAAGATGGCTGCTGAGGGAGTAGTGGGCAGGCTAGCTAGGGAAGGGGAGTGTGTGAGAGGGGGGGATGAGAGAGGGAGGTGGTGTGAAGCACAGGAAAACACAGAACAAGATGCTACCCATGGAAACGAATGCAGAAGATGCCAGGAGCCCCTAGAGAACCCCAGAAATCACTCAAAACACTGCTAAAGGTATATGAGTGCACTTATTAACCTATTAATAGCACTAACAGACCTTTTTTGAAAAATTATTTTTTTTGCCCGGAAAACCCCTTTAAGACCAGTATTTTCTACTGCAGCCTTGATGCCCTGGGAAGATGCACCTAGTTTATTAAAGAGGACCTTTCACCACCTCTAGATCTTTTGCATCCGTTAATAAATCCCCACCGCTAATTCTGCTGCAGTTGGCATTTTATTCTAACCCCCACTGTTTCCAAGAAATCAGTGCAGTTAAAGAGGACCTTTCACGCCCTCATGCACATGCGATTTTATATACCGCTAGAAAGGCAACAGTGCGCTGAATTCAGCGCACTGTTGGCTTTCCCATTATGTAGAACAAAATACTATTGGGCCAGTAACCAAATAAGGACAAAATACGTGCGGGACAAGTAAAAAACAAATTCATGCCCGCAAGAAATTTATTGTTCAAAAAGATGTATCATCAGGGTGTTTCCATCCCTTTTTCCAACCGAGACCAAACAGAATACTGTTTGCATGCTCCAAGAGTTATTGGATGAACAGGAATTTGTGGATCGGGGTAAGTTTCCTAGAGACATTGTTCCTTCCTCTAAACGCTTTCCTGCATTATCTATGGATAATAATATTGACCTCTTTGTCAAAATGGTCAGTAAAGAAATGAAGAAAATCCCGGCTGGGGTTTGCAATGATAATTGCACACCCGAACAACGTAAGGCCATCCGGGAATTAGCAGCAATGAAAGACGTTATCATTAAACAATCGGACAAGGGGGGCAACGTGGTGCTGTGGCCATTAGAAATGTATGAACATGAAGCTCAGCGACAACTGAGGAATATGCTTTGTTATAAAAAACTTACTTTCAATCCTTCAAAGAAATATTCCATCGAGTTATCCTTTTTGATCCAAGAAGCAGTAGAAAAAGGTTTGCTACAACAACAAGTATCATACCTTCTTCCGAATTTTAAACAGTTCCAACTTTTTACCTGCTACCGAAGGTACATAAGAACGCTACGTGCCCTCCTGGCCGACCTATTGTGTCGGGTACTAACAGTTTATGTGAACCTGTGAGTAAATTCAGTGATTTCCATCTACAGCCCTTGGTTGAAACGTTACCATCTTATATCAAGGACAGTACTGATAAACTCCGCAAGATTGATGGTATTCATTTGGAGAGTGATATGTTGATTGTCACATGTGATATTGAATCACTATATACTTCAATCAAACACTCGGATGGACTGGAAGCAGTACAGACCTTTATCCGGGTGTCAGATATTGATCAAGACCTAGGTGAGTTTCTTGTGAAGCTCCTGGAATTTGTACTTACACAAAATTTCTTTATGTTCGGTGAGGGATTCTTCCTACAGCTCCAGGGAACCGCTATGGGGGCGTCTTGTGCGCCCACATATGCAAATTTGTTCCTGGGGCTGTGGGAGAGATCTATTTTTCTCATCGAACTGGTCCCTTTAATTGAGAATGTTCATTTTTGGGGTCGTTATATAGATGATGTTGTATTTATTTGGCAGGGCACAGAGGTTGAGTTGGAAATTTTTCTTGGGTCCCTTAATAGGAATAATAAGAACATCAAACTCACTTATCATTGGAGTAGAACCAAAATGGAATTTTTTGGATATTAAATTACAGGTTGATGCTGATGGTAGCATACAAACGGAGTTGTTCCGGAAGGAAAGAGCTACGAATTCATTGTTACACTCCTCTTCTGCACATCCAGTAGGTCTTATTCAAAATATACCGGTTGGGTAATTCCTACGAGCACATCGTTTATGTTCGTCAGATCAATCGTTTGAAAGTGCGGCTCGTGATTTAAGCAATCGTTTTAGGCAACGGGGTTATCCGGAGGGATGGATACAGAGGGGCTTTCGTAGAGCTCAAACCTCCAATCGTGATGAATTGTTATGTCCTAAATGTCTACAGTGATCAAGACAAGATTCTAACAAGGTAAGATTTATTACCACATTTCAGTCTAGGTGGTTTGACTTACGTCGTATTCTTAAGAAGTTCTGGGGTATTTTAACGGTGGATCCCGTGTTAAGACGTTATGTTGGTTCACACCCAGCAATAACATATCGGAGATCAAAGAATTTACGTGATTTATTGGTTCCTAGCCATTTTTCAGGTGTATCCCGAGTTAGCCCCTTTGATGATACAGGCCCTAAATCTGGTTGTCGTCCCTGTGGTAAGTGTATAGCTTGCAGTAACATCGAGCGTGTTGATATGTTTTCCAGTTTTGATAATAAACAACAATATAAAATTCTTGGTAATTATAATTATAATTGTCTATTATGCGACATACCCCTGTGGACACATTTATGTGGGCCTTACTACTCGGCAACTACATCGTCGTGTGAGGGAACATGTGTTAGGAATTATTTCCTCTTCGGATATTGAAGATGTTTCCATTTTGAAAACCATTCCTAAACATTTTAAATTATGTCATAATTCAGATACTTCTGGTGTTCTTGTACGTGTCGTAGATCATGTGAAAATTGGCCCTAGAGCAGGCAACTGGAAACAGTTGCTTGCGCAAAAGGAATGTAGGTGGATCTATAGACTTAAAACGGTTCATCCTTTAGGACTCAATGAGAGTATTCGTTTTGCTCCATTTTTGTGATATAACAATTCTTTCATCGTTTATGTGTGTTTCTTTTCTTTATTAGATTGTTCTCTTGTCTTTATTAATTAATATATTGTTTTGTATGGTTGTTTTCATTTGATTTTAATTTGTCTTTTCTTTTGTTATAGATATTTCTTCAAAGTAGCCACCTTTTGCTTTGATTACTGCTTTGCACACTCTTGGCATTCTCTTGATGAGCTTCAAGAGGTAGTCACCTGAAATGGTCTTCCAACAGTCTTGAAGGAGTTCCCGCAGATGCTTAGCACTTGTTGGCCCTTTTGCCTTCACTCTGTGGTCCAGCTCACCCCAAACCATCTCGATTGGGTTCAGGTCTGGTGACTGTGGAGGCCAGGTCATCTGGCGTAGCACCCCATCACTCTCCTTCTTGGTCAAATAGCCCTTACACAGTCTGGAGGTGTGTTTGGGGTCATTGTCCTGTTGAAAAATAAATGATGGTCCAACTAAACGCAAACCGGATGGAATAGCATGCTGCTGCAAGATGCTGTGGTAACCATGCTGGTTCAGTATTCCTTCAATTTTGAATAAATCCCCAACAGTGTCACCAGCAAAGCACCTCCACACCATCACACCTCCTTCTCCATGCTTCACGGTGGGAACCAGGCATGTAGAGTCCATTCGTTCACCTTTTCTGCGTCGTACAAAGACACGGTGGTTGGAACCAAAGATCTCAAATTTGGACTCATCAGACCAAAGCACAGATTTCCACAGGTCTAATGTCCATTCCTTGTGTTCTTTAGCCCAAACAAGTCTCTTCTGCTTGTTGCCTGTCCTTAGCAGTGGTTTCCTAGCAGCTATTTTACCATGAAGGCCTGCTGCACACAGTCTTCTCTTAACAGTTGTTGTAGAGCTGTGTCTGCTGCTAGAACTCTGTGTGGCATTGACCTGGTCTCTAATCTGAGCTGCTGTTAACCTGCGATTTCTGAGGCTGGTGACTCGGATGAACTTATCCTCCGCAGCAGAGGTGACTCTTGGTCTTCCTTTCCTGGGGCGGTCCTCATGTGAGCCAGTTTCTTTGTAGCGCTTGATGGTTTTGGCCACTGCACTTGGGGACACTTTCAAAGTTTTTCCAATTTTTCAGACTGACTGACCTTAATTTCTTAAAGTAATGATGGCCACTCGTTTTTCTTTACTTAGCTGCTTTTTTCTTGCCATAATACAAATTCTAACACTCCATTCAGTAGGACTATCAGCTGTGTATCCACCTGACTTCTGAACAACACAACTGATGGTCCCAACCCCATTTATAAGGCAAGAAATCCCACTTATTAAACCTGACAGGGCACACCTGTGAAGTGAAAACCATTTCAGGTGACTACCTCTTGAAGCTCATCAAGAGAATGCCAAGAGTGTGCAAAGCAGTAATCAAAGCAAAAGGTGGCTACTTTGAAGAACCTAGAATATAAGATATATTTTCTGTTGTTTCACACTTTTTTGTTAAGTATATAATTCCACATGTGTTAATTCATAGTTTTGATGCCTTCAGTGTGAATCTACAATTTTTATAGTCATGAAAATACAGAAAACTCTTGAAATGAGAAGGTGTGTCCAAACTTTTGGTCTGTACTGTATATATATATATATATATATATATATATATATATATATGGACTCCTGCTGGATTAGAATGATTGATGTCTCATCTTATCGAATATTTATACTTGTTCCTATTTATTTAGGATATTTGATATTTTCATCTTATTGAATGATTCTATTTGTCCCTATGGATATTTTATATTTCACTTTATTGAGTGTTGTCCCTTTATGGGAATTTTTGTATATTATATTATTATATATATATATTTGTCACTTTTCACTTGCGCACCGGCACTTTTTCGTTTTGCACTTTATTTGGGACCATTTTTTGTGTTTATATATTTTTATGTGTTTTGTTTGGTCCCTCTTATATATTCATATGTTGATATACTAGACTATACATTGATTGTACTAGTGGCTTATTTCACTTTCATTATTGACTGTGTGTATACTTATTTGCATTTAAATAATTTATATATATATTTATTTTTATTATATGGGGACATTTATTTATTTATTCATTTTTCTGTGAATATTTATATATTTGTAGGAATGCATTTATGCTGCTATATTATTTCTATATTGTTTTCTTACATGTTCATAATTTGTGTCATAGCGCTCTTTGTATTTTTGCATAGCAGTTTCAGGTTGTTTCTGAACTCCGTTGTTATATACACAATCTTTTCCTTGAGCATGTGTGATTATGCTGATTTTGCGATGTAGCGCTTTTCATTTCGTGCATGCTCATTGAGTTTAAGGATGGTAATAGCGTCCTATACAATATACTTAGCAGGACTCGCAATATTTTTAACTAAGTCTCGTGCATGCGCAGTGATGTTATTTTAGCGGTATTGCGCGTCTTGACTTAGTTTCTCGCGCATGCTCAATAGCTTACAAGATGGCGGCGGTGTTTTATGTTATATGTGCAACAGGTATTATTCTGTTATCTGGACTATCTATTCAGGTGTGCTTCGTGGCACCTTATTGGTGAGGTGGGATTTAAATATCAGTACACATGACCTTACAAACATTCCTCTAGACGAAGCATGTGGCGAAACGTGCGTCGAGGTGTTTGTTACTTAGGTGGGTTTTCTCAGGACTTTTTACCTATGTTACAGTCATATGAAAAAGTTTGGGCACCCCTATTAATCTTAATCATTTTTAGTTCTAAATATTTGGGTGTTTGCAACAGCCATTTCAATTTGATATATCTAATAACTGATGGACACAGTAATATTTCAGGATTGAAATGAGCTTTATTGTACTAACAGAAAATGTGCAATATGCATTAAACCAAAATTTGACCGGTGCAAAAATTTGGGTACCCTTTTCATTTTATTGATTTGAATACTCCTAACTACTTTTTACTGACTTACTGAAGCACAAAATTGGTTTTGTAACCTCACTGAGCTTTGAACTTCATAGCCAGGTGTATCCAATCATGAGAAAAGGTATTTAAGGTGGCCAATTGCAAGTTGTTCTCCTATTTGAATCTCCTCTGAAGAGTGGCATCATGGGCTCCTCAAAACAACTCTCAAATGATCTGAAAACAAAGATTGTTCAACATAGTTGTTCAGGGGAAGGATACAAAAAGTTGTCTCAGAGATTTAACCTGTCAGTTTCCACTGTGAGGAACATAGTAAGGAAATGGAAGACCACAGGGACAGTTCTTGTTAAGCCCAGAAGTGGCAGGCCAAGAAAAATATCAGAAAGGCAGAGAAGAAGAATGGTGAGAACAGTCAAGGACAATCCACAGATCACCTCCAAAGAGCTGCAGTATCATCTTGCTGCAGATGGTGTCACTGTGCATCGGTCAACAATACAGCACACTTTGCACAAGGAGAAGCTGTATGGGAGAGTGATGCGAAAGAAGCCATTTCTGAAAGCACGCCACAAACAGAGTTGCCTGAGGTATGCAAAAGAACATTTGGACAAGCCAGCTTCATTTTGGAAGAAGGTCCTGTGGACTGATGAAACAAAGATTGAGTTGTTTGGTCATACAAAAAGGCGTTATGCATGGCGTCAAAAAAACACAGCATTCCAAGAAAAACACTTGCTACCCACTGTAAAATTTGGTGGAGGTTCCATCATGCTTTGTGGCTGTGTGGCCAATGCCGGCACCGGGAATCTTGTTAAAGTTGAGGGTCGCATGGATTCAACTCAGTATCAGCAGATTCTTGAGAATAATGTACAAGAATCAGTGACGAATTTGAAGTTACGCCGGGGATGGATATTTCAGCAAGACAATGATCCAAAACACAGCTCCAAATCTACTCAGGCATTCATGCAGAGGAACAATTACAATGTTCTGGAATGGCCATCCCAGTCCCCAGACCTGAATATCATTGAACATCTGTGGGATAATTTGAAGCGGGCTGTCCATGCTCGGCGACCATCAAACTTAACTGAACTGGAATTGTTTTGTAAAGAGGAATGGTCAAAAATACCTTCATCCAGGATCCAGGAACTGATTAAAAGCTACAGGAAGCGACTAGAGGCTGTTATTTTTGCAAAAGGAGGATCTACTAAATATTAATGTCACTTTTCTGTTGAGGTGCCCATACTTTTGCACCGGTCAAATTTTGGTTTAATGCATATTGCACATTTTCTGTTAGTACAATAAACCTCATTTCAATCCTGAAATATTACTGTGTCCATCAGTTATTAGATATATCAAATTGAAATGGCTGTTGCAAACACCCAAATATTTAGAACTAAAAATGATTAAGATTAATAGGGGTGCCCAAACTTTTTCATATATTTTTCTGTATATATGGTCTCCTTAGCAGATATTTTATATTATGATCTGTGGTTTATTTCTTAATAGTTTAAAGGTGTATTTTTTACACAGAGATCTTGATTACCTATTTTGATCAAATATATATTTTATATTGTGTTTTTTTGTATTTTCCATATTTATTCATTATTTGATTTCCTGAATTTCCTGCTTTTGTGTATATTTTTCATTTGTTTTTTTTTCTTGTATTCCCCCATGTGTTTATTTGTGTTTGTATTTTTTAGTTTATCAATAAATTATGTGATTTGTTTTTTACTTTTGTGCGGGCGTGAATTTGATTGTTGACTTTCCCATTATGTGTCACGGGGTTGGAGATATCGGTGCCGTTAGTTTCCGCACCGATCTCTGCCCAGAAGCTCTGTCAGAAGGACGTTCCTGACAGTCTAGCTGGGCTGTGAGGAACACTCCCCCTGACAGTACTCGTCCTTAGCCCTGTACTGTCGGCAATGACGCTGAGCTGTGAGGAACGCCCCCCAGTACAAATCAATGGACGAGTACTATCGGGTGGGGCGTTCACAGACCTTTTTTTCCAAAGGACTTTATTATATAATTCCTTTTTATACTTCGTGTTGTATTATTCATGTTTTATTATTATACCCATCCACAACTGTTCTTATTTTCTATATGTATTTTATATAGGTTTTATATGTCTAATTTTTATATATGCATATGCGTATTTTTATATACATTGTAGAGAATACTCATCAACCATTTGATCCTCACCTGTGTATACACAATATGTTTACCTATGTGTTTAACTCCCATAACATTACAGAATTTCCTTCAGGATCTAGATTTAAACTATCTGACTCCCAAGAGAAGTTTGTTTCTCTAGCATGCAACTTACATGAGTTTCACTACATTTTAAAATCCTCTTTATTTAGATTCCCTACTAAACTATATGCATTAGCGCTAACTAACTAAAAACATATGCACAACTCTAGTCAGAGTTTGATAACTGAGACCACATCACATAAGAACGCAGGCGCTTGCTCTCCCAATTAGGAGCGGTAAGCACATGCACCTACAGTATAGCAGCACGTGTCGTGTGCCTATACATAAGTAAACATAGACACGTGCAACGTGTCATTTACACGATCCACTATACCCACCACCGAATACATGTCAGGTAAGCCACTATTTTATGCATTTTATCACAGCTCAATAAGATATACATTTTTGACATCTATTTGACATGTTAAACTGTTTAACAACAACAACATCAATAAATAAAGAGGGAGGAAAAAAAAAAAAGGGGCATGTTTTGTACATGTGTTAGATGTCATCTTTATACACTTGAAAAAGGGCTTTTTGTTGCCCAAAACGCGTAGTGTAGCTGATCTCTATAAAAGTACTTCACTGGACCAGCGCTGGTACGCCCCGTGTTTTTTGGGGGTACATCACCCCACCACTTCTTGGACAGATCTATTAACCCCTTAGCGAGCCAGGGCGTAATAGTACATCCTGAGTCGCATGACGATGTATGGAGAGAGCTCAGGAGCTGAGCTCTCTCCATACAGGGCGGATGCCGGCTGTATAATACAGCCAGGACCCGCCGCTAACAGCAGCGGTCAAACAGGACCGCGTCATCTAAATTGCACAGGTGTCACAGGCGCCGCCATTTTTCACCGATCGCCGCCCTCCAGAACATCATCGGAGGGCGGCGATTAGTTGCCATGACAGCCGGGAGTCTATTGAAGGCTCCCAGGCCTGTCATTACATTAGATCTATTACACGATGCCAGAGGCATCGTCTAATAGAAGAAAAGGCATTTTGCTATTCACTTCAATATAGTAGTATCGCAATGAATAGGATGAGCGATTAGACCCCCTAGGCTTCAAGGTCCCTAGGGGGTCTGATCATAAAAGTAAAAGAAGAAAAAAAAAAGTTTTTACAGTATAAAAAAAACCACAAAAGTTCAAATCACCCCCCCTTTCCCTAGATCAGATATAAAAGTAAATAAACAAAAGTAAGCATAAACACTTTAGGTATCCTCGCACTCCAAAATGCCCGAACTATTAAAATATTTATCCCATACAGTGAACGGCGTAGCGGCGAAAAAAAAATCAAAATGGCCAAATAGCGTTTTTGTTTTTTTTTCAACACTTTGCCTCCTATAAAAAATTTTATAAAAAGTGATCAAACCATCAGATCTTTCCCCAAATGGTATCAATAAAAACGTCATGTTGTCCTGAATAAAAATATGCCATACCCGGGGGGCGTGGCTAGCCGGAATAACGACAGGACGCGTATTTAGCAGCTCCTGCTGGACCCTGTTGTAATCCACCTTCTATCTGAAGAATCACACTCACCTCAGACCTGCACTCACCCACGGGCTTTCCCCCCGCGCCCCAGGCAAACAAATTTGGGTGTTGGGACTGTGCCGGCGGCCGCCTTGCCGAGGATCCGGGGTTGGGGCCTATCTCTGCCTCTCCTCTGCGCCCGCCATCTTGCCCGCACTTTCGGCCGACAGACTCACCCACAGCGGGCCTCCGACCACTTCACCGCTTCCATCGCCTCTGCGGACGCTACCGACCTGAGGGAGCGGATCTCTGGCTCGACGGTGGTCCCGGTTGGTGCCAGCTGCGGCGTGGGACAGAGAGGTGACGGCTCGTTCGGGGAGGAGGTCGCCATTTTGAGGCCTCAGCCAAAGGGACTCCGAGACACCGGACCGTCGACAGCTAACAGAGGTAACCCTATTCCTCACTCCTACCCGGGACTGGTGAGGGGCCTCCACTGCATTCCAACCCGGTGTGCAGTTTGCACAGACAGAACTCTGCACAGCAGCAGGGAAGAAGGGAAGCGCTGCTTCTGCCGCTGGTCGGCGAAAAGCGGGCCCTGCACGGGTGTGCATCCTCACTCCTGCCTGGGGGCATTTGGGCCGGAGGTGGGCCTCCGCCCCTGTTCTGGTCCCGCAGAGCGCGGAGCTGGTGTGGACCTCAATACCTGCCCTGGCTCGGTGACACGTGGGCTCAAGTAGGCCTTCACCTTTATCACAAAGGCTCAACACCCAGAGCCGGACGGCGATATCGCACTACAGACCAGAGGATTTTCTAATTCTTATATCATTGGTCGCCACTGGGCCTAGTAATAGCCTCCTAACTACAATATCAGCGAGCTGCAGTTTGTATCCTTTACAAAGATTCTTCAGCGGTACCCTTCCTTTTAATTAATGGCAACTTAACTCTGGGGATCACGTGCACCCTCTAGCAACCCTCAGCGACTAACAGCCTGAACTGGAATATCTCCCCCTGAAGCGCTACTTGTAGGATACTTATATTTACCATTATGGTGAAAGGCAGGAAATCCGTAAGACGACCGGACAACAATCTAACTAATTATTTTGATTGGGACCGCGGCGGAGATGGAGAGCCGGGTATCACGCACTCGGATCATATAGAGCTCACACCCCCATCGCCCATGTAGCAAGAACCTAGCATGGTGGTGCCGATGCTTGAAGTGGCTCCCACACACTCCACAAACACGCCGGCTATGCATCTTCCTCCAACTCCTGAAGACATCCGCGTAGCGGCACAGCAAACATACAATGCCTCACATCCATCGATTACGGAACAAAACCCACCATCGCATAACTCACTGTCTCCAAGTAGGAGCCCGATCAAACAAAGACCTCGTATAGAACTCTCTGGAGACTTAGACCATTCCAAAGATCAATCTGCACCTAAAGCTCCTTCATCGACCCCAACGACAGACCTTGATAATTTCCAAACCACTAATGGCCTGGCTTCTGAACATAGCCTAAGAGAAATGCTCTTAGCTCTCCGTAGTTCCCTTCAATCAGACATGTCACAACTACTTCAGCCAATTCAGTCTTCCGTCAAGGCTCTGGACGAGCGGGTAACACATATTGAAACCAAAATGGGCGACCTAGCTACGTCACACAACAACGTTATCGATGCTCATAACGATATAGCAGATGACGTTGAGGGCCTTAAGGCGAAAATGGCTGATATGGAAGATCATTCCCGAAGGAACAACATAAAATTTAGAGGTATACCAGAACACGTCCTATCATCTGAGTTGCTCCCTTATCTACAGGAATATGTCAAACTTTTACTGCCTGGTCTCTCAACAATGGAAATCACCATCGACAGAGTACACAGACTCCCTCGCCCCAGACATCTAGGGGAAGACGTTCCGAGAGATGTGTTGGCAAGGTTCCACTTCTACCATGTCAAAGAAAAATTACTAGGCGCCGCTCGCAAACAGACAGCCTGGCCTCCCAAATTTCAAGACATACAACTCTACACGGATCTCTCAGCTACGACCCTCCGCAGGGAACTACTTCCGGTCACAACAGCGCTTCGCCGACATCAAATCCAATACAGATGGGGGTTTCCGGTGAAGCTGCTTATTATTAAAGACGGGACCACCTTCACCATTCGCGACTTAAATCAGGGAAAGGCGTTGTTATCGACATGGAGGATGTCAATATCTCTTCCTCAAGATGCAGAGAATCCTACTTCTCGTCCAGCCACCAGACGTAAATCTCCTTCAAGCCATGAATGATGTTCCAAGAAGGCTACCACTCTACTTATAGGGTGCATATCTCCCCTTGTTTCGACAGCTTATCCGGCTAGTCCTTGAACAAGACTCTCCAAAACCATACAGGGAACCTGTATCTGTCTTTGAAATATTCGTTCCTATACTTAGGTTACTAACTTCACCTCTTGTGATACTACACCCCCTTCCCCTGCTGACTCCACTATACTCCCAATATCTTTACTCTAAAGTGGCAACATGGTGCTCAAACTGGCATCTCTTAATGTTAGAGGCCTAAACAGTCCACAGAAACGTACTTATTTATGGAAAGAGGCTGTCTCGTTGTCCGTGGATGTATTCTGCGCTCAGGAAACCCACCTCCTACAGAAAGACGCCTTCAGACTAAAACACCCCTCCTTCCCGACGATATATCATGCACATCACCGATCGAAGAAACGCGGCGTTCTTGTCGCTTTCAGGGATTCCATGGCATTCTCATTACTGACACAACGGGCAGACCCCCAAGGCAGATTCCTCATCATTGTAGGTCTTATTAACAACGTCCCTTACACCATAGTCAACATATATGCTGCACATCGAAGGACCTTGGCATTCCTCCACAAGGTCCAAAGACATATCTGAGATATCCAACAAGGGGCATTAATCATCTGTGGAGACTTTAATCCCATAATGGACCCCTCTATGGACTCGACTAACATTAGCAGAGACAACTCCCCATGCCTACATCAATTTCAATTCAAGGAAAATCTCTATGACATTTGGCGAGCACAGCATGCGGGGGAAAGAGATTATACATATTTCTCAGCAGCGCACAGTTCCTATTCGCACATTGACATGTTCCTGGCAGACCTCCATATCCTCATGAGTTCGAAACAATCTACAATTGAATCGATCACCTGGTCTGACCACGCCGCCATCACTCTTACAATAGAAGAAAAAAATCTCATCCCCTGTCACTAGATTATGGAGAAATAACACATTTCTCATGAACCATCCTACATACCGTCCAATAATAGAAAAAGACCTCCAAGACTATTTCCAAACTAACTCCTCCTCTACAGACAACCCCTATACTCTCTGGAATGCGCATAAAGCATACATCCGTGGCACCCTTATAAAAATTGCGCATAGAAATAAACAAGAACGTCAGGAAAAAGTTAAGGCTGCGTTATCAACACTCCGTACCCTGGAAGCGACAAACAAAGCTAATCCTAACTCGGCTACTTCTGAACAACTCTTCCAGGCCAGACAACAATTACGACTCCTCCTTTTACAAGATTATGAGAAAGCCCTGAAAAAATCCAAAGCTCGGTTTTATTCCCAAAGCAACAAAGCTGGCAGATTATTAGCAAGACAAATACAAACCAGAGCAACTAAGTCAAGGATCCCATACATCAAACACCCTTCTACTGGCATACATTTAACGGACCCTAGAGACATTGCCAACTCTTTCAAGGATTACTACGCACGACTCTACAATTTACAGGAACATACCCCTCTCCTGACAGATCACTCCACCTTGGTGTTCAATTTCTTAAACGACATTAAGTTACCAAATCTAACAGACGACCACCTCTCGGTATTAAACGCTCCTATCACTCTCTCAGAGGTGCTGAATAACATAAAGTCTTTACCTAAAGGTAAATCCCCAGGACCAGATGGCTTCTCCAATGAATACCTACAATACTTTCAACAAACACTTGCTCCATCTCTTCTGGACTTTCTTAATCATGCTATGTCGGGTGATCCGCTTCCACGTGAGTCTCTAGAAGCACTAATTGTCACCCTTCCTAAACCTGGCAAAACAGCCGATGTCACACAAAACTTCAGACCAATTTCGTTACTGAATTCGGACCTTAAATTATACGCAAAAATACTGGCATCTCGTCTAGCTCCTATCCTCCCAGACCTAGTTGGCACAGATCAGGTGGGCTTTGTGAAGGGTCGTCAAGCTCCAGACAACACCAGACGCGTTCTCCACCTAGTGGACCTACTAGAGCGAAAAAAGATTCCATCACTCATGGTCGCTCTGGACACCGAGAAGGCGTTCGACAGGATCAACTGGACATTCGCCTTCTCGGTCCTGAAGAAGCTGCGATTCTCCGGCCCCATACTCAACGCTATTGTGAATCTCTACTCTTCTCCATCGGCTAGGGTATTTACAAACAATACGCTTTCGGATAGCTTTACCATCAGAAACGGAACAAGACAGGGATGCCCTCTTTCCCCATTGATATTCATACTCACCATTGAACCCCTAGCACAGACCCTGAGACAGAACAAGAGAGTGTGGGGAGTGAAAGTGGCCGATTCTTCTCATCTCATCTCCCTATACGCAGATGACATCATACTATCCCTAACTCATCCAGAAACTTCCTTACCATCGGCTGTTGAAACCCTCAAACAATATGGAGCCCTCTCCTTCTACAAAATTAATGAGTCTAAAACACAAATACTTCCTTTAAACATTCCCACGCCACTTATGGAGCTTCTTAGGAAGAACTTTCCTTACGACTGGAGATTAACAGAATTGGATTATCTAGGGATCAAGATCACTCCCTCAATTTCACAGGTGTCTAAAGCCAACTATATACCTCGACTGATTGGTTTAGAAAAGGAATTTCAGTCCTACGCGAAATATAATCTGTCCTGGTTAGGTAGAATCTCTGCATTCCAAATGATGCTGCTTCCGAAATTACTATACCTATTTAGAACTATCCCTGTGGCACCTCCTCCTGTATTCCTTCAAAAGATCAACACTATACTCAATAAGTTCATCTGGAATTCCAAGAAACCAAGACTCCCGTCCTCTATCCTATACCGAAAGCGGGGTGCAGGAGGTCTGGGAGCACCAAATATTTTCGATTACTATGTGGCCTCTCATCTCTCTACCTTAAAGGACTGGTGGCACGACAACACTTCAAAATCCTGGATACATATTGAAACCCACATGATACCACACCATAACCTCAAATCCTGGCTTATCTATTCGCTTTGGACGGAGGTGGCGCCCCTTCTCCCGTCCCCAATTCTACAGCACCTCACAGATAAATGGCGCCACACTCATTACGCGACTGGCAAACAGCAGACATTAAACATCACACGGGCTCCGATAGAATTCTTAGAACAAGCGATTCTTGACCTGGACCTGTCTAATTGGAGGGCATGCGGCATCACCTCTATCTCACAAATATGGAATGCAGACTCGATAATCTCCTTTCAGTCTCTTCAATCTACTTTTTCACTGCCCTCTAAATGCCTCTTTCCTTATCTAAGAATTAAACATTTTCTATCCTCCAACCACAATAAGCAAGTGACCTACAACAAATCCTTATTAGACCTCCTCAAAACTCCGAATCCTTCTACTAAAATTCTCAGCTCTATCTACAATACCATGGGTTCCAAAGACCATTTGATCAAATCCACTCCACTGCTCAGCTGGGAAGTTCAACTCCGTCAAACATACTCGACCACACAATGGCAAAAAGCTTTGGCCTTTACTAAGAAGACCTTCAAGTGCGTGACCCACTACGAGACCACCACCAAAATCCTCTTACACTGGTACTATACCCCGGAGCGACTACATCGAATGTACCCACAGGTCTCGGACTCCTGCTGGAGAGGATGTGGCGAAAAAGGATCTCTACTTCATATTCTGTGGGCATGTCCTCACGTGGGGCCCTACTGGAAAGACGTCTTCCGATGGATCTCATCCTTGGTTGGATTCTCTATTTCCCCTTCCCCAGCCTTAGCCTTACTGTTCCTGCAGATTGAATCCTTCCCGACAGCTCATAGAGTGATAATTGGTCATGCCTTATTATCAGCATCATTGGCTCTTCTACGAAACTGGAAATCAGCGACTATTCCATCCAAGAGAGATTTGGTGAACATGGTGGAGCAGACATATCAATTCGAGAAGATCCTCTCCCATGGAGTCTTTGGTGACAGCAAGTTTCAAGAGAATTGGCTTCCATGGACATTAAATGCCCACACCCAACCGCTGTAAACTGTTCTTTTCTATTTTACCCTATTTACTTCTGTAGTATCACATCACTGTTATTGTTTCTACTGTTCATCTCACCTTAGGTTACCTTTATACTAGCATTAACTCCTTTAAATTGGTCAAAGGACATTTTTTATCTTCTAGATAGCAGAGGACGTTCCTTCTCATACCGATCCATTGATTATTACGTATGTATGGTAACCTATAGTTACTCGACCAGATTGCTTGTCAATATCTTTCTTATATGTGTTGTTATATAACGTTTCAAAAAACTTAATAAAAATTGATTGAGTATAAAAATATGCCATACCCAGCTCCGTACATGTAAATATGAAAAAGTTACAGGTGTCACAATATGGTGACACAAAATTTTTTTTCTATTTTGCAAAGTTTTAAATTTTAAAAAAGGTATCAAAACATTACAAATACTATATAAATTTGGTATCGCCGTGTTCATACTGACCTGCAGAATACAGGTAACATGTCATTTTTACCACACAGTGAATGCTGTAAAAATTAAACCCATATGAAGTTGGCGCAAATGCAGTTTTTCTCCAATTGCACCTCATTCTGAATATTTTTCCAGCTTTCCAGTACACTGTACAGAATATTGAATGGTACCATTACAAAGTACAATTTGTTTCGCAAACAATAAGCCATCATGTGACTCTGTGAACTGAGAAATAAAAAAGTTATGGCTCCTGGAATGTGGGGAGGGAAAAACGAAAATGCAAAAACGAAAAATGGCCGCGTCTTTAAGGGGTTAAAGGATGCACAGAACTGTAGTTGCTGGAGGTGAAGAAAGGTTCTCTTTAAAGAGGGTCCCTATCCTTTGGATAGGGGGTAACTTGTTGAAACTGGAATACCCCTTTAGGGCAGAAAAGTGTTTTTTTGTTTTTTTTTGTAGAAACGCAAAGTTTTCTGTTGCAGATTTTGCTGTGGTTTTTTGAGCCAATGTCAGGAGTGGCTTGAAAAGTAATGGGAAAAATGGAAGCACTTAGACATTTTCCTTCTGTTAAATCCACTCCTGACTTTGGCTCAAAAAACAGCTCTCCAACAAAAAATGCTGCATTTCCGCAATGTGGGGCCATAGCCATAAGTTGTTAAATTGACTGGCTGAATGAGGATGTCCTGTGTGTTAAGATGGGACCAGAGAGTAAAGACTAGCAGGAACCTGGTATACATTGAAAAGGCATACCTCCCAACCGTCCCGGATTCAGCGGTACAGTCCCGGATTCTGAGTCCTGTCCCACTGTCCCGGTCAACGGGAGGTATGTCCCAGTATCAACTCATCTGCATCTTCTCTGGATACAGATGAGTTAAATACAATAGTGAAGCAGGAGCCGTCCGCAGACAGCTCCTGCTTCACTGCTTTGTATGAAGCACATCCCGATGTGCTCCGGCCCCCAGAAGCTATAGGCACGATGTGGTGACGTCACTCACAACACGCCTGCACCTCCCTGAACACTCTGGAGAGGGAGACCTCAGACAGAGCAGCAGGGGAGCGAGGAGAAGTGAGTGTCAGTGTTTTTTATGTTAACCTTTGGAGGCAAATGGAGGGGGAAACATTAAATTGGGGGCAGATGAAGGGAGGCATTAAACTGGGGGCAGATGAAGGGGTGCATTAAACTGGGGGCAGATGAAGGGAGGCATTAAACTGGGGGCAGATGGAGGGAGGCATTAAACTGGGGGCAGATGGAGGGAGGCATTAAACTGGGGGCAGATAGAGCATGACATTAAACTGGGGGCAACTGGAGGAGGACATTAAAGGAGGTCTCTAGTTGCCCCCAGTTTAATGTCCCCATCCTACTATCCCCATGGTTTAATGTCAGCCTTCCGATGCCTCGGTTTAATGTTCCCCTCAAGTTTCCCCCAGTTTAAACTGGGGCACCAGAAGAGGGACTTCATACTGTGGGGTAATTGGAGAGGAACATTATAATGTGCGGGCATATAATGTTAGGGTGACTGTAGCAGCA
This sequence comes from Leptodactylus fallax, assembly GCA_947044405.1. Classification (NCBI taxonomy): domain Eukaryota; kingdom Metazoa; phylum Chordata; class Amphibia; order Anura; family Leptodactylidae; genus Leptodactylus; species Leptodactylus fallax. The sequence goes on along the minus strand of CAMRHE010000022.1, from coordinate 3,375,114 downwards.
TTATACAGTGTGGGGGCATATAGAAAAATGGATCAGAGTGGGCGGAGTCAACATAGAAGTGGGTGGAGCTAAATTTTCCACTGCGCGCATAGCGCACTGCACGTACTATCCCTCTTTTTATTCTTTGAAAGTTGGGAGGTATGAAAAGGGGATCAGTGAGCATCATCTTTTATTTTCCTACCCCATTCTGAGGTCGGTTTGTTTTCTTAACCACTTCAGTGCCGCCCATAGACTATATACATCCAATGGGTGGTTGTCTAGTTCTGCAAGGACATGTCGGTACGTCCAAGCAGAACTCTGTAGCTGTACAAAATCATGCAGCTACTGAAACTGGGAGGCGGCTGTAACTTCAGCCGGAGCTCCCAGAGAGAAGACAGGGAAGGTTTATTACCTTCCCGATCGCTGTGTATACAGCGCTCAATGAGCGCTCTATACACCGCTAAGGGCGCCGCCATCTTGTGGCTGCCCTCTGACCCGCTGGATGCAATGTCTGCAAGAGCTGACGGATCCTAAAGGACCCAGATCAGCTATATAGCAATGTTAAAGTAAAATACAGGAGGCTGTATTCCTCCTGCAACTGGGGCTAAATGTAACAGCCCCAGTTACAGGGAAAAATCAGTCTCCCCAAGAAAAAAAAAAAAGTAAATAATTAAAAAAAATAAAATAATACGCCGATAAAACACCCTTATTACAGGTTATAGACCCACCCCCAACAACACCATAAAAAATAAAAATTACCGTAACGGAGAGGAAAAACTATTTATAAAGTTTTTTTTTAGTAGCACTTTGTGTTATTAAATTTAAAAAAAAACAGACACGTTTTCCTTCCTCTTTTGTTTATATTTTCCAGGATATAAATTTTCTTTTTAAAACACATGCCAAAATAAAAACAACATAAAAACAAAGCCCTATGTGTCACCGAAAAAAAATCGCAGAAATTAGTTGAATAACGCATATGATAATGTTACAGCCCTCAAAACCGCACATACAAAAAAAACCAAAATGTGTCTGGTCCTGAACCAGAAATTGGCCCCGTACTGAAGTGGTTAAAGGGATGTTGAAAGGAATGTTCTAATTATTTTACATTTATATGCTACCAGTAGGCCAATAACCATAACAAACACAACACCCCTTTAAGGGTGAGTGGTTGCCAATAGTAACGTCCACATTTCCCACTTCTGGACTACTAGCTACCTCTTAGACTACCTCTAACGGCCCCCTTCTCCGCATTACGTCCGCACAGCGCATTTGCCCTCGTTTCCTGATAAATTATAAAACACAATTTACCCCATCCTGGGGCATTCCCAGGTCTCATCCCTATGACTGTCTAACTCTGACCAATTTCACGCGCTCTTTTCTAGGCAACCAGCGCTGTTTAGGAAAGGGGAAGTGACGTTGCCGGATCCGGAAGCGCATGTGAAGCAGCGTGGACGCGGCTCCCGGAAAATACACTGAGTGTGCTGTACAATACTCGTGTAGTGTTTATACGCCCGGTCGCTGCTGTGCGAGGTATCGGTGTGCATTTAGACGGGGTTTTTCATTATAGTGACGTGACAGCTGTGTCTGGCGAGAGGTAAGCAGCAGCCGTGTATATCACGCGCTGTGTATATTGTCCATCTTAATGTGAGCTGCATGTTATGTTTAGGGATGCGTCTCTGGTTTCCCACACGTGCATGTCTGTTTGCCAGATACAGTAATTCATTATATTCAATGGAGTTTTCCTCCCTAGGTGTGCTTATCTGTGGGGTTTCACAAAGATTGTTGCAGATTCTGCATAAGAAACCATGTAAAGTTCATTAACACTCTGCGTCCTATATAAAAGGATGGTGTTTTAATTTATGTATATCACTAAAACTTGCTGTAGGAATAAAAGGTTGGTATCACTTAATGTGGACAAAGACACTGAGGTTAAAGGTGTTTTCCCACAAACATAACCATCTCTGAATTTATAGGTAATTTAAAAGTTAAAGGGGTTGTCGAGAATAAGTTTGTTTTTTTTGCCAGGGGGCTGGGGAAGGTGAAAAAAAAAAAAAAGACTCCCCTGTCCCTGGTGCTCCTGTGTCTCTGGTCTTGCTGCTGCTCCGAGGGTCTTCTTCCAGCAGAAGTCCCTGGCGCACGTGATCGCTGTCCTGTGTATTTTCCTTAGGTTGTTGATTGGCTTCAGCGGTCATGTGCTGTGGGGACTTCCACCAAAACAAGATCCCGGAGCAGCAGGATCGGACCTCAGTGGTCCCAGACACCAGAGTATCAGGGACGGGTCCCTTTGCAAAAAAAAAAAAAACTTATCTTGGACAACCCCTTTAAACATCGAGGATTATTATTTTTTTTTTTCTTTTAAAGATGAACAGATTTTCTTTGACCACCTTAGTGATAACAGTCTTTTGTCTTGATCGGTTGCCAATGGATTTGACCATGGATACAGGAACCCAGCCATGATTTCTTTATTGTGGCCCGGTTATCTTCCCGTAAGTATAGTGTCCCTGGCTGATAACTTGTCAAGGACTGTCAATACTAAGATGTCAGAGAAAACTTTTAGGTGTTAAATTGTATTGTTGCATTACTGTAAATTTATGTTTATTTTCTTCTCAGGAAAACTTTTTTTTTTTTTTTTAAATATGGTTTAGATCTTTTATAAAATATTGCACTTTTCTATGTTTAAAGATTGCCCTAAATTAATCTATTTTTTTGTCTTGCTCAGTTTTAGAATACAATAAAACATGGCTGGAATTCTGTTTGAAGATATCTTTGATGTCAAGGATATTGATCCTGAAGGCCGAAAGTTTGATCGAGGTAGGGGTGCTTACTATTATCAGTTGGTTTCAAAAGGCAGGGTTGAGCCTCCAAAGGAACAAAATTTAAAGGGAGTTATAAACCAAAACACTCATGTGCTGTTGTAGGGGCTGTACGCACATCCATACCTTGTTTACATCAAAGTGAAATCTTGCTGCCAAGAAAAGCAACCTTTAAAGGGAGTCTATCATTAGAAAATCACCTTTTGAACTAATGGCACATTGGAATAGTCTTTAAAAAGGCTATTCTACTGCTACCTTCCATTCTCTTCTTCTCCCCGCTGTTTCTGTAAAAATCAGTTTATTGCGATATGCAAATTACGCTCACGGAGCACACTGGGTGTTCCCCCTGGACTCCGAGCACCCTTCGCGTCATAACCTGTCGTTGCCCCTTAAGTTCTGTTCACGGCCCTATTCCTTTTCTTCTGATCTTCTGCCTTGCGTATGGCATCCGATGCTGTGATATATGCTGACTGCGCATACTCGGCGCCATTTTGAGGTGGTCTGTTACACGAGGCATCCGACGCTGTGATATACGCCAACTACACATGCTCAGTACCATTTTGAGGTGGTCTGTTCTGACGCAAGGGGTGCTCAGAACCCAGGGGGAACGCCCAGTGTGCTCCGTGAGCGTAATTTGCATATTGCAATAAACGTATTTTTACAGAAACGGCAGGGAGAAGAAGAGAATGGAAGGTAGGAGTAGAATAGCCTTTTTAAAGGCTATTCCAACGTGCCATTAGTTCAAAGGGTGATTTTCTAATGATAGACTCCCTTTAAAGGTTGCTTTTCTTGGCATCAAAATTTCACTTTGACACAAACAAAGTATGGATGTGCTTACAGCCCCTACAACAGCATCTCAGAGTTTCATCTCTGATAAAAATTTGAATAAAAAGTGATCAAAGCAATAGACATTCCAGAAAATGGTATAACTAAAAAGTACACCTGGCCCCGCAAAAAAAGACACCCTATGCATCCTCGTACATGGAAATATAAAAAAGTAACGGGTGTCAAAATATGGCGACTTCTAGAAAAACATTTTTTTTTTTGCAAAGGTTTAGATTTTTAAGGGGTTAAAACGAAAATAAAACCATATAAATTTGGTATTCCCAGAATCGTCCCGAAACATAGAATACAGGTGACATGTCATTTTGGCTGCAGAGTGAACACCGTAAAAATGAAGTCCATTAGAAGGTCTTCAAATCCACCCTATTCTGAATTTTTTTCCAGCTTCCTAGCACATTTTACAGAATAATAAATGGTAGCATCATGAAGAACAATTTGTCCTGCAAACGTTAAGCCCTCATGTGGCTCTGAGAACGGAAAAATAAAAAAGTTATGGGGTTTGGAAGGTGGGGAGTCAAAAAAGAAAATTGAAAAAATGTCACCAGTGGGAAGGGGTTAAACTCCATGGCAGTGCATTGCTTAGACTTTAAACTTTTTTTTTTTCTTTTAGTTTCAAGACTACATTGTGAAAGTGAGTCCTTTAAGATGGATCTGATTCTTGATGTGAATATACAGATTTATCCTGTGGATCTGGGTAAGTTTGAATTGCTAAGTGTATAAGCTGTGTGTATAAATGAGACATTGATTTATATTTCTCATATACTTATACCTGGTGCAATTTTTCTTTAGGTGATAAATTCCGTTTGGTTATTGCCAACACTCTTTATGAGGATGGAACACTAGATGATGGTGAATACAATCCTAACGATGACCGACCATCCAGGTGCCTATATTGAAGAACATATGTTGCTTTCAGAATATTTAATTGATCACTTAACAACTTTTGCATAAGTCAGTAGTACAGGTGAATATAACTTCATAGAGAAATGCTGCTGTTTCCACTTGTCAAGCTCTTGTTGTCATCTTCCCCCTAATCTGCTCACTTGCTAAGGCTGGGTTCACATCTGTGATGGAGTTCCATTTGGGGATTTCGTTCCCCATTCCACTTAAAAAATGAGGAGAGAAAAGTCCTGTAAGCACTTCTCTCTCTGCATTTTTGTGATGGAAACCTGGCAGACCCCATTATAGTCTATGGGGTCCGCAGGTAACCGCTTTTTAAGTGGATTGGGTTTCCATTTTTTTGGATCCCCAAGTGGACCTGAACAGAAACTGGAGCACAGGTGTGAACCCTAGCGTAAGACAGCTTTCTTGTATCTGTATTGTTTTTTCAAGACTGACTACAAGTATTTAAGAGCATCAGATTACAAGCTTACTAAGAAGTCTATAGCGAGTGAGCAGGAACCTTTGAGGAAGAAGAACAGACTGCAGAAGTTAATGGCAGGATTGTATTTCTCCATAGTTTTTGTATTTATGCCCCCATATTCTTGCTACTGCTTCTATGTGAGATAGTTGGGGAGCAGAATATCCAGTTCTCTCAATCATATCAGCCAGTCTCCTTCCATCAGCTCTGGAAGAACTGAAAATTGCAGAGGGAAAACTTCCAAAAAAGGCAAACTTACAAGCCTTTTAATGGCCTGAAATAGTGACATTTTTCACATACACGCATGTACTGTTGATTTATTTTTGACTGTTTAACTCTTCACAGCTGACTTTTTTTTTTTTTTTTTTAAATATAATTTTGCCTAGAGCTGACCAGTTTGAATATGTTATGTATGGAAAGGTTTATCGGATAGAAGGAGATGAAACATCCACGGAAGCTGCTACTCGCTTGTAAGCACTTTTTTCTTTAGTATCTTTAGCAGTGTTGCATGCTTTTCTTTATTTCATTTTTATATTTGTAATGCAGTATAAGGTAAATATGGTGAACTTGTTGTGTATTTGCTTCTATAGGTCTGCATATGTATCCTATGGTGGTTTGCTAATGAGACTACAAGGAGATGCTAATAACCTGCATGGATTTGAGGTTGATTCCCGCATTTACCTTATGATGAAGAAACTAGCATTCTGAACTGGACATATAAGAGAAGTGTGACTGTATAGTATTGTGTTTTCAGATGAACTTTACAATCTGGATTAGGCTCAGTAATTGGTAGGGAATTTTCTACCATGCTCGTTTTATGTTTGTATTTAATTAAAATATATATATATTTTTAATGTTTTCTATTTTGTGACAAGAAAATAATGGGAAATTACTCCTTTAATTTCAACAAAGTATGTCCTTGCTCACACATTAAACTTTCCATTGTGAATTGGGACTGTACTACCGTTGCCCCTCATATTTTACATTGGTGGGCAGTCCTCTGCAATATCACTCTTTGAAGTGTAAGTGCATGTGACATTTATAAATAAAAACAAGAGTTATTACTTTATTAAGGTTAAATCCCATGTACATTCCCTTCAGACTTCAGATTTCTACATGATCTTTGGTGGTGGTGGGGGGGTAATATACTTGCACATAAACTATAGGATTTTTTTTTTAACATTACATTTACATTTCTCTTCGATACTTGGACTCAGACTTAATCCCTAAAGAAATATTAGGCTGTTCAAAAAAATAGATTTCACTTTACATTGAATTATGGAAGTAATATGTAGTGGCATAACTGTTGTTTCTGAAGACCTCTTGACATCTGTGTTGCATGAAATCAACCAGTCTCTGGCACCTCTGAACGGGTATTCTAGTCCGGGAAAATTGGACTAGATTCCATAGTCCTACATTTTTGGGAATTTGTCTCATGAAGTGCATTTTTTTTATGTCGTCCCACAAGTTCTCAATGGGATTGAGGTCAGGGGATTAGGCTGATTGCTCCGTTACCTCAATCTTGTTTGCCTGTAGCCAAGATCTTTTTGCTTGCAGGCATGTTTTGGGTCATTGTGTTGGAACACCTATTTCAAGGACATTTCTTTTTTTGATAAAGGGCAAAATAGTCTCCTCAAGTATTTTGATATATTCAAACGGATCCATGATCCATTTGTATGCAATAACTAAGCCCAACACCATGGTATGAGAAACACACCCATTTCATAATTTTTACACCTTATGCTTTACTGTTTTCACAGTGTACTGTGACTTGTATTCAGTGCTTGGTGGTCGTCTGACATACTGTTTCCAGCCACTAGACCCAAAAAGAACAATTTTGCCTTCATCAGGCCACAAAATGCCATTTCTGTTTGGGTCAGTCAGTATGTTCCTCATCCTGAATAAGTTAAAATTTGCCATGTCTTTTTTCCCCATCACCCATGACAGCGCCCAGAGAGAGGATCCGCCCCAGGGACAGGAAACCTACGGTATAAAAAGGTGGAGCCTCTCCTACCCCTCAGTTGTTTCCTGTCCCTGGAGGGAGACCTACGTGTCTGCTTGAGGCAGGCTTACCTGATGGCATAGGAAAGAGTTGGTCCTGGTAGGGGTTGCCTCTCTTATTCCATGGGTGGCTGTTAGCTGTGGCCTGGTCTGGAGTCGGCGCCGTCCCCCCAGCTATGCGACGCTGGTGTTCCGGGTGCAGGGGTTCCGATATCCAGACAGAAGGAGTGTGTTTCCTCTGCTTTAGGCCGCAGGAGTTCCGGGCCTGTAGGGAGACACATGGAGGTGCCAGCCCGGACGGAGGGGGGCGTGGCTTCCGGTGGAAGGGGCGCGTGGCCTAGCGGCTGAATGGCCATATAATGCGGGTTGAGGGATGGTGGAACTGCTTCTCTACAGTATGGAAGCGCAGCAGCTGCAGTCACAGTCCCAGCAGCCGCCGGCAAGAGGAAGAACCCAAGATGGAGGGCAAGATGAAGGTCCACCTTCCTCTGTATTCTAGGGGATGTAAGTGGCTGTGTGCCAACCCTTTGTTTTTTATTGATTAATTGGTCCCTTCCCCTTATGAAAATAATGGCCTGGATTCTACATCTGTCAGCCTCTGGTTCTCTCCTTGTCTGCTCTGCATATCAGGTTGTCAGACAATTTCAAGGCAGATTTTTTGAGCCGTCACAGTCTGAATCAGAGCGAGTGGGAATTGATCCAGTCCATCTTTTTAGAGATCACCAGGCTTTGGGGGGGTCCCGGAAATAGATCTCTTTGCCAGTCGGTCAAACAAGAAGGTGGAGAGATTTTTTTTTTCCCTAAACCCAGAGGAATCCCCCTTTGGGGTGAACGCTCTGTCCCACAAGTGGGATTTCAATCTAGCTTACACTTTTCCTCCCTTCTTTTTCATTCCAGCAGTTCTGAGGAAGATTAGGGAGGATCGAGCGAGGGTCATTCTAATTGCCCCCTTTTGGCTGAGGAGAGCCTGGTTTACCTGGCTAAGGATCCTGTCCGTTGCGGACCCTTGGATTCTCCCAGTCAGCCAGGACCTTCTATGTCATGGCCCCATTCTCCACCCAGAGTCCAGCCACTTACATTTGACAGCCTGGAATTTGAGCGGAGATTACTAGCCTCAAAAGGTTTTTCTCAGAATCTCATTTCCATTCTTCTAAAAAGTAGAAAACCGGTCACTACTAAAATATACGCTAAGACTTGGTTCCGTTTTTTTGAATTTCTAGGGGGTTCTCAGGGAGAGCTTAGGGATATACCTAGAAAACAGATTCTAGAGTTCCTTCAGAAGGGGCTAGAAAAGGGACTTTCTACCAGAACTTTAAGAGTCCAGGTTTCAGCCCTTAGTGCTCTGCTAAACGTTAAATTGGCTGACGATCCCTGGGTGATTAGGTTCATCAAGGTGGCCGCTACAAGTAGACCTGTTATGTCCAGAGTTCCTCCCTGGGACTTGAACCTAGTTCTGTCTGCCTTAACTAAAACTCCCTTTGAACCTTTAGACTCTATCCCTGTTAAAAATTTATCCCTGAAAGTTATTCTTTTAGTGGCCCTTACCTCGGCACTTCGCATAGGAGAATTACAGGCTCTATCAGTTAATCCACCCTTTACTGTTATTACAGAGGACAGGGTAATAATTAAACCATACCCAGCTTTTTTGCCTAAAGTAGCCTCAAAATTTCATAGATCTCAGGAGATAGTTCTCCCCTCCCTCTGTGCTAACCCGAGTAATGCTAAAGAGTAGGAATACCACTGTTTGGATGTAAGACATTGCCTAACTATTAAAGGGGTTGTCTGGGCAAAAATGTTGTTTTTTTTAAATAGGATTTGGGAGTTAAAAAAAAAAAAAAAAAAAAAAAAATCATGCTTACCTTTCCCTGGTGCTCCGGTGCCTCCCAGCACATGTGACCACAGAGGCCAATGAATGGCTTCAGTGGAAGGGATCTGGGACGTCACAGCCGGTGAAGAATATCACTTGAAGCAGACAGCTGAGCAGCATGGATGAGGGTTTACTTAGGTATATTTTTGGTATTTGGCAGTCCCCAGTACCTTGTATATTACCCAGCTTTGCCAGGATCCTGAAAGGCAAATCTAGCATGATTTTTTAAGGAAACTTATATTACTATACTTCATATTCAGCAATCCCTATTACAGCATTACCTTGTATGTTGTCCAGCTTTCCTGGGACTCTGAAAAGCACATCTAACATGATATGGCACAATTATGTGGTAAGGAGTGAGATTTGTATAGATAAATATAGTATTCCCTATCATATCTCCACATGCTATGATGCCCAGTTTTCCCAGAGCCCTGAAAGGAAAATATAGCAAGCTTAGGCATGATTTGGGACAAGCAGGGGAATTTACTGTATTTGGGTAAATTTAATATTCAGCAGTCATATTACTGCATTATCTGGTCTGTTACCCAGCTTTATTTGAATGCTGAAAGGGAGATCCTGACAAACTATGGTATGATTATAGTGCAAGGAGGTAAATTTATGTAGGTATAGTATTCAGTATTCCTTATTAAAGCTCCACTTGTGCTATCATCCATCTTTCCCAGAAGTCTGAAAGGCAAATCTGGCAAGCTCTGGCTCAAGAAGGCTTGTATTATATTTTACACTTCATTTATTATTCAAGCAATCCCTATTACAGCATTACCTAATATGCTAACCAGCCTTCCCAGGACCCTAAAAAGCAAATCTGTTGTGATATGCCAAACTATTAAGTACATATACCTAAAGTATTAGGGTAATAGTGAGGTCTGGTATTCAGAATATCTATCCATTGGCTGCTACTCAGTTGTCCAAAGCTTCTGAGAGGTGAACATGCATAATATTACAAAGAAACAGGAAAGGGGAAAATTATCAAAGCATAACTTCGCAGATTTGCCATTTTGTCTGGGAAAGTATTGTGACTCTCCCTGGGTAGCTGTACTGGGTTGTATTTTTGTCACTGTGAGTTACAGCTGTCACTGTACATTACTGCTGCCACCATTGCTGCTGGAACTAGTGGTACTACTGTTTGTATCTTTTTCATACTGTCAGTTGGGGGATTCCTTCCAACAACGTGGTCATACTCACTGTATAGAAAAAAGTGTAGCCTAAACCCCACCCTATCCTCCTGGCTCACGTGGGGAGTGGCTGTTGGAAAAGCAATGGAGATGCAGGGAAATGGTATTACTTTCAAAAGTTCTATATTAAATGTTTTTGGGAAAAAAAAAAAAAAAGTATGGTAAGTGGATATTACAAGTTCACAAACCTTTGCTAGCCTCAAACTGATGAAGCAGTGAAGGTGAATATGTGATATGGCATTGACCACACAGCAGTCTGCGCCACTTGTGTCTTCACTTGCATTGTTAATCACTTATTGATTATCCTTCATTATCTTATTAATTCCGTCCTGCACCATGACATAGTGTTACATTATGGTAATGTCACCCGCTCAGAAGCTGAGCTCCGATCATGGGTTTTAACCCCCTTAGGCTGGATTCACACTTGGGTTGGAGTCTGTATAAAATCGGGGGAGAGAAAAGTCCTGCAAGTAGGACTTTTTTTCTCTGCTGGTTTCAGTATAAAACTGGTGAAAACCTGCTACACCCCCAGGTTTCTGTGTGTAACCACTTCTCATGCGCCACCAAACCTATGATTTACCTTCGTTATATCGATGATATCCTTGTCATCTGGACTGCAGGTGAGGAGGCCCTACTTCAATTCCATAATGACTTCAATGACTTTCACCTGACCATCAACCTTAAACTTAGCTATTCAGGGAGTGAAATTCACTTTCTGGATACCACAATATACATTAAAGACCACCGGCTACTCACATCAATATACCACAAACCCACAGACAGAACGGCCTACCTGAGAAACGACAGCTTCCACCCCAAGTACACAAGACAATCTATAATCTACAGCCAGGCTATACGATACAATCGTATTTGCTCCGACAAAGCAGACCTGGACAAGCACCTCTTGGATCTGAGGATGAAATTTCTCAGATTGGGATACAAACCAAAAGTAACAGACAACCAATTGAACAAAGCGGCAGCCATTAACAGAGACAGTGTGCTCACATATAGAGAGATCCAGAAAGAAGCCCGAGTGCCCCTAGTTGTCACCTATAACCCACAGCTGGAGATCCTACGAAGGATTGCCAAGGAGCTCCAACCTGTGCTACATAGGGACAACAGACTCAAGGACATATTTCCAGTCCCCCCTCTCCTTTCCTTTCGACAACCACCAAACCTGAGGCGTATTATCGTCCGGAGTGCCCTCAAGGCCCCAACTGAAAATGATGGCACCTCACCTTGCCTACATAAAAGGTGCATGACCTGCAAGCACATCCACACCGCTGAAAGTGTACCTATCCCACAGTCACAACAGATGCACAGAATTAGGGGGACATTCTCCTGCAGGTCTTCCAATGTGGTGTACCTCATAATGTGTACGCAATGTCCCACCACAGGCCTCTATGTGGGGGAAACAGGGCAGAGACTCAGTCAACGAATGAACTCATACAGATCCAGTATCAACAGCAGAACCGATCTCCCAGTGGCCGCACATTTCTCCGGAGAAAACCACTCTATTGAAGATTTGCAGGTTGTGGTTTTAATGGGACATTTTAAGACGCAGGAGGCGAGGAAACAATGGGAGTACAAGTTTATGCAAAAATTTCAAACTCTGCAATTTGGACTTAATATTCATGCCAGCTTCATGTCACACTATGTATGAACCATGAACTGAACTCAATATTCATGCCAGCTTCAAATCACACTATGTATGAACTGTGAGGGACACAAATCACCTCCTGATAGCAAACAGATAACAGCAAGAATTACTGATCCCTCCGTCATGCACCACAAGTTTCCAGACTGTTTTTTTGACCTGTTGTAAATAACTTCTCTACTTAGATTGCATTTTTTTAAGGACTCTAAAATGCTTTGAAAACCATGTGTATAAAAATCTGTGAATTTTCAGTTCTTGTATCACACCATGTCTGATGAAGGGAGCTAGCTAGTACTCCTTAAAGCTTACTTATAAATATACTCAGCCTCTAAAAGGTATCGCCTGATTTCTTCACTCTTCCACTACTTTCAATGGCTAACACGGTACAACATTATACTACTATCCACTTCTTAAGCAGACAGGGTTTCTGTCTTTCGGGTCCTCATGCAGACTTGAATGATGGAAACCCGAACACTAGTGTGAACCTAGCGTCAGATGTTAGAAATTCTTTGAGGGCAGCAGTTTTCAAAATGGGGTCATTCCCTAGGGAATTCCACTTTATTGGCTCATCAGGGGCTCTACAAACTTGACATGGCATCCAGAAACCAAACAATCTAAATCTGTGCCCCAAAACCAAATAGCGCTCCTTCCCTTCTGTGCCTAAGCAGCAGCTTATACCTGCATATGACATGGTTAAATACGTTATCCTGGGTTACAACAGTGTCATAAATGTGGGCATAAACAGCAGGGTGCAGATGTGAAGGAGCACTATGTGGCTTTAGAAGTGCAGATTTAAATTATTTAGGTTTTGGATGCAATGTCACTTTTGTTGAGACCCTAAAATGGTCCATACAAAATGGGGTCACTTATTCAGGGGTTCCAATTTAGTGGCACCTCAAAGGCTCTGCAAGAACCTACTGTGGGCCCAAACAGAAGTTTACGCTGACATATACAACTTTTTTTCTATGCAGGATAACCCTCTTAAAAGTTTAATAGAAGTGCATGTTGACACAAAGTGGGCACAACATATTTAGCACTGAAATGGCGTATTTGTTTAAAAATTTAAATTTTACACTTTTTTTTGGAACCACTCTTGGGCTCAAAATGATGATGATTCACCTTGAGAGTTGTAGTTTCTAAAATGGGGTCATATATATATATATATATATATTATTATTATATTTTTTTTTTTGGGGTGGGGAATTATTTTATCTCAGGGTCTCTGCAAATGCCCACCAATGCAGTGTAAATGTCCAAATTAGGCATCAAATGTGTATGGTGCTCTTTCACTTCTGAATCCTGTCTTATTTCCAGGAAAAAGATTAGGACAGCATGTAGGATGTGTTCAAAATCAGGAAACAGAGCATAACTGGAGTGCTTACCTTTCACAGTGCCACAAGCTAGGCATGACATATAAGGTGCTGAAATAGGATATATCTGGGAACATTTTAATTTTCATTTTGCATCATCCATGGCGCTTTTCTTTTTTTATATCCATCCTGTGGATCTAAATGCTCATTTATACTTCTTAATAAATTCTGTGAGGGTTGTAGCTTCCAATATGGGGTCACTGTTTGGGTGTTTCCATTGTATTGGTACTCTAGGGAGCTCTGTACATGTATCATGGCAGCTGACAACTAAATTTAACCTCCAAAAGCAAAATAGAACTCATCCATTTAATAATGAATTTGGGTTGTATGACTGTTTAAAAAGCAGAGCATTTCACATTTTGAAAATTTGGAAAAACACACAATGGTCCTATTTTTTTTTTTTTTTTTTTATAAACAAATGCAAAAAATACTGTTCAGTGTTTACCAATAACACAAAGCACAGTGTATCACAATAAAATAATCTCAATCTGTTGGGTAAATGAAAGCATCACAAAGTTATTGCCACACAGTGACAGGTCAGTTTTGAAAAATGGAACAGTATCCTTAATCCCTTCCTGACATCCGCCATAATAGTACGGCGGATGCCGGGTGTATAAATATGGTGGCCGCTTGGGCGTCGAACGGCTGCCATAGCCGCCAGGTCGCTGTTTTATACAGCAGAGACCCGGTGCTAATGCCTGTGATCAGTGCCTGCTCTAATTGCGGGCATTAACCCCTCTGGGCTCTATGCAGCCTGCAATAGAAATGCCGTTTTTTTTTGTTTTTTTTGGAATGCATTAGCATTGTAATGCATTGCATTAGTGATCAAATCTCCTTGGGTTCAAGACCCCTAGGCGGTCTAATAAATGCAAAAAAAATTAAAAGTTCAAATCACCCCCCTTTTCCCTAGAACACATATAAAAGTACTTTAAATACTGTGACACACATACACATTAGGTATCCCTGTGTCCGAAAACGCCTACTGTGTCTACAAATCTATAAAAATATTTTTCCCGTATGGTAAACGCCATAGCGGAAAAAAAAAAAAAAAGTGCCAAACCGTTGTTTTTTTTCACCGTTTTGCCTCTGATAAAAATTTGAAAAAAAAAGTGATCAAAGCAATAGCAATTTCCCAAAATGGTATAACTAAAAAAGTACATCTGGTCCCGCAAAAAAATACACCCTATGCATGGTGTGTCAGAATATGGTGACTTTTTGCACAGTTAGATTTTTGTTAAGAGGTTAAAATGTAAATAAAACCATATAAGGCTGAGGCCCCATGATGCAGCTTTTTTTGTTGCAGATTTTGCTGCAGTTTTTTTTTTTTTTTTTTTTTTTTTGAGCACTAACTTGGACTGATTTTTATCCACTGGAAGGAAAAAGAATGAATTCTAAATAATATAGAAGGGTGAGTCACTACCTAGTGGGAATGCTAAAATACAACTTTATTAGTAGTCAGTTAATATAGTCTAATCTACAAACATCTAAAAGATAAATTACTGGTGGTGGTGTCCTGTTGGGGATGAGCTATAATTGTATCTGGTCAATATACCTATACATCAACACTGAATTGAGTACAAGGAGATAATTAAAGAACAAACTCTGATTTAGCTAAATGGACTCTTTTGGACCTCTCTGGTATGACCCAGACAGAGTGAACCTAGGACCTATAGTTTGGCCTGCAGCTCATAATATTCATAAATGAGATGCATACTAGTGGCTGAAAAACAGTGAGCTGTTTAGATGTTTGTAGATTAGGCTATTTTAACCCCTTAACAACCAAGGACGTAATAGTACGTTCTTGGTCACATGAGGATGTATGAGAGAGCTCAGGAGCTGAGCTCTCTCCAAACACGGCAGATGGCGACTGCATACTACAGTCAGGACCCACCACTAGCAGCTGCGATCAGTACTGACACCGATCATAGCTGTTAACTCTTTAGTTGCCGTGGTTAAACGCAACCGCGGCATCTAAAGTGCGCAGACACCCTCTGGATCGTAATCGGAGGGCGGCAATTGGTTGCCATGACAGCCAGGAGCCTATTATCCCAGGCTTGTCATTAGTATGGTTCTATTTCAATAGAATTCAAGGGATTTTACTAGGGTTCAAGGTTCCTAGGGGGTCTGATCATAAAAGTAAAAGAAGAAAGAAAAAAAACCCATCACAAAAGTTTAAATCACCCACCCTTTCCCTAGATCACATATAAATATAAACAAAAGTAAACAAACATTTTAGGTATCCCCGTGCCTAAAAATGCCCGAACTATTGAAATATTGAAATATTTATCCCATATGGTGAACAGCGTAGCAGGGGAAAAAAAATCAAAATAGCAGAAATGGTGTTTTTTTTTTCACCACTTTGCCTCCTAATAAAAATTGAATAAAAAGTGATCAAGCCATCAAACCTTCCCCCAAATGGTATCAACAAAAATGTAATTTTGTCCCGCATAAAAAGACGCCATACCCAGCTCTATACTTGTAAATATGAAAAGTTACTGATGTCAGAACATGGTGACAAAATTTTTTTTTTCTATTTTGCAGTTTTTAATTTTTTAAAAGGTATCAAAACATTACAAATACTATATAAATGTGGTATCACCGTGATTGTACTGACCCACAGAATACAGGTAACATGTCATTTTTACCACACAGTGAACGCCTGCAAAAATTAAACCTATATGAAATTGGCGCAAATGCGTTTTTTTTCCCAATTCAACCTCATTCTGAATTTTTTCCAGCTTCCCAGTACATTATACAGGAACTTGAATGGTGCCATTACAAAGTAAAATTTGTTTCACAAAAAATAAGCCATCATGTGAATCTGTGAACTGAAAAATGAAAAAGTTATGGTTCTTGGAATGTGGGGAGGGAAAAATGTAAATGCAAAAACGAAAATTTGCCCGGTCCTTAAGGGGTGTAACAACTTTATAAAGTTGTATTTTAGCGCTCCCTCTGTGGACTTTCTGCTTCAATTATACCTATAGGAAAACCACCGGTGCTTCCGTAGGTATGAATGACATGCTGCAATTTCTAAAACGGCAACAGTTTCGGGAAATCACAGCATCTCCGCTGCATGTATTTTTCCACAAAGTGGGGATGGGATTCGCTAAAATCCCATATCCACTTTGCTGTGACTGGGGCCCCGGCCTAAGGCGGTTTTTGGCTGCTCAGTGTTGCAAATTTAGTGTGCTATTACACAGCAGCTTTTTAGTCGTGTTAACGAATGTGATGTGTGTGTTCTACACCAATGAAAATTACCAACACTGATGAAAAATGCAAAACGTGTGTCTTCAGAAAACGTGTAAGAGACAGCCAATGTTGTCTTAAGCTTCATTTGTCTGTATAAACTGTTAATGTTGAATGTATTTCTGTGATTCTGTTCCTTTAAGACAGCAGCCATTGTAATTGTGACATGATGCTGGAGTGAGACCCCCCCCCCCTTTTATGTCAGCCTGCCTGTTCTGCAGACAGAGTGTGAGCAGAGAAGCAGGAAGTGACGAGACAGAGAGCAGCAGCCATCTTGGCAAGTGTTGTATTGAACTGGTGTGGAGATTTTTCTGTACAGCTAAGCTGTATCTTGGTCCAGAGACAAACAGAGTGTAAAGAGACAACAGGACTAGTGAGTCCACGTGAAAGGAACTGTGCTCAGTGGCTGATCAGTGAGACTGACATTGTGACTGTGTATATGGATACCACAGATAGAGACTCGCAGTGCTGTTGACGTACTGGACAGCACCTGCTAAACCCCGGCTTACATCCCAGCTCAGTGTATGGATTCGGCAGGACTGTCAGTGTGCTGAGTGGAATCTGCTGTTGGATTACATTGCATTCAGTTGGTTTTCCTGTCTGTTAAAGAGGACTTCATTTCTTCCGAGATCCTGATAACCGTGAAGGGAGGACGCTTCACTATAAAAGAAAGGAACGACTTTGGGCCCCACCGCGCGCTTCTACGGACTGTAAGCGGTCCACCTGGACCACTGGGGAAAAGGGGGTGCACCCAAATGTGATGTCAGGGTCAGTTAGGGATAGTTTTGAGTATATTGTTCATTCAGTGTCCATACTGCAGAAGTGGACAGAGTAAAAGTAGAAACCATTGCAGAATTTGCCTTGAAATTGTTCATGCTATATTGTATATTTTGCTTGTCTTTATCCCTGTCATTTTACCTTTAACTAGCCTTTATTAACTTATAGTAAATATATATTTTTTTTCTTGAACTACCGCGTGTGCGTTCATTTCTGGTTGCGGAGTCCAAACCACCTGCCTTGCTCTCGGTTCACAAATTGGCGTAGTCGGCAGGATCCGCTTACCAGAATGGACGGTGACGCACCCGTTCGGGAGAATGGTGCTAGAGGAAGAATGCCAGCAGGGGCTATAATGAGTCAGTTAGCTAAATTTGATGGCAATAATATGTCAGTGAGTATGTGGGTGGAACAGATACGAATGATACAGCGAATGTACCAGACCACACCAGAAGTACTAGTAGAGCTAGCAATATTGACATTACAAGGGGATGCTAAGACCACGGTGATACTGAGGCCATTTGAACAAAGGCAGACATTTGAGCAAGTAGTCCAGATTCTAGAAACCATCTATGGAGAAACTGCATTGCTGGGGTCTCTGCAGGCTCGGTTCTTCCAGAGGGTACAACAGGAGAATGAAAGCCTTCCCCAATATGCAAATGCCCTACAAGAACTGCTCCGAGATATTCAAAGGAAGGAAAGAGGGGGCTCGCCAGCCTTCTGTAACCCTGATCGGACTCTCCGTGACCAGTTTGTCCTGGGGATACGTGACGGCAGTTTAACTGTGACTATGCAGGATTTTATACGACGAGAGACTGATGCTAAATTCCATGATGTACAGGTAGAGGCCATCTCCCATGCCAATAGTATGGTCCCGAAGCCCCAGACCGCAGTTGGAGTTACTTTGTCACAGGGGGCTAGTTCTGGCTCAGAGACAGTAGAAAAAGGGACGGTTAAAGAAATTCTCACAGTAATGCAGAAACTGCAAGAACAAATGGAACACTTGCACACTCGTTGTGATGAGCAGTCTATGAAAATTGCAGACTTCCAGAAGACTGGAGATGAAAGGGTGAGCCATCCACACCCAGCAAGTCAGAATCACCCACCACCCCGCTGGAGGGGTGAGGATAGGACCTACCGAAGGGGTCCAAATCATTTAGTGCAGTGCTCAGGAGAAATCGAAGGGGCTTACCGAAGGGGCCCAAACAGATGGCCAGAACGACGGGAGATACGCTGCTGGGAGTGTGGACGGATGGGCCACGTTGCTGCTAGATGTCCAGAGCAGCGACAAACTTATGAGAGACCGCCGTTAAACTGAAGTCCCCTGCTGCTGTAGGGCGTGTAGTAGGGGAAACTGATAAGGAGACTATGTGGGGAGAATGCCCTGATGATGACCTGATCGCTGCAAGTCCTGTCATACAGGTGGAAATGGAGGGTATTCCGGTTACCGGGATGATTGACACGGGTTCCCAAGTAACGACCTTGAGTAGAGACTGTTATGAACGGTACTTCCGGCAACATGTGAAATATGATCCCCATACATTCGTACGAGTGGTCGCAGCTAACCAGTTACCAGTTCCGGTCGTGGGAGTGGCCTGGATGAATGTCCGGGTATGTGGCCAAGATCTAGGTAGGAAAGGCATTGTGGTGGTACAGGAGTCACATGAAGTAAAGGCCCCTGTCATTTTGGGGATGAATGTGTTAAAAGAATTAGATCAGATCCTCTTTGAAAAGAAAGGTCACGGTTATTGGAAAGAAACCACCACCCATCGGCCTACTCAAACAGCTTTCCAGCGGCTGATCCGGACATGTGGCTTACAGAAAAGTTCAGATGCACAGCGTCCTCTGGCTCGAATTTCAGTTCCTTTGCATACAAAAGTTACACTGCCACCCAGTCGGGAGACAATAGTGTCCATGCCCATAGGCACCTGTCGGAAACTAGAGGGCATAGCTGTGTTGGTAGAACCACTGCAGGCAGCCGAAGGAGGTGTTGATCCGCTAGTGGCCCGTTCCTTGGCAATAGTTCGCAATGGAAGAGTACCACTTCGATGTGTAAACACTCAGGACCAGAGTGTGGACCTGACCCCAGGGAGGCTGCTGGCTAACATCTATGTGACTCCGGAGGAAGTAAGGAAAGTAACTCCAATGCAGCTGAAGCCGACTGAAAGGGATGAGTGGACCGTAACTGTGTCCATGGGAGAAGATGAGGAACCCACCTCTGAATGGAATGGCTGTGCAATTCGAGAACAGATGAAGATGGATGTAAGTTCATGTTCTCTGGAATGGGTGCAGAAGGTAGATGAGCTGTTGTGGGAGAACCGAGCCACCTTTGCACGGTATGCTGAAGATTTTGGATGTACCACAGGGATCTACCATGAGATTCCCACAGGAGACACCCCTCCAATTAGAGAGCGCTACCGACAAATTCCTCCACAGTTGTATCAGGAAGTGAAAGAACTGTTAGCTAAGATGCTACAGGGTGGGATCATCCAAGAAAGCCAGAGTCCCTGGGCGGCTCCTGTGGTGTTAGTAAGAAAAAAAGATGGGTCCATCCGATTTTGCGTAGACTATCGGAAGTTAAACGCTTGCACCGTACGAGATTCCTACCCCTTGCCACGGATTGAGGAGTCCCTCTCAGCGCTAGGGAGAGCCCGGTACTTCTCCTCACTAGATCTGGCTAGTGGGTATTGGCAGATGCCGATGGCCACAAAAGACAAGGAGAAGACGGCATTCATCTTGCCCATGGGACTATACGAATTTAACCGGATGCCCTTCGGGTTGACAAATGCACCCGGAACGTTTCAGCGGTTGATGGAGAAATGTCTCGGTGACTTCAACTTTGAGTTCACTCTCATCTACTTGGATGACATTATAGTGTATTCTGCGACCTTTGAAGACCATCTCCACCAGTTGGGGCAAGTATTTCGAAGATTGCGGGAACATGGGCTCAAATTGAAACCCAGTAAATGTCGGTTGTTCCAATCTGAAATTGATTACTTGGGTCACCGCGTATCAGGAGAAGGGGTGAGACCATCAAGAGACAAGATAGCGGCTGTTCAAGATTGGCCGATACCGACTACCCTGCGAGAAGTGAGGGCGTTCCTTGGAGTAGCCGGTTACTATCGACGGTTTATTAAGGATTTCGCCAAGGTAGCAGCACCACTTAATGCTCTCCTACGAGGCACATCCGGTGGTCCAAAGAACCGGTCCGTGAAGTGGGGACCTGAACAGGAACAAGCCTTCCAGGCATTGAAGGATGCACTGACAACAGCCCCAATCTTGGCATATGCTGATTACCACTTGCCGTTCCAGCTATATACAGATGCAAGCCTGTATGGTCTTGGAGCAGTGCTTTCCCAGCTTCAGGATGGCCAGGAGAGGGTCATAGCGTACGGCAGCCGGTCTTTGAGAGATTCTGAAAGAAACCCCGAGAATTATAGTTCATTTAAATTGGAGCTGTTGGCACTGGTATGGGCCATGACCGAGAAATTCTCTGAATATTTGACCGGTGCTGAAGTTTTAGTACTGACTGACAACAACCCACTAGCTCACCTAGAAAATGCCAAGCTCGGGGCGTTAGAGCAGAGGTGGATAGCCCGAATGTCTACGTTCAATTACCGCATTAAGTATCGGTCCAAGACAGAGAACCAGAATGCTGACGGACTTTCTATGGTAACTGCCCAGACCCCCACAGAAGACGTGGATCATGAGTTGGAGCATGTGGAGGTGCCCGACTTCAGCAGATTTTCACAGGCCTTGACCGCCACTAATCAGTTTGAGATGGAGGGGACTGAAATGGCTCCTTTCTTTGGTCCCTCACGACAGGAATGGGCACAGATACAACAGACCCATGAGGGGCTGGCGCAGATGATCAAGTGTGTTGAGAAAGGCCAGAAGCCCTGTAGAGAGGAAAGAGAACGACTAACACGTGAGATATTATCTGTTTTGAGTCAGTGGGAAAAGTTGGAGATGAAAAATGGAGTGCTATGCCGAAAGGTCTATTTACCTTCTGAGATCGACATTCGATACCAAATTGTGGTGCCTAGTGAACTGGCTCGCTCGTTGGCAGTTGAGGCTCATAATAAGAATGGACATTTTGGTCATGAGAAGACCTTTCGTTGGTTACAGCGACTGATTTACTGCCCTGGTCTTCGTCAAATGGTCGAAGAAGTATGCCGCAGCTGTCGAACTTGTGAGATCCATAAGGCAATAGAACAGAGAGCTCCCCCTGCAAACCATTGTGACCCAGGAACCTTTAGAAATCGTCATGATAGACTATCTAATGGTGGGCCCATCCAATAGCGGACACCAGTATTGCCTCGTAATGGTGGATCACTTCACCAAATTTGCGGTGGTAACCGCCACCAAGGACCAGACAGCTGAGTCAGCAGCTCGTGCTCTGTGCCAAGATTTCATTCGAGTATATGGGTGCCCCCAACGCATCCACTCCGACCAGGGCGCCTGCTTTGAGGGACACGTAATGAAAGAAGTTCAACGTATCTACGGGATAAAGAAGTCGCACACGACTCCATACCACCCTCAGGGAAATGGGGCCTGTGAAAGATTCAACAGAACTCTGCTACAGATGCTGCGGACTCTGGAGGAAGACAAGAAGTTACAGTGGCCTCAGTTCTTGTCTGAAATGGTGTGGGCCTATAACAATCAGGTCCATTCTACAATGGGGTACTCTCCTTATACACTTCTCTTTGGGCGGTCTGGGCGAAGTATAGGAGAATTACAGTTGAATGATGTGGATGGGTTCCCTCCGAGGGATCCAACCTCTTGGGTGCGGGCGCATCGGCAGAGACTTGAGACAATCCATCGATTGGTGCGGCAGCGCCTGCAAGAACATCCCCATCCTGATAAGACCCCAGTGCAAGAAGCACCATTGCAACCAGGCGACCTGGTGCTAGTTCGTGTCAAGAAACCCCAAGGGGAATTGGAAAGCAGATGGGAGGCTTTGCCGTATCGTGTTGTTGGCCGCAAGTATGCGAATGGGCCAGTGTACCAGGTCCAGAAAGAAGGAACTGATTGTGTTCGAGTACTTCACCGAAATATGTTGCGCCTGTGTCATTCTGAAGGGACAAATCACGATGGGCCTGCCAATGTGAATGAGCTCCCACAGTCAGAGAATGGAGGTGCGGAATGGGCCTCCGACGAGGAGGATGATTGTTGGCCGATCCCTGCTCCTGGGGATGTTCCACCTGGGACTACTGTATCTCCGGCCTGTGCCCCCTCTGGTGCGGAATCCGCTGGTCCTTCTCAGCCCATAGCTGCAGCACCCCATAATATACCACCGGTCCTCAGACGGACCACTAGGCCAAATGCTGGTATTCCCCCTGTTCGGTATGCGCAGGATGAGTTTGTTTGGCCTGCCATACATCGGTATACTACCACCCTGTGCATAAAAGTACAACCCTCTGGATATACAGTCATAGGCAGGGACTGCCAATCTTAAAGTGGGGGGGAATATGTAAGAGACAGCCAATGTTGTCTTAAGCTTCATTTGTCTGTATAAACTGTTAATGTTGAATGTATTTCTGTGATTCTGTTCCTTTAAGACAGCAGCCATTGTAATTGTGACATGATGCTGGAGTGAGACCCCCCCCCCTTTTATGTCAGCCTGCCTGTTCTGCAGACAGAGTGTGAGCAGAGAAGCAGGAAGTGACGAGACAGAGAGCAGCAGCCATCTTGGCAAGTGTTGTATTGAACTGGTGTGGAGATTTTTCTGTACAGCTAAGCTGTATCTTGGTCCAGAGACAAACAGAGTGTAAAGAGACAACAGGACTAGTGAGTCCACGTGAAAGGAACTGTGCTCAGTGGCTGATCAGTGAGACTGACATTGTGACTGTGTATATGGATACCACAGGTAGAGACTCGCAGTGCTGTTGACGTACTGGACAGCACCTGCTAAACCCCGGCTTACATCCCAGCTCAGTGTATGGATTCGGCAGGACTGTCAGTGTGCTGAGTGGAATCTGCTGTTGGATTACATTGCATTCAGTTGGTTTTCCTGTCTGTTAAAGAGGACTTCATTTCTTCCGAGATCCTGATAACCGTGAAGGGAGGACGCTTCACTATAAAAGAAAGGAACGACTTTGGGCCCCACCGCGCGCTTCTACGGACTGTAAGCGGTCCACCTGGACCACTGGGGAAAAGGGGGTGCACCCAAATGTGATGTCAGGGTCAGTTAGGGATAGTTTTGAGTATATTGTTCATTCAGTGTCCATACTGCAGAAGTGGACAGAGTAAAAGTAGAAACCATTGCAGAATTTGCCTTGAAATTGTTCATGCTATATTGTATATTTTGCTTGTCTTTATCCCTGTCATTTTACCTTTAACTAGCCTTTATTAACTTATAGTAAATATATATTTTTTTCTTGAACTACCGCGTGTGCGTTCATTTCTGGTTGCGGAGTCCAAACCACCTGCCTTGCTCTCGGTTCACAAACGCATGTGTTAAAGGGGTTTTCCCACCTCTCTGTTTCAGCAGTCTTGCCTGCTGTCTCTTCTTCTCACTTCCTGTATCCTTCATCAACCAGTCAAAGCCTCCTCCCCACGGCTTGCTGAATAGGATACTATGAAGTATCACAATACTTATGATTACTAGAAATCTAATATAAATGTAGATCAGATAATATGCACATGCTTCTAGACTCATGCTTCTATCTGTGTGTTTACATGGAGAGATAAAAAACTGCAATTAGCTGAAGGGCAGAGCTGTAGATAACAGTGAGAGCAGTGAGTGAATCATTTCAGGACAAATGACCTGTCTTATCACACAGGTCTGGCTCTATGGAAATGCTGTGTAAACAATGGGAGGAATAATTTCACATAGCAGGAAAACAAAACAGTATTGCCAAAACAATATATTTAGGAAAAATAGTCAATTTACATAAGCTAGCAGTATAGATAGGATACTTGAGATGGGAATATCCCTTTAATGCGAGCCGATAATTTGTAGTAATAATTCCCTGTAACAACACTGCTGATAAGTGACTATCAATAAATGATTAATGTGGTTTTCTGGGCTTGGGGCGTTTTTTTTTTTTTGTTTTTTTTAATGGTAATAACTTGTCATCAGCATCAGACTGATGGTGGTCCGACAACTGGACTCTACTCTGATCAGCTGTTTCAGACAGCCTCCATCTTCAGAACCTATACAGAAGCACAGAAGTCGGATTCCGAAGGCTCCATCCACTGTATAAGGGTGGTGTGGTAGTACTGCTCAAGTTGCAGTACATCAACATAGCAGTTACATCAGTGGACGGAACCTTCTGAATCCAGCTCTGTCCACTCTATAAGTTCTGAAGCCTGAGCCTAGAAAACCCTATAACAATGTAAGTGAAGATACCAGCTATATGGACCAGCATGTGTACTAATTACTCACAAATACTCTAGCTCTTCTCTTTACTCGCTGCCTAAAACTGCGGCTTGTGATTGACCACCTCAGATCTGCTTGTGTCACTGATGTCTGTATGAAAAACTCCTGTATTCACCCATTTTTCAATGACCGGCCCAAGTCCAGTTCAAGTCGGCACAACTGCTGGACTAAGGCTGAGGGACAATTATCACACTAGATGTGCCAGGTTGGGTTGTGGAATGCTCTGCTTCTTCTGTTAGTTCTTGACCTTTGATTTAAAGGTCCTAATTTGCATACAGAGTAAAAGTTATTTTTCTGTAGATGGCAGTGAACCCACCACTGCCATGAGGTACTGATCATAGTTTGGGTTGTGAAAAGGAGCTGACAGATTCCCTTTAACGCTTAGGAGACGCACACATTTTTCATTTTTGTGTTTTTGTTTTTTACTCCTTACATTCCAAAAGCCATAACTTTCTAATTTTTCGGTTTACATAGTCATATGAGGGCTTGATTTTTGCATGACAAGTTGTACTTCAAAGTGGTATGATTTATTATTTTATACAATGTACCAGGAAGCGGGAAAAAAATTCAGAATGAGGTACCGCTGTTTTATGTCTTTTTTTTTTTACGGCTTCCACTCTGCAGTAAAAATGCTATGTTAGCTTTATTCTGCAGGTCAGTACAATCACGGTGATACCACATTTATATAGCTTTTTTTTTCATGTTTTAATAACTTTACAAAAATTAAAAATTTTTAAGAAAAAAAAAATTCTTTTAAATCACCATATTCTGACCCCTGTATCTTTTTCATATTTCAGCATACAGAGCTGTGTAAGGTGTCTTTTTTTTTGTGGGACGATATGTAGTTTTTATTGATACCATGTTGGGGGATGTATGATGTTTTGATCACTTTTTATTCCATTTTATTAGGGATGCAATTTGGCGAAAAAACACCAAATCAGCCATTTTGATTTTTTTGCCTAGGTTCTTTTTTTTTTTTTTTTTATCTAGGGAAAGGGGGTGATTTAAACTTCTTTTTTTTAATTAAAACTTTTCTTTTAACTTTTTTTTTTTCCCTTTTTTTTTCTTTTTTTTTAGACTCCTCCTCTGTATTGCAGTCTATGGCAGATTTGCTATATAACTATTGAAGCCTGCTACATGCAGGCTTCAGTAGTTACAATACAATGGCAGGGCTGGCAGCTGAAACAGAGCGGCCACCATGTTTAGTCACGTGCACCAGGATGTAACTGTACGTCCTGGTACGCCTAAGGGTTAAAGGGTATCTGTGCTTTAATTTAAAGTTGAAATATATGAAGGGTCTTGCTGGGGAATCTTCTCTGGCTGTATAAGCCTTCATACGTGGTATCCTATAATTTTTCGTTGCTACTAAGAGCCCCATTATGGCTGCCAAACATTTTACATTTTTCCTGATGCAGGGGGAGTGTAAAATGCAGAGCAGTCTGCCCCATCCATTATTACTACTACTGGTTTCTTTATATGTAATTCTACCATAAATTGAGATCTGTAAAATAGCAACCAACGTAACAAATGGGTAAGAAAAGCCCATGTGACCATAAAAAAGAATATCCGGGGACACTGGACTCCAAATTCAGGTTATGATGTAGCTAAAGAGATCCCTGACACAGAGAGAGATCTGAGCACAGTGAGGAAGATTACTTGCTGCCTATGATTAACATCCCATCAGCAATAACACAAGCATCTATTCAGAAGTAAATACACTTCACATGCAGTGTAGAGGCAAGGAAAGCTGTGTGAAATCCTGTAAAAGTGCAGAGGTTGTGAAGTGAGATCTCTCCTCCCTGTGTTCCTGTCTTGAGCATGATAGTTTCTAAAGTCAGAACTTCCTTATTAACTGAAAGTGAACTGCAAATTAGCTAGAAGGGTGACATCTAGTGGCAGGGACTTTAGAAAGGTTTTTAAACAGAAAACTAGAGGCGTAGCTAGTGGGGGAGCAGGGGAGGAGGCGGCAGCCCCAGGCCCACTGACTCTCAGGGGTCCACCTCAGGGCCGCAACGCAGGTTACCCTCACACATCAACTGCATCGGCGTCTGCAAGACACTAATACAGTTGAAATACATAGTAGAGAAGGAAGCCTCTAGGCTTACTTCTCTGCTAGTAAGTAGCTCGTAAGCCACAAGCCACTTCAGGTCTATGGCCTACGGGCTACCCTAAGACATCTGCGTCCTGACACAGATGTCTGTGCGATGACGTCGCTGTCCTGAGCCGTCCGCGCTAGGACGCAGAAGTCCTGCGGCTTTCCAGTAAGCAGCGGCTGAGCCGGCGGTAGAGGCTCCTCCTCGGGAGATGGGAGGTAGGTGAGTATCATCAACTTTTTTTTTTTAACTCACTTTGGGCATTTTAATTGGGGGTGGGGGAGTGGGGGTTGCAATACATATAAGAGGTCAATTGGAAGCATTGGGAATTTAGCAAGATAAGAGGCCATAACTAATATAAGAGATATTAGGGGGCTTTAATAAAAGAGAATATAAATTATAGAGAAAGGTCAGTGGGGTCTGTGTGAATGTAAGGGCAGTATTAAAGGAGTTTTCTTGGAATAATAAAGTTTACTGGTAAGGTTTGTATTGGGCAAATTGGAGAGGAGGAGGGGAAGGTGAAACATAAAAAAAATACATGTCCCCGGGCTACCGATGTCTGCAGCCCTCTGCTGCTGTCTGTCCAGGCACACACATGCTGCTTCCCTGCCGCAAGTCCTGCACTGCACGTGATTGGCCTCAGCGGTGGCTGGAAAGGACTCTGTGATGTCACTCATATACATGACTGGGTCCTTTATTGTCAACGCTGAGGCCACTGATGGCCTCAGCAGTCACGTATGGCATGTGTCTGAACAGACATTGGCCGCAGACACCAGAGCCCTGGGGACAGGTAAGGCTGGTTTCGCACTAGCGCTCGGTTTCTGTTTTTCGGGTCCACTTGGGAACCCAAAAAACGGAAATCCAGTCAGCTTAAAAAGTGGTTACCTGTGCACCCCATAGACTATAATGAGGTCTTCTGGGTTTCTGCCTGAAAAATGCGGAGAAAAAAGTCCTGCTTGCAGGACTTTTCTTTCCGCATTTTTCAAAAGGAATGAGGGACAGAATCCCCTAACGGAGTTCAAGCGCTGGTGTGGACCCAGCCTGAGTGATTTTTTTTATCACCTACCCCACCTCCACTGTGATTTGTCCACTTCCTGGACAACACCTTTAAAGAGGACCTTTCATGTCCTCATGAACCTGTGATTTTATATACCGCTAGAAAGCCGACAATTGGCTTTCCCGTTATGTGCCCCGGAGCTGGAGATATCATGATATACAATTAAAGAGGACCTTTCATGTCCTCATGCACATGCAGTTTTATATACCGCTGGAAAGCTTTCCCGTTATGTGCCCCGGATCTGGAGATATCGGTGCCGTTAGTTTCGGCACCGATCTCTCACCACTGTCAGAACGGTGTTCCTGACAGTCTAGTGTCATTGCTGGACTGTGAGGGAGGCCCCTCCTGACAGTACTCTAACATAGCCTTGTACTGGCAGAGGGTAGGCGTTCCTTACCGCTCTGCGATAACGCTGAGCTATCAGGAAGGCCCCCTCCCCCGAAACTAATGGCACCGATATCTCCTCTACCGGACCACATAAGGGGAAAGCCGACAGTGCACTGAATTCCGTATATAAACCGCATATGCATGAGGACGTGAAAAGTCCTCTTTATTAGAAAGAGGTTATTAATAGGCATTATTAATACAAGAGGGGCATTTATGTAAGAGGGCATAATTTATACAAGGAGACATAAGAGGGTATAATTAATGATAGGGGAATTGGGCAATATTAATTTTAGGTAGCACTCGGCATTATTGATTTAAGGGGGTACACAAGGAATTATTAATTAGGGGGAATTATTAATTAAGGGGCACTATTAAATAAATGGGGCACATAGGAGCATTATTAAATTAAAAAGGCACACGGGGGTATTATTCATTTCCAGGGGATTTTATATCATATATTTTATAATTGGGGTAGCAGCAGGATGGAGATTTTATGTAGTTAAGGACAATGTGGGTCGGGTGCCTGGAAAAGTGAGGAGCCAAAGATGTCTGTGTTACAAACTTTACAGTTGCAACTGGAAGACGTGGTCATGGCGGTCCAGATGGAAGAGACGATAAGTGTAAACAGTCAGAGACGTCACCTGTAAGTCACAACATTGTTCCTGTACTGTATTTACCTAACTGGTCTTCACAGCCCTGTGTAGAACCACTATCTACCACTATTCGGTCACTGTATAGTCATAGTGTTGGTATACCTGAGTTGGGGGCCCACTTGGACGTGTTTACCCCCCATGTGCTGAACCCCTAGCTACGCCTCTGCAGAAAACATTTTTAAATAAAGTACATTACATTTTTTTCCAGAATTGTTTTATTACATGAGAATTAAGAATGAACCTTTTGCAAGGAGTGCTTCTATAAATATTTACTAAGAGCACATACTGTGTACACCAAGTTTTACAAGAGTAATTAGAATGGTGTTATTGTTCAGCCCATGATTAATACAGTACACATAATAAGATACAGTTTTCCTAAGCTAACCAAAAAAACAAGCACACCCTGTTTAGAATTATTGCAGCATTTTTAGCCTAATTTATTATGTAGCTATATATAGACTAAGATTATTGTTGTATTTTAGACCTCATGCACATGACTATGTGCATGGTAAGCGTGCTTGCGTGTTTTTCACGGCTAGCACACTGACCGATTTGTTTCTATGGCCCATATACACGACTATGTATTTTCACGGTCCTGTGTATAGGGCATTAGCAAAACTCAGGAAAGTCCTATTCCTGTTTTGCGGCTCATGCTCACTGACCTCAGCAAGTGGCTTCATCCATGTGCCGTCCATGCCATTTAATCATGGTCCCACTACACGGTCATATCCATATCGCTTAAAGCTAGTGGCGTAACTATCGCGGTCACAGGGGGTGCAACAGCGACCAGGCCCGGAGGGGTACGGGGCCCACAGCCAGCTAGAAATGGCCGGGGCCCCGGACCACCATGATAACAGTCGGGAAAAGCCTAATTCCCGACTGCTATACATGGATGGAAAGGGGTATGTCGCCGGACCTTTTTCCAATAGATGCCAGCCCAGGGGAGGTGACTAAAAATATCAAATACTTATACTCACCTCTCCTGGGCTCAGCATCCTCTCCGGGTCTCTTCCGGTCGGTGACTGAAGTCACGTGCCCCAGAATTAACTACTGGGGCGTGTGATTGGCCCCAGCGATCACATGGGGCATGCTGGCGTAATGACATCATCGCGCCCCATGTGACCGCTGAGGCCCAATCTCAGGCACCAGCAGTGACGTCTGAGGCACGATTACCTCAGTTGCTGGCAGAAGAGGACCAAAGAAGATGCTGAAGACACCCGGATGGAGAGATAAGGTAAGGTGAGTATAAATGTTTGTTATTTTTAATCACTTCCCCTGGGCCTCTATTTATTATACTATGGGGTCTGAGGAGGCTACTGAGGAGCATATAATGCTGTGTAGGGGCCACTGTGAAGCTTATAATACTGTATGGGGGCCACTGTTGGGATATTATACTGTGTGGGTCCACTGTAGGGAGCATATAATACTTTGTGAGGCCACTGTGGAGCATATAATGCTGTGTGGGGGTCACTGTGAAGCTTATAATAATGTATGGAGGCCACTGTGGGGATATTATACTGTGTGTGGCCTCTGTAGGGAGCATATAATACTGTATGGGGGCCACTGTGGAGCATATAATACTTTGTGGGGCCACTGTGGAGCATATAATGCTGTGTGGGGTTCACTGTGAATCTTATAATACTGTATGGGGGTCAATGTGGGCATATAATACTGTGTGGGGACCACGGTGGAGAATATAATGCTGTGTAGGGGGCCACTGTGGGGATATTATACTGTGTGAGGCCACTGCAGGAAGTATATAATACTGTGTGGGGGCCACTATGGAGCATATAATGGTATGTGGGGGCCACTGTTAAGCTTATAATACTGTATGGGGGCCACTGTGAGGATATTATACTGTGTGTGGCCTCTGTAGGGAGCATATAATACTGTATGGGGGCCACTGTGGGGATATTATACTGTGTGGGGCCACTGTAGGGAGCATATAATACTGTGTGGGGCCACTGTGGAGCATATAATGCTGTGTGCGGGCCACTGTGAAGCTTCTAATACTGTATTGGGGCCACTGTTGGGATATTATATTGTGTGGGGCCACTGTAGGGAGCATATAATACTGTGTGGGGGCCACTGTGAAGCATATAATACTGTGTGGGGGCTACTGTAAGGCATATAATACTGTGTGGGGGTTACTGTGGAGCATATAATACTTTGTGGAGCCACTGTGGAGCATATAATGCTGTGTGGGGGCCACTGTGAATCTTATAATACTGTATGGGGGCCACTGTGGAGCATATTATACTGTGTGGGGGCCACTGTGAAGCATATTATACTGTGTGGGTCCATTGTTGAGCATATTATACTGTGTGGGATCACTGTGGAGAGCATATAATACTGTGTGGGGGCCACTGTGGAGCATATAATACTGTGTGGGGGCTACTGTGAAGCATATAATACTGTGTGGGGGTTACTGTGGAGCATATAATACTTTGTGGAGCCACTGTGGAGCATATAATGCTGTGTGGGGGCCACTGTGAATCTTATAATACTGTATGGGGGCCACTGTGGAGCATATTATACTGTGTGGGGGCCACTGTAAGCATATTATACTGTGTGGGATCACTGTGGAGAGCATATAATACTGTGTGGGGGCCACTGTGAAGTATAATATGCCACTGTGTGGGGGCCACTGTGGAGCATATTATACTGTGTGAGGTCACTGTGGAGCATATTATACTGTGTGGAGCCACTGTGGAGCATATAATGCTGTGTGGGGGCCACTGTGAATCTTATAATACTGTATGGGGGCCACTGTGTAGAATATAATGCTGCATGGGGGTCACTGTGAAGCTTATAATACTGTATGCGGCCACTGTGGGGATATTATACTGTGTGGGGCAACTGTAGGGAGCATATAATACTTTGGGGGGTCACTGTGAAGCATACTGTGTGGGGGCCAGGTGAATCTTATAATACTGTATGGGGGTCACTGTGCAGCATATTATACTGGGTGGGATCACTGTGGAGAGCATATAATACTGTGTGGGGGCCACAGTGAAGTATAATATGCCACTGTGTGGGGGCCACTGTGGAGCATATTATACTGGGTGAGGTCACTGTGGAGCATATTATACTGTGTGGGGGCCACTGTGAAGCATATTATACTGTGTGGGGCCATTGTTGAGCATATTATATTGTGTGGAGCTCCTTCACTATTCACATCACACGCCATCTGTTTTATAGCAGCCGTGTACTATTATTATTACAGGATGTAATAACATTGCATGGTGATTATAAAACAGATACTGTGCAATGTAAATAGTGAAGGGGTCATGGCTCTTGCAAAAGCACCACAGGATCTTCTAAGAGTGGATCAGTAGGTGCCCTGGGTGTTGGACCCCACACTGATCTCTTACATCTCTTAGACTGTTAAGACCCTGCAGATCAGCTGTTTTCCATGGCACGCAGCTCTCAGTATTGTTTACATGCTGGGTGCTGCGCTGCTCACTCACCGTATACTTGATAACCACAGTTATGGGTGCTAAAACTGTATCCCTTTGTATCTGAGATACCGCTGCAGCCCCTGTAACCGTCGCTATCAAGAATTTGCTGTAGGGAGGGGGTAGGGGACCCCGAACAAATGTTTGCTTCGCGGCCCACAAGACTTTAGTTACGCCACTGCCTAAAGCCATAGATTATTTTTTTTTTTTTTAATCTCGTTTAACCATAAGGAACATGTAAATTGCGAACTTGGGTACAAGGCTCAAAAGCAGAAGAATTTTGCAAACCATAATTATATCAAGACCAACTTTATTACTAACAAATTTGAAAATGCTGACAAGCTACTAAAAAGAGGTGTAATGTTAAAATTCTCTGAAAGTGCAGTCAATGAGGGGAATTTATTAAATAGGACCTTTTACCAACTCCAACCCTTTTCATTCTTTAACCCCTTCCTGATATCCACTGTACAATTACGGAAGATGCCGGGTCTTTAAAGATGGTGACCACTCTGCTACAGAACAGCCACCATAGTTACCTGGTCTCCGCTATAAAGTACAGCGGAGACCCGGCGCTAATGCCCAGGATCAGAGTCTGCTTTGATCGTGGTCATTGGGTGGCTCAACTTCCCACCCCCAAAGTCTAAAAATGTCCCCCCGGGGCTGGTCCCTGTACCTTCTTTGTTGCAGAATGGCTCCCAAAATCACGGGAGTTGTCATGTTACTTAGGCAGCTGAAAGCCTTCTAAAGGCTTCCAGGCCTGCAATAGTAATATTACTATTCAGGCTGGTCTAGAACAGTTGTATTGCAGTCTATAGGACCTGCAATGAAAATATTGCAGGTTCAAGCCACCTAGGGGTGCTAATACAATAGTAAAATAAAAAAAAAATAAAAAAAAGTTTTTAAAAATATAAAAAAAAAAAATAAAAACCTAAAAGTTCAAATCACCCCTTTCCCTAGATATGAAATAAAAGTAAATAAACAAACAAAACAAAAATCAAAAAATGCCACTGGTGGGAAGGGGTTAATGGGCACCGCTCCATTGATTTCATAACAGTTGGGATTTTTTTCTTTTCCCCAACCATTCCCATGCAATCACTTCTGTTAGTTTCAGCACCCAATATGCTAAATTTCCTACCCACTGCGGCCAGGCTGCACAACCAACACCGACCTAAGCGGAGATTAGTCCATACAGAGAACTGAAATATCTTTCTGTTTGGGATATTCCCCCCCCACACTACTTCTTATCTGTCTGTCTACTATCAATGAAATTGCATCTACCTTGGACCATTCTTATATATGTTGTATTTGTATTGTTTATCTTTGCTGCTGTAACACACTGAATTTCCCCATGGTGGGACTATTAAAGAGGACCTTTCACGTCCTCATGTACAGTACAGACCAAAAGTTTGGACACACCTTCTCATTCCAAGAGTTTTCTGTATTTTCATGACTATAAAAATTGTAGATTCACACTGAAGGCATCAAAACTATGAATTAACACATGTGGAATTATATACTTAACAAAAAAGTGTGAAACAACTGAAAATATGTCTTATATTCTAGGTTCTTCAAAGTAGCCACCCTTTGCTTTGATTATTGCTTTGCACACTCTTGGCATTCTCTTGATGAGCTTCAAGAGGTAGTCAATTGAAATGGTCTTCCAACAGTCTTGAAGGAGTTCCCAGAGATGCTTAGCACTTGTTGGCCCTTTTGCCTTCACTCTGCGGTCCAGCTCACCCCAAACCATCTCGATTGGGTTCAGGTCTGGTGACTGTGGAGGCCAGGTCATCTGGCGTAGCACCCCATCACTCTCCTTCTTGGTCAAATAGCTCTTACACAGTCTGGAGGTGTGTTTGGGGTCATTGTCCTGTTGAAAAATAAATGATGGTCCAACTAAACGCAAACCGGATGGAATAGCATGCCGCTGCAAGATGCTGTGGCAACCATGCTGGTTCAGTATTCCTTCAATTTTGAATAAATCCCCAACAGTGTCACCAGCAAAGCACCCCCACACCATCACACCTCCTCCTTCATGCTTCACGGTAGGAACCAGGCATGTAGGGTCCATTCGTTCACCTTTTCTGCGTCACACAAAGACACAGTGGTTGGAACCAAAGATCTCAAATTTGGACTCATCAGACCAAAACACAGATTTCCACAGGTCTAATGTCCATTCCTTGTGTTCTTTAGCCCAAACAAGTCTCTTCTGCTTTATAGTCATGAAAATACAGAAAACTCTTGGAATGAGAAGGTGTGTCCAAACTTTTGGTCTGTACTGTATATGTGGTTTTATATACCACTAGAAATTCGACAGTGTGCTGAATTCAGTTTAGCTGGGCTGTGAGGAACGCCCTCCCTGACAGTACTCGTCTATAGCCCTGTACTGGGGGGAAGGTGTTCCTCACAGCTCAGCATCATCACTGGGCGGTAAGGAACGCCCTCCCTGACTGTACTTGTCCCATAGTCCTGTACTGTCAGAGGGGCGTTCCTTACAGCCCAGCAATGACTGTGAGCTGTGAGGAACGCCCCCCCCAGTACAGGGCTATGGACGAGTACTGTCAGGGAGGGCATTCCTCACAGCCCAGCTAGACTGTTAGGAACGCACTTCTGACGGTGAAACTACAACCACCGATAGCTCCAGCCCCGGGGCTCATAACACTGTCGGCTTTCTAGCGGTATGTAAAACCGCATATACATGAGGACGTGAAAGGTCCTCTTTAAATGATTATTATTATTTTGGCCCCCAATGAGTATGGTTAGCTAGTCTTATTTGTAAGGCAGATACAGAACAGAAGAGCAAGGTTTCTCATACAACAAACAGCATTACAGATAATGATAAATAAGCCTTTGCCTTACCTATTTTAATTGCACAGGGATTGGAATAAGGTACAGTGGGGAAAAAAAGTATTTAGTCAGCCACCAATTGTGCATGTTCTCCCACTTAAAAAGATGAGAGAACCCTGTAATTGACATCATAGGTAGACCTCAACTATGAGAGACAAAATGAGAAAACAAATCCAGAAAATCACATTGTCTGATTTTTAAAAGAATTTATTTGCAAATTATGGTGGAAAATAAGTATTTGGTCAATAACAAAAGTTCATCTCAATACTTTGTTATATATCCTTTGTTGGCAATGACAGAGGTCAAACGTTTTCTGTAAGTCTTCACAAGGTTGGCATACACTGTTGCTGGTATGTTGGCCCATTCCTCCATGCAGATCTCCTCTAGAGCAGTGATGTTTTGGGGCTGTCGCTGGGCAACACGGACTTTCAATTTCCTCCAAAGGTTTTCTATGGGGTTGAGATCTGGAGAATGGCTAGGCCACTCCAGGACCTTGAAATGCTTCTTATGAAGCCACTCCTTTGCTGACCTGGCGGTGTGCTTGGGATCACTGTCATGCTGAAAGACCCAGCCACGTTTCATCTTCAATGCCCTTTCTGATGGAAGGGGGTTTGCACTCAAAATCTCACAATACATGGCCATATTCATTCTTTCATGTACACGGATCAGTCGTCCTGGTCTTTACAGAGAAACAGCCCCAAAGCATGTTGCCACCCCCATGCTTCACAGTAGGTATGGTGTTCTTTGGATGCAACT
Source organism: Leptodactylus fallax (assembly GCA_947044405.1). Lineage (NCBI taxonomy): Eukaryota > Metazoa > Chordata > Amphibia > Anura > Leptodactylidae > Leptodactylus > Leptodactylus fallax. The sequence goes on along the minus strand of CAMRHE010000022.1, from coordinate 3,339,379 downwards.
CAGAATTCATTCTCCTCCAAACACGACGAGTTGTGTTTCTACCAAACAATTCTACTTTGGTTTCATCTGACCATATGACATTCTCCCAATACTCTTCTGGAACATCCAAATGCTCTCTAGCAAACTTCAGACGGGACCGGATATGTACTGGCTTAAGCAGGGGGACACGTCTGGCACTGCAGGATCTGAGTCCCTGGTGGCGTAGTGTGTTACTGACGGTAGCCTTTGTTACGTTAGTTCCAGCTTTCTGTTCCAGCATTCACTAGGTCCCCCCGTGTGGTTCTGGGATTTTTGCTCACCGTTCTTGTGATCATTTTGCCCCCACGGGGTGAGATCTTGTGTGGAGCCCCTGATCAAGGGAGATTATCAGCCACTACCATCTCAAATAAATCATGCATATGAAATTGCATCATTTAAACCCCATGGTTTGACTGTTTTCAGCACAAAAGTCTAACGGGCCTCACATTGAAGGAGCTTTTGATCAAGATTGCCCCCTCTGGGAGAAGGAATAATTTGTTCAATGCCCTGGAATTTAATGTGAACGGGATCACCTTCATTATGAGCCCATATATGACGCGCTACCGTGGTGTCATGCTGACGGATTATGTTGTTTACATGTTCCCTCATCCTCCTGCGGAATTCCCTCATCGTTTTACCGACGTATTGAATCCCGCAGGAGCATGTGATGAGGTACACCACACCGGCCGTTTTACAGTTGATAAAATTATTGTTTTTATACCGTTTACCTGTTGTTGTACTAACAAAATCTTTGCTAGTTTTTATAAAAGAACAGGCCCTGCAGGACCCACAAGGATGGGTACCCACAAATTTCCTTCCTTGCCTATTCAACCAGGTATCAGAATTAGTGGATAACGAATGGCTATGAACCAACTTATCTTTGAAATTAGTACCACGTCTCGTCTTTGAAATTAGTACCACGAATTTCAAATTCGGTCATTTTTGACCGAACAGAACAGCAGGGTTAAAGAAGTTACAGGTCTGTGAGAGCCAGAAATCTTGCTTGTTTGTAGGTGACCAAATTCTTATTTTCCACCATAATTTACAAATAAATTCTTAAAAAAATCAGACAATGTGATTTTCTAGATACAGTGCTGGCCAAAAGTATTGGCACCCCTGCAATTCTGTCAGATAATACTCAATTTCTTCCAGAAAATGATTGCAATCACAAATGCTTTGGTAATAATATCTTCATTTAATTTGTCTTCAATCGAAAACCACAAAAAGAATTGTCAAAAAGCCAAATTGGATATAATTCCACACCAAACATAAAAAAGGGGGTGGACAAAAGTATTGGCACCCTTTGAAAAATCAGGTGATGCTTCTCTAATTTGTGTAATTAACAGCACCTGTTACTTACCTGTGGCACATAACAGGTGGTGGCAATAACTAAATCACACTTGCAGCCAGTTGAAATGGATTAAAGTTGACTCAACCTCTGTCCTGTGTCCTTGTGTGTACCACATTGAGCATGGAGAAAAGAAAGAAGACCAAAGAACTGTCTGAGGACTTGAGAAGCAAAATTGTGAGGAAGCATGAGCAATCTCAAGGCTACAAGTCCATCTCCAAAGACCTGAATGTTCCTGTGTCTACCGTGCGCAGTGTCATCAAGAAGTTTAAAGCCCATGGCACTGTGGCTAACCTCCCTAGATGTGGACGGAAAAGAAAAATTGACGAGAGATTTCAACGAAAGATTGTGGGGATGGTGGCTAAAGAACCTCGACTAACATCCAAACAAGTTCTAGCTGCCCTGCAGTCCGAGGGTACAACAGTGTCAACCCGTACTATCCGTCGGCGTCTGAATGAAAAGGGACTCTATGGTAGGATACCCAGGAAGACCCCACTTCTGACCCAGAGACATAAAAAAGCCAGGCTGGAGTTTGCCAAAACTTACCTGAGAAAGCCAAAAACTTTTTGGAAGAATGTTCTCTGGTCAGATGAGACAAAAGTAGAGCTTTTTGGGAAAAGGCATCAACATAGAGTTTACAGGAAAAAAAAGAGGCCTTCAAAGAAAAGAACACGGTCCCTACAGTCAAACATGGCGGAGGTTCCCTGATGTTTTGGGGTTGCTTTGCTGCCTCTGGCACTGGACTGCTTGACCGTGTGCATGGCATTATGAAGTCTGAAGACTACCAACAAATTTTGCAGCATAATGTAGGGCCCAGTGTGAGAAAGCTGGGTCTCCCTCAGAGGTCATGGGTCTTCCAGCAGGACAATGACCCAAAACACACTTCAAAAAGCACTAGAAAATGGTTTGAGAGAAAGCACTGGAGACTTCTAAAGTGGCCAGCAATGAGTCCAGACCTGAATCCCATAGAACACCTGTGGAGAGATCTCAAAATGGCAGTTTGGAGAAGGCACCCTTCAAATCTCAGGGACCTGGAGAAATTTGCCAAAGAAGAATGGTCTAAAATTCCAGCAGAGCATTGTAAGAAACTCATTGATGGTTACCGGAAGCGGTTGTTCGCAGTTATTTTGTCTAAAGGTTGTGCTACCAAGTATTAGGCTGAGGGTGCCAATACTTTTGTCCGGCCCATTTTTGGAGTTTTGTGTAAAATGGTCAATGATTTGACTTTTTTTTTCATTCTCTTTTGTGCTTTTTCATTGCAAGCAAAATAAATGAAGATATTATTACCAAAAGCATTTGTGATTGCAATCATTTTCTGGAAGAAATTGAGTATTATCTGACAGAATTGCAGGGGTGCCAATACTTTTGGCCAGCACTGTATGTTTTCTCATTTTGTCTCTCATAGTTGAGGTCTACCTATGATGTCAATTACAGGCCTCCCTCATCTTTTTAAGTGGGAGAACTTACACAATTGGTGGCTGACTAAATACCTTTTTTTCCCCACTGTAAGTGGGTATGGACTAAATGTATTATTCATGGGAAAAGCATAGATGTATTTAGTACATGTAATATTAACCTCTACCATACTATTATGGCAGATGTTGGGTCTTTAACCCCTTCAAGACCGAGCCCAAAAATGCGTTAAGGACACAGCCTCGTTTTTCAAAACTGACATGTGTCACTTTATATGGCAATAACTTTGAGACGACTTAACTTACACAAGTGATTTTGAGACTGTTTTTTCGTGACACATTGTACTTCATGTTAGTGGTAAACACTAATGAATATTTTTGTATTTATTTATAAAAAAAATAGGAAATTTGATGGAAATTTTGGAAAAAAATCGCAATTTTCAAAATGTGAAATGCTCTGCTTTTCAGACAGATAGTCATACCACCCAAATACATTAATACATATTATCTACCATATCTCTGCTATATATCGGCATCATCTTTTAATCGTCCTGTAATTTATTTTGTATGCTATAAAGCTTACAAGTGTAACAGCGATTTTCCAGATTTACAAGAAAATTTCCCAAACTAATTTTTTAGGGACCACTTCAGTTCTGAAGAGGATTATAATGGCCTATATATTAGAAACCCCCATAAATGACCCATTTTCAAAACTGCATCCCTCAAATAATTCAAAATAACATTTGGGAAGTTTGTTAACCCTTTAAGCATTTCACTGGAATTAAAACAATATGGAGGTGAAATTTAGACATTTAATTTTTTCCCACTAATTCCTTAATTTAGCCCTAAAATTAACACATTCACAAAGGGTTAAAGGAGAAAATGCATCTCACAGTTTGTTATGCAATTTCTCCCGAGCACGGAAATACCCCACAAGTGGGTATAAACTGATGTTTGGGCGAATGGCAGCGCACGGAAGGGAAGGAGCGACACTGGGCGTCTGAAAAGCAGATTTTGCTGGAATAGTTTTCAGGTGCCATGTCTCATTTGCAAAGCCCCTAGAGTACCAATACAAAGGAAAACCCCAAAAAGTGACCCCATTTTGACCTTACAGCCGTTTCACAGATTTTGCTAACACTGGGATGTATAAATGAAACATTACTAAAATGTTACTTTATCCCCAAAGTTTTAATTTTCACAAGGGGTTAAAGGAGAAAAAGCACCTCACAGTTTGCAAAACAATTGCTCCTGAACACGGAAATACCCCATATGTGGTCGTAATCTGCTGTATGGGTACATGGCAGGGCTCAGAATGGAAAGAGCGCTATTTGGCTTTTGGAAGGCAGATTTTGGTGGAATAGTTTTCAGGTACCATGTCGCATTTGCAGAGCCCCCAAAGTACCAATACAGTGTAAGCCCCCTAAAAGTGACCCCATTTTGGAAACTACACCCCTCACAGAGCATATCAAGGGGTATAGTGAGCATTTTGACCCTACAGCTGTTTCACAAATTTTATTAACATTGGGACATTAAAATGAAAAATTACTTTTTTTTTCCAATAAACCGTCAATTTAGCCCCAAATTTTTCATTTTCACAAGAGGACAAAGGAGAAAAAGCTCCCCAAAGTTCGTTACACAATTTCTCCTGAACACAGAAATGCCCCATATGTGGTTGTAATCTGCTGTATGGGTACATGGCAAGGCTCAAAATGGAAAGAGCGCTATTTAGCTTTTGGAGGGCAGATTTTGCTGGAATAGTTTTCGGGTGCCATGTCGCATTTGCAGAGCACCTAAAGTACCAATACAATACAAACCCCCAAAAAGTGACCCCATTTTGAAAACTACACCCCTCATAGAATTTATCTAGGGGTATAGTGAGCATTTTGACCTCACAGCTGTTTCACAGATTTTATCATCATTGGGACGTAAAAATGTAAAATTACGTTTTTCCAATAAACCGTCCATTTAGCGACATATTTTTAATTTTTGCAAGTGGTTAAAGAAGAAAAAACACCCCACTGTTTGTTACACAATTTCTTCTGAAAACAGAAATGCCCCATATGTGGTTATAATCTGCTGTATGGGTACATGGTGGGGCTCAGAATGGAAAGAGTGCTGTTTGGCTTTTGGAGGGCAGATGTGGCTGGAATAGTTTTCAGGTGCCATGTCGCATTTGCAGAGCCCCTAAAGTACCAGTACAATGGAAACCCCCTAAAAGTGACCCCATTTTAGAAACTACACCCCTCAAGGAATGTATCAAGGGATATTATGATTTTGAGCCTAAAAATGCTTCCCAAAAATTAATGTACAAAGTGAATATTAAAGTTTTTAAAGAAATATCCAATTTCAGTGCCTAATACGTTGTGGCCACTTTGTGGCATCAGAGACATGCACTCCTAAAACTATTAAGTGGGCTATCCCGGGGACAAAAAAATTAAATATGTGGGTATAAACTGCTGCTTGGGCACACAGCAGGGCTCAGAAGGGAAGGAGCACTGTGTTTTTTTAGCTTTTGAAGTACTTTCTCGTCGCCATGTTGTTTTTGCAGAGCCCTGGAGGTGCCAGTAAATTGGAATTCCCCAAGAAGTGACCCCCATTTTGTAGGGGCAATTTTAGGGTCTCTGCAAATGTGACATGGCGTCCAAAAAAACAACAATCTAAATATGCGCTCCAAAAGCACATAGCGCTCCTTCACATTTGCGCCCTGCTGTGTGCCCAAATGACAGTTTATGCCCACATGTATGACACTGGTGTACCCAGGATAACGTACTTAATAATGCCATATGTGGGTATAAACTGCTGTTTGGGCAGAGCCGGGCACAGAAGGGAAGGAGCGTTATTTTGGTTTTTGGAGCACAGTTTGCTTTTTGGACACCATGCCACTTTTGCAGAGCCCATGAATTGCCAGTAAAGTGGAATCCGCAGACATGTCACCCCATTTTGGAAACTATACCCTTCAAGGGATTTATCAAGTGGGGTAGCGAGCATTATTAACCCTTAAGTGTTGCATTCTTTTAATTTACAGAAATGAATGCGCAGCTGATAATGAAAAGTTAAAAATGAAATTTTTCTATAAATACGCCATTTCAGTGCCCAATATGTTGTGCCCAGTTTATGTCTGCACAGACACACACTCCAAAAACTGGTGAGCGGGAATCCCGGCCACAACAGCTTTTGGAGTGTACATCTCTGATACAAGTCGGGCACAACATATTACGCACTGAAATGTTGTATTCCTGGATAAATTGTCATTTTCACCTTTCACCATCAGCTGCGTATTCATTTATGAATAATAAATTATAGCAACACTTGGGGGTTAAAAATGCTCACTGTACCCCAGGATAAATTCCTTCAGGGGTGTAGTTTCCAAAATGGGGTGACATGTCAGGGGATTCCACTGTACTGGCATTTCAGCTCTGCAAAAGTGCAATGGCGTCCAAAAACCAAATAGCGCTCCTTCCCTTCTGTGCTCGGCTGTGCCCAAACAGCAGTTTATACCCACATATGACATTAAGTATGTTATTCTGGGTACAACAAGTGTAATACATGTGGGTATAAACTGCAGTTTGTGCACACAGTAGGGCACAGAAGGGAAGGAGCGCTATGTGGCTTTTGGAGCGCAGATTCATATGTTTGGATTCTGGACGCCATGTCATGTTTGCAGAGCCTCTAAAGTACCAGTAAAGTGGAATCCCCTAGGGAATGACCCCATTTTGAAAAGTGCACACCTTAAAGAATTTATCAAGGGGTGTAGTGAGCATTAGCATCCCAGACGTGACTGCACAGCGGATGGGGAAAAGTGAATATGTAAGCTGTGCGTAGAACATTGGGTACACTAAATTCCCTACTATTTCCCCAGTAGTTCCTATTATTGGGGAGGTCACTCTGGGGGTCACTTCTGGTTTATTATCCCTCGTAAGCTCTAAATCTGGTTTGTACCCTCATATATGCTCGCACAGCTTATACATTCCCTTCCTGCTGCAGCCAGTTATGTTCTAATGATTTGGCGATTTTTGGGGTTTTTTGTCTTCACATTGTACGAGCTATATTTTCTTTATTTCTCTGGTGATGTAGCCATATGAGGGCTTGTTGTTTGCAGTATGAGATGTATTTTTTAATAACATCATTTTTAGGTGCTTACAACTTATTAAATAAATTTTATTAACTCTTGGTGGATTAAAAAACAACCCCATCAATTCTGGCACTGCGTTTTACCGTTTAAATTTTTCACCATGCAGTGTAGAGCATAAATAACATGTTATCTTTATTCTGCGGGTCGGTACGATTACGTCGATACCTCATTTATACTGTTTTTTTATGCAATACCAATTTTGCAGAACAAAAACCCATTTGGGGACATAAATCAATTTTTTTTGTATCGCCATCTTCTAAGATGCGTAGCATTTTTATTTTTCAGTTTAGAGAGTTGGTTTAGGGCTTATTTTTTGCGGGACAACCTGTGCTTTTTATTGGTACTGTTTTGGGGTACATATGACTTTTTGATCACTTTTTATGGCATATTTTGTAAGGTGAGATGGCGAAAAATCATTACTTTTGGCGTTTTTTTTTCCCCGACGTTCACTGTGTACATTAAATATGGTTTCAGTTTTATTGTACAGGTTGTTACGGACGCGGCGATACCAAATATGTATTGTTTTTATTAATTTTTAGGTTTATTTTTTATATAATTAATTTTATATAGGAAAAGGGAATTTTTGGGGCTTTATTCTTTTATAAATTTTTTTCACATACTTTATTTATTTATTTTTTTTACTTTTTCTTGTGTCCCATTAGGACACCTGAGCCAGAGATGCTTTGATCTCTGGCTCAGTACTATAGACTGCAAGACACGAGCATGCAAGTGTCTTGCAGTCTATACAGGAAGTCAGCGCTATGGAAACTTCAGCGCTGACTTCCGCAGGTCTCGGCAGGATCAACCAGGTAGTGGGGTCTCCAGGCAGCCTGGGGTAAATTGGCAGACCCCAGGCTGCAGATTATCGATATCGGCACCTCAACCCCCCCCCCCCCCCGATCTCGCCGCGGGGGGGTGGGGGGGCGGCAAGATGGCGGAACCCCTTGGATGCCGCGGTCGCTATTGACCACGGCATCTTAAGGGTTAAACAGCGGGGATCAGTGTTATCACTGGTCCCCGCTGTTGCAGCGGGAGCCTGGCTGTCAAATACAGCCGGGCTCCCGCGGTGATCGCACGGACTCTGCTTCTGAGCCCGCTCGATCACCGTCACGTACCTGTACGTGGGGATGCGGTAACTAACCACATTCTCCCACGTACATGTACGTGAGAATGCGTGAAGGGGTTAAACGTGGTGGCCTGCCCAAGCATCTGTGGTCTATATGTGCTAATATACAATGTACATTTATTCCATCCTTGCACTAATGTTGTATGCATGTGCTTAGCACAGCTTTTATGTAGTTATTATTGTTTGGTGTTATAGGTTGTTATATCATACACTATAGCAGTGATGGCAAAACTTTTAGAGACCAAGTGCCCAAACTGCAACCCAAAACCCACTAATTTATCGCAAAGTGCCAACATGGCAATTTAACCTTAAATTAACCAGGATCAGTTTTATAGTGACTGTGCAATGTTATTACAGCATGTAATAATATCACATGTCTGCTATAGAACAGATACTGTGTGATATAAATAGTGAAGGGCCCTCATACAGTACAATGCGCTCCATAGTGGCCCCCAGACAGTACAATTCACTCCGAAGTGGCCCACAGACAGTATTATATGCTCCAGAATGGCCACCACTCAGTATTATATGCTCCAGAGTGGCCCCTATACAGGATTATATGCTCCACTTTGCCCCCCCCCCACAGTATTATATGCTTCACAGTGGGCCCCCACACAGTTAGTATATGCTTCAAAGTGGCCCCCGCATAGTGGTATATGCTTTACAGTGGGCCCCCACACAGTATTATCTGCTTCACAGTGGGCCCCCACACAGCAGTATATGCTTCACAGTGGGCCCCCACACAGTAGTATATGCTTCACAGTAGGCCCCCACACAGTAGTATATACTTTACAGTGAGCCCCACACAGAAGTATATGCTTCACAGTGGGCCCCACACAGTAGTATATGCTTCACAGTGGGACCCCAAACAGTAGTGTATGCTTCACAGTAGGCCCCTACACAGTAGTATATGCTTCATAGTGGGCCCCCACAGTAGTTTATGCCACTTACCTAGTCCCACGAAGAGCATCCTCCTTCTTCTGATCGCGCGCACTGATGACTTACGTCATCACGCCTGCGTCGGGGCAGAGGTTACACTCTACAATCACTGTAAGCCACAGTCCTATGAACTGCAGCCTACACTGACAGCTCACATACAAACATTTGCGCATACAGCTGAAAGAAGCGATCGCCGTTAGTGAGCGATCATTGCGACGGCGCTCGTGCCAACTGAGAGGGCTCTGTCATGAGTGCAAAAGGTTCGCCATCACGGCACTATAGTCTCAGTACTTTTTTGTTATGTGACCTTTCACCATTTTACTTCTTTTTATCTATGCATTTAATAACTAAATAACTAATGTTTAAATAAAAATTTGTATTTTTATCATGGATTTCGTGTGGGCAGAATGCACTAAAATGATATGGATTATACCAGGGGTCGGCAACCCCTTGGCACGCGTGCCACTCTTGGCACGCGAGGCTTATTTCCCTGGCACGGCAGCGGATTCCTCGCCCAGCAGCTTCGATTGGACCAAACATGGCCGAAACGAAACTGCTATTACTGTATTATACTGTGGGGTATCTCCAGACCCCCGAGTATAATAAGCGGAGACTTAGGAGAAGTGATGAAACATAAAAAACAATGATACTCACCTTGCTCCCTGCGCAAGGCGGCGGCTGTGCGATCTGCAGGCGCTTCTGACAGCTGACAGGGCCTCAGGGGTCACATCCGGCATTATAATGACGCGACGTGACCCCAGAGACCCAATTAGCGGTCGCTGACATCAGGCAGAAGCGCCAAAGAGAACAGAGCAGCAGCGGAGCGCAGAAAAAAGGTGAGTAGCATTGTTTTTTTATGTTTTCACTTCTCTTGGTCCTGCACTTATTATACTCGGGGGTCTGAAGAGAGCTATGGAACATAATACCGTGTGCAGGGACCACTATAGGACATAATACCGTGTGCGGGGACCGCTATGGGACCTAATACCATGTGCGGGGATCGCTATGGGACCTAATACCGTGTGCAGGGACCGCTATGGAACATAATACCGTGTGCAGGGACCGCTATGGGACCTAATACCGTGTGCAGGGACCGCTATGGAACATAATACCGTGTGCAGGGAACACTATAGGACATAATACCGTGTGCAGGGGCCGCTATGGGACCTAATACCGTGTGCGGAGGCCACTATGTGACATAATACGGTGTGCAGGGCCCACTATAGGACATAATACTGTGTGCAGGGGCTGCTATGGGACCTAATACCGTGTGCGGGGACCGCTATGGGACCTAATACCGTGTGCAGGGACCGCTATGGGACCTAATACCGTGTGCAGGGACCACTATGGGACCTAATACCGTGTGCAGGGACCGCTATGGGACCTAATACCGTGTGCTGGGACCACTATATGACATAATACCGTGAGCTGGAGTCACTATGTGACATAATACGGTGTGCAGGGGCCACTATGTGACATAATACGGTGTGAAGGGGTCACTATGTGACATAATACAGAGTGCAGATGCTGTTATAGGATATAATACCTTGTGCAGGGACCGCTATGGGACATATACTGCGTGCAGGGGCCGCTATGGGACATTATTCTGTATAACGGTGTGTTTTCTGCATTAAGGATGTGTTTTTGCACGGAAAACACACGCATTTTTTTTGTGCAAAAATGCACCATGTGAACGCAGTTTTACATTGAAGTAAAAGTTCCAGTGGCCTAAAACTATATCTGCATCCAGATACATAGTGTGTATTCACCATAAGGATGCTGCCATACGGTGCTCCTAGACACTTACATTTACCACTAATTGGGGGCTGCACATGTACTTTCATTGCTTCTAATCGGAAAGTACAGGAGCATCCCAGGAAATAGTAGTAAACGCATGTGTCCTAAAGCATCTGGTGGCAGCACTTATGTGTTATGGTTTGTGGTATATGACTTTAGTTTAGGGATCATCAGACTTACAATTATTGACCGGCACTCCGAGTACCTCATCCTTGATTTTTTTTTTTTAATTAAAATCGGCATTTGAAAATGCTGAACTATACACTGTACAAAACTGTATATACAAATTTTTTTTAATAAAAAGTGATCAAAACATCAGATATTTCCCAAAATTAGGAAAATAAAATGTACCCTGCAAACGAAAAACAAACAAAAAAAACCCAAAAACATCTCATGCAGCCTATACGGATAATAAAAACTTGTATTTTTAATATATGTACTGTATTTATTACTAAAGCAAAAACAAATAATTCTTTACCTTAGCGCTTAGTGACTTTTTTGTTGCTGAATTTCATTTGCTAAATCTTCAATTGAAGGTTGGTATTTCGTATACTTCAAGCCCAAGCAATCGCTACTAACTTCATCTGTCAGTCGGTTTCTTTTATTGGTTTTAATATTATTTAAGTAGAATCTGCTTACTACCCCAGTATTGCTGAGCGGCAACTGCATTGGGGTACAGTGGCAGCATAGTGAGGTCTTGGCAGGGTTAACTGTCTCTGATGGGGTATTCTCTTCCCGCAGTTTTGCTGAGCGGTAACTGTTTTGGGGTACACTGGCAGCAGGGTGAGATTTTGGTAGCTGCTTTAATAGCCGGAGTGTAAGGAGTACACACGCCTGAGATGACTCTCCTGTCCCCCTGTAGTCACTGGAATGGACCTTGGTCCAGCCTTCTGCCACTGACAGGGCAACTGTGGGACACAGTTCTAGTGTTCCCAGTTGTCTGGGTGCAAGTCTGCAGGAAATTTAGTTCTGGCTTCAGTGCCAACACCCTAAAACCCTAACAACCAACTTCTCTAACGGAGGAAAGATGGCTGCCATTTGTGCAGTGCTCTGACTATGAAGCAGGAGAGATGTGCGCTCTCAGCAGGAAGCAGAAACATTGCCCTGCCTCCTGATGCTGTCAGCTTGCTGCGTGTCAGCAAGAACGTCTCAGCATGTAACCTCTGACACGCGTGTCATAGGTTATCCATCAGGGATATAGTGACTGCTTTTATTTATTTATTTTTTTAAAAGTGTTAAAACATATAAAATAACTTGCTGTAATTGTAACAACCCACAGAATACAGGCAACATGTCATTTTGGCTACACAGTGAACACCATAAAAACAAAAAAACATTTAAAAGTGGTGCAACTCAGTTTTTGCCTAATTCCACCCCATTCTGATTTTTTTTTCGAGCTTCCCAGTACATAGTTATGGAAAATGGTATCAGTACAAGCTGCAATTTGTGCCGCAAAAATTAAGCCCTTGTATGGCTCTGGGAATGCCAGATTTAAAAAAAAGTTGTGGCTTTTGGTAGGAGGTGAGTAAAAAAAAAAAAAAATCGAAAAATGACTGCAGCGCTAATGATTTGGAGACATAATGGTGTCATGGCAATTGTTAGGTCATTGTTTTGGTTCAGTGTTTTGCATAATTGTTTGTAAGTCAAAACAGGGAGCAGGTCCAAAATACAGAGCAGGAGCAAATCTTTCAAGCCAGGACCGGTTTAAACAAAATTTGGCATTTGGAAAATGTGGCCTAGTAAGGCTAGGTTCACATCTGTACCCGGCTCTCTGTTGTTTGGGTCTGCCTGGGAACCCAAATGACAGAGAGCTGGACCAATAAAACAGCGTTACCCAGGGACCCTATAGAATATAATGGGGTCCGCTGGGTGTTTGTCGTTTTGATACTAAAAGCAGCAAAGAGAAAAGTCCTCTGTGCAGGAGACTCCGCCGCAGATGTGAACTTTGACAATTACTGAACAAAACACATCATACAAATACCATTATCATCATCAATAGTACTGCTCTACACGTGATCACTTCTATTATAATAGAATTATCACTGCATAGTATCGCAAAGATCATAGTGATACCTTTTTCACCACAAAGAGTAATAATAGTTCCCACACACACTTCTGTCTTAATAAAATAGGAATGTATAAAGGGATAATACCACTAAAATTATTTATCCTCTATCTCTAGAAAGGGAGTATCTTTACATAATTATTTTAATTGAATTATTTATTAATTTTGCATACTCATATAGCGCCATATTTTGCAGTGCTTCACAGATATTGTGAAACCATGAAAATTATTTATCCTCTATCCATTGCTGACCACTGGGGGTCTGACCACTGAGATCCTCACCGATCATGAGAGCGGGGGGGCGCTTTACTCCCCTGCTCCATTCATTTCAATGGGAGTGACAGAGATAGCTGAGTGCTGTACTTTGGCTGCTTCTGGCTCACCCATTGAAACGAATGAAACTGGGGTTGCGTCTGCATCCACCGCTACATTTCAATGAGAGCAAAATGCTCCCCCCATTCTCATAATTAGTGAGTATCTCAGCAGTCAGATCCCCACAGATCAGCAATTTATCCTCTATCCTATGGATAAATAATTTTTGTGGCATAATCCATTCAATTAAAATAGTTATCTAATGATACTCCCTGTCTTCACCCAAAAAAGAAGTGACAACCTCCTTTTTGCCCTCACATAATACAAATGAACACTACCTAATAGGTAATAGTGTGCCCTCATAGATTTTAATATTCTCTCATGAATTATAGTGCCCCCTCAAAAGTATAGTGTATCTTTAACAGTTTTAGTGCCTGTTATAAATAATAGTACATCCTTAACCAGTTATAGTTCTGATCAGCTGTGTTTCTGTGTGAAAAAAACATGCCTCCCAACTATCAGGGATCCAGAAGCACGTCCCAGTTCCAAATGTTGACTACAATGGAGGACCCAGTAGTCACCGGTTCAGTGCTCCAACATTCACCCTGTGAACACTTCTGTGGCTGCCTGATGTAGACAGACATAACTCAGTGATGTCCTTGTCCCTGCTATGCCAACAGACTGCAGGTTTTCTCTGCCTGTGCTGAATGCTCAGTTTATTGTGAGAATGGGAAGTATTATGATTTTTTATTTTTAGGGCACTATTTCTGTGTAAGGGACACTAGATGCGCATAATAATGTGTAGGGAGTCATTATGGTAGCATCATATAGTGAGGAGAGAACTATGTGAGCACAAAGTGGGCATTATAGTCTGTGGAGGAGTACTAAAAAGGCATAATACTGTATGTGGAAGAACTAAGGGGCATCATAGTGTGTTTTGCACTAAAGGGTTACCATTTAACTCTGAGTAAGATGTTCTGGCTATGACCATGACTAAGAGCTTTGCTCAAAACACGTAAGTGCCATGGAGGCCGATGTTTTTGATTTCAATGCATTGATTAAAAGTTAAGTTTTATATTTTTTAACCATAAATTGTGTTGGACTATTTCATGTTTGTTTTTGGTACATCCTGAAGCTGCTGCCTGTCTTCTGTAAAGGCATCAGCTTCAGTTGCACAATTTTGCCTTTTCTTTATTATTTTAATAGTTCTTTTCTACTCCCTTGCTTCCATGCCAGAACACCTGTCAACCATAAAACAGAACGCCACTTCCATGCTCCTTTTCCACTAATCTATCACACTAGGCAACTCAGGAGTGAAGCAACCTTCTGCAATCACACATCCACACAAATAGCTGCCACTTACCACTTTATGGTAGGTGAGACACCAATATACCACTCACAATAGCAAACAAAAAGGCAACAAGCCTAAACAATATATACCCTCTTCAGAATTGTGTTTAGAACCAATTTGAGATTTAATATACACAAAAAGTCCAGTGCTTAACAAAAAAAAAAGGAAGGAACAAAAAAGACACAAACATGCAAACAATATGAAATAAAAAGGAATGAAATAAAAATAAGACTTGTTTGTAAGCCTAGCTGGGAGCATAGCAGAAAGTAGCTGGGTACATTTATAACAAGATTTTGACCTATACAGTGGGGAAAAAAAGTATTTAGTCAGCCACCAATTGTGCAAGTTCTCCCACTTAAAAAGATGACAGAGGCCTGTAATTGACATCATAGGTAGACAAAATGAGAAAACATATCTAGAAAATTACATTGTCTGATTTTTTAAGAATTTATTTGCAAATTATGGTGGAAAATAAGTATTTGGTCACCTACAAACAAGCAAGATTTCTGGCTCTCACAGACCTGTAACTTCTTCTTTAATAGGCTCCTCTGTCCTCCACTCATAACCTGTAGTAATGGCACCTGTTTGAAATTGCTATCAATATAAAAGACACCTGTCCACAACCTCAAACAGTCACACTCCAAACTCCACTATGGTGAAGACCAAAGAGCTGTGGAAGGACACCAGAAACAAAATTGTAGACCTGCACCAGGCTGGGAAGACTAAATCTTCAATAGCCAAGCAGCTTGGTGTGAAGAAATCAACTGTGGGAGCAATAATTAGAAAATGAAAGACATACAAGACCACTGATAATCTCCCTCCATCAGGGGCTCTATGCAAGATCTCACAAGAACGGTGAGCAAAAATCCCAGAACCACATGGGGGGATCTAGTGAATGACCAGCAGAAAGCTGGGACTAACGTAACAAAAGCTACCGTCAGTAACACACCACGACACCAGGCACTCAGATCCTGCAGTGCCAGACGTGTCCCCGTGCTTAAGCCAGTACATATCCGGGCCCGTCTGAAGTTTGCTTGAGAGCATTTGGATGTTCCAGAAGAGTATTGGGAGAATGTCATATGATCAGATGAAACCAAAGTATAACTGTTTGGTAGAAACACAACTTGTCGTGTTTGGAGGAGAGTGAATGCTGAGTTGCATCCAAAGAACACCATACCTACTGTGAAGCATGGGGGTGGTAACATCATGCTTTGGGGCTGTTTCTCTGCAAAGGGACCAGGACGACTGATCCGTGTACATGAAAGAATGAATGGGGCCATGTATCGTGAGATTTTGAGTGCAAACCTCCTTCCATTAGCAGGGGCACTGAAGATGAAACGTGTCTGGGTTTTTCAGCATGACAATGATCCCAAGCACACTGCCAGGGCAACAAAGGAGCGGCTTCGTAAGAAGCATTTCAAGGTCCTAGAGTGGCCTAGCCAGTCTCCAGATCTCAACCCCATAGAAAACCTTTGGAGGGAGTTGAAAGTCCGTGTTGCCCAGCGACAGCCCAAAAACATCACTGCTCTAGAGGAGATCTGCATGGAGGAGTGGGCCAACATACCAGCAGCAGTGTGTGCCAACCTTGTGAAGACTTACAGAAAACGTTTGACCTCTGTCATTGCCAACAAAGGATATATAACAAAGTATTGAGATGAACTTTTGTTATTGACTAAATACTTATTTTCCATCATAATTTGCAAATAAATTCTTAAAAAATCAGACAATGTGATTTTCTGGATTTGTTTTCTCATTTTGTCTCTCATCGTTGAGGTCTACCTATGATGTCAATTACAGGCCTCTCTCATCTTTTTAAGTGGGAGAACTTGCACAATTGGTGGCTGACTAAATACTTTTTTTCCCCACTGTAGCTGTAATATTTGACCCTGAATTTGTGTACCTCGCCCCTTATTTGAAGACCCTCAGCCCTCCCCACCTCTGGCTTGGCCCTCATCATTTTTATTTCTTTGATACCAGTTTTGGCTTGGCAGGCTTCCAAACTGACAAGGGGACATCTGGGGTTGGCAGCCACATACAAAGATTTGCTAATTAGTGGCTGACTGTGCCGAATGCACCTCCTACTTAATCATCTGCATACTGTGTCCTTGGTTGTGGATTGTAATTACCATACAAATTATAATTACACTAGGTTCACACTAGCGTTTGGGTTTCTGTTCTTCAGGTCCGCTTGGGGTCCCGAAAAACGGAAACCCAATCCGCTTAAAAAGCGGTTACTCATGGAAACCCGCGTCCCCATAGACCAGGGGTCGGCAACCCCCGACACGTGTGCCAAGAGTGGCAGACGAGGCTTATTTATCTGCCACGGGCAGCCCGAGTCCTCACCCAGCAGTTTCGATCGAACCAAACACGGCAGAAACGAAACTGCTATTATTATACTGTGAGGTCTCTTCAGACCCCAGAGTATAATAAGCGGAGCCCAAATGGAGGTGAGGAAACATAAAAAAACAATGTTACTCACATTTCCTGCTTTCCGCAACGGCTCTGTGCTCTGCGGGCGCTTCTGCCTCAAGTAAGAGACCGCTGACAGGGCCTCAAGGGTCACGTCTGGCGTCATTACGCATAATGACGTGACGTGACCCCTGAGACCCAATCGGCGGTCGCTGACTACAGGCAGAAGCGCCCGAAGAGAACAGAGTCACTGCGGAGCGCAGGGAAGATGAGTAACATTGTTTTTTATGTTTTTCACCTCTATTGGCCCTCCGCTTATTTACTCTGGGGTCTGAAGAGACCCCACAGTATAATAATAGCTAGAGAGTGGCAAAAATTGGAATATTATAAAACTTAGAATATTATACTGTTTGGAGGGGCCGCTATGGGACATATACCATGTGCAGGGGCCGCTATGAGACATAATACTGTGTCCAGGGACCACTAAGGGACATAATACCATGTGCAGGGGCCGCTATGGGACATAATACCATGTGCAGGGACCGCTATGAGACATAATACCATATGCAGTAGCCACTATGGGACATAATACCGTGTGCAGAGGCCGCTATGAGACATTATTCTGTGTAACAGTGGGTTTTCTGTATTAAGGATGTGTTTTTGCACAGAAAACAGGCATTTTGGTTTTTTTGGGGGCAAAAATGCACCATGTGAACGCAGTTTTACATCGAAGTAAAAGTTCCAGTGGCGTAAGAATATAGCTGCATCCAAATACATAGTGTGTTTCCACCATAAGGATGCCGCCATACGCTGCTCCTGGACACATACATTTACCACTAATTGGGGGGCTGCTTCTAATTGGAAAGTACAGGTGTGTCCCAGGAAATAGCAGTAAACACATGCGTCCTAAAGCATCTTGTGGCAGCCTTCTGTGTTATGGTTTGTGGTATATGACTTTAGTATAGGAGTCGTCAGCCTTACAATTATTGATCGGCACTCTGAGTACCTCATCTTTGATTTTTTAATTAAAATCGGCACGCTGAACAAAAAAGGTTGCCTACCCCTGCCATAGACTATAATTGGTCCACCAGGTTTCCACCTGAAAAATGCAGAGAGAAAAGTCCTGCTTGCATAATGGGGGACGGAATCCCCGAACGGAGACTGAGCGCTAGTGTGAACCAAGCCTTACTGGACATAGGAAACCTTCAGTTCAGTGAGACTTAGGACCCACGCACCCAACACAAGTGTAGTCATCTATGCAAGTCATTTTGCGGATCCGTGATTGTGGATGACATACTGACATGTTTTTCGCCGATTGATGATCAGTATTTGCAGACAGCAAAACCACTACGGTTGTGTGCATGTAGCCTTACTAATACATTGAATCAACATTCCACTACAACAATGATAGACAAAATCCAAAACATAACTAGACACAACTCATAACACAATATAATATATACATATTTCACACTGTAAAAATCACAGTATCCAGTAAATAAATACCCAGGTACCAGCTAAAGTGGTTAATGACATTTTCACATAAACATTGTATACTCAACCCACTTACTTTTGTACTAACACTATTGATTTAAGACGAAAACCGATGTTATCAGTTCATTCACCTGCACACTAAACAATAAGGAATCCAAGAGTTTAGATTTTGTATTGTTAATGTGTAACCAGAACCTTTTTCATAACGCTAATAAAACAGAGAACATGTTTGATAAATATACGAGTAACAATAAAATATCACAAAAGCTATAACCAGCATGGCAGCTGTTTACATTCTGTTCCAGCAGTTAAAAATAAATATAATATTAATTCGCTAGTTTATGACACTCCATCTCCAGTGTCCTGTAATAGTAAAGGGAATGTGTCAGCAGAAAAATCTAATTTTATGTTAAACTTATTTTTAAGAATTTTTTGTTTAAATTTTAAAATATTTCCCTTGTTATATATTAAAAAAAAAATTTCAAAAGTCCTGCAGTTCTGACTGTGGCCATTAAGCCAAACGTGCTGAGATGTCCTGTTTTCTGTAGATTTCTTTGCAGCAGCCACTTCACTTATGCCACTAATGATCACAGCTTTCATCTATAAGTATTTAAGACACAGAATCCACCAATCACAATATCTGATTTCACAGCTTATCTACTTCCCTCCATGCACAATAAGCATGCCTATAATTTATTTAAATATAGATAATGACATGGAAGATTAACCACTTCAGTATCGGGCCAATTTCTTGTCCAGGACCAGACACATTTTCAGGTTTTTTTTTCGTATGTGCGGTTTTGAGGGTTGTAACATTTTTATCATATGCGTTATAATTTCTGCGTCTTTTTTCGGTGACACATAGGGCTTTATTTTTATGCTGTTTTTATTTTTGCATGTGTTTTAATTTTTTTTATATCCGGGAAAATATAAACAAAAGAAGAGGGAAAATGGTTCTGTTTTTCACTTTTAATTTTTTTTTTATTTAATAACACAAAGTGCTACTAAAAAACTTTATCAAATAGTTTTTACTCTCCATTACGGTAATTTATATTTTGTATGGTGTCGTCAGGGGTGGGGCTATAACCTTTAACAACAGCGTTTTATTGGCATCTGATCCCTTTTTTTTTTTTTTTCTTTGGGGAGGCTGATTTCCCCTGTAACTGGGGCTGGTACATTTAGCCCCAGTTGCAGGAGGAATACAGCATCCTGCACATTACTATAGAGCTGATCTGGGTCCTGTAGGACCCAGCAGCTCTTGCAGACGCTGATCCCGGCAGATTACGTGATCGCCGGGTCAGAGGGGAGCTGCAACATGGTGGCGCCCATAGCGCTGTATACAGCGCTCATTGAGCGCTGTATACACAGCGATAAGGAAGGCAGGGAGCTCCGGCTGAAGTTACAGCCGGCTCCCCGTTTCAGCAGCTGCACGATTTCGTGCAACTGCTGAATTCTGCTTGGATGTACCGGTACATCCTTGCAGAATTAGACAACCACCTTTCGGACATATATAGTCTATGGGCGGTTCAGAAGTGGTTAAAAATTCTTAAAAAATATGTTTCAAGTATAAAATCAGTGATAAAAGAACATGATGTCTACCTATCTGCATTTGTCAATTTACGTTATTTCCAAGCTCATTCACCACGGTGTCTAGTCTCTTAATAGTCATCATTGTTGTGGTCACAGACAGAAATCCAAAGAGAGGAAAAGAAATGCTTCCCTGCTCCATCTAGTGAGCCGGAATCAGTGATAGAAAATTACTCCCAGTGTGGGACTAAGATGGTCATACACCTTGTAATCAGGACCCGGTAAGTGTCTCTTATTTGCCTGACTTTTTTGATTTTCTTGGGCTTTTATCAGGTTTTGCAGAGCCTGGGCCCATACTGTTCACAGTTGTCGATAAGTCTGTTCGGCGGTAGGAGTTATAGATTCAGTGCTACGAAAAGACGAGTATCTAGGGTTAAAACCATAGTTAAAATGGAGACATCTTGGTGGTGGAGTTTCTTCGGTTATTAATCACAAACTCCGCCAACGGAAGAAACTTCCTCCACTGTTACTGGGCATCAGACACAAAACACCTCAGGTATTGTTTAAGAGACTGGTTGAGTCTCTCTGTCTGTCCATTGGTCTCCGGATGGAATGCAGAAGAAAAAGATAAAGACAAAGAGACTCCCAGACGACCACAAAATTCCCTCCAAAACCTGGAAACAAATTGTACTCCCCGATCATACACAATATTTTCTGGTACCCCATGCAAGCAAAGTATATGGTTAATAAACAGAGAGGCTAAGTGTCGAGCACTAGGAAGCTTTTTTAGCGGTATGAAATGGCACATTTTAGAGAATCTATCCACATACCACAGTTTTCCCTTGAGAAACAGGCAGATCTGTAATGAAGTCCATCGAAAGATGGGACCACGGTTTTTTAAGGTATAGGGAGAGAATGAAGAAGCCCCTCTGGTAACCTTCTAGGTACCTTCATCCTAGCACATACCTCACAGGCTGAGACAAACTCATGTACATCTCGGGACCAACTAGGCCACCAGTATGAGCGAGAGAGCAGATATTTGGTACCAGCGATGCCAGGATGTCCTGCTAAAGAGGAGCAGTGAATTTCCTCTAACACACGGAGACCAAGGTTGGAGGGTACAAATAATTTCCCTGTGGGAGTATTTCTGGGAGCAAGATCTTACAAATTAACCACAGACGTGGCAAGATCAGGGTTTATAGTGGCAACTACCACTCCAAGGGACAAGATTTTTTCTGGAACGTTTCCTGGAGCATCACTGGCACAAAAACTGTGAGAAAGAGCGTCGGCTCGCACGTTTTTAGTACCTGGACGATAGGTTACAACAAAGTTAAAACGCATGTAGAACAAGGCCCAGCGAGCCTGCCTAGGAGACAGTCACTTGGCCCCATCCAAATACAATAAATTCTTATGAACGGTAATTACTGTGATTTTATGCTTAGCCCCCTCGAGGAAGTGTCTCCATTCTTCGAACTCCCATTTAATAGCAAAGAGTTCGCAACTCCCCACGTCATAATTGTGCTCTGAAGGGGAGAACTTCCTCGAGAAAAAGGCCACAGATCGCAAATGTGTGAGGGTCTCTGGGCCCTGAGACAAAATTGCACCAACCCCTACTTTTGAAGCATCAACCTCCACAACAAATGGTTGATCCAAGTCTGGTGGCACTAAGACAGGAGCTTCAACAAAACATGTCTTAAGTTGCTCAAATGCCTGTTCAGCCTCAAGAGTCCAGTTTGTCAAATCGGCACCCTTCTTAGTGACATCCATCAATGGTTTAGCTATGATAGAGAAATTTTTGATAAATTTCCGATAATAATTGGAAAAGCCCAGGAAGCATTGCAGCGCCTTAAGACTAGAAGGGCGTTCCCTTTTTTTTTTTTCATAGCTGTGACCTTGAGTGGATCCATACAAAAAGATTTGGGGGTAATGACATAACCCAGGAAAGTGACTCTTTGGACTCCGAACAGGCATTTGGACAGTTTGGCAAAAATATTATTTTGGAGTAAAAGCAGCAAAACATTCCTAACGTGTTCAACATGTGTAGCCCAATCAGGAGAGAAAACCGGGGTATCATCCAGATAGACAACCACATAACGACCCAGAAGGTCTCTGAATACATCATTGATAAAATGTTGGAAAACTGCCGGTGTATTACACAACCCGAAGGGCATAACCAGATACTCAAAGTGACCCTCCGGGGTGTTAAATGCATCTCCCTCCCTGATCCGGATCAGATTGTAGGCCCCCTGAGATCAAACTTGGAAAACTAGCAGGCACCCACTATCTGATTGAAGAGATCAAGAATCAGAGGAAGAGAGTACTGGTTCCTGACAGCAATCTTATTTAGTTCACGGTAATCAATGCACAGCTGCAAACCACCATCTTTTTTATCAACAAAAAAGAAACCAGTTCCCATGCGAGAATTAGATGGCCGGATACACCCTTTCAAGAGACTGTCATGGATATACTCCCGCATAGCCTCACATTCAGGAGCTGAGAGATTGAAGATCCTTCCCCTGGAATATTTGGAATCAGGTTGGAGATCAATACCACAGTAATAAGGTCTATGCGAGGGTAAACTGTCAGCAAACACATCCAAAAAAATCAGACATCCAGTCAGGTAAGAGCGTCTCCTCAGTGACACAATCTGATATACAGGTATGCAAAGCTATACAATGGAAAGAACACTGACCTCCCTATTTCACCAACTCACTCCTAGATCAAATCCAATCAAAAATGAGATTATGGAGGACTAACCAGGGAAGGCCCAAAATCATATCTGAAGCCAGACCCTCCATAACCAGAAAACGTATGACCTCTGAATGAACAGAGCTTACTTAAAGATTGATTAGTGGGATCCTGTATCAGACTCCACCCCTGGTCAATGGGGTAGAATCTGCTCCAGAATGGAGTGTCTAACAATAACAGATCAAAACCCAAGGCAGAAATAAATGATAAATTAACAAATCTACCCAAATCTACAAGAGCCTGGCCAGATACAGATTTGTCCTCATAGGACAGAGATACTGGTAGCATCAACTTATGGTATATCCGAATACCACTCAGGCACTGAAGTTTTTCCGCCGGTTTGCCGGGTTTTAAGGAGCAGTCTTGGATGAAATGACCCAGTTTACCACAATACAGGCAGAGGTTATTCTGAAGATGATATTTTTGTCTAGCCTTGGCATCCAGTGCTCTCAGCTGCATAGGTTCATCACCGTTGGTGATAGAAGGGAAGACAGACTTCATATGAGAGAGAGCAGGACAGACAGAGAATTGAGAGGAATCAGGTCCTACTCTCTCCTTGTGTCTGTCCTGCAGTCTCCAGTCAATGCAAACAGCTAAGGCAATGGCCTGCTCTAAGGTAGGAGGATCTGGGTGACCCACCCAAATATCCTGAGTCATTAAGACCCTGTTTAAAAAGAGCCCTCAAAGCCGACTCACACCAACTTGTCGTCATGCTATATTTACAAAACTCAGAGCAATAAGTCTCAGCAGAGCATTTGCCCTGCCAAATAGCAAGGAGTTGTCGCTCGGCAAGTCCAATGTGGTCAGGCTCAGCATAAATAGTGCCCAGAGACTTAAAATTTTTTTCTAAATCTGTCCACTCCTCTGCCCCAGGGGGAAGTTTAAGGGCTCAAGCCTGTGGATCCCCCTGCAAGAGAGAAATGACCACCCCTACCATCTGGGACTGAGATGCATGAGGGTTAACTTGAAAATATAAATGACATGACTCCCGGAACGTCTCAAATTTTTCTCGGTCCCCCGAAAAATGATCTGGGAGTAACATCTTAACCCTGGGAATAGAAAGCACAGCAGTTGATGACGTAGCAGCCTCAGCTTGGTTCCGAGTAAGCCAAGTCAGCTACCAGGCCTGCCACAGCCTCCATCCAGGTTGCAAGTTCCTGAATAGAACCCATGCTAATGGCAGAAAGTATTTTTTTAGGCTTGCTATTCTGTTAAGGAATTGCTAGAGGAGCAATTCCCCAGTAGATGCTGGTGAACCCTGGGGGGAGGGGCACGACAAGACAGTGAGCCATAAGCTGAACCCCCCCCTGTCCCTGCCTACTTGCCTGAACTGTCCTAAGCGACAGCAAACAACTGGGCGGCAATCCCTTCTTAGGTATAAGTGAAGACAAAGAACGCAGACAAGACAAACAACAGAATGGAGGTCAGCTAGCCAAGGGGTCGGTAACAGTCGACCAATGCAGTACAGAATCGAAATCCAAGAGAACAATCAAAGGTAAGCCATAGGTCAGGAATATGAATACAGGTAACAAAACAGCAAGAGTAAACAGCCAGCACGCACAAGGCAATAGCAAGCACCAATGTGAATGTGAGCAAACAATAAATAGGAAGGAAGAAGCTGCCCCAGACTTGATAGGAAGATAGGCTGTCAATCACACAGGTAAGGTTAAAATTAACTATTACAGGAGCAGAGGGAAACCAAAGTGAAGGAGATGGGTGTGGTGGAAAATCAATTACAGAGGTGAGGGAATAGGACAGTATTCAGACAATACAAGGAGCAAAGATTCAAAACTGAACACGTCGCAGTGTGCGAGCAGATGTTGCAGAAGATCGAACAGGTGTGGACGTAACACATACCCTTTTTTTATTCCTCAGTGTGTTGGATACTTTATACAGCTATTCTCTGCAAATAAAGAATTTTTACTTTGTTATCCCTCTACAACGTCCTTAATAAACATAACGAAAAAAGGTGGGCTCGAAATTGACCCTTATGGCTTCCCACTGGTAACTGTGACCCAATCTGAGTATTGGGTAACATTAATGACCATGCTGTTTCCATTACTGAACCAGTTACTTCCCAATTATACATTTTCCCCTTACACACATCTTAATTCTGCTTTATATAATACGTAGCTGGCCAGCAGCCAATTTGCAAGTTATAACCAGGATACAGGCAGTAGGTAAGAGGATACATTAGCAATAAACTCTGTTGACTCAAGCGTGGTATGCATATTTATCAAGTTAGCTATGAACTTTAATTATTTTTGTTACAAAGACCAGCATGACTACAACCTACATTCCTTCTGCACAGATAAATCGCTGATAAGGTAGAGAATATCAAGTTCATCAAGATCAACTTATCCATGATCAAAAATAAAATGTAACAAAGGTTAAGATGTTTAACCAAGAGTCCTTAGCAAAGCCGTCACTAAAAATGGCCATGCACATTAGAAAGAAGTAGATTGATGGTTGAACAACCATTAAAAGAACAATTTTAGTCTGTATTCGTCATTATAGTCATACTCTCATTATTACCCGTACATTTTAAGTCTTCCCAGCTTAAGGGCATTGTCCAAGATAAATCTATATTTTAAACATAAGCACCCCATGCCCCCCTCCAACTTTCTAAATAACATTTATTAATAATTTTTCTTAGTTTTACTGTAATATATGTAGGTCATGTTTATTACTAATGTACTCTGTACTGTGGTGGTGACAGTAAATATGCTTGGGGAGGTTTAGACTTCCTTCAAAAGGTTTGTATAAGGTTACAAAAATGGTCTGGCTTTCAGCAGAAAGAGTGGGTACTCTTGTCTATTGACTGCTTTTTGCATTGCAACTTATCCTTAAAGGGGTTGTCCAACAGTTTTTTTCCACATTTGATTGTGCTGCTGTTAGGGGGCGTAAAATGAAAAACATTACTCACTTCTACCTGATCCGCTATTTCCAGTGCCAGATTCTGTTTACAGGTCCCCTGGCTGATGTCAGCAGTGATGTCCTGTTTGTTTCCAGGTGACCACTGCAGCCAAAGACCTCAGCGGTGACCTCTTCACAAACAGCTTATCACTCTTGAGGCCTGTCAGTCACATGCCATTTTTGAAGAGGTCATGACTACATTCCAAAAGAGTATGGACTATATTTAGAAATAGTGTAATCTTAGTCTGAAAATGTGAAAGATTTATTACAGTGGCCGAGTCAGAATTTACTTATGTTTGGTGCATTTTAATGCAATAAGCCCTTTCCCTAGAAACCATGGCATTTCTATAAAGCTTTAGGAAATTAAGGGATAACCTCCTTAGTGAGCAACCCCAAATAGAGATCCTTAAGCACCATTCATATCCCAACCCAAGACAGGTTAGCACGCGGTATTTATTTCATGATATGCTCCTTTGTGACCATTTCCCGATTATGCTGTGTAACTATTTGCAATGCAAAATGATGTGTTTTGTGTTTTCTTTCTAAATGCAATGGGAGAGGTCTCTACATTCTAAAACAGACATAGGAGAGCTAAAGAGGGTTCAGAGGCGGGCAACTAGATTATCAATGGGATGGAAGGTCTCTCTTATGAGAGGCTACAAAAATTAGGCTCATTCAGTTTCTGAAAAAAAAGCACCTTAAAAATGATCTGACATACATGTACAAATGAATGTGTGGTCAATACAAAAAACTGGAACACAACTTATTCTGTCCAAGAAGCGTACAACAGAGAAGGGGAAATTGTTGATTGGTGTAGGAAAACTATGGACTTCCCAAAGCCAAAAGAGGCACATACTAAATCAACATTTAAAGAAGCACTCCAGAAAACTCTTTTTTTTTCCATTCCTGCACCCTTCACAGGACTGTCTATCACTCTCCAGGCTTCTTTCATGTATACTGCCCTCATATCCATACAATCCAGCGTCTCCTCACTCCTGATCTGACACCACCCTGACTTTTATATTTCTCTTTCTCTGTGCTGTGCTATCAATCCCATTCCATGATGTCTTAACACAGCATCATATGTGCTGCTAGAGTATTGTACTATCACTGCTGCTGGGGGCAGTAGAATTATCTTTTTCTTTACATATTCTCCCAAATAATTGAATAGACCAAAAATATACAGTCAGGGAGGGTGCTCTGTGATCTCCTACATTACAGGTGTGTGACATGAGCTGTCTTATATCAGCTTTAGTTAGTGATAGCAGATTTTGTCCTTCCTCTGGATCAGCGCTGTAGGGTTGTAGGGTGAGTTGAACATGATGGACCTGCCTCTTTATTGAACCTTATTAACTATGTAAATATGGAATGTTGGTTGCTCCTAATACTGCTCCTTGTACTGGCTCCAGAATGACGCCAGGGTGAAGGCATGCTGTATAAAAAGTGGCCTTCATGCCTTTTTGGAGAGTCTGTACACAGCATCCATTTGGTTTGTGCAGTTCACATCATTCCAGGGAGTGCCCCATGTTGCGCCCATCTTGTGTTAGCAGAGACACACACTCCAAAAACTGTTAAGCGGTTACTTCAGGCACAATAGCTTTTGGGGCGTTTGTCTCTGACAAAAGCTGGGTATAACATATTACACACCGAAATGATGTATTCGTGACAAAATTGCTATTTTTTACTTTTCACCATCAGCTGCACATTCATGTCTAGAAAATAAATGAATGCAACACTTGGGGGTTAAAAATGTTCAATGTACCCCTGGGTAAATTCCTTCAGGGGTGTAGTTTACAACATGCGGTCATGTGTCTGTAGATTTCACTAAACTGGCAATGTAGGAGCTCTGCAAAAGTGACAGCAATTGATGTCCAAAAACCAAAATAGCGCTCCTTCCCTTTTGTGCCTAAACAGCAGTTTATACCCACATGTGACTTTCTTAAGTACGTCATCCTGGGTACAACAATGTCATACATGTGGGCATAAATTTCAGTTTGGGCACATAACCAGACACAGATATGAAGAAGAGTTATGTGGCTTTCAGAATGCAGATTTAGGTGTTTGGTATTTGGTCGTCATGTCACATTTGCAGAGCCTCTGGGTTGCCAATAAAGTGGAATTCCCTAGGAAGTGACCCCATTTTGAAACCTGCACCCCTCAAATAATTTATCAAGGAGTATAGTGAGCATTAGTTTTCCCAAACGAAATGCACAGCAAATGATGAAAAGTTAATATTTAAGATGTGCAGAGTACTAAATAATGTTTCAGTTTTATTTTAAGGGTTGTTATGAACGCAGTGATACCAAATATGTATTGTTTTTTTTTTTAATATTTAATTTTTTTTTTTTTTTTACATAACTCATTTTATATAGAAAATGGGCATTTTGGGGGCTTTATTCATTTATTAATTTTTTTTTTTACATTTTGTTGATGTCCCAATAAGGGACTTGAACCAGCAGTATTCTGATCACTGGTTCTGTAGTATATACTGCAATAGGATGACCTCTTGTCTTGGCAGCATCAACCAGGTATGTGGCTCTGACAGCTAGAACCGCCGAAAATACATACTGGCACTCCCGAACATGCCACAGGGGTAGGTGGGGGCAATGAGGGGCAGAATAACAATAAAACACCCTAGATGCTACAGTCAAACATGTTTGACTGTGGCATTTAAGGGGTTCAACTCTAACCCCTGCTCCAGAGGCTGCTTGCCCAGTGTCTAGTACATTAAAGGGTTAAAGAGCATCTGTTTGCATAACTGCACAACATTACCAGTATTGCGTGCAGGTATATAAAAACTATAATAACATGCCTCTTTAAGTGCACCACATTTTGGTGCATTTTACGCCAACGTTGAATTACAACAATAACAGTAAATCTGCTGTACAGTGTATTTACAAACAAACAAACAACTAAGAGTTCAGTTGACAAGTTTTTCTGAGCAGTTAGAAAAGTCATACAACAACCCCTGAGATGGTTTCTCAGGAGGATCTCTTTGTAAAAATAGACAGATCAGCCTGCATTATATGAAGACAAGTGAAGGCAGCAGAACTAATACCTTCATGAACTGTGGCTGGTTTGATATTGAGTTTTCTGATCAAAGATCCCTTTAAGTGGTATATCTAGGAGCTCCTTTGCAAATGTCTGGGTCCCCCCAAGTCTTTTTTACAGTGAGAGAACAGTCAGTGGGGACACGGTAGACTTTTGTGACCCTACTGCCTCTAGAACCCAACAGCTGTTAGGCTGAGGCCCCACATTGGGGAAACGCAGCTATTTTTGTTGCAGATTTTGCTGCGGTTTTTTTTGAGCCAAAGCCAGGAGTGGATTGAGCAGAATGTAGAAGTATAAGAACTTCCTATATTTTTCCCATTCCTTTTGTAGCCACTCTTGGCTTTGGCTAAAAAAAAAAAGCAGCAAAATCTGTAACAATCTGCACATTTTCTGATTATGTTCGGTTTCCCGAAACGGAACGTCACCTATACTACCCCCCTCCCCATCATACTTACCTGTCTTCCAGGCAGGACCTTCTGGGCACAGGATGTCACTTCCTTCTGGGCGGCTGGCAGAGGTCAAGAGGAGGAGGTGCCAGCCGCCTACGCCTGCGCAATAGAGCCGGAATGCTGACATGTGCAGTATCTGACACTTTGGCTCTATTGCGCAGGCGTGGGCGGCCCCAATGTACTGCTTCGGAGCAGTAGGCGCAATGTAGTGACAGCACTTACATCGCTCCCTATACACTTCACAGTGGCGTTCCCTTAATGAGGTATGGTACCCCTCCTGACCGACGTCTTTGACCTCTAACACAGCTAGTCAGTACCCTGCTTTGAACTGATGGAAAGCAATAACCTCGAAACAGCTGTCTCCAGATGGGCCCTCTTCTTTTTGTAGAAGTTATTCTTGCTTGTCTCCAGATGGGCATTATCCCATGTCATTGACGGGGCATTATAATTTGTGCAGGTCAGGTATTTCTAAAGGGTGGTGATGGGGGGGGCCCATATATGAAATCTTTGCACTTGGCACACCAATTTGTTAAAACAGCCCTGTCTGCCTGCACTGAAGCACGTAAGACCAGTGGTTGTTAGCTTTGGCGTGTACACCTGGGGACTGCGGGACATACCCTCTGGGAACACTACTGCAGTTTACTGTTATCTAAGTAATGAACTGCCTGGAGCCTGAGTGAAACCTGTAACAGACAGGGTGCCCAGGTGAAGCAGAGGCTTTCTGCACCACAGGGTGACTAACATCTCTGCTTCATTCCAGGGCTTCATCAATAAACTAAAATGTTCACTCCTTCTCATGATATTAATAATGCTGTTCCTGTGCCACTGGCTGCCATCTGTGTGCCTACTACCTCCCTAGTGTACAGCTGTCCCTGGGATACAAGCGCTGATTCTCCGTACAGGGATTTCTTGTCTCAGCGCCGTAACTAATAAAGCTTTCCTTCTTCAAACAAATACTTGGGGCCTGGGACTTGAGACTCTAAGGGAAAAAAGCACCTAGGAAGGACGAGAAAGTGTCGTCTTCGGGCGGCACAAGAGCTAAGAGAGCCCGTCAGTGCGCCGAGGCAGACTTGCAGCTCTGGGGCATAAATAAGAGTGGCTTTAGGTGCCAACCATTGCTCAGGCAGGCAGTGCTTATTGCTGTAGTTAAGGGTCATGGATAACACTACTTAGCAGCATGAGGACGTGGTGCTAGGCTGAGGAGATACTCCATGTCCTGCATGTGCAGCAGCAGCATCTGACGCTATGGAGCCGGGGGCAGAGCCAGACAGTAAGACGCTGTTTGCTTCATATGGAGTGTGTGCTGCAGGTGCAGACACTCGTATCTAACCTGTGTTATGCAATGCCTGAACGGAAAGTATAATATGTCATATAATCTCATGATCTGGAACCCTTCATTTTCTGTGCAAATTGACTATCCTGTCCTAGGAATTTGGCAGTGGTTTAATGTTTGTGTCTGATGTCACTTTACTTGGGATTATAGATATGGCACATTCGTGTGTACTGGTTGTAAGTAGATGACTTGCATAGCTCTGCATATTAACTCCTTCAGGACCAGACCTACGGTATTTTTATTTTTACTTTTCTGTTTTTTACTTCCAGCATTGCAAGAGCCATAACTTTTATATATTTCTGTTCTTGCAGTAGTGTGAGGATTTATTTTTTGTAAGACAAATTATAATGGGGTAGCATGGTAGCTCAGTGGTTAGCACTGCAGCCTTGCAGCGCTGGAGTCCTGCGTTAAAATCCTGCCAAGGACAACATCTGCAAGGAGTTTGTATGTTTTCCCCGTGTTTGTGTGGGTTTCCTCCGGGTACTTCGGTTTCCTCCCACACTCCAAAGACATACTGATAGGGAATGTAGATTGTGAGCCCTATATGGGACAGTAACTGTCAATGTCTGTAAAGCGCTGCGTAATATGATGGTGCTATATAAGTAAGCATAATAAATAAATGATACCATTTTATATGCTGGAAGCTGAAAAAAAAAAATCAGAATGGGGTGGAATTGAAAAATTGCAGCAAACTTTGTTTTAAAATTAGTGTTTTGTTTTTTTTAATTCTATTTTTAGACTCCCTCTTAGGGCAAGGGTTGGCAACTTTTGGCACTCCAACTTTACTGTAAATTGTTTTCTTAAGGCCGCTCTACAAGGATCGGCCCAGCAGCAGTGACTGGGAATGGATGTTCCTCAGCAAAGGTCATTCCTGAACATTGATTTTCTGCTGCAGTTGCATGCATGATCAATTGCAGATCATTGTTGCTGCATGGGAATGAACAAATCATTCATCCCCATACAGTTTGCATTCATGTATCATATTGTCTTGTTTGCATGAGGCAATGTGCTGCCTACAATTGTGATTTTTATGTAAACATAAATGATTTGATCACCCAACAATGGAGTATTTGGACCATTAGTCGGGTGACGGTATGTGCTTTTACATAGGTTAGTTATTGGGAACAAGTTCGCAATAATTGGCCTGATCATTGCCCCCTGTGTAAAAGGGCCCCTAAACTTTAATTTCTATGCTGCGCCGGACAGACAAAATAGGGCAGCATGATGTTTTGTTTTGACCAGCATTTTTAATAAAATCTGCAATGGAGAGCTGAATTGAGATTGTCTGTTGTGAGGGCAGTATGCATGACCATATGGTGCTCCATTGGGTGCCATATGTTGTAGATAATTCTTCTAGGTCAGAACACCTCAAAGGGAGTCTCAGCATGAATATCAGCTGCTCACACAGATTACAATGGTACCTTTTTTTTTCCAATACTTTTTTGTACCTGTGTTTCAATATTCCAACGCTGAAAAATTCAGCTTTTTATAACTATACAAACGAGTCCCCAAGTGCTACGTGGAGAATACCTGGATGAGTACCCAGACATTTGAATTAAAGAGTAGTATTTTGAGGCTCATTTGCATATTGATAAAAAGCTGATTTTCTCAGCGTTGGAACATCGGATCACAATAATTTTGGAATCAGTGGGGTCTCAGCACTTGGACCCCTTGAAATCAATAATTTATTCCCTATTCTGTAGATAAATAATATTCTA
This sequence comes from Leptodactylus fallax, assembly GCA_947044405.1. Lineage (NCBI taxonomy): Eukaryota > Metazoa > Chordata > Amphibia > Anura > Leptodactylidae > Leptodactylus > Leptodactylus fallax. Next base: position 3,307,234 of record CAMRHE010000022.1, on the reverse strand, counting down.
GGAACAATCGCTTTAAATGCTGCCATTGTGAAGTATAATTATGCCAAAAAAAATAAGTCCTTAAATAGCTATATGAATGGAAAATTGAAAAAGTCATGGCTTTTGGAAGGGGGATTAAAAAAAACAAAAATGCAAAAAAAAGCTGCAGTGAGAAGGGTTAATAACAAGGTATGCCTATCAAATAGAAAAGGCCTCTGTATTGGTACAGTTATGTGTGTCAGAACACTGCATGATATATAATCAAATGAAAGAAAAAAATGAAGTAGACAACCCCTTTAAAGTAAACCAATTAAGAGATGGTCTAAGTTAGTTTGTCTAGTACAATACACCAAATATGTCATGCACTGTAAAAATTTGAGGTATCTTCTGCTTACTTGGCCTTTAATACAATAATAATACATTTAAAGAGGACCTTTCATTTCCTTATGATAGTGCAGTTTTATATACTGCTAGAAAGCCGACAGTGTGCTGAATTCAGCAAACTGTCTGCTTTCCTGGTATGTGCCCCGCTGGTGGAGATATTAGTGCCATTAGTTTTGGCGCCGATATCTCCCCCACTGTCAGAAGGGTGTTCCTTTCCTCATAGCTCAGAGTCATCGCTGGGCTGTAAGGAACGCATCCTCCTCCCCCCCGCCCCGACAATACTCGTCCATAGATAAGTACTGTTAGAGGAGGCGTTCCTTACAGCCCAGAGAAGACGTGGAGCTGTGAGGAACGCCCTTCTGACGGTGGGGAGATATCTGTGCCAAAACTAACGGATTCAGCGCACTGTCAGCTTTCTAGTGCCATCTAAAACCACACTTTCATGAGGACATGAAAGGACCTCTTTAAATTTGAGACCGTAATAATAAATCTCCCAAATGTGTTTCACATATGGTAGGTTCACGTGACATGTTTTACTGGCTGAAAAATGCAGAGATGGTTTTTGTTTTGCTTTTTTTTTTTTTTTTTTGTTCTATTTTAAACTTTCTTTTTTTTTTTTTCCTAATGAACTTTAACCCCTTAATGCTCTGCGGCATACCTGTATGGTACAGCAGGAAGGTAGTTAATGCTACAGTCATATGAAAAAGTTTGGGCACCCCTATTAATCTTAATCATTTTTAGTTCTAAATATTTGGGTGTTTGCAACAGCCATTTCAATTTGATATATCTAATAACTGATGGACACAGTAATATTTCAGGATTGAAATGAGGTTTATTGTAGTAACAGAAAATGTGCAATATGCATTAAACCAAAATTTGACCGGTGCAAAAATTTGGGTACCCTTATCATTTTATTGATTTGAATACTCCTAACTACTTTTTACTGACTTACTGAAGCACAAAATTGGTTTTGTAACCTCACTGAGCTTTGAACTTCATAGCCAGGTGTATCCAATCATGAGAAAAGGTATTTAAGGTGGCCAATTGCAAGTTGTTCTCCTATTTGAATCTCCTCTGAAGAGTGGCATCATGGGCTCCTCAAAACAACTCTCAAATGATCTGAAAACAAAGATTGTTCAACATAGTTGTTCAGGGGAAGGATACGAAAAGTTGTCTCAGAGATTTAACCTGTCAGTTTCCACTGTGAGGAACATAGTAAGGAAATGGAAGACCACAGGGACAGTTCTTGTTAAGCCCAGAAGTGGCAGGCCAAGAAAAATATCAGAAAGGCAGAGAAGAAGAATGGTGAGAACAGTCAAGGACAATCCACAGACCACCTCCAAAGAGCTGCAGCATCATCTTGCTGCAGATGGTGTCACTGTGCATCGGTCAACAATACAGCACACTTTGCACAAGGAGAAGCTGTATGGGAGAGTGATGCGAAAGAAGCCGTTTCTGAAAGCACGCCACAAACAGAGTCGCCTGAGGTATGCAAAAGCACATTTGGACAAGCCAGCTTCATTTTGGAAGAAGGTCCTGTGGACTGATGAAACAAAGATTGAGTTGTTTGGTCATACAAAAAGGCGTTATGCATGGCGTCAAAAAAACACAGCATTCCAAGAAAAACACTTGCTACCCACTGTAAAATTTGGTGGAGGTTCCATCATGCTTTGTGGCTGTGTGGCCAATGCCGGCACCGGGAATCTTGTTAAAGTTGAGGGTCGCATGGATTCAACTCAGTATCAGCAGATTCTTGAGAATAATGTACAAGAATCAGTGACGAATTTGAAGTTACGCCGGGGATGGATATTTCAGCAAGACAATGATCCAAAACACAGCTCCAAATCTACTCAGGCATTCATGCAGAGGAACAATTACAATGTTCTGGAATGGCCATCCCAGTCCCCAGACCTGAATATCATTGAACATCTGTGGGATAATTTGAAGCGGGCTGTCCATGCTCGGCGACCATCAAACTTAACTGAACTGGAATTGTTTTGTAAAGAGGAATGGTCAAAAATACCTTCATCCAGGATCCAGGAACTGATTAAAAGCTACAGGAAGCGACTAGAGGCTGTTATTTTTGCAAAAGGAGGATCTACTAAATATTAATGTCACTTTTCTGTTGAGGTGCCCATACTTTTGCACCGGTCAAATTTTGGTTTAATGCATATTGCACATTTTCTGTTAGTACAATAAACCTCATTTCAATCCTGAAATATTACTGTGTCCATCAGTTATTAGATATATCAAATTGAAATGGCTGTTGCAAACACCCAAATATTTAGAACTAAAAATGATTAAGATTAATAGGGGTGCCCAAACTTTTTCATATGACTGTATGCGCTGTGCATTTATGGCACTAACATAGCACTGGCTCATAAGCTGAGTTGGCGCCATAACCAGCGGGTCTCGGTTGTAACTTACAGTTGAAACATCGCAGTAGTGTTTAACCTTGTAGATGCTTCGGTCACTAGCAACTGTGGCATCTAAGGAGTTGTTTACCCTCTGCATGCTGTGATCGATATATTGCTTTGGCAACTTGGGGCCTGATTAAGGCTCCCAGTTCAATCATCTTTATTTGGACATCAATATTTGATTCGCTGGCTGTCCACATGCTTTATTATACAAACAAGTAATAAAAGATGTAAATAAATGTATGTTTAGTATTGCCATGTTCATACTGTAATGACTTGTACTATAAAAATAACACATTATTTATTCAGCACGGTGAACATCATAAATGCTTTTTTTGTCATTTTGCATCATAAAAATGGAATAAAAAGTAATCAAAAAGCCACATGTACCCCAGAATCTATAAATTTGGCACAAGCAGCATAAATTGGGAAAACCCCACTGGTTCTGGCTAGTCTAGCACTGCTGACTATGACTTGTTTGAAGTTGCTTAGATAGCTAGTTTTGCCCGTTCTAGGGTTAGTTCACACCCAAACTGATCCACTCCCATCAATCAATGACTCATTTTTTCAGGGGAACAGCTAAACATAAGGTCCAATATACTTTCGCCATATGTAAGAAAAAAAAGTATATACCAAGTAGGAACTACTGTTGTTTTCTGCTATGTAGAGATAAAGAAGTCTAATTATCCCATGCCTTTAAGCTATTAGATTTAATGAAAGCTAGACATTGATGTATTGGGAGCTGCCTTCCAAAAGGTGTCTCTAGGGCAAGTTGCTCTCATCCACCAAGGATGTCTTATATGCATATTCCTTACCCGGAATTCTTAGTAGGTCATGCGCGGTCTAATAATTCCCTGTACACTTTACGGTGGCGTTCCCTTAATGAGGTACAGTACCCCTCCTGACCCACGTCTTTGACCTCTAACACAGCTAGCCAGTACCCTGCTTTGAACTGAAGGAAAGCAATAATCTCAAAACAGCTGTTTCCAGATGGACCCTCTTATTTTTGAGGAGTTATTCTGACTTGGCTATATTCCCAGATTATGCTGTTAGGTTTCAGGAAAACCAGGCAGTGATCTATATGGAGCTGCTTTCCAAAAAGTTGCACTAGAGCAAGCTCCTTTTCTGCACCAAGAAGATCTTCTTTTCATATTTCTTGCCCCAAGAACTGTAGTTGATTGATAATTGAGTTTTCTCAAATGCCCTCCATGACAGCACCACAGGAGTTTGTATCTCCACCCACTATTAGGGACAAGAAAAGCACACAAGAGGTTAAATAGGCCCTTCCTCCCTCTTCAGTGTTTTCCTCTTCCTGTCCCTATTAGGGGCAGACAAGAGGTTTTGTGTGTGTTCTTACATGGCAGAGTGGGGTCCAGTGCAGCTGTTCCTGCAGTTCTGCGCCGTTTCTCCTCGTAGTCTCGGCGGTACTGTCTCTTCCTGTGCCATCCTGGTAAAGTGGAGACGAGTAGTGCAGGCCTCAGTCTTTCCTTGGAAGCTCTCTGGTCTGTAGTGTACCTAGCCCGCTTGCGGGAGCCTGTGTTCCATGCTGGGATGCACGCCAACATCACTTCCAGTTTCGGGAAAAGGCGCCAAAAAGACGAATTTTAAAAAGTTTGGCGTCCTGAAAGAGCAGGTGGACCAGAGACATTCCTATTGGTGGAATGGAGTACGCAGGTCATCGGAGGCAGTTAAAAAACCTCTCAGACCAAGAGGCTTTCTCCTCCATATGTGTCTGTTTGTCATAATGCCTGGAGATGAGTCCTCTAGAGTCCTCCAATCTTCCCTAGCCTCTTTTTCCTCTTCTGAACCACAACCTGCAGCTAAGAGGAAATTAATTACAGAATCAGATTCGAACAATAGTGATGTTTACGTCCCATGTGTGTCCGAAGATTTCCTTGAGGAAGGGGAATTACCTGGGGGCCCTTAAGATATTCAGGATAGAAGATACTACTTCTCTTCTGAATTTACTCAGGAACTTCTTTCTGTTGTTATTAACACCATGAATAGAAGAAGCAAACGAGGAAAAATTAGTATTTCCCATTCACGAGAATTCAGAGGGTCTGATTCAGAATGAGCGGTTACATCCAGAGAAAAGGCTGTGTCTGTCCCAGGAAATTAAGGATAGGTTTCCTTTGGATGAGTCTAAGATCAAAAGTTAGGTAAAAAAAAAAAAATTGATATGCAGATTGCTAAAGTGGGGAAAAAGACAACGTTTCTCTGACCCGCTAGACAGGGAAGCTGACAGCCTCCTTAAGAAAGCCTGGGAGTGCTCCTTAGCCCTGTTACTGGTTAAGATTGGTTCAATTTATGTGGCAAGGTCTATGTATAGATGGCTAGACCAACTTGAAATTCATCTCAGAGATAATACTTCAAGGGAAGATATGTTGTCCTCCATTCCTCTGCTAAAGAAAGCCACTGGCTTCCTAGGAGACGCATCGGCAGAGTTTGTGAGGATTGCCTCTAGATCTGAGGTCCTCTCAAATACAACTCGACGTGCGTTATGGCAGAAAATGTGGGCCGGTGACCCAGTATCTAAACAGAAGCTGTGTGCTATTCCCTTCCAGGGAGAATGTTTTGGTTCTGAATTAGATATGTTGCTTGGAAAAGCAACGGATAAAAAGAAGTCACTTCCAAAACCAAAACCTACTTAAAAAAAAAACAAAAAAAAAAAAACAGCCATTTAATTCATTTTGAGGATACAATCTTGAATATTAAACCAAGGGTAAAATAGGGTAATGGACAAACAATGATGCCAGGAAGGTCGGGGGTAGGTTGTCCAGGTATGATGTACCCTGGAAAGAAATAACATCCAACCTGTACATCCTGAATTCTATAACAAACTGCTTCAAATAGGTTGAAAATTCTATTTCCCCCCCCCATCCCAAAAAAAAAGAGTAGTGATTATTTCCATGCCATCTCCTACTCTTCTCCTGGCTATGACTGAGGGTGTCCAGAAACCTCTGGACATGGAAGTAATTTGTCCTGTTTCCCCCTTAGAGATAAGGAAAGGTCATTATTCCCATCTGTTATGGTAAAAAACCAAGTGGGGCATACAGAATAATTATAAACCATATATTTGTTAATGGTTTTAAGTTTATCATCAATTCAAGATGGAATCAATAAAATCCACAATTTCCCTGATAGGGCAGGATGATTTCATGGCCACCATCGATCTTGAGTATGCATATTATGACATCCCTATTCATCCTCTCTACCAAAAATTAAGATTTGCAGTCCAGCATGGGGGGGGGGGGAAACGCTCTATTTCCATTTTCAGGTCCTCCCCTTTGGAATATCATCTACCCCAAGGATATTTACAAAGGTGATGGCAGAATTAGTATCCTTCCTAAGGAAACAAAATCTGATGGTCCCTTATCTAGACAACCTCAGTGGTAGCCAAGTCTTATTCTCTTCTCCAAAATCAGGTTCAGATAGCGTGTCAGACTGTACAAAAAATTGGATGGATCATAAATTAGGAAAAATCCAACATAGTCCTAAGGTATCGCAAGATATTTCTGGGTATCCTGCTCGAATCCCATCTGCAGATGTCTTTTATTCCTCCAGACAAGATAGTGGCTCTAATATCCAAAATCACAGTCTTTCAGAGGAAGATAAAAGTATCCATAAGAGAAGCAATGTCAGTACTGGGGTCAATGATCTCTTGTATGCAGGCATTACCCTGGGCTCAAGCTCATTCAACAGATCTCCAATCCCTGATAATATCAAATTGGGACAAGAATCAGCTGCCATTAGACAAGAAGATCTGTATCTCACCATGTGAAAGCTTCCCTTCAATGGTTGAAGCAGAGCTCAAATCTACATCAGGGAATCCCTTGAAACCCCTTCTCCAGTAATTCAAATTACTACAGATGCATGCAGATCGGGTTGGGGAGCAATTCTCTCTCAGGAAATGTTACGGGGTGTGGTTTGGGAGAACAGGTATTTTCCAGCCAGGCAGTTAAAGGGTGTGTGGTAGAAGCCCACAGCAGGGAGGTCACCTGATTGATTAAGGCCTGATATAGGTTGTAGTGCCACACCTCCTAGTTCTAACACACAATGAGGAAAAGTGACGTGTGTATCTAAACCTGCATCAAGATAACTGTGTGCCACGCGTTTGAAGTAACCAGAGCGAGAGTTTGGCAGCCAGACTATTGTATAGATAGGGTCTGTTTCTGTATTAGTTAGTTCTCAGCCGAGAAGGGTTTTTGTTGTTGTTGTTTTCTGTCCATGTCTTGGTAAAGGCAACCTGTTTATTCACCAAGTGAATAAACACCAAACTTGAGTGTAATCTAGTCTCTGTGTCCCTGTTTCCTGCACTGCTACCAAGCATCTACCTGAGCGGTTCCCCACAGGGGGTATAGTCTTCGGCTGTCCGCAGCCATTCCTTGAATTTCTTGGAGTTAAGGGCAGTATGGGAGGCCTTATAAGCAACCAGACCATTGATAAGACTCTCAGGATATCGTCAGACTGTCAGGATATTGTCTGACAACATGATCGCAGTAACATTTCTGCGCCCCAGGGAGGTACTCGATGACGGAATCTTCAAGCTCTCTCCGCACAATTATTCTCATGGGCAGAGAGACACCTAAAATCAATTTCGGCTCTCCTAAAGGGATCTTCAAACTACCAAGCAGGAAACATCTGAATCCAGGAGATTGGGGTCTAAAGACAGAAATTTTCCAGCAGGTTGTCAGATCTGGGGAGACTCCAGAAGTGGACCTATTTGCCAATCGTCAAAATACAAAAGTTTCTCAGTTCTTTTCACTGAACCTGAGAGAATCTTGTCTAGGGGTAGATGCCCTTACCCACAATTTGGAGTTCGTCCTGGCATATGCTTTCCCTCTGATTTTCTTTACTTCCAAGGGTTATACAGAAGTTCATCAGGGGAATCTGAAGATCATTCTAATAGCCAGATATGGCCCAAATAGCATGGTTTGGGCTTTTAAACAATCTCAAATTAGCAGATCCGCTGGTGCTTCTGTTCCAGACCTTCTAAATCACGGACCGATATTTCATCCAGATCCTCAAAAACTCCAGTTAGCAGCCTGGCTTCTGAAATCTCCATTTTGAAATCAAGAGGACTGTTTGAGTCGGTTATTCAAACCTTCTAGGCCGGAAAGAAAAAAGTTACCTATACTATCCACAATAAGGTGTGGAAGAAATTACTTTCTTGGTGTGGCAGTAGTGTTCCTGATATCAACCATCCAAATATAGCAAAAATCTTAGATTTTTTTGCAAGCAGGTCAAGTGTCAGCCCTTAGTAGTTATTTTGATTTTGACTTAGCTGACCATCGCTGGGTCAAAAGATTTATTTTTCCGGGGCCTGCAGGCTTCTCCAAAGGAAGAAGATTCTGCTTCCACAGTGGGATCTCAACATGGTCCTTAAGGGCCTAACTCTAAGCCCTTTTTGAGCCAATTGCTGATGGTAATATCAAAGTGTCCTGGAAATCGGCTTTCTTGTTGCCATAACATCTTCCAGGAGAGTTAACGAAATCCAGGCCCTCTCTACCAGAGAACCTTTCCTAAAAATCTTAGAGGACAGAATAGTATTCTATCCTGACCCTACCTTTTTTCCAAAGTGGTTTCTCATTTTCACATGTCTTAAGAGATCATTCTTCCTTCCTTTTTTCAACATTCGTCTGATAGGAGGGAAGAATCATTTCATACGTTAGGAAAGGATAGTTCTTCCTACATCTATCTTGAAGCCTCTTCCAGCTGAAGAAGGGATAAGAATCTTTTTATTCAGTTTGTGGCCCTAACAAAGGCAAAAAGCTATCAAAAAGTCCCTTGCCAATTGGATTAAAAATGCAATTTGTAAGGGCCATCTGTGTCAGGGTTTATCTCCCCTAAAAAACCTTAAGCTCATTCTACCAGAGCAATGTCAGTTTCTTGGGCTGATGCCTCCTTAGATCAAATATGTAGAGCAGCTACTTGGTCTTCAGTCCATACATTTACTAAACATTACAGATTGGACCTTTCTTGCATGTTGGACTTCTTTGGAAGGAAGGTCCTGCAAGCGATAGTCCCCCCCTCAGAGTAGTTATCTGGCATTCCTCTTGTGGTGCTGTCATGGAGGGCATTTGAGAAAATAGAATTAGTACTTACCGGTAATTTGGTTTTTAGTAAGCCCTCCATGACAGCACCCTCATTTCCCTCCCTTGGTCTAGACTATATTTGGTTTAGGATATACTAATAGTGGTCATTTGGAATACACTGAAGAGGGAGGAAGGGGAGGGGCTATTTAACCTCTAGTGTGCTTTTCCTGTCCCTAATAGTGAGAGGAGATATAACCTCCTGTGGTGCTATCATGGAGGGCTTACCAGAAACCGAATTAGCGGTAAGTGCTAATTCTATTATTCTTTACTTCATGACATTGATTCACTGACCATCTTGCTGTGTGTTTTTTTTTTTTTTTTTTTTTTTTTTTTTTTTTTATTATTAATATATAGCTGCCATCTTTAAAGACCCGTCATCCCGTTATTGCTGCTAAAGGTGGTTCTACAAGCTATTGATTCATGATATTTTCATTTGGGTTTCATTTTTATTTAATAATAAATAATGGAATGGATTTTTTTCAAGTAATTTTTCTTAGTTTTCAATAACAAATACTGATCAGGGGATCAACAAAGCATACAACTGTAAAACAATAGTATAATGACATTAGGAGGAGAGAGTGCGGAACTGGAGGGCCTTTAGATAAAAGGGCTTCCTGAGTAAGCCATGGTTTGGTCTCCAGTCCAGACAACCAATGTGTTATTTGATCTAAGGGGAAGGCCAAGTGGTAATAGTAGAGCTTGGGGATGCCCATTCCTCCTTTTTCCATCCTTCTAGACATTAAAGAAAAACACTATTTGTGGATTTGATTTACCTCAAATGAAACTGTTACTTTGCTTATGGAAGGATTGAAAGATGGAGCATGGGATAGGAATAATAAGAGGCATTAGATGGTATAGAATTCGGGGTAGGAGTAACATCTTGAACAGAGCTATTTTTTTTTCAATCCATCCCACCTCAAACTGAGTCAATCTGTCCTTTTCATTCTGTATGGTTGAGAGTAGTTGGGGGGGGGGGAGTTTGCAGAGGGTAGGTCTAGAATTTTGGGAGTGAGGTAAATGCCAAGATAGGGTATTCTAGAAGGTTGCCAAATAAAAGGAAAATTAGATGTAAGGAATCTTTCTTGGGGCTTTTATACTTGTATGCCCATCATTTGTGATTTGGAGGCATAAACTTTATAGTAGGATATTTGGCTAAAGGATTCCAGGAGTTCTGCTGCAGAGGCTAGGGATTCCTGGGGGTTAGAATGCGTCAGAATTACGTCCACTGCAAATAGACTGATTTTGTGGATAGTATAGGCTATAGAGAATGGTTCCATTGCCGTAGAAAAGATCAAGGGGAATAAGGAGCATTCTTGGCTAATGGTAATGGAAAAAGGTTTTGAGATAAAACCATTTATTTGCACAGGCGCAAAAGGGTTGGAGTAGGAGAAGCCAAAGCTAGTCAATGTAGCCAACATGTAACTACAGTGAACTCTATTGAACACCTTCTCTGCATCCAAGAAGGGGAACAGAGAAGGTGTTCTGTCAGCTTTTATCTAAGTCCTATTTAAGTGAGTCTCATAAAGATCTACGATGTCCACGGTGGAATTCCTGACTTCTCGCCAAAGCATGGAGCATTTATGAGGACTATTAAGGCCTTTGAGATCCATGGGTAAGATCTTAAGTCTACAGGTTATTTACCAATATACCAACTTATACTAGTATAAGTTTCGAGAACAGACAGTCTACCGACCACGGAAAGATCCAGGTAAGATAAGTAAATTAAGAGGGCAGGGAACAGAAATGGTAACTTCAAATAGTGATGCAAAAACAGTTGAAAAATACACATAGCAGTAGTAAATACTGTGCAAGCTTGGGGGTAGTTTGCAGATAAGGATAGTCACAACAATGACTTTGAATAACATCGCTTGTCAAGGTACCTCAGTGATGAGTTGCAGGGCATCAGTTCCGTTCTGATGAAGCAGGAGAGGCGGGTAGCATCCTATTCGTGACCTGGTTTGGTGAAGATCTTAAGTTCCAGTGGTTCAGCAGTTTAATGCCTTTATTGAAATTTTGGGTTAGGTGAGTAGCACCATTACTTAGGACAATAAGCTTGGCAGGGAAGCCCAGTGGTATTGTATAGCATGAGTTGTTTACATCTTGCAGCTACTGTTGCTTAGAAGAGGTCAGTGAACAATTGTATTTCATGAAAGGGTTCAGGTAATTTCCTCAGTTTTCTAGGTTAGAGCATAAGGCGATCCTTAATATAGTAGAAATGGATACACACTATGGGTTTGAGTCAGGCAACTGTATTGAATGTGTGTGTGATCAATTAATAATGATATTCTGAGCAATTCAGAATTACAGCTTTAATAAGAGATTGCAAAAATTCAATTAGTTCTGATCCCGAGACAGACTCCGGAATACCTCGGGACTTAACGTTGTTCCTCCTATTCCAGTCCTCGATATCGGCAAGCATGAGGTGTTTGGTGATATATATAATTTTTTTTTTTTTTTAATTATTATTCTAAAGGAGGCTGCTGTAACATTCTCCCTAGCAAACCTCTAACTGAGCTGTTATTAGGGAAAGCCCATACACATTTGTGCTGTGAATTTGCAGAGCTGAAACATTTACCAAAGGAGGAACGGTCACTTCAAAAGGCTGTATCATCTGGTTCTGTTATGACAAGAAAGCTGAGATTGTCAGCTTTCCTATTCTGCCAAGATTGAATTGTACTAGTTATAACAGAACATGAAATATTACTAGTTAAAAACAGTCGAGATTTTGAACTTAATATGCAGCAGCTGCATCTAAAAATCACATTTCCAACTGTGTTTTTAACTGTTACACAAATGTTCCCCCCCACCACACAATAGCAAAATAAAATAAAATGGGAGTTACACTTTAAGTATCATCATCTCTAACTCCTCCTTTAATTCATTGTATACATCTACTAATGAAATATGAGCTTAAAACTCACCCATTTTGTACTCTACATGGCTGACTCTTTTGCTAAGTGTGTCTATAGAGGCAGAGAGATTTGTTATTGCACAAGTAATCTCTTTCTGTATAGAGCTATGAAGGGCTGTCATCAGTGGCGTAACTAGGAATGGCTGGGCCCCAAGGTGAACATTTGACATGGGGGGGGGGGGGCCTAAAAAAAAAAAAAATGCATGGCCCCTGCACACAGTATCATGCCCCATAGTGTCCCCTGCGCACACCCCCCAGAGTATAATGATCGGAGACCCAGGGGAGGATAGAAACATTAAAAAAACAACGTTGCTTACCTGTTCCTCGCTCCGGTCCACTCCCTGCTGCTTCAGCCGCCTTCAATGTTGGACCAGGCCGGCGTCACGTGATGCGGGCAAGGCATCGCGACGCAAAATGACGTCGGCTGACGTCTGGGACGTCACCAAACAGGCCCGAAGCGCAGGAGAGGTAAGTACATTGTTTTTTATGTTCCCTCACCAACTCTGGGCCTCCCATTATTATACTCTGGGGTCTGAAAAGACCCCGGAGTATAATGATAGAAGAGATTTTGGTGTTCGGCCTGCGGCTTCACATACCGATCCCCGCTCCTGCTCACAGCTGCCTCCGCAGAATCGGAAACACAGGCGGCCGTGAGCGGGACCCCAGGGATCGGTAAGTATATAGGGACCGTTATTAAAGGCCCGACTATTTAAAAAAAAAAAAAAAAAAAAGCATCGGGGGCCCGCGGGGCCCCATAATGTCCCGGGCCCTGTGGCAGCTGCTACCGCTGCTACCCTGGTAGTTACGCCTCTGGCTGTCATCATTTCCTTCATAAAGGCTTCTTAAGCCACTTGATCCTTAGCAGGGATAGACTGAAGGAAGTCACTTCTGGACTTACAAGGGAAGAAGGCGGATAGCCTGGAGAAAAATTCAGCATAGTGTCCCACTTTGATTTCTGCTTTACAGAACTACAAGTAGGTGAGTGGGTAAATTGCCTTGCAGGAGTAGATTGGGGAGAAGTGCTGAGAGGAAGATAATAACTCACCTGGCAATGATGATGGTGAAGGCCCTCTCTTGTGTCTTGCAGATTGCCCAGAGAGTTGTATAGGTTGATGACGTGAGTTATAAGGTCAGGAGAAGAAGGGTTTGTTTTGCTGACCACTGGATTGGAAGAGGTAATTAAAGGGGTATTCCCATGAACATAATCATATTTATATTTGTAGATAATTAAAAGTTAAAGATTTTTGCAAATATAAGTAGTTAAAAATTCAGCAGAGTTTTAAAGATTTTCTCTAGCTATGTTAGTGGTGGCATCTTTTGTCTTGATCGGTTGCCAATGGATACGACCACAAATGCGGAAACTTTCTATGGTCTGGGACATGTCAGGAACCCAGCCATGATTTTCTTATTTTAGCTAGTTTATCAGGCAGGGACACTACATGTATCAGAAGATATCCTGGCCACAATAAGGCAAATCATTGCTGACTTTCTGTCCTTAGCAAGGTCCTGCATTCATGGTCGTATCCATTGGCAACCGATCAAGACAGCAACTCGTGACCAAAATATATTTAGAGAAAATCTTGAAAACTCTGCAAAATGTTTAATTACTTATATTTGCAAAAATGTTTAACTTTTAATTATCTACTAATTTAAAAATGGTTCTGTTCATGGGAATACCCCTTTAAGCCTGGTACCACGGGTTCCGGCACATCAGGTGAGCATGAGGATGCCTGAGAAGACTGGTTAGTAAATATTATTGTATTGGCACTCAATGTAGAATAGGCGTAGGTGCACGGAGAGGGGCTGAACACATTAATGTCTATATGAAAGAGAATCCGGCACTCATACTAGATCTAAACTCCAATTTTTATTAGTCCAGAAACAATGACGTTTCAGTAAAAAAAAAAAAAAACCCCAAAAAAAAACCTTCATCAGATATCGGACACAGCAGGAGCAGAACATCAAGGGAAAGCTGGATGAGCTGAAGCTTCTTTTTTTTCCAGCTTTCCCGTGATGTTCTGCTCCTGCTTCAGCTCAGTCCGATATCTGATGAAGGTCTTTTTTTGCCATTGTGATTATGACAACCGTGAGCCTTATGACGGCTCTTAGACTTGTCATAGTATTATAGCTATTGAAACTTGCCTGTAGCAGGCCTCAATAAACTATGTAGCAAATCTATCATAGACTGCAATACAACTGTAATGAAGGCTATGGGGCAAGTGATCTATTGAAAAATAAATAAAACTAAAAGTTCAAATCACCCCCTTCCCTAGATTTCAAATAAAAATTAAATAAACAAAGTAAAACATGAACAAATTATGTATCCTCGTGTCCAAAAATGCCCAAGCTATAAACATAAAAATATTTTTCCCATATGGGTAATCAACCGCCGTTCTTTCGTCCATAAAATTTGACTGAAAAGCGATTAAATCATCAGACATTGTCCAAAATGGTATAAATAAAAGTTACATATGGCCCTGCAAGAAGAAAAGCCTTCTGCAGCCCCTTATACAGAAATATATATCTATCTATAAGTTATGGGTGTCAGAATATGGCAACTCCAAGAAATCTTTGAAATAAAGTTTTGGATTTTTAAGGTGTTAAAATGTAACAAAAACTATATAAATTTGGTATCGCTGTAATCGTATTGACCAACAGAATACAGGTAACATGTAATTTTGGCTGCACTGTGAACGCCGTAAAAACAAAGCCCATAAAGTTGCGGAAACAGTTTTTCTCTAATTCAATCCAATACTGAATTTTTTTCCAGCTTCTCAGTACATCAGATGGAATATTAAATGGTATGGTTATGAAGTATAATTTGTTTCCCCGGCCACCATGACTACTTTGGTTAATTTGCATATTAATTTTTATGCTTCTTTGAAAGTACATATAGAACATTAAGAAGTAAAAAGTGATAAAAATATATGTCCTCAAATGACCAAATAGTGTTACTTCTCCTGAAAAGGAAGGAAGGAAAAAAATGAAATAACGGTACACTTTAAAGAGGATAGAGGGAAGAGTCTTATATTTATTGAAATAAAGCTTCTTCTTTCCATAAAGAGCAGCTGCAGCAGTTGAAGTACTACTGAAAGAGAAATTTGCTCCAAATCATTAAGTGTGAGAAATTTTCTGAATTTTGAAGATCTCAATGTAAAAAAATAAACAAGTCAAAGTAATCTTCTACTTCAAGAACAAGGGCTGATTAGTATGACAACGGCATAAGGCTGAAGCTCATGGCCATCCCCTTCCCTATACGTGCTCAATGGCTGTATGATTCTGTAGGTAAATGTGAGGTAAGATGCAGAATAGTACAGGCATTGGGCGCTGCCATGCAGGAAGGGTAAGCTGTGCGCAGTTGACACACTATCTGGCCATGCTTTTATTTTGGTTATAATATAGAACAGAATTAATTCAAAACCATTGTGTTATATTAAAATTATACTCTTTCATTCTTTTCATCCTTGCCTGTACTATAACAGTGTGTATTCATTTTTTCAGTTTTGCTACAGAGGAAGCGGAAGCTGACACATGTTGCAATAGGATTCATCTTTTTGCTCAGTGGCATTGAATATGGTTTGTATTCTATTTTTAGCCCATGTTTGAAACCTATTCACCTTAAAGGTTATAATTTAAGGATATTCCATAGGTGGCAACACCTGAGCGACTTACAATAAGTTCTGTATATTACCTTATAGGGTACCTGAGTTTACATGAAAAGTTGAAATATGTGCAGGGTCTTGCTGAGCAGTCTGTTCTATGACTATATAAAGCTAGGTTCACACCTGTGCCTGTTCTGTGTTCGGGGGTTTCCATCCCCGAATCCTCTTACAAAATGCAGAGAGAAGAGTCCTGCAAGCAGGACTTTTTTTCTCTACATTTTTCGGGCGGAAACCCGGCAGATCCTATTCTAGTCTATGAGAACCACAGGTAACTGCTTTTTAAGTGGATTAGGTTTCCGTTCTTCGGGGCCCCAAGTGGACTCGAAGAACGGAAACCCAGATGCAACCTTCATACATCATGTCCTATCAGTTTTTCTGCTGCTAATAATCAATTTATGGTTGACACAAATATTTTGTCTCTGTCTGTGGACGTGTACAATAAGGAGCAAGCTGAAACTCCTATCCATTGTTGATAATGTTCTGCCAAGAGTTACAATTGCAAAGAAATAGTTGAGAAAAGTGCAGTTTTATATTCCACAAGAAATAAAACTGAATTAAGTGCACTGTTGGGTTTCCCGGTATGTGCCCCGGTGGTGGAGATATTGGTACTTACTAATGGCACCGATATCTCCCCACTGTCAGAAGGACAATCCTCATAGGTCGCTGAGCTATGAGGAATGCCCTTCTGACAGTGGGGGAGATATCAGTGCCGAAACAAACAGCATCGATTTCTCCAGCACCGGGGCACGTATCAGGAAAGCCGGCTGTTGGCTTTCTAGCAGTATACAAAACCGCACTTTAATGAGGACATGAAAGATCCACTTTAATCATAATCAGGTAAAATGTTCAATTAATTGTGATTTTGATGTAGGTAATAATTGCCCAACCCTAGTTACAACTTATTATACTCCAGAACTGCATCCAGATAGTTCTAGTTACAACTAGAAAGTTAATAAGCTTGTCAACAGGCATACTCTAACATCTACACAGATCTGCAGTAGTATAGTTAGTTTTTTCTAAATGGATAAAAGTGGATGTCCCATTACGGACACTTATCCCCTGTCCTGTGCATAGAAGATAAGTGTCTGATTGGCAGTTTCCCCAGTGGTCAGGAGGGCTGGGGACCAAATGTCCTCATAAGGCCTCCTTGTGAATGGAATGCTAGTGCACTTGCGTGATCGGCACTTCATTCACTTCAGTGGTGCTGCTCCTCTGCCAGAGATTACAATTCCAGCAGCCCCATAGAAGTGAAGGGAGCACCAGTTATGCAAGCGCACTGGCCCTCTATTCAAAGGAGGTCTTAGGGTGACTTTCGATCTCCTGATCACTGGAGGAACCGGCGATCGGGCCCCCCATTGATCAGACACTTATTCCCTGTCCTGTGGATAGGGGATAAGTGTCCATAATTGGACAACCCTTTACTATACAGTTTTTGAAATAAAACTGAAGCATCCCAGCATAAGAATTCACCAACAGCTTAGGCAGCAAGTTTGAGGTTTTGGCACTGTAATCATGAATACTCTGGACTATAGCACATGCTGTAGTTAGAATCCGTATACAAAAAAGTAATGCAATGACATCATTAACAGAAACCATTGTAAAGTAGTTTGAATAGTTAAAGGGGTTATTTACTTTTTCAAAACTGATGCCCTATCAAGGCCATCAGTGTTTAATTGGTGGGGGTCTGAGTGTTGGGACTGTTGCCGATCAACTATTTCCCCAGGCATGTCGCTCCTAGCATTGTTTAAATGCAGTGCGCAGTGGTGCTCATTTCCCATATTCTTGATAGTGGCACTTCTGGGTATTTCAGCAGTGTTTTATGCAGCTCAACACCAGGGAAACAGCTTATCTGCAGGGGTCCCGACAGTTACACCTCAATTGATCTAAAATTAAGAATCAACATTTCCACTTCAATTCCCCCACTAATATGTGTTGGCTCTAAGGAATCTGGCTGTTATTTCAGTAGATCAGTAGAAGCATCTACCAGACACATTTGGCCCCATAAACCTCAGATTGTTAGTGAGTATGTATGCTTCCATTTATGCTTATTTTATTGTGTGATACAACCTTATGATGTTTAGAGACAGTAATACATCATAATCCATTTTCTCTTGCCTTTAGTTATAATCTACTACATCCAATTCATTTATGTTTTGTCTTTATTTTCTTTCTAGCTGTGATCCTACCTACAGTCTGGATGTATCTACAATCACTTGATGCCCAGCCGTTCTTCCTGGGTCTTGTTCTTTCTGCATTCAGCCTTACCGAACTCTTGTCAGGCCCCGTGTTTGGTTATTGGTCAGATAAAACAGGAAAAACTAAGCACATCATCCTATTAAGCAACTGCTTTGAAATTGCAGGCAAGAGAACCACACCTATTCATTTTTTACTCCTTAGAAAGTTTGTAGAGAGAGAGAAACTATAACTCAACGGCATGTGAATGTCTGTTTGTAGG
The DNA here is from genome assembly GCA_947044405.1 of Leptodactylus fallax. Lineage (NCBI taxonomy): Eukaryota > Metazoa > Chordata > Amphibia > Anura > Leptodactylidae > Leptodactylus > Leptodactylus fallax. The sequence continues at coordinate 3,289,331 of CAMRHE010000022.1, read as the reverse complement.
ACATTATAAGAGTGGGACATTGGAATTGCAGAAGTTTAATGTGACAATTGTCTGTAACCTCAACATAAATATGGTTTTGTTTAAGTCTAGATTTTTGCTTCCATCAAAAAGCAAACTGCAATTTCCTTTACATTAAAGAACAAAAAAGTTATACTGACACATACTGGCCCAGTATATGTCAAGAGCACAATGTTTTGGCATACACTGGATGAATGGAGGTCTATGGATATGTTTGGCATATGTGCAGGGAGCTTTCCCGAAATGTGAAGAGACCCTTATAATGTAATATGTACATTTTGAATGCATTTTTTTTATTTTTTTATTATTTTTTTTTTTTAATGCGTATTGGTTCTACACATAGATACCAATAATCAGGTATTGTGCTGGATAAGGATTGGCAAAAATTAGAATAATGGTTTTAGTTCACATAACAAAAAACACAAATTGGCACAGATTTAACTTACAGGTTATGGCTAGCTTTTGTCAAGTCTGACATTTTTGGTTGGTTTACATACTGATCAGTAATGAGCGTTGTGGTATATGGATACTTGCAGTTGTATGACCCCTAGAATATTAATATTTACCTTTCTTATTTTCCATTTAATTAGGTAATTCTATGTATTTTGTTGGAATCTCCAAGTGGTTTCTTCTGGGCAGTCGTCTAGTAGCAGGTAATGGCATTAATTTAAAGTAAATCTTGATAAGCTATCCCTAAATTTTATAGAGCATAAATGTATTTTTAATGCTTATTGAGTTGATGTGTGACAGTTACATGTGTATATTAGGCTAGGTTTACACTTGCGCTGGGCTCTCTGTCATTTGGGTCTGCCAGGGGACACGAACGATGGAGAACCGGACCGCTAAAACAGTGGTTACCTTCGGACCCCATAGACTATAATGGGTACTTTTCTCTCTGACAATTTTTGGCGGTTTCTGCAACAGAGTCTTCAGTGGAGACTCTGGTGTAGATGTGAACCTAGCCTTATTTTTTGGCTGTATTTGTTCATATTTGTATTTTATATACCTTTTTAGGTGTTGGAGCAGGAGCTGGTGCTTCAATATTTGGCTATTTGACCCGATGTTCTAGTTCTAAGGAACGTGTACCAGTATTTGCAATGGCCATGGCATGCCGTCAAGGTGGGCTTTTAATAGGTAAGGTTTCCTGCAGTGGGATGGTGAATTATTAGTTTGTAAATATGTCATATTATCATGAAATTTACTTAACCATTTCAGGACTGGGCCATTTTTCCTGGTTCAGACCAAACACATCTTCAGGTTTTTTCGTATAAGTGATCTTGAGGTCTATAATATATATATATATATATATATATATATATATATATATATATATATATATAAATATTACAGTGCCTTGCGAAAGTATTTGGCCCCCTTGAACTTTTCAACCTTTTGCCACATTTCAGGCTTCAAACATAAAGATATAAAATGTTATTTTTTTTGGTGAAGAATCAACAAGTAGGACACAATTGTGAAGTGGAACGAAATTTATTGGTTATTTTAAACTTTTGTAAAAAAATAAAAAACTGAAAATTGGGGCGTGCAATATTATTCGGCCCTTTTACTTTCAGTGTAGCAAACTCACTTCAGAAGTTCAGTGAGGATCTCTGAATTATCCAATGTTGTCCTAAATGACTGATGATAAATATAATCCACCTGTGTGTAATCAAGTCTCCGTATAAATGCACCTGCTCTGTGATAGTCTCAGGGTTCTGTTTAAAGCGCAGAGAGCATCATGAAGACCAAGGAACACACCAGGCAGGTCCGTGATGCTGTTGTGGAGAAGTTTAAAGCCGGATTTGGATACAAAAAGATTTCCCAAACTTTAAACATCCCAAGGAGCACTGTGCAAGCGATCATATTGAAATGGAAGGAGTATCAGACCACTGCAAATCTACCAAGACCTGGCCGTCCCTCTAAACTTTCATATCAAACAAGGAGACGACTGATCAGAGATTCCGCCAAGAGGCCCATGATCACTCTGGATGAACTGCAGAGATCTACAGCTGAGGTGGGAGAGTCTGTCCATAGGACAACAATCAGTTGTACACTGCACAAATCTGGCCTTTATGGAAGAGTGGCAAGAAGAAAGCCATTTCTCAAAGATTTCCATAAAAGGTCTTTTTTAAAGTTTGCCACAAGCCACCTGGGAGACACACCAAACATGTGGAAGAAGGTGCTCTGGTCAGATGAAACCAAAATCGAACTTTTTGGCCACAATGCAAAACGATATGTTTGGCGTAAAAGCAACACATCTCATCACCCTTAACACACCATCCCCACTGTCAAATATGGTGGTGGCAGCATCATGGTTTGGGCCTGCTTTTCATCAGCAGGGACAGGGAAGATGGTTAAAATTGATGGGAAGATGGATGGAGCCAAATACAGGACCATTCTGGAAGAAAACCTGTTGGAGTCTGCAAAAGACCTGAGACTGGGACGGAGATTTATCTTCCAAAAAGACAATGATCCCAAACATAAAGCAAAATCTACAATGGAATGGTTCACAAATAAACGTATCCAGGTGTTAGAATGGCCAAGTCAAAGTCCAGACCTGAATCAAATCGAGAATCTGTGGAAAGAGCTGAAAACTGCTGTTCACAAACGCTCTCCATCCAACCTCACTGAGCTCGAGCTGTTTTCCAAGGAAGAATGGGCAAGAATTTCAGTCTCTCGATGTGCAAAACTGATAGAGACATACCTCAAGTGACTTGCAGCTGTAATCGCAGCAAAAGGTGGCGCTACAAAGTATTAACTTAAGGGGGCCGAATAATTTGGCACGCCCCACTTTTCAGTTTTTTATTTTTTACAAAAGTTTAAAATATCCAATAAATTTCATTCCACTTCACGATTGTGTCCTACTTTTTGTTGATTCTTCACCAAAAAAATTAAAATTTTATATTCTTATGTTTGAAGCCTGAAATGTGGCAAAAGGTTGAAAAGTTCAAGGGGGCCAAATACTTTCGCAAGGCACTGTATATATACAGTACAGACCAAAAGTTTTGACACACCTTCTCATTCCAAGAGTTTTCTGTATTTTCATGACTATAAAAATTGTAGATTCACACTGAAGGCATCAAAACTATGAATTAACACATGTGGAATTATATACTTAACAAAAAAGTGTGAAACAACTGAAAATATGTCTTATATTCTAGGTTCTTCAAAGTAGCCACCTTTTGCTTTGATTACTGCTTTGCACACTCTTGGCATTCTCTTGATGAGCTTCAAGAGGTAGTCACCTGAAATGGTTTTCACTTCACAGGTGTGCCCTGTCAGGTTTAATAAGTGGGATTTCTTGCCTTATAAATGGTGTTGGGACCATCAGTTGTGTTGTTCAGAAGTCAGGTGGATACACAGCTGATAGTCCTACTGAATGGAGTGTTAGAATTTGTATTATGCCAAGAAAAAAGCAGCTAAGTAAAGAAAAACGAGTGGCCATCATTACTTTAAGAAATGACGGTCAGTCAGTCCGAAAAGTTGGGAAAACTTTGAAAGTGTCCCCAAGTGCAGTGGCCAAAACCATCAAGCGCTACAAAGAAACTGGCTCACATGAGGACCGCCCCAGGAAAGGAAGACCAAGAGTCACCTCTGCTGCGGAGGATAAGTTCATCAGAGTCACCAGCCTCAGAAATCGCAGGTTAACAGCAGCTCAGATTAGAGACCAGGTCAATGCCACACAGAGTTCTAGCAGCAGACACATCTCTACAACAACTGTTAAGAGGAGACTGTGTGCAGCAGGTCTTCATGGTAAAATAGCTGCTAGGAAACCCCTGCTAAGGACAGGCAACAAGCAGAAGAGACTTGTTTGGGCTAAAGAACACAGGGAATGGACATTAGACCTGTGGAAATCTGTGCTTTGGTATGATGAGTCCAAATTTGAGATCTTTGGTTCCAACCACCGTGTCTTTGTGCGACGCAGAAAAGGTGAACGAATGGACTCTACATGCCTGGTTCCCACCGTGAAGCATGGAGGAGGAGGTGTGATGGTGTGGGGGTGCTTTGCTGGTGACACTGTTGGGGATTTATTCAAAATTGAAGGAATACAGAACCAGCATGGTTACCACAGCATCTTGCAGCGGCATGCTATTCCATCCGGTTTGCGTTTAGTTGGACCATCATTTATTTTTCAACAGGACAATGACCCCAAACACACCTCCAGACTGTGTAAGGGCTATTTGACCAAGAAGGAGAGTAATGGGGTGCTCCGCCAGATGACCTGGCCTCCACAGTCACCAGACTTGAACCTAATCGAGATGGTTTGGGGTGAGCTGGACCGCAGAGTGAAGGCAAAAGGGCCAACAAGTGCTAAGCATCTCTGGGAACTCCTTCAAGACTGTTGGAAGACCATTTCAGGTGACTACCTCTTGAAGCTCATCAAGAAAATGCCAAGAGTGAGCAAAGCAGTAATCAAAGCAAAAGGTGGCTACTTTGAAGAACCTAGAATATAAGACATATTTTCAGTTGTTTCACACTTTTTTGTTAAGTATATAATTCCACATGTGTTAATTCATAGTTTTGATGCCTTCAGTGTGAATCTACAATTTGTGTGTGTGTGTGTGTGTATATGTATGTATGTATGTATGTATGTGTGTGTATATAATGTATATAATATATATATATATGTGTGTATATATGTGTATATGTAAAGAAAAACCCACAATGGTCACAGAAATAACTTAAAAAAGCCAGACTGGAATTTGCCAAACTCCATTTTGGCAAGCCACAAAGCTTCTGGGAGAATGTCCTATGGACAGATGAGACAAAAATCGAAATTTTTGGCAAGGCACATCAGTTCTGTGTTCACAGACGGAAAAATGAAGCATATCTTCTGAAGAACACTGTCCCTACTGTGAAACATGGAGGAGGCTCTGTAATGGTCTGGGGCTGCTTTGCTGCATCTGGCACAGGGTGTCTTGAATCTGTGCAGGGTACAATGAAATCTCAAGAATATCAAGGATTCTAGAGACAAATGTGCTGCCCAGTGTCAGAAAGCTTGGTCTCAGTCTCAGGTCATGGGTCTTGCAACAGGATAATGACCCAAAACACACAGCTAAAAACACCCAAGAATGGCTAAGAGGAAAACATTGGAATATTCTGAAGTGGCCTTCTATGAGCCCTGACCTAAATCCTATTGAGCATCTTTGGAAGGAGCTGAAACATGCCGTCTGGAAAAGGCACCCTTCAAACCCTAGACAACTGGAGCAGTTTGCTCATGAGGAGTTGCTGCAGAGCAGTCGCCATAGCTACCGGGTCTTCCACTGTAATGGAAACTATCAGAGACCTTGTAATAGGTATCCCATGGATTTCATATGGCTTGGAACTACTCTACTGTATTGTTCAGTGTCGCCATCAGGTTTTCGAGGCTACAAATTTCTTTCATGTGAGCTGGGAGGTCAGCTCTATTGGGGAATTTAACTTGTTTCCTAAACAAGGCTATTAAGGTCTTGGCAGCAGTGTACAGATCAAGGAACAACCTGGAGAACGTCTTGCCTAATTGTCTAAGGGACAAATTAAGTAGGTATGTGGAGTAATCTAATGGAAAACCTTATATAAAAAGAACGCCACTCAATTCTCTCACCTCTAGCCAGAAGTTCAGTATAAGCAGGCAGTCCCAAAAAATGTGGTTAAGGGAGTCCACTGTATTATAGCAGCGCCAACAGTCAGACTGTATTGTAGGATTTAATGAGCGTAGAAGGGCTGGGAAATGGTACCAGTGCATCAAAAGCTTGTATTGCGTTTCCTTGATGGTCACACACATAGAAAATGTAGAAGCACAAGACCATATCATCTGCCTTTTACCAGGGGAAACTGTTCATCCTATAGCTTTTTCCCCTTTAGGCATGTATCTGTGGACAGGAAAGTCATGACCTTCTGGAGAGGAAAGAAGCTGGTAAATCCTTTGGTGGAAGTACTTGCTCGACATAACTTTTCAAATGTAGTCAGCATAGAGGCCTTCAGATCACCAAACAAAGCATTTTGATAGTGTAGTCACTCTGTTTTGGGAGGTGTAAAGTAGATGTGAGGTAGTCAAAGGGCCTGAGATCCAGGGTCAAGGGGTCAACCACGTCCACCAATCTGAACAGTCCTTCCCTAGACCAGATATACACCATAGGTGCTGTCAGTTTTTCTGGGAGCGTGGGTGGTACAAAAAGGAAATCATGGAGAAGCGTTAAGAGGCAAGGGGAAACTGCTTACTACAAGTAATCCAGATCACCCTGGTGAATCGAATGGGCCCCAAAGGGTGGGTAGGGGGGTTGAGGGAGACCGAGTCCATAGAAAAGCATTCGGATGAGTAGGGGCGAGCCATAGTTCTCAGTTTCTACCCACTTTGTGTAGAATTGTGAAGCAGCCCAAAATGGAATGCAGCGAACCTGGGTCGCCCAATAATGACCGACAATATGGGGGACTGCCCTTTCCCAGCCAGCATCACCAATGTGGGGATTCAGTGGTGCCAAGCATTCCAGACAAAGTGGAAAATGGCTTTCTGCAAATTACGAAATTCTGAGTGTGGGGCAGCCACCCGAAGTGTCTCAAGGTAATATAACAGCTTTGGAAGTAGTCATTTATATTGCTGAAATACACTGAAAAAGACATATCTGTAGGGGTTTCTATCTATTCAACAAGGTCCTCAGTTCCCGAAATAACCAGGATAATTTGCTGAATATTAACTGTTGGATATTCAGCTTACTCCAACATATAAGTACCTGAGTGTTACTACCATTGAAAGTTGAAATTACTATTCAATAACTGTGTTGTGTTTTGATGGAGGTTAAGAGGGAGGGTTTCTGTCTTGGAAGAATTTATTTTATAGCCCAAAAGTTGACCGTATTCGTGAAGAACTCATCAAAGGTTGGTATGAGTGTTAGTGTGAGTAAGCACAACGTCGTCAGCGGATAGGGATACTTTAAATTCCCTATAGCCAACCTTGATTCCTGTAATAACAGCGTTCTTCTTTATCTTGGCCTCGAAAGGTTCAATACATAATGCAAAAATGAGAGGAGAGAGGGGGAAGCCCTGACTAGTGCCATTTCTAATGGGAAAGGAATCAGAGGAGGATTGGGGGAGTTTTACCACCTCTTCGGGGCAGGAGTAAAGGGACCGAATTGCAGAGAAAAAAAAGCCCCCTCAAAAACCAAAAGGCTTCTGAAGAGGTTCACATACAGGACCATTCAAGAGAGTTGCAGGCCTTCTCCACATCTAGACTGAGGAGAACAGGGGCGGAGTGACAGTTGGATACTTCTATCAAATCCACTGACTGCAAGGGACTAAACCCACTTCGTCCTTGTGAATAAGAGAGAGGAGCCAAGTGTTCAGTTGGTTAGCTAGAATTTTCATGAATAGTTTTAAGTCTGAATTTAGGAGAGCAAAAGGTCTATAATTTGAGCGCTCCTGCAAGCCTTTGTTTGGTTTAGGTACTAGGGTAATTTGTAAGTGGAGCATTGTTGAGTGAATAGGATGACCGTCTAGGAAGGAGTTAAACAGTCTTCTCATTTGAGGGACCAATTCTTCCTTGAAGGTTTTATAGTACAAATAAGTGAGACTACCTGGCCCATGGACTTTGTCATGGGGTAAGTCCTTCAAGACTCCCGAGAGTTTCTTGTCTGAGATACGGGTGTTAAGGGAAGTCAATGCTTCTGGGGGAAGGGTAGGTAGGTGACACTCCGCTAGGTAATATCTTAGACGTTGTAGTCTGTTCCATGTACCTGGGGAGCGTTTGGAGGGCAGGTTGTACAATTTGGTATAGTATGTCTGCAAAACCGCAGCAATGACATCGGTGTGGTGTTGCAAGCACCCACCTGAGTGCTGATTGCATAAGGGATAGAGGAAGCGTAGTTATCCCTCAGAATTTTGGCTAGCAAGGTATGAGCCTTGTTGCCCCATTTGTATTAGCACTGGCATGTGTAAAGATGGTGGCTCTGGACTGTGTGAGTCGGTAGTTCTCTCAGGTCTGCTTTGGCTACTGCCGGTTGACGAAAACTCATCAGAGTAGGGCTCACCACTCGAGTCATCAGAGTTTGGGTTTTTGTCGGTCTATCCTTTTTAAGTTGTAACACCAGCGCGATACAATGTCCCTTGTGAGCCCTCCAGAGGGATAGTAGTGGAGTAAACTGACTCCGCATTTTGACAAAAGTATTTAGTTAAAGAGGTTGTCCAGGTATTTATTTATTTATTTATTTATTTTAATGCCTGCACAACTGGGGAAGGTGAAGAGGAAAAAAAAAAATAAACCGTTCTCACCTGTCCCTGATGCTCCGGTGTCCTCTCGGCACGTTACGGGCGGACACCGGAACGTTCCGGGAGCCTTCTGCTCCGGCGTTTTCTCAAAGTGAAATTGTTAACTGGCTGTGATCTTATGTATCCCTTCCGCTAAAGCCACTGATTGGCGTCAGCGGACACGTGTGGCTGGGACTTCCACCGAAGCATGGAACCCAGAATATAAATTTTTTTTTTTTTTTTTTTTTTTTTACTGCCCCTGCCTATTTAATACTTCAATGGGTTGTCCATTTTTGCCTGCACAATCCCTTAAAGTGTGCTCGCAAGGTGGCTTGGAAGGGGTGTGTGTGTGTTTTTTTTTTTTTTTTTTTTTTTCTTTCTGTCTTTTAGGAGAGTCTCATTTAACCACTTCCCGCTAGCGGAAAAAGAATGACAGGTCACCTGTATTCTATGTTTCAGTACTGTTCCATGGATACCAAATTTATATAGTTTTATTTACATTTTAGCCTCTGATAAAATTTTTATCAGAGGCTAAGATGCAAAAAAAAAACTTTTTTTATATAAATATTTTTATAAGTTTGTAGACAGGAATACCTAATGTGTATGTTTCATAGTAATTTTTAACTTTTACATTTATTCTAGGGAAATGGGTTATTTGAACTTTTAATTCTTTTGAGAGAGAGAGAGATAGATAATATAATTTTTTTTTTTCTTGCATTTATTAGATCCCCTGCAATAAAAGTATACCCGCGGGCATTAGCGCTGGGTCTCTGCAGTATAATTCAGCAGAGACCCGGCAGCTATGGTGGCCTCTCAGCTCCTGAGCGGCCGCCATATTTAAATACCCGACATCCACCTTACTATTATGGCGGATGTCGGGAAGGGGTTAAATGCCAGTGGAAGCATTGGGTTGCAACTGAATTGGTGGACAAAGACTCTGCCATTGGGGCGTGATTGGACCAAGACATAAGGCCGATCTTTGCCGAAGTCAGTAGGCAAAGGGCTGGGGCATTACCAAAGAAGTAGTCAATTATAGTGTACTTATTATGGCAGTGGGAGAAGAAAATGTAAGACCTATTGGCACCATATTAAAATCGCCCCCCGACAACCAGGTTGCATTGGAATAAGTTTGCATTCGGCAGAGAACCTGTCTCAGGAATGGGATCTGGGAGGAGTTTGGGGAGTAAACCTTACACAGGACTATAGGCTGTCCTTTTAAGTGGCATTCTAGTATAATATAAGAACCTTGAGGGTCTAAATGGGAACTGGATATTGAAATTGAGCATGAACAAGAGCATTATAGCCACTTGTGCCTTATGGTGATTATGAAAGGCCAAGTAGGCGGATGGGAAATAATGTCGGGTAAAATGAAAAGTGCCAGTGTGTTCATAGTGGGTTTTTTGAAGGAAATCTACATCCAGACGGGACCAAAGCTTGCTCAGCACTAAGTAGTGTTTAGTGTTGGAACCCAGGCCCTTAACATTTAATGTGACACTTCTAACCATTGGAAGGCAGATACCATGAAGGTATGAATGTAGGCGCAGATCTCGCCTAATCTTTCAGAGAGTCTGTGTAGTTTCAAAGAGCAATAGAATCGGTAGCGTGGTCGAGAGTGGCACTGTATCAGGAGGTAGATCTCTGAACCTGAAAGAGAAGGGGAGAGGGAGAGGAAGAAGACAAACAAAAGACATGGACAGGAGAAACATAACATGTGAACAAGAGCATAACAAATAAAAGGCAGGACTAAATTTCCTGTGAAGGGGAATAGGACAAGTGCAAAATAGTACAAAAGAGTGTTAACCAAGTGAGTCCAAAAAAAAAAAAAATGGAAACCCAGCTTGAAAGAACAACTATGGCAAGATTGTTGTCTAGGACCAGAGCTAGGGACATACTCAGATGCTGTGGTCTATAGCAAAAAAGAAAGGGGTGTCTGGCTGCAGCCTTTTCCCCTCTTTCCCCACTGAAAACACACAATACTTGTTTGGTTGAACCAATCAAGTCAAATACATAGAAAACCCATAGCTGAAGTGAAATAAGACACTTGAGTTTTTGACTCCGAATAAGATTAATGAAACCGTCTAAAAGAAAAATGTCTTTTTCCGTGGCAACTAGTCGTGGTGCAGATTTCCTTTGATATTGTGCTCTTGCAAAACGAAAGCTGTACTGTGATTGATTGATATGGACTACCAAGACTCAAAATTCAGGTTTTTCCTTGAGACTTTTTTTTTTTTTTTTTTTTTTTTTTATAAATCTAATGCGTCACTCATCTATACAATTGAAGCACTGCCGTGGGAATTCTTCTCCAAATCTCAGCTTGCTTTTTCTAGTTTGGGTGTGTAGGGTTTCTGTAGATACAAGTATAAGCTGAACTAAATGTATCCTCCCTAATTTATTGGAGTTGTTTGCAAATAAAGGAGTTAAACTGTAGACATTCACTCAACATATACTGCTGAGCAAAAAAGATTAATAGACTTTTCCTGGTGCTCTAAGCTAATATGCAGAAAGAGGATTGTGCACTTATGTTATAATGATGTCGTTTCAGAGCTGTTTTCTAACGGACCCAAATAGTTAATGGATCCCATTAACTTAGGCTTGTCTGGGTGTGGCCCGAACCACCAAACAGGCGTACTCCATGCAAACTCCTGAAAAGGTGTAAAGGCTTCTCTTGTATAGTGTGCCTTCACCCTGGCGTGACCCAAGTGTCATGTGATCCTCTCCTGTGCCCTGAAAAGGCATGGCTTCCTCCCACCCATCGGTTACTGGTATCCTGCTGACTTTAACCAAGTAATCATGTAATAACCACCACCAGTTGCAATTCTGCTGGTTATTCCCTGCACAGAAATGGTGGTGTAGTGTAGGAGTCTCAGAAAGGAAATCACCATACTCTCGTATACCAAAACCTTCTTTGCTTGATTGTATAAATACAAAGTAAGGTTCAGTGTACCAAAATTACAATGCTTGTGACCCAGGTTTTCCATGAGTTGACAGGCACACACCTATTCCTGCAAGCAACACTTTGTTCCACTCTCATGTACTAGGCCTATGGCACTACATGATGCGGTAGATGAATCCTGAGACGGTGCAGACCGAATCACCAAATAGATGGATTTCAAGCGAACACTCCTGAAAAGACATTAAAGGCCACTCTTATACACAATGCCTTTGCCAGCACAGGGTCATATCACAGGACATGCCAAAACAACTTCCCCCGTGATACAACTTTTGAGTGCAGCCACAGTTCCACATTACAAGCAAGAAAAACACAGTGATCAACACATTGCATTAACACAGCGAAACAGCATATCAACACACTGGTCAGTGAAACTAGCGTAATCCTGAATAAACACTGCTATATACTGCTACACAGGGGTTGCTACTGTGCACAATGAAGGTTGTATCTCTAGACAACACCACCCTAGGTTAAAATGGAAAAAATACTGATTGATCACTTCTTGATCTGTTTTCCTGGTTTCTATTTATATTGATAAACAGGTGCAAAAAGTTATTTGGCATGAAACACTAAGTATTGCCTACCTGACAAATGAAAAAATTTACCATGCAAGATCAAATTGACATCTGCCCTTATGTTCTTGTCATAAAAAGGTACCAAGAGATGTCTAACAATAACTATAATTGGCCTTATGATCATTTAGATTAGCTAATGTATGGCAAACCCAGTTTCAGCTTATTTAGAGCCAAAGACAGTATATAATTTTGCTCTTCTTTAGGAAAATATTTTCAGATCCCCTTGGATATTATACAATATGATCCAGTCCTTGGCACTAAATGTACAGATCATGTACAGTACCATAATATAATTTACAATATTCGCTTCTGTATTAATGAACACTTGGGGGTTCCTTAAAGGGATTCTATCATTAGGAAACCTTATTTTCACTAACAGCATGTCGGAATAGCCTTTAGAAAGACTATTCGTCTCTTATCTTTATTTTTCTGATCCATGCCACCGTTTTGGAGATTTTTCTTCTTTATGCAAATTAGTCTTCAAAAAGAACAGGGGGCGATCCCCCTGTGCTCAGGGTAAAGCAGCTAAATCATTATCCTAGCTTATGTTTAACTATTGTACAGTATTCTGGAGGGAAACGCGTATCATGTTTTCCGTTGTATACCTTTATAATATGGTATACAGTTTTTATATTAAAAGAATTTAAAATATTTCTCATATTTTCACATCTGGCTTATTACAGGGCCTGCATTCAATGTCTTCTTAAGGTATTGCACCTTTCAGATTGGACCATTCCATGTGAACAAGTTCTCTGCTCCTGGTGTAAGTACAAAAAGTAAAATGAATACATCAGGGTTAAAAGAATATGTCTCATGAAAACTTTTTGATGGCTTATGGTGTGCATAAACAGGAGGGACAACTCCTGTTGCATGTTACACAGTGGTAAAAATTTGTTTAGTTAAGCCATACCTCTAACCCCTCCAAACCCTGTCCACCTCATATGTCCAGTCCTGGCCAGTCCCCTTGTAGTAGTGCTCCTTTGTGCCCAACAAGCTTTCTTAGTGTCATTGCCATTTGTGTAGCACACAGTATCAGTATCCCTTCACAGTAGTGATGCTACCTTAGTGTCCACTCATAGTAAGAGTGCCCTTTTTGTGCAGTAGAGATGTCTTTTATTATATCCTCACATATTAAGCATGTCTCTTTATTGCCTACCACAATAGTGATGCATCCTTAGGTTTTTATCAGGTGGATTTTGAGGCAGAATTTTTCTCAAAAAATGCCGATCAACTCTCCCATTAATTTCAATGAGAACCAGGAGCAGATCTTTTGCAAACCCCATTGAAATGAATAGGAAAAAAAACTCTAGTCTAGGAGTTCAGTTTTTTGCAGCGGATTTTGCAAAAACAGCTTAAAAAAAACTGCTAGCGGGTTTTTTGTTTTTTTTTGTTTTGTTTTTTTTTTTCTTCTACCTTTCATTCATTTCAATCGGTATTGCAAGGTGGAATCCGCCTAAAGATAGGTCCTTACTTTTTTTTTTTTTTTTTTCCTTCTAGCTGAAAAAAATCAGCGAGAGCAAGAGTTCTGCCTGTCTCAAATTGAAATAAATGGGAGACTTGGAAATCCCCCTTGGTACAGAAGTAGCACCCCAGTAATGCTCTTAGTAACCCCCACACAATATAATGCCCCCTTGGTACTTCCAAAATGAATACTCTCCTAGCCCTCTTTCCAAAATGAATGGAGCAGATCACTCAGTGCAAGTCTGTTCTGGTCCATGCTGTCTGCGTCTTTATGCAGAAAATGGGAAGGTGAAAGTACAGTGTCATATATCAACTTATTCCTTTGCTTTTCAGAATTGCAGGATATGAAACTAATTTGACTTCAAAATAGTGTGAACATACTTTTAGTTATGAGCAGTATATCGGTGCTTAACATTTTCTTTGTATTTTTCTATCATCTTTGTAGATTTTTATGTGTGCTCTTTGGACACTGATGCAGTTTGTTGTGATTTTTATGTTTTATGATCTTTCACCAAATTCTCCTGAGTTACTGCATCATGAGCGTGAATCACTATTGAAGGAATCAGACATTCAGAGTCCCTTATATGGTGCTATCAACTGTGATCATGACCCATCATCCAACCAGGAAGATCTTTCAAGCATGGAAAATTCAACCACTTCAACTGTTCCAATAGCAAATAATCATATTTGTCCACAAATTGCTGAGTCGAATGAAAGTGGAAAAAAGACCATGATGGGTAAGAGCAGCCAGTTATGAAGCTTCAAGATATATCTACAAAAAACCGAAGGCAATAGTAGGTTTACTACTTTGCACAAACAAAACACCAATAGAAATCGCACAACAAAAAATTAAATTTAAATACATACTACATTTTTTTTTTTTTTTTTTTGATCAAATACATATAAAAAAAAAAAAAAAATTAAAAAAAAATGTCACAACCAACAAAGGATAAACAACATCCACTGCAGATCATGGTATCTTCCCAAACCCACATACATTCATTTCATTGCTCCCAGCAAAGTGTCATTAAATATAAAGTATCATCATCATTATAACACACATAGTCAGCAGTAATAAAGCAACACATAGAAGGGAAAGTGACAAAAGTTGTACCGACCACAGGGGTGTTTTTTTTGTTTTTTTGTGTTTAGATTGATAAATTGCAATGCTTGGCATTGTTTGCGGGAGTTAAATAAACAACAAACACTCAACGAGTGCCAAAAAGATTTTATACAATATGAAAAATAATTTATTAATGCATCACATAATACAAAAATTCATAGAAAAGGTGAAAAATTTCAACAACACAACCACAAGCTGTGCAGGAGGATGTAAAATACATAAACCCCCACAGAAACAGCCCCTGGAGACACAAGAAGGAAAAGATACAAACAGGGAAAACACTACACTAGTAATCAAAAATAAAGTAACCCAGATTATACCAGTTATAACAAATCCATGCTATAGTAATAATGAGAATACACAAATGGAGCAGGAAATAAGAGCTCCTAATAGTATCTAAAGTGTACCATAGGAACCCAATATTATGTATACATAGCAAGTCACACAGCTAATAGGCCCACGTGCTAAATAGTAAAGAGTAATGGCCATAGCAAAAATGTCAGCTGACTATAGCTAGTACATGTAGCAGATCATGAGTGCCTATAGACAATAGTAGTTAGTAAATACAAGATAGAAACAACTGCCCCATGCAGTTGAAAAAGTCATTCAACTTACCCACAGACATAGGATGCAAAGTGTGAATGTAACCCTGAGAAACAGCAACAACCCCCCCCCCCCCCCCATTGTTTGTGGGAACTCTGAGAAACAGTTTGAGAGAGATTTAATATTCCAAAAAGTATATTTACATCGAAATATGGCCAAGTAGCCCATCTTATTTTCCCAACAGTCTTTAAAGGGGTTTTCCAGCCCCTAATGAATGTTCAATACTGATGACTTATCCACAGTATCGGGTCTGCAGGGTTTCAGCATCTGGACCCTGCACAGATGAGCTGTTCCTGAAGCTGTTGCAGTGGAGGGAGAGCGGAAACAGCAATACTCCTATCATCAGGTGTCTGTCAGTGTCAACATTGGAAGATAAAAAAAAAACATAAAAATCCTGTTCATCTTTTCTTCTAGTAAACAAAACATTTAAAAGTTGAAGAAACAAAACCCAAAATAAACTTGACCACAAACAAATTAAGTCGGCTCCAGCACATTTTTATTACAAATATATAATGTTTCCACAAATACATACCATTACCTATATATTTAAATATGTTGAATATTTTTTTACTCAAATTCTTTCTGTCTTTATTACATCAGTTTTTGTGTTCTCTCCCTTTCAATCTCATGTTGCCGCTTATAGGGTTGATACGGGAGGAAGTGGTTGTACTTCTGACCGCTCAGTTTGTTACATTCTTTAATCAGACGGCGCTGGAGGTGAGTACGAAAGGTCTGACTAAGGAGGCAAAACAACTAGGCAATTTAATCTCATGTTTCCATATTCCTCTTTAGACTTTAGTGACACCTCTAGCTCAAACATATCTTGGATTTGAGGATCTGCAAAACTCCCTGCTATACTTTCTCTGTGGGATTGAGGTATGTAATCTGGGTATATTCTTTTAGGTGGTGATTTTTAGTAAATTGGAAAGTAGAAATGTATTTATTAGATTACATTGGTATTTTCTAAACTTTGTTTAGGTTTGTACCTGTTTGACAGAATTTTAGGTAGTTATGCAGACTGTACACATTAGATTTTGATGGGTTCTCGCCGACCATCTAATGTGCATGGTTGGACTCCTGACATGGCAGTTAAGGATCAGGCAATTAGATTTCAACTCTCCTCCTGTTGTAAGGGAGCTAAGGCACTGATAGAGAAGCATGGCATCAGCTTTCTCCCTTCTCCCATTCAGTACAGATGTACTACTCAGCCAAGCAAGATAGATGTCAGCTTTATCAGTATATCATATCAAGCCAGAAAGCTTATAGCACAAGACTGGCTGCAAGCAAGCCCCCGAAATGTGACTGAATCATGGCCAGACTTAAAGTAGCTGTCCAGGAATTGGAGCAACCCCTATGGCGATCAAGGGAGGTGTACAATAAAAAAAATTTAAACATACTCAACAATCCCAGCTGCTCTATGGTCTGGCCCCAGTATCACGCTAGTGTCTGGATGCCTCAGCCTCATGTGACCGCTGAGACCAAACTGAGGTCTCAGTGGTTTCTTGCAAGGAACTGCAACTACTTAAACCACTGATTGGTCTCAGCAGTCACATAAGGTTGAAGACTTCTGGCATCCACACACTGGCGCAAGACCAAATGGACAGACAATGGGTCACTGGGGACAGGTGAGTATGCTTTATTTTTTTTGTTTTTCACCTCCCCATTCTCCACAGCGGTTGCTCCAATCCCTGAATAACCCCTTTAATCATACAATCAGGCTAGAGAGAGGGATACATATGAAAAGACAGACGGCGTTGAAACTTGAGTCCATAAGGGGTCTATGGTTTGATGCTCTGTGGCTGTCTATGGTGTAAGCTCTTTGACAATTGTCTTACTGAATAATGGAATTGTATTAATTGGCACATTAGCTAGAAAGCTGTGATGTTGCCTTTAGGACTTAGCCTATCCCTTTATCATTTTATGGCATAACGGTCGCTTCTCACTATTGATCCAATTCTAGAATACATCGGTGCTGTCTAGAGGAAGGGGGGGTGAGTGTTGGTAATATTGTTTCTTGTATGTTATGAAAAAATCTTTAATGGAAATGATGTGATTAAAAAAAAAAAATGGATGTATATGGTTAAAACTATGTATATTCCTTGAGGCATCTTGAGCATTCAAGTGCCCAGGGGGCATTGCTATGGCTCTTCTCATTGAATCTTTAAAAACATCTTACCCTTGGTGGTGGTGAGGTGCTCCAGAATTCTGTGCCACACACAATGGTATAGCATAGCCCTGGAGTCGGTCAAGGGGGAGGTACTGTGGAGGGCTCAGTGACGATAACACTTGACTGGCTGTAGACTGTCTGCTCATTTGTATATGGGAATTAGGTTTTTCTCTGAAAGTGTAAGTCTGTCTAGGGCAACAAATGTATTTTTCTACATGTGTTAAAGCCCCCTACTCATTGTGGTCAGTATTTTGTGCTGGGATTGGAGAACGGTATCTGCTGGACAACTCCTCTCCAGCTCACAGTGACTTACAGGTCTCTCTACAAAGAAATGGGTCTTATCACTATTTCACACTTCCTGCAGTTACTGACAGTTAAAAGTTTAAACAGCACTTGCAACAAAAATGTCATGAGTGCTGTTTTTTATAATGCTCTTGCCCTTTCCACACTGGGCATACTGTGGGAGGCAGGGCTTTGGTGTTAGTAGATATTTCTACAGTCCTATCTCCTGCTCTGATTCCAACTTCTTCATAAATGTCTGACAGCCATGGTGAGTCAGGATAAGTCAGGCACCTCTAATTCATGAAAAAGCCAGTGATTGAATTTCTGTGCATCTAATTATATAATATCAATAATAGTATAATATAATTTACCATTTTATTTTGACGTCTGAGTCAGTAAATTTTTTCCAACTCTGTGCATCATTTACATGATGTCTGAAATCTACACCAACTAAAGGCTGATGCAGA
Organism: Leptodactylus fallax; assembly: GCA_947044405.1. Lineage (NCBI taxonomy): Eukaryota > Metazoa > Chordata > Amphibia > Anura > Leptodactylidae > Leptodactylus > Leptodactylus fallax. The sequence goes on along the minus strand of CAMRHE010000022.1, from coordinate 3,271,468 downwards.
TTTCAGTTTAGGCACAGGATGCGCCTGATTTATGACAGGGCCTGCACCTTGTCACCAACCAGGCTTATTCTCCAGTGGTGGAGAGAATATCAAAACTAATACGTCAGTCTTCATGAATCCCTCTATTGCTTTTGTGCATCGAGAGGGAAAACTGTCAGTGGTGTTCCAGAAGGTTGTGTTTTACATTCCTTACATTCTTACATTGCTTTTTGATTGTCATGTGTAGCTGAGAACATAGCCCAGCTTTTTTTTTTTTTTTTTTCAGTTTACATGACATTATTGATAAATGCAGAGCTTTTTAGTGCCTGTAGGAGTTAAGGGCAAGGCTGCCGGGGTTGGGCGCACAGTGTTTCACAACTGCACGTCTTCATTTATATCGCTGTCAGGATGACATCAGCACATTTTGCAATTTATGAAACCCGCTATCCTTACTACTAACTGTTTATAACAGGCTGTAAATTTAGAGGGTCTTGTTATTCTGTAAAGAGTTCATTGTTTACTGTCATACTGAAGGTATGAAATAAGGTAGATTTATATAGACTCTTACAATATTCTTATAGTTATAAAGCATACGCATTTAGAACCATTTGAATTAAAGGCTATGTAGCGATGCTTTTTTTTTTTTTTGCACAAAACCCTGACTTGAGCAAAAAAAAAAGCAACTTTTTTTAAGCTAGAAAACTAATATGCAAGACATGTTAAATTTCCCCCATTATTTTTCATTTTAATTGATTCACCTTTTTTGTAATAGGTTTTTATTTATAGATTTTATTTTGTTTGGGTGGTGCCATATGGTGGCTCAGATCTACTGTTGTGACTACGTTTACACGCTGGTATAAACTTGGCACATCTAAAGGTATGTTCACAGACTTTTTTGTAAGCTGAAAAAATCTGCCACGGTTTGTCGCGTTTTTTTGCTACAGCACACTGTAGGGACCTGGAAACTTCTCTTTAAAAAAAAAAAAAAAAAAAAAAAAAACACTAGTGGTTTTTGATGAGGTTTTTGCAAAAACCGCGTTAAAAAAACGCACCGCATTTTTTTTTCTGCTTCCCATTGATTTCAATGGGTTTTTCAAGGCAGAATCTACCTGAAGATAGGTTGAAATGAATGGGAGGCGTATTTTGAGGCGGACTCCGCCTCAAAATCAGCCTGCAAAAAACTCTGTGTGAACATACCTTAAGTGCATCTAGTTTAGACTAAAATTTTTCTGACTTGCTAGACATTGCAGGTGTGGCTTCTCAGAAAAGGAGGCATGGGTTAAATGCACCAAAATTGTCACAACATTTTGTCTCAAAGTGAGCAAACTAAAGTCTAAAAATATATGAGATTTAACAACCAGCATCAGTCACTGTGATAAAACCGGCACATTTACCAGAGTGCCAGCAGACAGACCACTGTCTACTGGTAAATGTGGACCGGTGTGCAAAACTCAGTCATAAGGGTGGTGACGGTGATGTTACCACACAGCCTGTAATGATATACAGCTGAAATTAATCGTGTTTCACTTACTAGGAAGTGAAGGCACCGGCATCAATATCTGCATCTAGTACATTGTGTGGCACCACTGTAACTGCATTCAGTGCTGGGGCCACATGTGCTTTCACTTTTATAAGTAAGTGAAACACTGACTAAAGCCATGGTCACACAGAAAATATTTGATCAGCGTTTGTAAGACAAAACCAAAAGTGGAATCTTCTGTATAGACTGTGCAGTAAAAACAAAATTGCACAGCATGTAATAATATGCAGCTGAAATTAATCAGCGTTTCACTTAGGCTGGGTTCACAGAGTGCATTTTTGCCAAAAAAAAAAAAAAAACAGGCATTCTTTTATAAAAACGCATGCTTTTTTCCTGAAAAAAAAGACGGTGTGAACCCAGAAGTGAAACATTGGTGCCCAAAGACGGGATGTAGTGATACCTGCATCTAGGTACATCGTCTGACATCACCCTCACATTCGTTAATTAGAAATAGCCTGTAATTAATCAGGGTACCTAAGGGTAAAGGCATGGTCACAGGAGCCATTACTAATAAGTGACACACTAATTAATTCCAGGCTATTTCTCATTACTGAGGGGTGACATATTATGCACCTGGATGTAGTTATACCTGCAGTCAGTTCTGGGGTCACAGGAGCCATTACTAATAAGTAAGTGACACACTGATTAATTCCAGGCTATTTCTAATTATTGACTGTAAAGTATGTGTTTTTATATTAAAACATATAATATATTTTTGAAAAACCCAAACACTTTTTTTTTTTTTTTTTTTTTTCCAATTCAAATATCTTATTGAATTTTCACGAATAAACAACATAAAACAGTCCAGAAATACAAACAATGCGGACTGGAGCCACCAAGGGGGACCCCAAGACAGCCACAATCAGCAAGGCAACATAAACATTAATTAGAAGAAGATGAATAAAGAGTGGAGAGGGGAGGGAAGGGGAACAGAGAGAGAAGAGAGAGGAAGAGGATGAAAGAAAAGAAAAGGGGGGAAAAAAAAAGGGGAGGGGGGATTGGTCATACCATGTGTGGGCCTTGAGGGAGACCCGGAGGACAACACCTTGTCAGGGCCACAGTAGAAGGACCTGAAGTTCACTATGTAAGGTCAGATGTAGAAGCAAATACAATGGTAGGATAAATGCTAATGGTGGGAGACTATGTTCAGAGTCCAACGTTCAAGCCTGGGAGGGGGTAACCCAAAGTCAAGAAGCATCTGATACTCTGCAGTATGTGTAGTGAGAGCCTGTAGACATGCACCAGAGACTTGCAGTGGTGAAGTAGAAACAGAGCAGGGCCCAACTGATGAGACGTCTCAGTAATTTGCAAAATGATCCGTTTAACACCATCCCAAAACGAGGAAAGAGCTGAACAGGACCAGAAGATGTGAACCATGTCACCCTCCTCCTGCCCACACTTCCAGCACATCGGGGAGACCTGCGGGAAAAGCATATGTAGCTTTGTGGAAACCCTATACCCGTGATGGCGAACCTATGGCATGCGTGCCAGAGAGGGCAAGCAGAGCCCTCTCAGTTGGCACGCGCGCCGTCACCATATCTCACTAACGGGGAATCCGGTACAGGATTCCCCGTTAGTGAGCGATCGCTTCTTTCAGCTGTATGTGCAAATGTACATACAGCTGAAAACTGTCAGTGTAAGCCGCGGTCCGCAGGACCGCTGCTTACACAGTACATGCTAAATTGATAAAGGCTAAATGCTGTACTCTGGAAGGACCTTCTGACGTCATAAGGTCACATGACAGGGTAGGCGTGTCTGCTTGTAAGAAGGTCCTTCCACATGAAGAGAAGTGGAGGAACGTGGAGAGATGTGGGGCTCAGGGTGTAGTGTGGGGGGAGAGATGTGGAGGGGAGAAATGTAGTGTGTAGTGTGGGGGATAGAAGTGTGGGGGGAGAGATGCAGAGTGTAGTGTGGGGTATAGAGATGTAGGGTGTAGTGTGGGGGTTAGATATGTAGGGTGTAGTGTGGGGGGAGAGATGTGGGGTGTAGTGTGGGGGGGGGAGATGTGGGGTGCAGTGTGTAGGGGTAGAGATGTGTGGGGGTGCAGGGTGTAGTGTGGGGGAGAGATGCAGAGTGTAGTGTGGGGGAGGAGAATGTGAGGTGCAGTATGTAGGGTGTAGTGTGGGGGTTAGAGATATGGGGTGCAGGGTGTAGTGGGGGGTAGAGATGCAGGGTGTAGTGTGGGGTGCAGAGATGCAGTGGGGGCAGGGTGTAGTGTGGGGTGCAGAGATGCAGGGTGTAGTGTGGGGTGCAGGGTGTAGTGTGGGGTGCAGAGATGCAGGGTGTAGTGTGTGGGTGCAGGGTGTAGTGGGGATGCAGGTGTAGTGTGTGGGGGGGATGCGAGGTGTAGTGTTGGGGGAGATACAGGGTGTAGTGTGGGGTCCAGGGTGTAGTGTGGGGGGGAGAGATGTGGGATGTAGGCTGCTTGCAAGAGGGGGGGATTGGGGGTGCAGGCTGCTTGCGAGCAAGAGGGGGGATGCTGGGGAGGCAGGTTAATTTAAGGTGAAATTGCCGTGTTGGCACTTTGCGATAATTTAGTGGGCTTTGGGTTGCAGTTTGGGCACTTGGTCTCTAAAAGGTTCGCCATCACTGCCCTATACCATCGGGAAAAGATCTTAAAACTGGCCTCCTGGTAGCGGGAGCTGACAGAAGCCCCATGTGAGTTGGAAAATACGTTCTCTTTGTTCCTGGGAGAGAGAGAGAGACAGATCCGCTTCACATTTCAACATAAAAGGGGGAACAGACTCATGAGAAGGATCAATCAGAAGCTTGTAAATGACTGAGAGGGAATGGCGCAGGAGACTGTCACCCACGCAGATGCGCTCCAAAAATGTAGGTTCTGACCTAAATTCAGTTGGGTCCGTGAGTGAGTTCATAAAATTACAAAAATGCATATCGTGACAGGTGTCAAGAGGGGGTAAGTCAGTCGAGGCCGGGGTAGTCGGCGGCGTCCGCCAACTGGAGTCACTTTGCAAGTGACATACACGGTAGATCCCATGGCGACGCCAGTTGCGGAATACCCTGTCAGAGATTCCCGGAGGAAACCTGGGATTCCCCAAGATGGGGCAAAATGAAGAATCCAGAGGAAGGAAGTGGGAGCAGATCAGACGTCTGGAGCAGAGTCTGAGCGTAGCCAAAAGCTGTTTTTATATATAAATGCATGCGGTTTTTTTGGCAAAAAATGCACTGAGTGAATGCAGCCTAACAAGGTCAATAATGAGTTATAGCCTGAAAATGAGCAGTAGTTCACTTTATCAGCAACAGTAACTTTCAAGTGTTTTTCAGCCAAAAAATACATGTAAATATATAAAAATGGTTCTAAATGTGTAAGTAACTTTTACAAAGAACATATCGCCACTCCTGACCTGTTTTAGTAAACACTTGTATTTTCCATAATTTAACAGTTCTAGAGCATTTTTTCATACAGTAGACAGCTATGTTGTCCCAACTGGATTGTACCAGGTATTACTATAAAGAGGAGAGGATCCAGGCTTATTTTATGTAAAATATTTACTGAAACATGCCAGCGGAAGTGACCGGTTTTCGTTAAATTGCATCCAATATTTTAATAGACATCTAGTAGTCAAATGTTGGTATAACTTGCAATAGGAGATTTATTAACCAATTCAGAACCAAGATAATTTTTGTTTTTTTTCCTCCCCACATTCCAAGAGCTGTAATTTTGTTCATTTTTCAGTTCACAGAGTAATATTGATGGATTATTGTTTGCGAAACAAATTGTACTCTGTAATGGCACCATTCAATATCCTATGCAATTTACTGGGAAGCTGGAAAAAAATTCTGAATGAGGTGAAATTAGGAAAAAAAAAATGCATTTGCACCAATTTCTTATGGGTTTAATTTTTACGGCATTTACTATGTGGTAAAAATTACATGTTACCTGTATTCTGCGGGTCAGTACGATTTATTTTCAGACCCCCTGGAGACCTTGCACCCTAGGGGGGTTTGATTGCTTATATAATACACTGCAATACTAATGTATGAAGCCTATGGCAACTATAATAATGACAAGCCTGAGAGCCTTCAATAGGCTCCCAGCTGTTATGGCAACCGATCGCTGCCCTCCGATCATGATTATTAAAAATAGGGACACCCATGGCGCCTGCACACTTAAGATGCCGCAGTCGCGTTTTGCCATGGCATCTAAAGCGTTAACAGCCACAATTAGTGCAACGATCGCGGCTATTAGCGACGGGTACTGGCTGTATTATACAGTCAACATCCCCGTCTATGGAAAGGGCTCAGCTCCTGAGCCCTCTCCATACAGCCCCTCGTGCCTAATCACGTACAGTACAGACCAAAAGTTTGGACACACCTTCTCATTCCAAGAGTTTTCTGTATTTTCATGACTATAAAAATTGTAGATTCACACTGAAGGCATCAAAACTATGAATTAACACATGTGGAATTATATACTTAACAAAAAAGTGTGAAACAACTGAAAATATGTCTTATATTCTAGGTTCTTCAAAGTAGCCACCTTTTGCTTTGATTACTGCTTTGCACACTCTTGGCATTCTCTTGATGAGCTTCAAGAGGTAGTCACCTGAAATGGTTTTCACTTCACAGGTGTGCCCTGTCAGGATTAATAAGTGGGATTTCTTGCTTTATAAATGGGGTTGGGACCATCAGTTGTGTTGTTCAGAAGTCAGGTGGATACACAGCTGATAGTCCTACTGAATGGAGTGTTAGAATTTGTATTATGGCAAGAAAAAAAGCAGCTAAGTAAAGAAAAACGACTGGCCATTGTTACTTTAAGAAATGAAGGTCAGTCAGTCCGAAAAATTGGGAAAACTTTGAAAGTGTCCCCAAGTGCAGTGGCCAAAACCATCAAGCGCTACAAAGAAACTGGCTCACATGAGGACCGCCCCAGGAAAGGAAGACCAAGAGTCACCTCTGCTGTGGAGGATAAGTTCATCCGAGTCACCAGCCTCAGAAATCGCAGGTTAACAGCAGCTCAGATTAGAGACCAGGTCAATGCCACACAGAGTTCTAGCAGCAGACACATCTCTACAACAACTGTTAAGAGGAGACTGTGTGCAGCAGGCCTTCATGGTAAAATAGCTGCTAGGAAACCCCTGCTAAGGACAGGCAAAAAGCAGAAGAGACTTGTTTGGGCTAAAGAACACAAGGAATGGACATTAGACCTGTGGAAATCTGTGCTTTGGTCTGATGAGTCCAAATTTGAGATCTTTGGTTCCAACCACCGTGTCTTTGTGCGACGCAGAAAAGGTGAACAAATGGACTCTACATGCCTGGTTCCCACCGTGAAGCATGGAGGAGGAGGTGTGATAGTGTGGGGGTGCTTTGCTGGTGACACTGTTGGAGATTTATTCAAAATTGAAGGAATACTGAACCAGCATGGTTACTACAGCATCTTGCAGCGGTATGCTATTCCATCCGGTTTGCGTTTAGTTGGACCATCATTTATTTTTCAACAGGATAATGACCCCAAACACACCTCCAGACTGTATAAGGGCTATTTGACCAAGAAGGAGAGTGATGAGGTGCTACGCCAGATGACAGTCACCAGACCTGAACCCAATCGAGATGGTTTGGGGTGAGCTGGACCGCAGCGTGAAGGCAAAAGGGCCAACAAGTGCTAAGCATCTCTGGGAACTCCTTCAAGACTGTTGGAAGACCATTTCAGGTGACTACCTCTTGAAGCTCATCAAGAGAATGCCAAGAGTGTGCAAAGCAGTAATCAAAGCAAAAGGTGGCTACTTTGAAGAACCTAGAATATAAGACATATTTTCAGTTGTTTCACACTTTTTTTGTTAAGTATATAATTCCACATGTGTTAATTCATAGTTTTGATGCCTTCAGTGTGAATCTACAATTTTTATAGTCATGAAAATACAGAAAACTCTTGGAATGAGAAGGTGTGTCCAAACTTTTGGTCTGTACGTGTGTGTGTGTGTGTGTGTGTGTGTGTGTGTGTGTGTGTGTGTGTGTATGTGTGTATATATATATATATGTATGTGTGTGTATATATATATATATATATATATATATATATATATATATTATTTTTTTTATTTTTTTTTTATTAGTTTAGATTATACAATCTGGATTGGCTGCTCTAATGTAAATTGATTTTTTTTAATTACAGTTCTGTGTCTGTGCCTGCAGATGCTGATCGGTTTCCTTGTGGTGCGTAGCTTTAGCCGATGTTGTTCAGATCGTATGCTCCTGGTGTTTGGACTTTTTATCAGTAACATATCCTGCATTTGGTGTCTCCTGTTCTTGGCAAGACCCAAAGGTTAATTTGGTCACATTTTAAAGTTGTTGTATTTTTAGTATTTTGCATGTTAGTTGGAGTCTGTCTTTATTAAAAATCACTTGGGCGCCTTTGATTTTTTAGTTTAAAAATTTAGGAGTCAAATTATATATTTGTTGTCTATCAAATTAGAAATTAACATTTATTTCATGTAGAATAAACAAGGCTTTTACAGAACTGACCTTTGCTGGATTAAGGGCCCATGCACATGACCTAGTGGGCATCTGAGTTGGGGGTTGAGTTTAACACGGAATGCAGTCGGATGACACTCTGAGTGACATCCAAGTGTTATCTGAGTGCATTCTGTGATGCATTCACGTCTATGGGGCTTCCGGTCCATTCTGTTCCATTCGAACATGGACCTAATGTTCATGGGGGAAAAAAAAGCCATGTATTCTAATCCTGGAAATCCTTTAAACAACTATTTATTTTGTAGCGAAATTGTATATCTTTTTGGTTGAATTATTCACTGGATCCCTGTTTAACATCTCCCATTGCATGTTGAGCACTGAAGTATTCCTTAGTAACATAAATCTTTGTGCATGCCTGACAAGGGATTAGAGAGTGACAGACTTGCTCATATAAGAACCTAGAGCCTGGTGCTGCAAGGCAGTGGTTCTAACTACTGAGCCATAGTAAAAAGCAGGAATCTGCCAAAATGTTGTGGACTTTTAGTAATCTCATGTAGCGTCAGTTTAGGTGAAAAAACTAATTGTGGATTTCCTTTTAAAGATGTTATCCAACTTTTAAAAATTAATGCTCTATCCTTAGGCCATCAGTGTGGAATCCAAATCTTGCCTCCCCTGATGCTCTGCTGAGGAGTCAGACCTCCACTGATCTCGTGTTAATGGAATATGACTTCAATTTTAAAAACATGGACACTGCTTAAGGGTTCTCTTTCTCTGATTGATTGATTGATTGATTGATTTTTTATTTATTTTTTTTTTTTTCATACATTGTTCTGTTACAATTTATTACAGGAAGCTATGGGTTTCTGCTGGCAGAGTTTGTGATTGGCGTTTTTCTACAAGTACTTGGACTGCCCTTTGTATCAGTGTCACAGGTATCTTTATTCTCAAAAGTAACAGCTGAAAAAACTCAAGGTAAGTTGGTCCTGATTTCTCACAATGATGAACATCTACCTGTTTACCATCCTTTACGACACATTGATTTCATGAGGCATTATGGTGATTATGGTAGAATATACATAGTATCTACCTTTTTACAGCCCTACCCTGGTGATTTTTTTTTTTAAATTTCTCATTCTTCGTGTACCTGAATAGAGAGAGAGAAATATTAAAGCTAAAATGGCATCTGATCAGGAGCTGAAGAGATGCTGTATTTCAGGGATATGAGGGCAGTATACATGAAAGAAGCCTGGTGTGTGACAGACAATCAGGTGATCATCAGATGTGGAGAAGCTAATTTCTCCAAAAAATTGAAGGTCCGCGCTATTTCCAGTGGATACAGCTTTTATTTGGATTGCACACACACTACGTTAAAGCGTTTTGGGGAGTTCCCCTTTTCTCAAGTGTATATCAGGCAAGAAATAATTAGATTGAACAACATACCGCTTTAAATAGGATAATGTCCTTGAGAAACTCCCATAAAGGGAGGGGTTAGATAAAAACTTTTCAATATAAACATACAACATATTGAAACCAAATATTTATATACCTTGATTTCCACATATTTTGGGTTCCGGTTGCTGGATATATCAAGTAATAGTTCCAAAGGCATCAGAGGAAGAGGAGCGGTGACTTTCACTATTGGGATATTTTAAATTATTTGCTGAGCATGCGTGAGTGATAAGAAAACCCGCGTTTTCCTATACACGCTGTTGTCTGCTCGGCGTGATGGAAAATAAACTATGCATGTGCAAGGTACGTGGTTTGCGTATCCTATGTTGCACTTGTTATAAGAATTAGAACTAGGTACGCTCTTTTACTACGTCCGATGGTCATAGTAACTGCGCAAGCGCAGCTGTCGCAAACTGCATGAGTGAGCTGTGCAAAGAGCGTAGTTCACGGGGGGAACATATTGCGGTGTTAGCTGATTATTCATTGAGCTCTGTAGTATGAAGTTGATGTATAGGGAATGGTGATGAATAAATGAAGTATGGGAATAGGACCAAAATGACCTATTTTGTATCACTAGATGCCCCTATGTGGGGATATAAGGGGGGAAGTGATAAGAAAGTAGGGCAGGGGAAAGGGGGGTTTTCAACCCATGACATTTATATACCATATAGATGGTGTAATGTATAAATAATGTACTCAATATAATATATATATTCCCCCCCTTATATCCCCACATAGGGGCATCTAGTGATACAAAATAGGTTATTTTGGTCCTATTCCCATACTTCATTTATTCATCACCATTCCCTATACATCAACTTCATACTACAGAGCTCAATGAATAATCAGCTAACACCGCAATACGATCCCCCGTGAACTACGCTCTTTGCGCAGCTCACTCATGCTGTTCGCGTGAGCTGCGCTTGCGCAGTTAATATGACCATCGGATGTTGTAAAAGAGTGTACCTAGTTCTCAGCAAATAATTTAGAATACCCCAATAGTGGAAGTCACCGCTCCTCTTCCTCTGATCCCTTTGGAACTATTACTTAATATATCCAGCAACCTGAACCCAAAATATGTGGAAATCAAGGTATATAAATATTTGGTTTTAATATGTTGTATGTTTATATTGAAATGTTTTTATCTAACCCCTCCCTTTATGGGAGTTTCTCAAGGTCATTATCCTATTTAAAGCAGTATGTTGTTCAATCTATTTATTTCTTGCCTGATATACACTTGAGAAAAAGGGTACTCCCCGAAACGCTTTAACGTAGTGTGTGTGCAATCCAAATAAAAGCTGTATCCACTGGAAATAGCGCGGACCTTCAATTTATTTGGAGAAATTCTCCACATCTGATGATCTACAGTTTGTTGTCTGGATCCCATATTCCAAGGCGAGTTGATGTCCTGCTGCAAACCAGTGTCATTATCCATCTATATGCGACTAAAGTAGTTGTGACTGGTCACAACCTTTTAAGGTGAGAGTACATCTTGACCACTAAACCTTATTTTGTGCAAGTGTAATCTCACCCTGCTTCTGTTCTCATCACCCTCTTGAGCACCTCCTGAAACAATTGAAACAAGATTACGCTATGTGCCGCTTGGTGTTTTTTTTTTTGTTTTGTTTTTTTTTTCTGTTCATTTCTAAAAAAGACAATCAGGTGAGGGGTGCAGGAATGGAAATTGTGTTTTGCTGGACTGCTTTAAGGTATAGTTTAATTGCACCAGTTATATAGTGAAACATGTTGTTATAGGTACTGTATTCCATTTTCCTCTGGGAAGAAACTGAGACAATGGGACGAAACTAGAAAAAGCTGGGCCTCATAGCAAACTCTCAAATGTGCCCCTTCTCCTTATTCAGTGGGTTGGCATGATTGCAGAAATACCAATAGGTTTTTTTCTTTTTCTCTTTTTGGACGATATTGGTATATTTCATGCAAAAAAAAAAAAAAAAATTTTTTACAGTGCCGCATACAAAGAATGATTTTTTTTTTTTTTTTTATATTTATGTAGATATTTGTAGACCATCTACAGTAATGGTCTGTCTCGTGTACACACCCTGTGGGGAGCCTTTTGAGGCATGAAGTAATCTTTGCACTAGAAGACTACTTGGTCACTTGGTGATTCGTATTTGATATAGAATTATAGAACTAAGCACATGTAAAGAAAATAGCGAGGGGGACTAGGAAAATATTTAACATTTTATGGTGGAACAGCAGTAAAATTCTATTACATTAAAGGCAATCTGCCAACAGGAAAATTAGTATCAAACTAAAGACAGTACCTTGTAGGGAGGCTTCTACACTTTCCAAAGACGCCTTTCTTATTCTGCATTGCAGCTCCATTTTCATGAAAATCAGGATTTGCTTCTTATGCAAATTAGCTGAAAAGTGGCGGTTCTTCTCCTGCTGGGGTTTCACTCTCTGTTTTAGATAATTGTGCTGTAGCAGAGGACACACCCCTAAAGCCCTCTTCAGCTAATTTGCATAATGAAATCCTGATTTTCATGAAAATGGAGCTGCAATGCAGAATAAGAAAGGCACCTTTGGAAAGTGTAACAGCAACCCAACAAGATACTGTCATTAGTCTTATACAGATTTTCCTGCTTATAGCCTCCTTTTTAAGTAAATGGTATATGGTAATATAAGGTACAAAAGGCTGTGATATGACTGAACATGGTGTTCTGGTTAGAGATTACTGATGAATAGACAACATTCAGGACTATGAAACTTTAATCTTCTAATCCAGATCAGTTGTCTCTTCTGAGATGCATAATCTCTTTCATTAGTGTTGTATTTATTCAAAATACTGCTATGGATTCTTCTTCGCCACTATTCTATTTCAGGCAGCCCTTATGGGCGTGTCCTTTTAATCTGAGCACCTTTGAAACTTGCCCCACTTAGGTGGGATGTCAGGTTGTGAAGCTGCAGACTGGACAGTAAAAGAAAAACACCATTCCTCTGCTGCAGCAGAAAAGGGACGTTGCTCCTCCACCCAATCCTTGTTTTGTCTCTGTCAGCTCTATGTACATCAAATATAGGCACTGAGACTGCTTGGCAGCACAGCACTGAGGCTGCTTGGCAGCAACGTACTATTCCCCCTGTACGTATGGACACTGCACAGTACCTCTCCTACTTTTTGTATTCACTATTTGCCTGTCCTGTATGTCTAAAGTTTATTACTAGAGTGTAGAGTCTGCTGCCCTGCTCTGGAGCTCCACTTTTCTGAATTTGTCTTATCAGTAAGTGTCTTCTCACTGTCACAGTACAGGCTAACAGTGTCTCTGAGCCTGAGTGGAACTTGATCATCAGTTTCTCAAATTAGTTGTTTCCCCTTCCCTGTGTCCACGCCACTGTCTGAGTTCCTCCTCCCCCTTAGTGTAAATATATGAAACCCACTCAGTAGTAGCAGGTGCAGTAGCATTGTGAACTTGAGGAAGATGGCATGTTTTCTATTATAAAGAGGTGTTTTTTTTGTTTTGTTTTTTTAAAGTCTTTTAAGGTGAGGCCAGAGGAAAGGGCACTAATTTTGTGTTCTTATCCCTGCCAGGAAGATCTGCCTAGCACATAGTTTCCTTAAAGGGAGTCTATCACTGCCCCAGCTACTTTAAACTGCTCCTGTAGTGCTGTAGATGCTGATAGCAGAATAAAAATGATACCCTTCTTATGTTTCAGAGCCCCAGGGATGGGGAGAAAAAGCATTTTATTCTTTATTCAGATGAGGATCTCCCCCGCTCAGGGGGAGTTTTCTTCTATTACTGAGCACTGCTGCATCATCACTAAACACGCCCATCCTGTATTCAGCTCCTCCTCCTGGGCAGTAGGACGATCAACTCACAAGGGGTAGGGGACGAGCTGAATGCAGGATGAGTGTGTTTGGTGATGATGCAGCAGTGCTCAGTAATAGAAGAAAATTCCTCCTGTATGGGGGAGATCCTCACCTGAATAAAGAATAAAAGTTCCCATGATGCCTTGTATTCTCTCATGAATGCATGCAACAGCATTCAGTATGCCAGAGCCTCCACTGAGCCCTGACTTAAACTGCACATAACACTGCAGCCACAAAGTGCTTCTCTAGGCTGTCCTTTGATATAGTAACTACAGGAGTATCTTCACAGCATGGACTCTACTGTTAACTCTTAGCATCCTACATAGAACTACACACCATACGGTGAGCAGGAGAACCGGAACTAGGGGTAGAAGCCGGTGCAGCCCTACCTAGTCTGTATTCATAAATGCCCGTGAATGGGTACTAGATTGTACTTACAGATGGTGGACATAACTGGAAAATATGTAAACATTTTACTTTTTACCTGTCTGCTTATTGTAGGTTTCAATCATGGACTGCGACGATCAGTTGGTGGTGTGGCTACAATCCTGGGACCATTGTGGGCATCAGGCTTAACACAAAATCTGTATATTATGCTAGGAACTATGATGGGTCTACTACTTCTAATCAGTGTAAGAAACTGAAGTATCACTTAATATTTTGCTTCTTTACAAATGCTTTTTAAAAAAAAATTTTACTATTGTATGCAGATCAATTGGATCACAGATAGTAGTGGCTAGAACATAAATTTTAATACATATAATTAAACCTGCGTCAAAATATTGTAAATATGTCACAAGGATCTGATAAATTTCTGGAGTGATGTATCAAATACCAAGTATAGTGCTATTGCATTGGTTTCAACAATATTGTGAACCCATCAAGCACACATCTCCTGCCCAGGTGATAATCAATGTTTTTTTCAGCACTATAACCATTCACTTGTATAGAGGAATAACCAGTGAAGCATTCTACTAAACACAAAGAGTAAAAGTTCTCCCGTCTTTCTGGTGCCGCTCTAACAGGTCAAAAGAGCAATACAGTCATGGCCAAAAGTTTTGAGAATGATACAAATATTAATTTTTACAAAGTCTACTGCTTCAGTTTTTCTAATGGCAATTTGCATATACTCCAGAATGTTATAAAGAGTGATCAGCTTAACAGCAATTACTTGCAAAGTCAATATTTGCCTAGAAAATGAACTTTATCCCCCAAAACACATTTCAACATCATTGCAGTCCTGCCTTAAAAGGACCACCTAACATCGTTTCAGTGATTGCTCCATTAACACAGGTGTGGGTGTTGATGAGGACAGGGCTGGAGATCAATCTGTCATGATTAAGTAAGAATGACACCACTGGACACTTTAAAAGGAGGCTGGTGCTTGCCATCATTGTTTCTCTTCTGTTAACCATGGTTATCTCTAAAGAAACACGTGCAGTCATCATTGCACTGCACAAAAATGGCCTAACTGGGAAGAGTATTGCAGCTAGAAAGATTGCACCTCAGTCAACAATCTATCGCATCATCAAGAACTTCAAGGAGAGAGGTTCCATTGGTGCCAAAAAGGCTCCAGGGCGCCCAAGAAAGACCAGCAAGCGGCAGGACCGTCTCTTAAAAGTGTTTCAGCTGCAGGATCGGGCTACCAGCAGTGCAGAGCTTGCTGAGGAATGGCAGCAGGCAGGTGTGAGTGCATCTGCACGCACTGTGAGGCGGAGACTCTTGGAGCAAGGCCTGGTCTCAAGGAGGGCAGCAAAGAAGCCACTTCTCTCCAGAAAAAAACATCAGGGACAGACTGATATTCTGCAAAAGGTACAGGGAGTGGACTGCTGAGGACTGGGGTAAAGTCATTTTCTCTGATGAATCCCCTTTTCGATTGTTTGGAACATCTGGAAAACAGCTTATTCGGAGAAGAAGAGGTGAGCGCTACCACCAGTCTTGTCTCATGCCAACTGTAAAGCATCCTGAAACCATTCATGTGTGGGGTTGCTTCTCAGCCAAGGGAATCGGCTCTCTCACAGTCTTGCCTAAAAACACAGCCATGAATAAAGAATGGTACCAGAATGTCCTCCAAGAGCAACTTCTCCCAACCGTCCAAGAGCAGTTTGGCGCTCAAAAATGCCTTTTCCAGCATGATGGAGCACCTTGCCATAAAGCAAAGGTGATAACTAAATGGCTCAGGGAACAAAACATAGAGATTTTGGGTCCATGGCCTGGAAACTCCCCAGATCTTAATCCCATTGAGAACTTGTGGTCAATCATCAAGAGACGGGTGGACAAACAAAAACCAACAAATTCAGACAAAATTAAAGCATTGATTCTGCAAGAATGGACTGCTATCAGTCAGGATTTGGTCCAGAAGTTGATTGAGAGCATGCCAGGGAGAATTGCAGAGGTCCTGAAGAAGAAGGGTCAACACTGCAAATATTGACTTGCTGCATTAACTCATTCTAACTGTCAATATAAGCTTCTGTTACTCATAATATGAATGCAATTATATTTCTGTATGTGATAAAAACATCTGACAAACACACATAAAAACCAGAGGGCAGCAGATCATGTGAAAATATAATATTTGTGTCATTCTCAAAACTTTTGGCCATGACTGTACATTCTTTCCCAGGAACATATGCACCGTGTCCACACCCTTGATCATGATACACAGACATTCAAGGGAATCTGAGCACCCCATGAAGGAGGTATACAATCTCTCATAAAAAAATACACCTCTATGTGGATTTCCCCTATCAAAATAGCTGGAATCATCAGGAGGTTGCTAAATAAAAGTCTAAGTCTGAACAAAATAAAAATCTGCAGTAAAAACTGCACTTCCCATGACCCTGGCAGTGGGTCATAGTACTCTGTTGAGCACTGCAGCTGGCTGGACATAAAAAGACCTAGGCCGTGCCCTGCTCCTCCCCATGT
This sequence comes from Leptodactylus fallax, assembly GCA_947044405.1. Classification (NCBI taxonomy): domain Eukaryota; kingdom Metazoa; phylum Chordata; class Amphibia; order Anura; family Leptodactylidae; genus Leptodactylus; species Leptodactylus fallax. Next base: position 3,255,314 of record CAMRHE010000022.1, on the reverse strand, counting down.
GACGTCACACGCTCCGATTGGTTGCGTCTCCATTAGTCACAAAGGGGGTTCGGCCAGGCGTCATAGAAACACAGCACTGGCAAGAGGAGCAATATTTCATTCACCAACTTACATCCAAAAAGTACTAAGAATCCACTGATATTCAACACAGACTATATAGACCAGGGGTCGGCAACCCCCGACACGCGTGCCAAGAGTGGCACGTGAGGCTTATTTCCCTGGCACGGCAGCGGAGTCCTCACCCAGCAGTTTCGATCGGACCAAACACGGCCGAAACGAAACTGCTATTATTATACTGTGGGGTCTCTTCAGACCCCAGAGTATAATAAGTGGAGCCCCCGGGGAGGTGATCAAACATAAAAAACAATGTTACTCACCTTCCCTGGATCCGCAGCCGCCCCGTGCTCTTAGGGTGCTTCTGCCTGACGTAAGAGACTGCTGACAGGGCCTCAGGGGTCACGTCCGACGTCATTACGTATAATAATGCGACTTAACCCCTAAGACCCAATCAGCGGTCGATGACGTCAGGGAGAAGTGCCCACACAGCGGCTGCGCAGCGCAGGAAAAAGTGAGTAAGGCTGCGTTCACATATGTCCGGCGCAGCTATCAGTTTCCCTCCAGTATGGTGCACACAAGCTGGAGGGAAACTGATGCCAGGATGGATCCCATAGTTTTCTATGGGATCGGTTCTGGCACAAGAGGCAGCATTTCTGGCCCCGTATTTGTGCCTCAGCCGGATGGAAAAACGTTACCTGCGGCGTTTTTCCATCCGGCTTCCTTAAAATTTAATTAGCGCCGGGTGCTGCCTGAAGATGGATGCGGCATCACCCAGCGTCTGCACAGTCTATGTACAGTAGTGAAGCCGGTAATTGCCGGCTTCACTACTGTACCTGAGTGAATTGCTCAGGATTGGTTAAAGCTATAAAGAAACACTTGGATTCATTTTAAAGATGAGAATCTCCTCTTTAAAATAATATCAAGATCACCATGATTGTCCTTAAACTTCCTGAGAGATTCGCTGGTGAAAACGATGTTCGGCATTGAAATCCCAGTGCAGATCTCAATTCCCGACATCGTTTTAACAGTGAATCGCTCTGAATGTGTAAGGTCAATCATGGAGATCTTGGTATCGTTTTTAAAGATGAGATTCTCATCTTTAAAATGAATCCAGTTGCATCTTTGTGGCCCTAACAGATCCTTAGAAATGGGGCTTTAAAAGTGTTCCCCCCCTCCTGCCTCAGGCAGCATCTTAGCGCTAAGGAAGGAGGGGGGAGGAGGAGCTGCAGAGACTATGTTAACTCATCATTGTCTGTGCATATCTACAGATGACCCCAGGGGGGGTAGCATGGACTTCTGTCCATGTTATCCCCTCTCCTATCAATCAGAGAGCATACTGTACTTTTGCTCTCTGATTGTCACATAGAGGGATAATGTAACACCCCCCTGCCCCTAATCACAGGGGTATTCTTCTGTAATACCCCTCTGAGCCTAATCACATAACCAGGAAGTTATTGGCACTGTGACCCAGACATTTACCATCGTCCAGGTTGCAGTGCCAGAAGTGTCGCACCAAACATTTACACAACACATGCACAAAGTCACCATTAAAGTTTACATTTTTTCACTGTCCATACCTGATCTTTATAGAGTAAAATACGCCACCCCCATCTCTAGTGATATGTTACACGCTAAAATAATAGTAATAGCAATTATCACTAGTATTATCACCATAATACTGTGTGCAGGGGCCGCTATGTGACATAATACCGTGTGCAGGGGTCGTCAGACTTACAATTATTGACCGGCACTCCGAGTACCTCAACTTTGATTTTTTTTAATCGAAATTGGCACGCCGAACAAAAAAGGTTGCCTACCCCTGATATAGACATCTTTGAGGAGATGGTAGTCCATAATTTGTCAAAATTGAACAGTGGGTCTCAACATAGCAGAAAGAATCTGAACAAAGTCCAAATGAAGACACTACAGAGCCTGTTGAGCGATGCCTCCCTTGTCATAAAACCTTCTGACGAGGTGGGTAATATCGTTCTAATGGACTATAAGTATAAACGTATGTGTCTGGATATTTTGTTATGGCCAGACTCGTAACGGGTCTTGGAATCAGACCCTACAGAGAGTTTCCAGAATGAATTGTGTGGTATTCTGGATAGGGCATTGGATAATGGACTTATAAGCAAGAAGGAATGGCTATTTTTGAGACCCAAAAAAACGACTATCCCCACGTTCTACTGTCTGCCGAAAATACATAAAGGGGTGGATCCCCTTAAAGGCAGGCTGATCGTCTCATGCATAGACAGTCTCTCCATGGTTGTCAGCGTCTATATTGACATTATTTTGAGACCGTTTGTATAGCTTTACCATCCTATATACGTGACACCATGGATGTTCTCAGACAGCTGGACGATGCTAGTTTTCCTGGGGGGGGACCCTGATTGCCACCCTGGACGTTGAGGCACTGTACAGCTCCATACCTCACAACAAGTGGTGTGGGGCTGTGGGATATTTTCTCAGCACTAGGGGTAGTCATTTTTCTATGCATAACCAATTTATCATGGACCTCCTCCAATTCGTCCTGTCACAAATTACTTACTCTTTGACGGCCGCTTCTTCCAGACGGTCAGGACCGCTATGGGAGCCCGGCTGCACCGACTTTCGCCAACTTCTATTTAGGCTGGTGGGTGAAGCGGCTGGTATTAATAGAGGAGATGGAAGCTTGGACATCTAAGATACCGGTATGGTTAAGGTTCATTGATGATATTCTGGACAGGAACAGTGGATGAATTCTGGCAGTTTGTGAACATCCTAAACACTAACGACATCAACATGAGGTTTACTGCCACGATTGACACCAGCGGCATTACGTTCCTAGACTTTGCCATCAAAATTGATGGGGAAATGTGTCTACATCAGTGTATCGTAAAAAAATGGCCACAGTTTGCTTTTATGGGATAGCCATCATCCCCTTGCTTTATGCAGGGGTATCCCTAAAATCCAGTTTTTTAGGATGAGACATAACTGTTCCTCATATACCGAGTTTGAACTAGCGGCGGATGAATTGGAGGAGAAGTTTCATAGATGGGGTTACCCTAGGAATCTTCTACATCAAGCACGTTCTTCGACTGCAGGCCAAGTAGAGAACCCCAATCAACTGCACTACGCATCATTGGTGATGAAAAGAGCCGGGAAGTGATGTCTGTTTTAAGATCCTATTGGGGGATCTTACAACTTGATCCAGATTTAAAGAACATGATTACAACTAATCCCACAGTCAGATATCTGAGAGGACGTAACCTCCGTGACTGACTGGTACATAGTCCTCTATCTCCTTTATCCACATCACACTGGCTTAATCAGGATGGCTTAGAAGGCACTTTTCGTTGTGGGAGATGCAAGGTGTGCCAGTTTATACACCAAGGGCGCACCTTTGAGAGCGTGGTGACAAACCAGAAATTTAATATCAGAGAGTTCATTAATTATCGTACAGCAGGGTTTATGTACCTGGCGACATGTTCATGTCCAAAAAACTGTTGGCAAAACGAGTCGAGAGTTCAGGAGGAGGGTCTTGGACCATATTGGTAACAATATCTATCACTTTTCAAGCTATTGAGAAAATTCAGAGCAATATGAGACGTGAAGATATTGATTGCAGGATTTTGTAGAAAGAAGCAGAGTGGATTTTTAGACTCAAAAGTCTGAAACCTCAGGGTCTGAACGATAATATAGCGTATACATGTTTTATTTAGACCCAGCCACTCTCAATGTACTATGCAGTGTTTAATCCTCAGGGATATGCGGTAACACTATTTATACTACACTAGGGGGATTATCCCTGGTATATAATTGTGGGTTAGTATCATTCCAGTCTCCTGGGTGTGTATCCTGGTATGGATTTGGGATACTCTATATTTTTATAGTACCCTGTAGTGCATGCATTTTATGTACATAGTACATGACCATCTTTGCCGTCAGTGTGAAAAATCACTGAGCACTGGATATGTATATCCCTATGTTTAAAGTAATACAGGATGTATTATAAGCTTCCCTATACACAATGAGAAGAATGTGTACATCCCGCTGATTTCCATGTATATATCCATTTATCTTACACATATTCTGCATTGTTTAATATTCCCCATTCAATTGTCTATCTCCATTACATGTGTTTGGCAATATTTATATTACACTGTATAATCCATCTAGCTAGAGGACCCCCGTGACACTAATGAACATATTACTATCTTTACTGCCCTACATATAGATATAGTTTCTGGCAGGATATGTTTTTGGAAGCACTTTTTAGCTGATGTGCATTGTTTTCCTATATTATGCTTTAATGTTCAGTCAATTATTGCTCCTCTTGCCAGTGCTGTGTTTCACAGCTTGGAGAGGACAGGACCTAGCATCATTTGGTTTCTATGACGCCTGGCCAAGCCCCCTTAGTGACTAATGAAGGTGCAACCAATCAGAGCGTGTGACGCCACACGGGGGAGGAGCGAGGCGTGGCCTGGGACTTTATGTCCGGCCAACTGCAGTGCTCGTCGGCTCTTAACAGAGTACCATGACCCACCATCAGGGTCATGGGAAGTGCAGTTTTTACTGCAGATTTTTATTTTGTTCAGACTTAGACTTTGATTTAGCAATCTCCTGATGATCCCAGCTATTTTGATAGGGGAGAACCGCGTAGAGGTGTATTTTTTTATGAGAGAGATTGTATACCTCCTTCATGGGGTGCTCAGATTCCCTTGTATGTCTGTGTACAGTGTGGACACTGTGCATATATTCCTGGGAAAGAATGTATTGCTCTTTAGACCTGTTAGAGCGGCACCAGAAACACTGGAGGAGAACTTTTACTCTTTGTGTTTAGTAGAACGCTTCACTGGTTGTTCCTCTCTACAAGTGAATGGTTATAGGGCTGAACAAAACATTGATTATCACCTGGGCAGGCGATGTGTGCTTGATGGGTTCACAATATTGTTGAAACTAATGTAATAGCACTATACTTGGTATTTGATACAAGAAATCCAAGAAATTTATCAGAGCCTTGTGACATATATTTACAAAATTTTGACCCAGTTTTAATTATATGTATTAAAAGTTATGTCTTAGCCACTACTTTCTGTGATCCAATTTTCGCCTGAGTGACTATCCCACTGTGAATGTATGCAGATTAAGTGGTCTCTTTAGACCTTTCTTGTCTGCTATGTAATTGTATAGATTTATAAACCTGTCTTTGCTGTCATTTATCCCAACACAACTTTCATTTTATATTCTGACACCTGTGCTGTCAATGGTTACTATGGGCAAGTTACAGTTCTGGACCATTTCTTAAACCTGTTCAGTTGACTGCAGCCCAGATATTAGTGTGCTATTGTTCATTTACGTGCCTCTAATCCTGCATCTGGAAATCCAGAGGGACTAACAATCCACTATTTTAAATAGCAATTTCCAAAACACATTACAATATAAACTAAAATTTCACTAGCCCAGAATCAGAAGACAGAGCAAATCTAACCAGGGGCGTAGCCATAGGAGGTGCAGCGGTAGCAGTTGTTGGACGGGCCCTAAAGGTCCCTCTATCACAAAAATATACTGCTATTCTAAAAGGTGCAAGGTGGGTAGGGGCCCCAATTACATATTTTGAATTGAGTTTCAGGAGCTACAAGCTATCTATCTGAGTATAACTATTTAAGAAATGTCTTTGATAAAGCAAATAAAGTATGCCGTTTTTGTCTTTTTTTTCTTTGTCAGGTGATGGTCATACTATCGTACAAGTATCTTGTAGATCCTGCTGCATCTGAAGATTAGTCTGTTCCTTTGATGGGATAGCAATGCACTTTAGGCTAGGCTTCCATGACATGAGCTATACAGTAAACTATGGTAAAATAGTAGGATTACCGCAACAAGATTTAAGTGTGTTTGTTTTTTCCTATGCAATAAGAAGAGAAATACATAGTGTTTGTTTCTTTTATCATTGCTGCAAGCTGATTTGCAGCTTTTCCACAGAGAGACACTCAGGGTGTGTCCATCCTGAAATTTTATCTTTACTCTGCCCTTGTCTTACCATTGTACAAAAGAGCATAAACCAACAGTTGTGTGGAGCAAGGTCTATAGTGGTTGAAGCATTTGGTAATACTCAAGAAACAACTGTTCAGATTGGAGTTGATAATCTTTAATTTGCTGTGATCTTGGCCAAAAAAATATATAATACCAACATAAAGATGTATAAGTCTTTAAACTCCTTAAATGTTGTATGGTATATGTTTTAAAGCTTACATTTGGATTGATCAAAAAGATTCCACTGTTAGAAAATAGCCGCATGCTGGAGCCCTCTCTGGTGGCGCATGGAGTTCCACAGTTTCATATGACAGCACTTGTACCTCTGTATGGTGCTACCATGAGCAGCATATTTTCCTTCTATGGCATTTTGTATTTTCTTCTGGATTCCATATGAATCAGTGCAGTATGGTCCTTCAGTAAGCTATGGGAGCTGTGTTCATGGATCTATACAACATCCATAAAATACAGATGCATAATATGCAGATCCATAAAACTTCTGTGTATATGAGCCCTTAGATCAAGAAGTTCTTGTTGGATAATAGCATGTAAAAAATATAGTGGGAAAGAGAAAAACAACCAAAATCCAATCTATACTAACTTCCAAAGAGAGAAAAAAAGCAAATTATTTTTTGCCTAGTTGCATAGCTTCTTAAACTGCTTTTTCAAATGAATATATTTTATATAGAATTTTTTTTTTTTTAATAATATTTTGAGTTGTTACAGGATTGTTCCAGGAAATAATGATTCTTTACTTTTTTTTTTTTTAAATTTTTTTTTTTTGCTCTCGACCTCATAAACATCTAGACCTATGTAGGTGTGCATCTTGATTTCAGTAGGAAGAGAGACATAAACTGATGCTGATCACTTTTGGCAGCATTGGGGAAGCAAAACACAAGGATGCGCATTGTGAAAATGTCAGACACTAATATAAATTGTGCATAGCCTTTTTTACACAGTTGGAGCTAAGATCATGGGTTTAAACATAAACTGTTTATCTATTCCTTAGAGAACCAGGATTATTTTAAAGCCATGAATATAAATGGAAAAGAGGCATGATGTGCTGTGTAGTATCTTTTTAAAATTACTACAAAGTAAGTCGAAATCCAAAATGATAATCACAATGAACCTAACGAAAATTAATACATAACTTTTAATATTAAATCAGATAAAAAGTACATCAAACCACAAATATAGAAAAATTCAACCCTGAGCCACAATAAATGACATGTTGGTAGCACAATAATAAATTGTATGATCAATAATCCAAAAGCGGCAGCCTGGAACAATAGAAATTTAATAATAACCAGGACTTACCGAGATTCAGATGAAACCAATATAAACGACAGTAGATAGTGGGTGGATGCAAAGGCAGGTACTTGTCAGGCACAAAAGGCTAATAAGGGACCCAAGAGAAGGTAAAATCTCACCCTAAACAATGCCCTACATATGATATGCCCTAAATAGCATGCAGCCCCGACCGAAACCTGGCCCTTTGTTTTGCCAAGTGAAAACAGATTCTTTGGATTCCGTGTAATAGAATAAAGTTATAGAGTAAAAACACTGGACTATCCCCAATAGCTTAACATTTTATTAAGAAGACTATAAGAAGATAGAAAAAGGTCTTAAAACAAAGAAAAGTATAGTAAAAAGGTCTTACAACAAGGAAAAGTATAACAGATATTAGAAGGTATAATCAAACCTTGCAATACAGCAGGTATTGAAGGGTACAATCAAATATCAAAGTTGATTAAACTGTGATATTATCCAAGCCTGCAATACAGCAGGTATTGCAGGGTACAATCAAATATCAAAGTTGATTAAACTGTGATATTATCCAAGCCTGCAATACAGCAGGTATTGCAGGGTACAATCAAATATCAAAGTTGATTAAACTGTGATATTATCCAGGCCTGCAATACAGCAGATATTGCAGGGTACAATCAAATATCAAAGTCGATTAAACTATGATATATTCAACACTTACTATACAACAGGTATAGTAAGGTAATCAAATGTAATCAAAGTGTGATATAATTAACACTTACAACACTGCCCAGCTTCATTGCTGAATTCCGATCAAGGTATCTTCAGGAAAATCTCACCAAGCCATTGTGACAGGTATGCAGCATCAGGCGTCCCCAATAGACCCAATGCAAAGAATAGGGAAGAAACAGCACAGTTAGAATGCTATAAAAAATCTCCCCCAGGATATATGGAGTGCCAAATATACCTGTGGACATAAAGGACGCTACTTACTGTACTTAAGTAGTAATCAATGCAGGTTGAATAAACGCGGTGGACATGCGCAGTATAGAGTTTCAGCGCACACGCCCGATACCAGGAGAACAGGGAGCGTGTAATGCACGTATCCTGACACTCCCCAGTCCGCGCATGTGCAAGAAGAAAATGAAAGAAAAAGCGCTTGCTGGCAACAATCTGCATGCGGATACATATACTGATAAATGCAAACCCAAACATGTGTATTACTGATCCGTCCATAAGTAAAAGCTAAATAGCAACAAGAGGCCATATAAACACACAAAAATGCAGGCACTAGATATAAAACATGCCTGCACGATGCAAAATAGGTATTTAGACAGGAAATAAACTGGATATGTCAAGAAATACACCAACACCAATTTTATCAATGGCATCAAAATGAAAATCAAGAAAATGAAATTGAACTGAGTTAAATGAATGATGTAAAACTTAACTGTTCATTAAAACCACTAGGGGCCACAGTTCGCAAACGAAATATCCACTTCGTCTCTGTCTGGGTGACAACGTGCTGAGGGTTTAATCAAATCAATGCCCATGAATTTAATACAAGAGGCATCACCCTGATGCTCGAAACGAATATGACAAGCAATGGGGGTATCCCGGTTGTGACGGATATCCCCCAAATGCTCACCAACTCAACGCCTGAATTCGCGGATTGTTTTCCCGATATATTCAAGACCACAATTACATGTGGCCTTGCATATAACTCCTTTTGAACGACGTTGATAAAAGTATTAATCGTATAAGACAACCCGGTGACATTGCTAGTGAAATGTTTACTACGTTGAATAAATGTACAGGCAATGCAACTGCTACATCGGAAGCAACCTGTGACTTTAGGTGGAAACCAGCTTGTGCAATGGCGTTGGCTCAGTATAGTGACTAGCTACCACCCGGTCCCGAATACGTCTGCTCCTACGATATGTGATCATAGGCTTAGATCCTATTGCTTTCGCAACATCAGGATCCATTGTCAAAATCCCCCAATGCTTGGAAATGACAGAACGAACAAGATTAGCCATTCCATCATACATACCAATCAACCTAATCTGACCTACTGAAGAAGTACTTACTCTTGAAGTTAAAAGTTGTGATCGATCATGGTGGAAGGCATTTTGGAAAGCAGGACGTACGACTTTATCAGAGTATGCTCTTGCACGGAATCTAGATCTAAGGTCATCCACTTGAGGTTTAAACTCAGGGACAGATGAACAGTTGCGGCGAAGCCGAAGGTATTGACCCTTCGGTATGCCTTTTTTGAGGGGCAAAGGGTGATGACTCCCATCTGAGTAGTGAATTGGTGGAAGTTGACTTACAGTATATTGTAGTCTGAATCTCACCATTTACAACCGAAATTTTTAAATCTAGAAAAGCTAAACTGGTAGGGTGAGATTCATAAGTAAAACGAAGACCCACTGCATTATCATTGAGCCTCGCTACCAGATGACCAAATTGGGTTTCGGACCCCTCCTAGATGACACCTATGTCATCTATGTAACAAGCCCAAACGTGGATCTTCTCCATCCAATCGAGTTCTCCCACCAGCCCAGAAATAAGTTAGCATAAGAAGGTGCACAGGGACTCCCCATTGCACAGCCTCTGAGCTGGTGGAAGACACTCCCATTAAAAACAAAATAATTCCAGGTGAGGGAGAACTCGAAGAGGCCGCAACACAAATGCATTATGAGCACGTAACTGACAACCCCTAGTGTTTAGGTAGGACTCCACAGCACGCAATCCCAAGTGATGAGGGATTGAGGAGTAGAGAGCCTCTACATCGATGTAAGCAAGGATACAATTACTGTCAATATGAATACCTTCTAACCTTTAGAGAAGGTTGGTTGTGTCCTTGACGAAAGAAGGCATTGCACCCACTAACGGAGCCAATATCTTGTCTATGTAAATGCCAACATTCTGGCATAAAAATCCCACCCTGGAGACAATCTGTCTCCCTTTAAGGGGAGAAATCCCTTTGTGAATTTTCGGGAGGGAATAAAAAGTGGCAATGCGGGGGAAAATGGGTAGGAGGAATTGATATTCCTCTTTGCTAATCAAATTATCTGAAAGCATACCGAAGGGTCAATACCTTCGGCTTCCCCGCAACTGTTCATCTGTCCCTGAGTTTAAACCTCAAGCGGATGACTTTAGATCTAGATTCCGTGCAAGAGGATACTCTGATAAAGTCTTACGTCCTGCGTTCCAAAATGCCCTCCACCATGATCGATCACAACTTTTGACTTCAAGAGTAAGTACTTCTTCAGAAGGTCAGATTAGGTTGATTGGTATGTATGATGGAATGGCTAATCTTGTTCGTTCTGTCATTTCCAAGCATTGGGGGATTTTGACAATGGATCCTGATGTTGCGAATGCAATAGGATCTAAGCCTATGATCACATATCGTAGGGGCAGAAGTATTCGGGACCGGGTGGTAGCTAGTCACTATACTGAGCCAACGCCACTATACTGAGCTGGTTTCCACTTAGTCACAGGTTGCTTCCGCTGTAGCGGTTGCATTGCCTGTACATTTATTCAGCGTGGTAAACATTTCACTAGCAACATCACGTCTTATACGATTAATAGTTTTATCAACTGTCGTTCAAAAGGAGTTACATGCAAGGCTACATGTATTTGTGGTCTTGAATATATCGGGAAAACAATCCGTGAATTCAGGCGTCGAGTTGGTGAGCATTTGGGGGATACCCCCATTGCGCGTCATATTCGTTTGGAGCATCAGGGTGATGCCTCTTGTATTAAATTCATGGGCATTGATTTGATTAAACCCTCTGCACGTTGTGGCAATTGCGACCGGCTGGTCACCCAGTTTTACATCATTCATTTAACTCCGTTCAATTTCATTTTCTTGATTTTCATTTTGATGCCATTGATAATATTGGTGTTGGCGTATTTCTTGACATATCCAGTTTATTTCCTGTCTAAATACCTATTTTGTATCGTGCAGGCATGTTTTATATCTAGTGCCTGCATTTTTGTGTGTTTTATATGGCCTCTTGTTGCTATTTAGCTATTACTTATGGAGCGATCAGTAATACACATGTTTGGGTTTCATTTAACAGTATATGTATCCTTATGCAGCCATAGATATGGCAGCGCCATTTTGATTGTTGTCAGTGAGCGCTTTTTCTTTCTTTTTTCTTCTTGCACATGCGCGGACTGGGGAGTATCGGGATACATGCATTAGGCGCTCCCTGTTCTCCTGGCATCGGGTGTGTGCACTGAAACTCTATACTACGCATGTCCACCGCATTTATTCAACCTGCATTGATTACTACTTAAGTAGCGTCCTTTATGTCCACAGGTACAGTACAGACCAAAAGTTTGGACACACCTTCTCATTCCAAGAGTTTTCTGTATTTTCATGACTATAAAAATTGTAGATTCACACTGAAGGCATCAAAACTATGAATTAACACATGTGGAATTATATACTTAACAAAAAAAGTGTGAAACAACTGAAAATATGTCTTATATTCTAGGTTCTTCAAAGCAGCCACCTTTTGCTTTGATTACTGCTTTGCACACTCTTGGCATTCTCTTGATGAGCTTCAAGAGGTAGTCACCTGAAATGGTCTTCCAACAGTCTTGAAGGAGTTCCCAGAGATGCTTAGCAGTTGTTGGCCCTTTTGCCTTCACTCTGCGGTCCAGCTCACCCCAAACCATCTCGATTGGGTTCAGGTCTGGTGACTGTGGAGGCCAGGTCATCTTGCGCAGCACCCCATCACTCTCCTTCTTGGTCAAATATCCCTTACACAGTCTGGAGGTGTGTTTGGGGTCATTGTCCTGTTGAAAAATAAATGATGGTCCAACTAAACGCAAACCGGATGGAATAGCATGCCGCTGCAAGATGCTGTGGTAACCATGCTGGTTCAGTATTCCTTCAATTTTGAATAAATCCCCAACAGTTTCACCAGCAAAGCACCCCCACACCATCACACCTCCTCCTCCATGCTTCACGGAGGGAACCAGGCATGTAGAGTCTATTCGTTCACCTTTTCTGCGTCGCACAAAGACACGGTGGTTGGAACCAAAGATCTCAAATTTGGACTCATCAGACCAAAGCACAGATTTCCACAGTTCTAATGTCCATTCCTTGTGTTCTTTAGCCCAAACAAGTCTCTTCTGCTTGTTGCCTGTCCTTAGCAGTGGTTTCCTAGCAGCTATTTTACCATGAAGGCCTGCTGCACACAGTCTCCTCTTAACTGTTGTTGTAGAGATGTGTCTGCTGCTAGAACTCTGTGTGGCATTGACCTGGTCTCTAATCTGAGCTGCTGTTAACCTGCGATTTCTGAGGCTGGTGACTCGGATGAACTTATCCTCCGCAGCAGAGGTGACTCTTGGTCTTCCTTTCCTGGGGCGGTCCTCATGTGAGCCAGTTTCTTTGTAGCGCTTGATGGTTTTGGCTACTGCACTTGGGGACACTTTCAAAGTTTTCCCAATTTTTCGGACTGACTGACCTTCATTTCTTAAAGTAATGATGGCCACTCGTTTTTCTTTACTTAGCCGCTTTTTTCTTGCCATAATACAAATTCTAACACTCCATTCAGTAGGTCTATCAGCTGTGTATCCACCTGACTTCTGAACAACACAACTGATGGTTCCAACCCCATTTATAAGGCAAGAAATCCTGACAGGGCACACCTGTGAAGTGAAAACCATTTCAGGTGACTACCTCTTGAAGCTCATCAAGAGAATGCCAAGAGTGTGCAAAGCAGTAATCAAAGCAAAAGGTGGCTACTTTGAAGAACCTAGAATATAAGACATATTTTCAGTTGTTTCACACTTTTTTGTTAAGTATATAATTCCACATGTGTTAATTCATAGTTTTGATGCCTTCAGTGTGAATCTGCAATTTTTATAGTCATGAAAATACAGAAAACTCTTGGAATGAGAAGGTGTGTCCAAACTTTTGGTCTGTACTGTATGTTCGGCACTCCATATATCCTGGGGGGAGATTTTTTATAGCATTCTAACTGTGCTATTTCTTCCCTACTCTTTGCATTGGGACATTGCCCCATAAAGCTACAGCAATGTTTCAGCTCATTTATCCTGAGCCTTTCTCCTGAAGAGGTACTGTAAGTAACACTGATTTTTATTTGTGTCACCTCCCCAGATCTCCGATCATTCTACTCTGGGGTCTGAAAAGACCCCAGAGTATAATTATAGTTCATGAGTGATACAGTATGGGGCATAATACTGTCTGCAGGGGCCACCGTGGGACATAATACTGTGTGTGTGCAGGGGCCACTGTGGGGCATTACACCATGCGGAATGGCCACTATAGGACATTATACTGTCTGGAGGCCACTTTTACAGCTACACAGCTGTGATCTATGCTGTCACCGCTTGCGGATGTACGTGCTGTGTGTCAGCTGTATAGGACACCCACATAGGGCATATGTCATCAAGGGGTTAAACATTAAAACAGACTATCTTTGTAGAATACAAACTGTTCTTATGTGTTTTGCAAGTACTTCAATTCACACACAGAAACCCTATAAAGAATCATGTATGCATCTACAAGTTATGCAAACATTCACTGTGTATTCTTCAGTTTAGTATTAACTCTGTTTTTATGAAGTACAGTATACATGTATGTGATTACAAATGTTGTAACCATGCCCACTATATAGAAACCGTATTTACACAAACAGAAGACACACATCTGCTATCAACATGCTGACTTCCTGAGTTTTATCCAATTATTTTAGAAAGATGATTTTGTTTCTTAGCCCGTTAATGATGCAACCTATTTTGGCCTTCAGATTGAGGCCTACTTTTTTCATCCCTTTCTTCTGAAAGCCATACATAACTAATTTTTCCATTGACATACCTATATTATGGCTTGATTTTGCTGAGAAAAGTTGTATTTCTTAAATAGAACCATGAATCATGCTTAAAAAATATTTATTTTTCATAGTGGGGGGAGGAAATAAAAAAAGCAGTTCTTTAAGTTTTTTTTTGTTTTTATGTCGCTCACTATCTAATATATATATATATATATATATATATATATATATATATATATATATATCTCAAAATCTGTAGTAGCCCGCTCTATACAAATCCACAGTTCTCGCCCGATTTGGGTGAAATTTGGCCCCCTCTCACCCACAGGAGCAGAATACGGCGCACGTTAAATCTTGCTAGCGTCCCCCAGTATGGGGCCCCCAAAGTTAGGCCCTATACATATTATGGGGAAATGTGAAGGTGAAAGTGACAGTGCTGAGGGGAAAACAACAGTTGTGACTGACAGGGACGGAGAGTCGCTGCTAAAGGAGCCGCACCACCACACACACAACACCTAAACATTTCACAAACACCATACAAACATCACACAGACAGCACACATACACCAACCCACAAGCACAACACCACACAAATTCCAGATTACGCTAGACACACACAACAAAAACACCACCCCACAAATACCACAACACCACTCCATAAATACCACATGCACACCACACACACGGACGCAAGGACGCGACACTCATGCAAACACACTGAGATGGATGCACCTTACGCACATGGACGAACAGAGCACATGCGTACTCACATACACCTACCGCACGCATGGACACTTGCACTGCGCACGCTCAAACACATGGATCACATGCGCCCACACACGCATACTTATACACGGACCACACACGTGCATGCACACACGCATACATACACATGGATCACCCGCGTGCGCGCACACACACACACACACACACACACACACACACACACACGCACTGACAAAACACGTTTGGTATCCTTACTGGCTTCTTGCACACTACAGTATTTTTCACAGGCCTCCGGGCCATGGATTTGGCGGTTCCATAGACTTCTTTATGCACCAAGCTGTGAATTCTGCAGGTTCCATAGAATGTTTATGGAGCTGTAGAATCCACAGCCCGGAGACCCGTGAAAAATACTGTAGTGTTCAAGCAGCCTTACTGAGCAGCAATATTGGTCAGGCGAAAACTGCCTCATAGGAAGATTGTCATTATTGCTTACTCTGCAGGGAGCTTTCATCACTGAAGCTGCTGAGGTAAAGTGAAAGCTGAGCTCTGGTTGCTATGGGCAACTACACAAGTCTGCCTGTGAGGCGGTTTTCATTACTGAGATGTGAGCTCCTTCAGGTCATAGTAATACTGTGTGAGGGCTGCTCTGTATTTACTATTCATCCTATTACATCTCTTATCAGTGTCAGGTGAAGACTAAAGGGTCATAATACTAAGGACTGTTTTTTAAAATGTCGCCCAAAACACAACCATCTATTGGGCAAGAAACGGATGAGATAGGCTAAATGTAAGGCAGTTGATACATCAGAGCAATGGGAATGTCGTCTTCACAAGAATCGGATAAAGCAGGCTGAAGCAAGGAATATGGAAACATCTGAACAAAAGGATGAACGTTCTGAAAATGACCGCATACGACATATGCAACGTGTGCAAAGATGTAGGCAGGCTGATTTGTGTTTGGAAGCATTTCACTACAACCCAATTCAAGACTATAGGTCACATCAGAAAGTCATAATTGGCAAAATGGACATAATATGCAAACATTGTCAAGCAAAGAAGTTTAACTTGGAAGCGCATGGTATGTGCTGCTCAAATGGCAAAGTCAGTTTGTCACTTTTAGATCTACCTCCTGAACCACTTCTTTCATACATGTCAGGAACAACTCCCGAGTCAAAGCATTTTCTGCAAAATATTAGGAGATACATTTCATCTTTCCAGATGACATCCTTTGGTACGACAGCTAGACTCCAGGAAGCAGGATTTAAAGTCCAGGGCTAAATATATCAAAAAATCGGTTCAATGCTTCCTGTAGCAAATGAAGATCCAAAGTTTTTACAAATTTATTTTTTGGGAGACGAACAAATGCAAGCTGATAGACGTTGTGAAGCTATACTTGAGACAAAAAAAGAGTGTGGTGAATTTGCAAAGATTTTTCCATCAGCACAATCAGTTAGTAAACCTTTTCAAAACAGCCTTAGAAAGAATGCCACGTGATGAATACAAGTTGTAATAAGAGCAGACAAGACACTGGTGAGCATGAAAGGTGATTTAATTCTCCCACTGTTAACGAAGTAGCTATTGTACTGGTTGGACAGGATTTTCAAAGCTGAGATATAATTATTTAGCGACAATCTTCAACCTACTGCAGAAACATATAGATCATATGATGCTCTGCAATATCTGATGATAATTTAGAATGGCTAAGATGGCTATCACTTTAATCTAACACAGACTGATCCCAAGACGGCTAGGCCAACCAATAAACAATATCAGGTATGGACTTTTATGCCTACCAAATAATGATCAGACATGGGTCTTCTAACCACATTTTACAATGTAGGCAACTTTTTCATCAATTTATTGTTGATATGTATGCCAAGGTGGAAAGTGAGCGTCTTTTGTACATACGATTGAACCAACAAAAACTTAGAGTGGATGAATACATTCATTTAAGGGATGCTGTTGCTAATGATGGCAACGTGGCTGACATTGGGCGTATGTTTATTTTACTGGCTACATTTACTGGAAGTCCCAGACATATGCATGAGTATGCTCAGGACGCTATGACATATGTTCAGATATATAGTCGTCCTGATTTGTTTATTACAGTTACATGTAATCCAACTTGGACAGAGATAAAGGAAGAGCTTCTGAATGGTCAGGGCCCCTCTGATCGACATGGTTTAATAGCAAGGGTTTTATAAACAAAAAAACTGATCAAGCTCATGGATGTAATTACAAAGTGTTACATTTTTGGTGAAAGTCAGTGTTGGATGTATTCAATTGAGTGGCAAAAAAGAGGTCTTCCACATGCTCATTTACTGATATGGCTAAAGGATAAGATACTCCCTGACCAAATTGACAGTGTTATTTCTGCTGAACTTCCAAATCCAGAAGAGGATCGGGTACTTTTTGAAACCATTTCTAAAAATATGATCAGTGAGCCACTTAACCCAAGATTGCCATGTATGAAGGAAGAAAAATGGACTAAAAAGTATCCTTGCAACTTGATTGTAGAAACACAAACAGGAGATGATGGTTATCCTCTTTACAGAAGACGGAAACCTGAACAGGGAGGATATACAGCAACAATCAGATTAAAACGGGTTGATCAAAACAGCTGCTTTCAGAAATGTTTGATGCGCACATTAACGTAGAATATTGTAACTGTTAAGTCAATTTAAATACATTTGGAAATATGTTAAGAAGGGCAATGATATGGCAGTTTTCCAGCAAGAGAATCCAAAATGTACATCTGATGACATTATGCTGTATCAGATGGGATGGTATATAAGTAGCAATGAAGTCGTGTGGCGATTTACTAAATTTTCCCATCCATGAAAGACATCCGACTGTAGTTCATCTCAGTGTCCATCTTGAAAATGGACCACGAGTTTATTTTACTCCCAAGAATGCAGAGGAAAGAGCTGCTCGACCACCCAATACAACATTGACAGCTTTCTTTCTCCTTTGTCAAGCAGATCCATTTGCAAGGATTTTATTATATTCAGATGTTCCAAAATATTATAGATGGAATAAATCGAGAAAAGTATTTTGCAAGACGAAACAAGGTGCAAGGGTCCAAGGATGGGACAGACGTTCCAGTGATGCACTCGGACGTGTGTATACAGTGCATCCAAACAACGCAGAGTGTTACTACTTCCGATTACTGCTTCACACTGTCCATGGGCAAACTTCTTTCACAGATTTGAAAATAGTTGATGGAGAGCTGTGTCAAACTTACAGGGAAGCATGCCAAAAGCGTGGTCTGATCAAAGACGATCAACACTGGGACATGACATTGCAGGAAGCATCTGTCACTCGCTTTCCACCTCAACTAATAGACCTGTTCGCTATAATAATTACCACCTGTGCACCTTCCAATCCCTGCGTGCTTTGGGACAAATATAAAGAATATCTTAGTGAAGATATTCTTAGAGTGCAAAGAAGAGTTAATCCAGACTTAGACTTAAATTTCACTGCTGACATATTCAACAAAGCCCTCTTGATTTTAGAAGAAAGGTGCATATCTATCAATAGTAAAACTCTAATAGAATTAGGTTTACCAGCACCAAATCACCCAGACTTTGATATTATGAACAGAGATATTCTGCAAGAAAAAAGCTATGATTTGTAAAAATGTAAAGAATTTGTCATATTAAATAAGCCTCTTTTGGTTGATGACCAAAGATCGGCCTATAGGGCAATTATGGGTCAGATTTCCAGTTGAAATGGGGGACTATTTTTTCCTAGATGCACCAGGAGGTACTGGTAAAACATTTTTTAATTAATTTGCTGCTTGCAGAAATTCGCTCAAACAATGACATTGCCTTGGCTGTTGCATCATCTGGGATTGCAAGAGGAAGCAAGGTGCAAGGGTCCCGGCTCATTCAGCACTAGGATTGCCCTTTAATATAGCGCTGTCAGAAACTTCTGTCTGTAATATCACTAAGAGCTCTGGGAAAGCTAAGGTATTACAAACTTGCAAAGTAATTGTTTGGGATGAATGTACCATGGCGCACAAGAAAGTGGTCGAGGACTTGATCGCGCCTTGAAAGATATGGGGGGAATATTCGCAGGTGACTTCTGCCAGACCTTACCTGTTCTTAAGGGAGCAACACCAGCGGATGAGCTGAATGCCTGTCTAAAATCTTCTTATCTGTGGATACATGTTCAGAAGCAATCTCTTACTACTAATATGCGGGTTCATTTGATGGGAAATACAACTGCAGACAAATTTACACACCAGCTACTATGCCTTGGAAATGACAGGTTCCCTACTGATTCCACTACTGGTCTCATTTCCTTTACGGAACATTTTTGTGAAATTACATCTTCGGTAATGGAACTTATTGACCAAGTTTTCCCTGATATTTGGAACAATTTTAACAACCATCAGTGGCTTTGTGAACGTGCAATCCTAGCGCCTAAAAATGATAGTCAGCTCCATAAATCTACTAATTCAGGGAAGGCTGCCTGATCTAGCGACCACATACATGTCCATTGATTCAGTCATGGAGAGTGAACAAGTTGTAATGTATCCATTGGAGTTCCTGAATTCTTTGGAGCCTCCTGGAATGCCACCACATAAGCTCACTTTAAAAATAGGAGCCACAATAATTTTGCTTCGGAACCTTGACCCACCAAAAATGTGTAACGGCACAAGATTGGGCATTAAACATCTTATGCCCAATGTTATTGAAGCCACTATTCTTATGGGAAACTCTAAGGGAGCAAATGTTTTCATTCCGCGTATTCCTTTGCTATCAAGCGACATGCCCTTCAATTTTAAGCGTCTGCAGTTCCCAATCCGACTTGCTATGACTATAAACAAAGCACAAGGTCAATCACTTAAAGTAGCTGGCATTAATTTGGAGAGCCTGTGTTTTTCACATGGACAGTTGTACGTTGCTTGCTCTAGAGTGGGTAACTCCAAAAATCTTTTCATATATGCACCTGAAGGTAAAACCAGAAACATTTTTTACCAAAAAGCACTACAATAGATAGTTGTTTAACTGTAAACCAATTTTACTCTTTTCTCCTTGAACTACTTATAGATTACACTGGAGGGAGGGGGAAGGGTTGCACTATGTTGTTAATTGGGTGTAAATGTTTTATATGTTTGTGTACAGTACATAAATTTTAATTTTTGATAAATAGTTCAAAAAATAGTTGTAATAGTTTTATACTACATAATATGTATTGAATATGTAAAATCAATAAAAATGTTGAAATAAAAAAAAAAAAAAGTTGTTCACATCAATGTTACGACAAATAAGTAAAATGCGAAAATAGTAAGAAAAATTTCAAGTGGAAAAAAAGATTTACTGTAGCGCTCTGAAAATGTCAATTTCAGTGTGACACTGAAAATTTTACTTTAGCTAGCATAACCAACAATTGAACATATTTTCCGCGAGCGAAGCCGCGGGTATTCTACTAGTATGGTATAAATTTCATACTATCTGTATTCTGTGGGTTAGTACAATTACAGTGATGCCTGAGTTGTACGGTAGTTTTTGCATTTTACTATTTTTGCAAAATGAAGACACTTTTCTAAAATACATGTTGTTTTTGCATTGCTGTATTCTAAGAGCCATAACTTTTTAATTTTTCAGTTGATCGATCTTTGTGGAGTCATATTCTTGCAGGATGATCTGTAGTTTTCATCTGAACTCAACTTTTTTATTCAATTTTTTTGAAAGACAAGATTAACAAAATTATACTTTTTTTTTTTTTTTTGTTACGGTTTCCAATGACACGCTACCCTTTTAAGTGCACAGCATGTAGAAGGTTCAACTGCCAGGGATCGGAGTTATCCATTCCCGGATATGTGTGTCTGTCAGGCTCCTGCCAGTGATCGGTGGGTACACTGGCAGTGCCTGTGTGATCACCATGATGAATATATTCATGGAGCATGAACTGCCCCTTGCCCATGACGAATATATTGTCATGGACAGAGAGGGGTTAATAAAGTTTTAAATTGCTGAACATAAGTATTTATTTCAGCTCTGCTGTCTACCATGGCAGATGTAGCACTGTTTTTTTTATATACCGTCCTGCTCATTGTTATTGGCACCCTTGAAGTTTAAGTGAATAATGTGGAATATCTCCTAAAAAAATAAATAAAAAAATTAATCAAGTGAAACAGCTTTTTTTTTTTCGAGCACTTGTGTTAAATACAAAAGAGCAAATGATAAACAACAGTTTAAAACAAAAAACAAGGGGGCGAAGCCTACTGTGGAGCGAAATGGCCGCATAGTTGTAAAGCTCCAGGCCTGAGTCTCATACAGCGACAGAAATAGCGACTTGCCCGTGGATTACACCTACCCAAACAACAACGGGAAAGCTTCATACCGTCAGGGATGCCGAGAAAGAGAAAATCTGCGGTAAAACCGCAGAAAATCTCAGATTTCTACTTCCCCCCCATGGCGGAGGGGAAGATCACAATGGCGGCGGTTCGCGCTCCAGCGCCATTTCCGGGGCCTCAACTCCATCTCGGGACCCTCCGGAGGAGCCACTCACCCTCTCCGCTCAGCGGAGAATGTTTTCAGCGCCGTCGATACCGCAGCTGTTGGAGTGCGGGGGGTCCGGAGGCGTCGGAGCCTTCTCCCCGGCGGGCCGGGGCGAGCGCGGCTCCGGGGCCTTCTCCTGCGGATGCACCGAGGCCTACAGGCCTAAATAACGCCGAGACACCCCACTCGCCCACCGCCAGCCCGGTCAAACAGAAGCCCAGGCTCCAGCATACCGAGTCTCCAGAAGGGGAGGTGAGCAATACCACACAGTATGTACCGCCATCCACTGACTTTTTTGCAGATATTCCAGCAACAGAAAGTTTGCTCACTGAGGCCTCCATGAAAAATATGCTCATGGCCTTCTGTAAATCACTGACAACAGACATGTCCTTAATGGTTAAACCACTAGATAGAGACCTCCAGGATTTGCAACAACGCACGGTGCATGTGGAATCTAAAATGGCGGAATTTGCTGCATCGCACAATGTTCTTATAGACGCTCACTATGAGGTGGAAAAAGATGTGTCGTTTCTAAAAGCTAAAATAGCAGACCTGGAGGATCGCTCGCGGCGCAACAATTTGAAGTTTAGAGGGATTCCAGAGTCAGTACCTGCGAGTAATCTAACAGTTTTCCTCCAAGACCTGATACGCACGCTAATACCAAATCTCACGACAATGGACTTAACCATTGATAGAGCGCATAGAGTCCCAAGGCCTTCACACCTGGATGAAGCCGTACCCAGAGATATCCTAGCAAAGATCCATTTTTACCGTACTAAAGAGCTGGTGCTGCTGACCTCACGGAAAATTGGCCGTCTACCTGACCCATACCATAAAATATCCATCTATTCCGATCTTTCGGCCGCAACGCTACAATTAAGACGGCAATTCATCCCTATTACTACAGCTCTACGCCAACATAACATCCTATATAAGTGGAGATTCCCAGTCCGAGTGATCGTATCCCGGGACAACCTTACTCATGTTATCAATTCTCCGGAAGATGGCAAGAAGTTGCTAAATAAATGGGACATTCCGATCCTAGACCCGACACCCAAATTACCACCTGGCCAAGTGTCTGCTGGATGGCATCAAACGAAAACCCCAAGGCGTCCACCAAAAGGGCTGCACAGCTAGAGACTCGCCTTACAATGGATTTCGTATGTCCACTACTGCTGAACTTATCCCCCCAGGATTACAACAGCCGCTGGTCCGCTGTACCACATTTCTTTTCTTTGTTTTGTTTAGGTGGCTTACCCACTGGTTTCATTGTTTCCATAGTTTTGAATATTATACACCATATTAATTCTAAAAAGATGGAGGCAGTGATTCAAAGTAGCCACCTCTTAACAGTTGTTGTAGAGATGTGTCTGCTGCTAGAACTCTGTGTGGCATTGAGCTGGTCTCTAATCTGAGCTGCTGTTAACCTGCGATTTCTGAGGCTGGTGACTCGGATGAACTTATCCTCCGCAGCAGAGGTGACTCTTGGTCTTCCTTTCCTGGGGCGGTCCTCATGTGAGCCAGTTTCTTTGTAGCGCTTGATGGTATTGGCCACTGCACTTGGGGACACTTTCAAAGTTTTCCCAATTTTTCGGACTGACTGACCTTCATTTCTTAAAGTAATGATGGCCACTTGTTTTTCTTTACTTAGCTGCTTTTTTTCTTGCCATAATACAAATTCTAACACTCCATTCAGTAGGACTATCAGCTGTGTATCCACCTGACTTCTGAACAACACAACTGATGGTCTCAACCCCATTTATAAGGCAAGAAATCACACTTATTAAACCTGACAGGGCACACCTGTGAAGTGAAAACCATTTCAGGTGGCTACTTCTTGAAGCTCATCAAGAGAATGCCAAGAGTGTGCAAAGCAGTAATCAAAGCAAAAGGTGGCTACTTTGAAGAACCTAGAATATAAGACATATTTTCAGTTGTTTCACACTTTTTTGTTAAGTATATAATTCCACATGTGTTAATTCATAGTTTTGATGCCTTCAGTGTGAATCTACAATTTTTATAGTCATGAAAATACAGAAAACTTTTGGAATGAGAAGGTGTGTCCAAACTTTTGGTCTGTACTGTATATCCCTTAAAATTGGCGGATGCCCTGTGGGCACCCTTTTGGAGCATTCCTATGCCTGAGTCCTCATCCCCAGTCATGCAAGCAGCAGTGACTGCATGGAAGCTGCTTCATGGGAAAGCGAATCCTACAAGTCATTTTTATGCATCAGAGATGCCTTTGTCACTTCTGGCCTGGGCGATAGAGGACCTGGTAACTTCAGAATGAGAAGCGAAGGGGATTACACAGGTCTCACACTTACAGTCCGATACCAAGCAATTTTTATCACTTACAGATCTAACACAGAAATTTGGAATTCATAGTGGTGACTTCCTTAAATACTCTCAAATATGGCACTTTATATCTAAAAACCCGATATCGAAAGTACCCCACAGTAGCAAGATATTCACCTGGCTGTCGACTAAGATGAGGGGATTACGGTTTCTATATGACAAAATGGATGGAGTGGCGACTTTTACTAGATCTACACCATTCCGTTGTTGGGAGAGAGATTTGGGAAGAGTCATTACTTCGGACGAGTGGGAGCAAGCAATCAAACTAAGTCACTCATCCTTAAAATGTAGTACCCACATAGAAACAGCTATGAAAATTACTTTAAGGTGGTACCGAACCCCATCCACTTTACAAATGATATACCCTTCCATGTCTGGGAATTGCTGGAGAGGGTGTGGAGGGAGAGGAACCCTTCTCCATATTTTGGGACAATGCCCCATAATTTGTGGATATTGGAATAGGATTTTTGACATGCTATCAGAAATATTTAATTTACACCTCCCCTACACCTCACCTTTGGCCATCCTATTAATTGGAATTCCCGAGGAATGGAACAAGCATAAAAAACTCCTATGTAAAATCTTGACTATAGCCAAATTAATGTTGGTACAGAGTTGGAGATCAGTGACCCCTCCGTCTGACTCCACATTGTTGCTAGCTACCCTGTTTCCCCGAAAATAAGACAGCGTCTTATATTAATTTTTGCTCCCAAAGATGTGCTGTGTCTTATTTTCAGGGGATGTCTTATTTTTTTTTTAAATGAAGAAGAATTCACATTTATTGTTGAACAAAAAAATGAACATTTATTATATACAGTACTGTACAGTAGTTGTCATCACAAACCAGCATAACCAGACAAACTGTGAATCCTATCAAGAATTTCTTACTACTACCGTACCATTATTTCCATGTACAACAATTAACAGTATGGTACATTTACCAATATTTACGGTACGAATAGAAAGTAAAATTTATTCAATGACAGCTATGTCATCATCTTCTAGGACATCATCATAACAATCCAAACCATTAATTTCCCTGCACACAGTATCATGTCCCATAGTGGCCCCTGCACACAGTATAATTCCCCATAGTGGTCCCTGCACACAGTATCATGTCCCATATTGGCCCCTGCACACAGTATAATTCCCCATAGTGGCCCCTGCACACAGTATAATTCCCCATAGTGGCCCCTGCACACAGTATAATTCCCCATAGTGGCCCCTGCACACAGTATTATGGCCCATAGTGGCCCCTGCACACAGTATCATTCCCCATAGTGGCCCCTGCACACAGTATCATTCCCCATAGTGGCCCCTGCACACAGTATTGTATCCCATAGTGGCCCCTGAACACAGTATTATGCCCCATAGTGGCCCCTGAACACAATATTATGCCCCATAGTGGCCCCCTGCACACAGTATTATATCCCATAGTGGCCCCTGCACACACTATTATTCCCCATAGTGGCCCCTGCACACAGTATTGTATACCATAGTGGCCCCTGCACACAGTATTATATCCCATAGTGGCCCCTGAACACAGTATTATGCCCCATAGTGGCCCCTGAACACAGTATTATGCCCCATAGTGGCCCCCTGCACACAGTATTATATCCCATAGTGGCCCCTGCACACACTATTATTCCCCATAGTGGACCCCGGAGTATAATGATAGCAGTGATTGTGGTGTTCGGCCCGCGGCCTCACATACCGTATATACCGTATGTTCTGTTCAGGAATGCTGCGAAACGAAACGTCTCCTACGTCTTACTTGCGGGGGATGCCTTATATTGGGCAATTCTACGAAACCTCTCCTGTGTCTTACTTTCGGGGGTGTCTTATTTTCGGGGAAACAGGGTATTAACAATACCTATACCTACGAGAGGGTACTTGCATTGGGAAATGACACATATCATAACTTTGAAAAGGTATGGGACGCGTGGATTAATTCCCGATTTGTTGCATAATGGAAGGCACGGAGTTACATGGCATCTGCTCTTATACATCGCAGTGGACATGGCGGTGTTGGGAACGGAAGTGGGGTAGAACATATGACAGATCGTCTCTGATGTGTCTCACGTTAACCCTAGGAATGTGCCCACATGTTATTGTTATTGTTTAACGCATATACAATCGTTATCTTTTGTCTCATTGATGTACAATTCAAAAAAAACATACCCTGGACAAATGTATATCAGACTCTATATTGCAATGTATGTCAATACTGTGTCTTACATTTATTGTGAAACCCAAATAAAAATTATTGAAACTAAAACAAAAAACAATGGCAGAGAAAAATAGAAAATCCTAAAGCTTGATGTGACACTGCTATTGGCTCCCTTTACATGTAATTAGTATGGAAACACATTTTGACTCCCCTGTATTAAAACACAAATGAGAATTACCTCTAAATTGTATGTGCCCATGTGACAGGAATTAGCCAATGAATGATAACTTAAGTGTTTAAAAAAGCCACATGTTGGGCCCTGTTGCTTTTGTCACAGTGGTGAAGACAAAGGAGCTGCTATTTTAGCAAACACAAGACTTCCAAAGTGTATAAGGCCATCTCCAAAGACCTTGGTATCCCAGTTTCAACAGTGGGCAATGTTCTTAAGAAGTTTGCCAAGCATGGAACCGTCAAGAATTTCCCTGGACGTGGGGGAAAGCGGAAAATTGACAAGAGATGTCTTCGTTGGTTGGTGTAATATACAGTTCAGTTCTGGGCACCAGTTAATAGAAAGGATGTCCTAGAGTTGGAGAAGGTTCAACAGAGGGCCACAAAACTGATAGGTAGCATCAAGGACCTCAGTTATGGGACAAGATTAAAGGAATAAAATCTGTTTAGTCTGTAGAAGAGGCGTCTAAAGGGGTTTTCCAGGCAAAAAATGTTTGTTTGTTTTTTAAAAGGTCTATTAGTGCTATTAATGGGTTAATAAATGCATCCATATACTTTTTAGCAGTGTTTTGAGTGATTTCTGGGTGTCTCTGGGAGCTCCTGGCATCTTCTGCATTTGTTTACATGGTTCAGCTTCCTGCTACGTAGTTTCCAAGCTAGCTCCCTCTCACCTCACTCCCCCCCTCCCTCCCATACACCCCCCGTCTCTCTAGCTATCCCATCCACCCCCCCCGACCCCATTATACTTATATGACTTCCTTCCAGTCTTCCTCCTGTGGGACGGCCCATCCCTCTTTTCTGATTCTGCCAGCGCGTGCAGTAGTCCCAGTGCTGCTCTGTAGCCGACGATCCACCTCTACTGCGCTTGCACAGTAGAGGTGGATTATCGGCTGCAGAGCAGCGCTGGGCCTATTGCGTGCGCCTGCAGTCAGAAAAGAGGGAGGAGCCGTCCCACAGGAAGAAGACTGGAAGGAAGTTACGTAAGTATAATGGGGTGTGGGGGGAGTAGTAGTGACGTTCTGTTTCTGGAAACGGATCGTCACCGGCTAACCCGCAAATGTCCTTTGGGGGTTACATGACCGCCCCAGGGATATGGGTAAATATACATTTTTGATAAATTATGTTATTTAGAAAGTAGGCAGGGGGAGGGTGTTTAGTGTAGGGATTTCCATTTATCCTGGACGACCCCTTTAAGGGAAGATATGATCAATCTATATAAATATATTAATGGTCCATCCAAGAAATATGAGGAAAAGCTGTTCCATGTATAATCCCCTGAAAAGACAAGGGGGCACTCCCTCCATCTGGACAGAAAAGATCTCAGGAGCTGCTAAGACTTCTTCACTGTAAGGACAGTGAATCTGTGGAATAACCTACCCCTGGACACAGCAGCAACAGCCGACAGCTTCAAAAAAGGATTAGATGCCTTTTTTTTTTTTTTTTATTATATATAGAGAAAAGCAGCATTGATGCTTATGGAAATGCATACAAGGTCAGGCCCTTTCCTATCCCCTTCTTGAACTTGATGGACATGTCTTTTTTCAACCATACTATGTAACTAATATATATAATTGTCACACTTGCAAGCTGCACACTTTATCATTTAGCTTTTAAAGCTGCTCTCCGATTCACTGACTGCTACAAATGATTCCCCTGTTTGCAAAGGGCTAACAAACACCAAACAGCAGTATTTTATCAATCAGCTAACCACACCCCCAATTAGTTACCTGTGCAGCACACTTGAGTCTTAACTTAAATGATTATGAAAGTACAATAAAAAGTTATACTGAGATGTACTCAGCAATGTACACTCTAATCACATATACTTGTCACTTAATCTTAAATCACACTTAAAACAAACACACTAAGGCTAGGTTCACACCTGCGCTGGATCACCATTTGGGGATCCCCCATTCCCCACCACATTATAGTCTATGGGGTCCATGGGTAAACACATTTTTAACAGATTGGGTTTCCGTTTTCCAGGTCCTCTAACGGACCTGAAGAATGGAAACCCCAGCGCAGGTCGGAAACTCCGCCAAAGAAATCAACAAAAATTGTCGGAGAGAAAAGTCCTCCACTGGTTTCATTATAAAAATGGCGAAAACCCAGCGGACTCTATTATAGTCTATAGTCTGGCTGATGAATGAGATATCTAATAAGGGGAATGCATCATACTGTCATCGGTACTAAAGATACAGCACCTGGGAAGCCAAGACAAATGTTTCTGATTTACCAAAACCTTATGTGATGTTCTAGTAACTTTTTTCATTATGTATCTATTCCCCCAGTATACAGTGTGGAAAAAAAAGTATTTAGTCAGCCACCAATTGTGCAAGTTCTCCCACTTAAAAAGATGAGAGAGGCATGTAAGTGTCATCATAGGTAGACCTCAACTATGAGAGACAAAATGAGAAAACATATCTAGAAAATCACATTGTCTGATTTTTAAAGAATTGATTTGCAAATTATGGTGGAAAATAAGTATTTGGTCAATAACAAAAGTTCATCTCAATACTTTGTTATATATCCTTTGTTGGCAATGACAGAGGTCAAACGTTTTCTGTAAGTCTTCACAAGGTTGGCACACACTGCTACTGGTATGTTGGCCCATTCCTCCATGCAGATCTTCTCTAGAGCAGTGATGTTTTGGGGCTGTCGCTGGGCAACACGGACTTTCAACTCCCTCCAAAGGTTTTCTATGGGGTTGAGATCTGGCTAGGCCACTCCAGGACCTTGAAATGCTTCTTACGAAGCCACTCCTTCGTTGCCCTAGCGGTGTGCTTGGGATCATTGTAATGCTGAAAGACCCAGCCACATTTCATCTTCAGTGTTGATGGAAGGAAGTTTGCACTCAAAATCTCACGATACATGGCCCCATTCATTCTTTCATGTACACGGATCAGTCGTCCTGGTCCCTTTGCAGAGAAACAGCCCCAAAGCATGATGGTGCCACCCCCATGCTTCACAGTAGGTATGGTGTTCTTTGGATGCAACTCAGCATTCATTCTCCTCCAAACATGACGAGTTGTGTTATTACCAAACAGTTCTACTTTGGTTTCATCTGATCATATGACATTCTCCCAATACTCTTCTGGGACATCCAAATGCTCTCTAGCAAACTTCAGACGGGCCCGGATATGTACTGGCTTAAGCAGGGGGACACGTCTGGCACTGCAGGATCTGAGTCCCTGGCGTTGTAGTGTGTTACTGACGGTAGCCTTTGTTACGTTAGTCCCAGCTTTCTGCAGGTAAATACTTTTTTCCCCACTGTATGTGATGCAAACTTTCTGGATTTGCCCTGAGACATTTTAGGACTTATTGATTCAATCTTGCTGGCTGGTTTATATGCTGGTGAAAAGATTGTTATAAGTACATTTTCAGCTGGAGTTTCCATACCACAGATACACTAAAGACACTTATTGTTGCCCTGATTCACTCTCACCTTGACTACTGTAACTCCTTACTAATCGGTCTTCCCCTTACTAAACTCTCCCCTCTACAATCTATTCTGAATGCAGCGGCCAGGCTCATCTATCAGTCTAGACCAGGTGAAGTAGTATAATGTTGTACCGTGTTAGCCATTGAAAGTAGTGGAAGAGTGAAGAAATCAGGCGATACCTTTTAGAGGCTAACTGAATATATTTGATAAGTAAGCTTTCAAGAGTCTAGCTCTCTTCTTCAGACATGGTGTTATACAAGAACTGAAAATTCACAGATTTTTTATACACATGGTCTTCAAAGGATTTTAGAGTCCTTAAAAAAAACAAAACAAAATGCAATCTAAGTAGAGAAGTTATTTACAACAGGTCAAAAAACAATCTGGAAAGTTGTGGTGCGTGACAGAGGGATCTGTTATCTGTTTGTTATCAGGAGGAGATTTGTGACCCTCACAGTTCATACATAGTGCGACATGAAGCTGGCATGAATATTAAGTCCAAATTGCAGAGTTTGAAATTTTTGCATAAACTTGTACTCCCATTGTTTCCTTTCCTCCTGCGTCTTAAAATGTCCCATTAAAACCACAACCCGCAAATCTTCAGTAGAGTGGTTTTCTCTGGAGAAATGTGCGGCCACTGGGAGATCTGTTCTGCTGTTATTAATATTGGATCTATGTGAGTTCATTCACTAAGTCTCTGCCCTGTTTCCCCCACATAGAGGCCTGTGGTGGGACATTGCACACACATTATGAGGTACACCACGTTGGAAGACCTGCAGGAAAATGTCCCCCTAATTCTGTGCACCTGTTGTGACTGTGGGACAGGTACACTGTCAGCAGTGTGGATGTGCTTTCAGGTCATGCATCTTTTTTGTAGTCAAGGTGAGGTGCCATCATTTTCAGTTGGGGCCTTCAGGGCACTCCGGACAATAATACGCCTCAGGTTTGGTGGTTATCGAAAGGAAAGGAGAGGGGGGACTGGAAATATGTCCTTGAGTCTGTTGTCCCTATGTAGCACAGGTTGGAGCTCCTTGGCAATCCTTCGTAGGAATTCTAGCTGTGGGTTGTAGGTGACAACTAGGGGCACTCGGGCATCTTTCTGGGTATCTCTATATGTGAGCAGACTGTCTCTGTTAATGGCTGCCGCTTTGTTTAATTGGTTGTCCGTCACTTTTGGTTTGTATCCCAATCGGAGAAATTTCATCCTCAGATCCAGGAGGTGCTTGTTCAGGTCTGTCTTTGTCGGAGCAAATACGATTGTATCGTATAGCCTGGCTGTAGATAATAGATTGTCTTGTGAGCTTGGGGTGGAAGCTGTCGTTTCTCAGGTAGGCCGTTCTGTATGTGGGTTTGTGGTATATCGATGTGAGTAGCCGGTGGTCTTTGTATATTGTGGTATCCAGAAAGTGAATTTCACTCCCTGAATAGCTAAGTTTAAGGTTGATGGTCGGGTGAAAGTCATTGAAGTCATTATGAAATTGAAGTAGGGCTTCCTCTCCTGCAGTCCAGGTGACAAGGATATCATCGATATAACGAAGGTAAAACATAGGTTTGGTGGCGCATGTTGATAAATATGTTCCTTCCAGTTCTGCCATAAAGAGATTTGCATACTGGGGTCACATATAGACCCCATTGAAGTTCCTATTCGCTGTAGATATTGATCCTCTCCAAAGGTAAAATGGTTGTGGCTAGGGATGAATTATATGAGCTGCGTTACTGGTTCTGTTGGGAGGTTTTGTTTTGCCAGGTGTACCCGACATGCTGCAACTCCATCCTTGCAGGGAATGTACAGGGATTCCACATCCATGGTGGCCAAAATGATACCCTCAGGTAGTGGGCCCAGGGCATTCAGTTTGTTAAGAAGGTCAGTGGTGTCCTGGATATAGCTTGGAGTATCCCCGACAAGGCGTTTTAGGAGATTTTCCACCCAACCTGAGATGTTTTCTGTCAGTGTCCCAATGCCAGAAATGATAGGCCTCCCAGGGTTGCCATCTTTGTGTATCTTTGGGAACAGATCCCTCTGTCACGCACCACAACTTTCCAGATTGTTTTTTGACCTGTTGTAAATAACTTCTCTACTTAGATTGCATTTTGTTTTGTTTTTTTTAAGGACTCTAAAATCCTTTGAAGACCATGTGTATAAAAAATCTGTGAATTTTCAGTTCTTGTATAACACCATGTCTGAAGAAAAGAGCTAGACTCTTGAAAGCTTACTTATCAAATATACTCAGTTAGCCTCTAAAAGGTATCGTCTCTGGGGTCACATCGCGTCATTATGCGTAATGACGCCGGACGTGACCCCTGAGGCCCTGTCAGCTGTCAGAAGTGCCGGTAGATCGCACAGCCGCCGCGTAGCGCAGGGAGCAAGGTGAGTATCATTGTTTTTTATGTTTCATCACTTCTCCTAAGTCTCTGTTTATTATACTCGGGGGTCTGAAGAGATCCCACAGTACAGTATAATAATAGCAGTTTCATTTCGGCCATGTTTGGTCCGATCGAAGCTGCTGGGACTAAGATACTTGCACATCACCTGGCCACCTTAGTGCACTGGAATAATATCCTGAAGAGGCTGCTGTGTACCTCACAAGCTTAACAACATACTTTACTTGTCTGCTCAAGAGTGAAGATTGCCACTTAGACATAGAAACTGTGATTAACCAAGGATTTATTACAAAGAGATTGCTGTAAAGCAAAGGGACCACAGAATAATAGCAATAACAAAAAGGCAGATAAGAACATTGATACAGAAACACCGTATTTATCGGAGGGGGTATCACATTGTGGATGCCAGGTGGGTTTTTGGAAATTTATTTGACTTTCCTTGTAGGGAAGTGCATGCCCTGTGTCTCTGCCCTGTGTCAAGTTCAAAAACTTGAACTCTAATGACTTTGTGACTTCTTGCACTTGCAGATTCACATTCTTTCTGGGGAATATCCCATTCTTTACATTTAACGCTTTCCTAACCTATAAGTGAATGACTCTCCACTCTGAAGAACCGAGGAACTGAGAAACATTGTAACTCATTTTCTTCTGTACAGTGGTATCTTTTATAATTTCACAATGGGGACTTTTATTGGACATATTTCTCCTGGACTAGCATTTTTATCCTTTGGTTTACTGTATACTTTTCACTACTCCTGGATGGTACTGAATGGATGTCGGCTTCAATATGGTCCTCGCACCAACACAAAAAAAAAAATTCTGGAAGACATTGCCAATAGAAGCAATAATGAAGCTGGTTTATGGCTTTATGGCTGTTTTAGCAGAGTTTTTCTTTCCTCTGGGAGTTCAGAAATTACGCTTTTTCCGATCAGATGATCCTGAATATCGCTTCCAAAACCCAAGTGAATGGCAATATGCTACTATGTAAGGGTACTTCTGTCTAAGTGGTGTATTAGATATTGTGAGCCAGTCATTACTCCAGAAATGCTGTCCATTGCTTGAACACATTGGAGTGACTGCTGCATTTTCTTTTACAACTTTGCTTCACAAGTTCCATGGTCATGGAAAAGAAGAAGTGGAAGTACAAGTTCACCACCTGCTATTGCTTACCACTGCTTTGACTTCATTGATAATGATTGTGGAAATCTGGCAGCCAAACCACCGTCGACTTTGGTTTGCTAAAGCATGGCTAGTGAATGTACAAGGGACATGGTTGCTTCATGCTGCCTTTATCTTATATAGTCCACCAACAGGTCATGCTTGGGGATCAGGAGACCCTGCTAATCTCATGTTTCTCACCACCTTTTACTGTTGGCATCTAGCAGTCCCTGCGCACGGTATTATATCCTATAGTGGACCCTGCACACGGTATTATGTTCCATAGCAGTCCCTGCATACGGTATTAGGTCCCATAGCGGCGCCTGCACACGGTATTAGGTCCCATAGCGGTCCCCGCATACGGTATTAGGTCACATAGCGGTCTCCGTACACTGTATTAGGTCCCATAGCGGACCCCGCACACGGTATTAGGTCCCATAGCGGTCCCTGCACACGGTATTATGTTCCTTAGCGGTCCCTGCACACGGTATTATGTTCCATAGCTCTCTTCAGACCCCCGAATATAATAAGTGCAGCACCAAGAGAGGTGACAAACATAAAAAAACAATGTACTCACCATTCCACGCTCCGCAGCCGCTCTGTTCTCTTCGGTGCTTCTGCCTGACGTCAGCGACCGCTGATTGGGTCTCTGGGGTCACGTCGCGTCATTATGCGTAATGACGCCGGACGTGACCCCTGAGGCCCTGTCAGCTGTCAGAAGTTCCGGCAGATCGCACAGCCGCCGTGTAGCGCAGGGAGCAAGGTGAGTATCATTGTTTTTTTATGTTTCATCACTTCTCCTAAGTCTCCGTTTATTATACTCGGGGGTCTGAAGAGATCCCACAGTATAATAATAGCAGTTTCGTTTCGGCCATGTTTGGTCCGATCGAAGCTGCTGGGTGAGGACTCGGGCTGCCGTGCCAGGGAGATAAGCCTTGCGTGCCACTCTTGGCATGCGTGGCGGGGGTTGCTGGCCCCTGATCTAGACGCTACAGCGATGCCTCCGGTCTATGCCAGTCACTACAGTGGCTGACTATTCAATACAGAATACAATATAAACTTATCACCTTCATCCACAAGGCTCTCCATAATGCTGCACCTCCCTACATTTCCTCCCTCATCTCTGTCTATCACCAAACCCATACTCTCTGTTCACTCAATGACCTAAAACTAACATCCTCTATTATCAGAACCTCCCATGTTCGTATACAAGACTTCTCCCGAGTTGCACCACTTCTCTGGAATGTTCTATCCCGGACTATTAGATTAACCCTCAATTTCCACAGCTTCAAGCGTAAACTAAAGACATATCTTTTCAGACAGGCCTATCACAACTCCTAATGTAAACCCTTCTGTAGTTAGAATCCCTAAAATGTACCCTCCTCTGTTGACGCTCCCACATTACCTTACAGGATATGATGCCGAATCAGACTAACTTTATATGTCCAGACACCATCTGCACGTTAAAGGACACGACCGACTGTTGACGGCTCATACAGCTTTATATATGTGTAATGACAGTAACCTTTATTACAAAATTGTCTGACCATTGTACAAGCAATGCTACATCTGTTGCCGCCCCTGCTACCTCTTGTGTCACCCCCTCTACCTCATAGATTGTAAACTATTGCGAGCAGGGCCCTCAGTCCCAGTGTGTGAATTGAATATTTCTTTGTAATGTATCTTTTTTGTCAGTACTTGAACCCTACAAATTGTACAGTGCTGTGGAATATGTTGGCGCTATATAAATAAAATTTATTATTATCAGTCAGCTGTAGTGTTGCTGTATACACACCCTGAGATTAGCTTTTCACATGGTAGCAATTGGGGGAAACTTAACGCTTATGGGGGAGGCTCTCCTGAAATAAATTAACATCTAAAACCACTCTCTTGTGGCATTGAAAATAAGTGGCTTATGGGGATGTTGGGAGACACTCAAATTTTGATAAGGGTGCTGTGACTTAATTTTTATATATTTCCTTACCTGGGACGCGTTTATTAGTTTTAATGCATATCAATAAAAGGATGATTTTAGGGTTTTGCCATTTATATTGGTGATTAGCAATCCCACATTTACCCACATCAGGTCTAATGTGTTTCATTCAAGGTATAAAACAGATAATTGGTGGTCGCCATTTGGGGTGAGTGATGGTCAAATTCCATTTAGTCTTCAGGATTCCTTATGCTATGGATATTCCAGTAAGTACCTTTCCTGGTTGTTTAATGAGGAGTCATTACAAGGGGATCCAGAACGTGCACTATTTATTGTATAACTTTTCTCTTATGGGTTTGTTTACTTATATGGATTAAAAGTTCTGTTTTAATTATGTGTTAGTCCATGTTAATAATAATCCACTTCAGTACACATGAACTGCTTGTACAAGACAAGTGTGCATTTGTATAGGGGAGTCATTTGAGATGGCTGTCAGCCTAACTGTTTTTCTGTCCCAACCTATGTGCTTGTCTTTTTTCATTTATAATGCAGCTTATATCCTAAATTGTACAGAATTGATAGGTATGGACATCTCTGCTACATACAGTAAGCCTTTGTTTGTCGTACTTATTCCTCCTTATTAAAGCTTTGTGCGTTTCCTGTTCTTAACCTGTTTTGTTTTCCCTTCCAGATATAATGTCACCAGCTCACTTTGTATTTTTCTATCCTATGTCCATCACACACCCTTCTGTGTCTCTATGACAGAATTAGTTCCACCTTGTGGGGTGTGTCCATATGTGCATAATCCTAATGCTCTGCAAACTGCTGTCACTAAGATGCTTGCACATCGCCTGGCCACCTTAGTGCACTGGAATAATATCCTGAAGAGGCTGCTGTGTACCTCACAAGCTTAACAACATACTTTACTTGTCTGCTCAAGAGTGAAGATTGCCACTTAGACATAGAAACTGTGATTAACCAAGGATTTATTACAAAGAGATTGCTGTACAGCAAAGGGACCACAGAGTAATAGCAATAACAAAAAGGCAGATAAGAACATTGATACAGAAACACTGTATTTATCGGAGGGGTTATCACATTGTGGATGCCAGGTGGGTTTTTGGAAATTAATTTAACTTTCCTTGTAGGGAAGTGCATGCCCTGTGTCTCTGCCCTGTGTCAAATTCAAACACTTGAACTCTAATGACTTTGTGACTTCTTGTACTTGCAGATTCACATTCTTTCTGGGGAATATCCCATTCTTTACATTTAACGCTTTCCTAACCTATAAGTGAATGACTCTCCACTCTGAAGAACCGAGGAGCTGAGAAACATTGTAACTCATTTTCCTCTGTACAGTGGTATCTTTTATAATTTTTCAATGGGGACTTTTATTGGACATATTTCTCCTGGACTAGCATTTTTATCCTTTGGTTTACTGTATACTTTTCGCTACTCCTGGATGGTACTGAATGGATGTCGGCTTCAATATGGTCCTCGCACCAACACAAAAAAAAAAATTCTGGAAGACATTGCCAATAGAAGCAATAATGAAGCTGGTTTATGGCTTTATGGCTGTTTTAGCAGAGTTTTTCTTTCCTCTGGGAGTTCAGAAATTACGATTTTTCCGATCGGATGATCCTGAATATCGCTTCCAAAACCCAAGTGAATGGCAATATGCTACTATGTATGGGTACTTCTGTGTAAGTGGCGTATTAGATATTGTGAGCCAGTCATTACTACAGAAACGCTGTCCATTGCTTGAACACATTGGAGTGACTGCTGCATTTTCTATTACAACTTTGCTCCTCAAGTTCCATGGTCATGGAAAAGAAGAAGTGGAAGTACAAGTTCACCACCTCCTATTGCTTACCACTGCTTTGACTTCATTGATAATGATTGTGGAAATCTGGCAGCCAAACCACCGTCGACTTTGGTTTGCTAAAGCATGGCTAGTGAATGTACAAGGGACATGGTTGCTTCATGCTGCCTTTATCTTATATAGTCCACCAACAGGTCATGCTTGGGGATCAGGAGACCCTGCTAATTTCATGTTTCTTACCACCTTTTACTGTTGGCATCTAGCACTGGATGCAGGACTCATGGGTGTATTGTTTTGGATAACTCTTTTTCTGCATAGGCACTGGGGGAACAGATTAGGAAGAGATTGTTACCAACTATCTGGGGATAAGGCGGAACTTACAAAGCTCACTGGAGAGAAGGGAGATGAAGAATTGTAATTTAGTGACTAATATGATAATTATATCTTAGTGATACAATAAATATTTTACTATAGTCATTTACATTCTTGTGGTCAATGGTAGGAGACAATGTAAGGTAAGACTAGGTTCACACCTGCGCCTGCAAGCAGGACTTTTCTCTCCACATTTTTCGGGTGGAAATCGGGCGGAAACCCGGCAGAACCCATTATAGTCTATGAGGTCCAGGAGTTTCTGTGGGTAACTGCTTTTTAAGCGGATTAGGTTTCCGTTCTTCAGGTCCCCAAGCAGACCTGAAGAACGGAAACCCAGGCTCAGGTGTGAACCTAGCATATGTGACTAAAAAAAATAATAGTCAAAGCAGTACACACACTTCCCTAGATCAGAAAGCACACCTTTGGTCTTATCTCAGATGTAGACATGAACCTTGACAGAATTTGTTGGTGCATAGAGAAGGATGAGATAACAACCATATGTGCAAACAGGTGCCAGAAATCTTTAATACACTCCCTGCAATAAAGGGATGATGTAGACACACTCTTCCGCCAATCTCACATCACAACTGCATGGGATCTATTCCCAGTAATAAAACC
Organism: Leptodactylus fallax; assembly: GCA_947044405.1. Taxonomy (NCBI): domain Eukaryota; kingdom Metazoa; phylum Chordata; class Amphibia; order Anura; family Leptodactylidae; genus Leptodactylus; species Leptodactylus fallax. The sequence goes on along the minus strand of CAMRHE010000022.1, from coordinate 3,217,440 downwards.
TGAGCACAATACTCTTTTGGTGTCAGATGTTTGCCTTGGCAACTGTCCTGACTGGTGTGCATTTGTGCCTCTCAACACTCAGTGTCACAGCAGGAGTGAGAGTACACCTACACAGCCCCTTTAAGCTTAAAGTGACTGGCATTGTGTACATTTTGTAAATGAATAACTGAATGCATGGGATAGTAGTTGTTTTACAATGACAGTAATGACTTAACACCTCAGCCAGTAAACATAGCAATAAATCATGTTACAATTGTATAATGATTTAATAAGAGTTTAGTAAAGTATAGTAATATCATAAAGCCTTGGGTGTAGACATAATTGTGTTTATCCACTGACGGGAAGGAATATGTCTAATCTGAAAAACAGTGAAGAATTGCAGCACTTTCTATATTACAATGTATATGCTTTCAATAAAGCAGGAAACCCTTTTAATATTTTTTCTGGTTTATATTTTGGATCACTTGTTTGGGTTGTAGGGGTGTAGGAGTCTCTGTTCTCAATGACTCTCCTGTCTTTTACAAGTCTTGAATTGCTTGTTTGTGTGCTATCTTTAATATTTTATCTTCAGCCAGTTAAGAAAGCTGGGTACTCATTGTAGCTCCCTCATGTATTATCATCCACAATTTCCTGGCTCCAACATGGAGCAGATGGATGCAGGGGGCAGGGAGGCATGTGTCCCCCAGTAGATGTTTTCAGCTTAAATTGTTTCCCCTTTAATCAGAGTGATAGTTAAAGTTTTCTTTACCCAGAACAAAGATTCATAAGGAAAAGGTAGGTTCATTTACTTAGAAACAAAAACCAGGATACTGGTATGAGAAGACCTATAGTTTAGCCCCTGTAGGCTTAGTGTATATGTTGGGATAGATCCCGGTATATATATTTTAGTATATGCATATTACTCCTTTCATCTGATGGAGGTCAAAAGAGCATCTTTTTGGCATCTGTCAGCCAGTATACTAGAAAAAAATGTATGGAATAGTACAGTATAGTAGAGTAAACTATTCTTCAGTATATACTGTTATACTTTTTTTTTTTTTCAAGTTTTGTTTAAAATTAGAACATATGGGCTTCATATCCCACTGTATGTCTATGCAGCAGGATTTGTCTCAGCCTTGATGTTAGAGGTACATGTTAGGTGATTCTCCCAGTTTATACCACCAACAGATCTATGCAATAGGAAGGAAAGAAGCAGCAAAAGAGGGAAAGAAAGTAATCTGGAAATGTTGCCCTAACGGCATGTTTCATGTATTCCCGCAGCAGAAATCTAAGACTGATATGCACATTTCTGTCAAGGATGTGCAGATCTGCAGTCAAAAATCTGTGTGAAAAATTTCCAGCACAATTGAATGGGGTGCAGAAAACTCATTCACATACATAGGGTGCAGATTGTCAAATTTTATATGAATTTCATTACAGAATCTGCATAAAAATCCATGTCTAATCTGGCAGGTGTAAGTGGACCAAAGTACTAAATATTGCTATACATTTCTTAAATAACTGTGCCACAACTTGCCACATACAGGTACTTTCACGTACACATACTTGCTATATACACAAGCACATACTATGCATGCTCACTGACTATAGAGCCTTGAAACATAGTTACATAGTAAGTAAGGTTGAAAAAAAAACATGTCCTTCAAGTTCAGTCAAGGGATGGGAAAGAGCATGACTAAAGAAAAGAATGAGGGAAATGATCATTCTATATATTTCCATATGAAACAATGCTATTCTGCTGTACGAAGGTAGCTGTTGCTGCTGAGACCAGTTTCTGTGGTAGGCTATTCCACAGATTCATAGTCCTTACAAGGGCCACTTTAACCATAGGGCCAATGGTGCACTTGCACCGGGCCCTATGGTAGCAGGAGCCCCCCTTTGGACAGCGGGACAGTCCTACATTTGCTGTCCAGGGCAGTGGGTCTGGGCTGCGCCAACTCATCAACGTCCTCTGGATGCCAGTCAGTTGAAGACAGTGATGAAGTAGGGAGTCGTCCACTCACTGCTTCACCACCCCGCCGCTGTCTTTGCTTCCTGTGTCCTGGGAGCTGGAGGCGCGAGGTAGTGATGTCATTTACATCGTGCCTGTTGCTCCTTGAAGCCCCTGGGACCAAAGAGGGGAGTAAACTTAAGATCTGGGAAAGGTGAGTATTAAGGTTTGTTTTTTTTGTCTTCGATATATATATAGTGGGGGACGTGAAACTGTGGGGGGACATGACAATGAGGGGGAAACTTAAGGGGGTGGGGGTCATGATACTGTGGGGGCAACCTGGGGGGTGGGGGGGACACGGGGGGTGGGGGCCATTTGGGGGGGGCAACCTGGGGGGGACATGACACTATGGGGGAAACCAAGGGGTGGGGGGAGAAATGAATCTGTGGGGGCAACCTGGAGGGGGACATGAAAATGTGACGGTAATCTGGATTATGAGGAGCATTATATAGTATGGGATCACTAGGGAGGTGTCATACTGTGTGAGAGCCACTAAGGGTCATTATACTATGTGAGGGCTATTGAGGAGGCATTAGAATTTGTGCAGGTCAGGTATTTCTAGGTGGTGGTAATGGGGGGGTGGGCACTTATGAAACCTTTGCACAGGCCCCCCAATGTGTTTAAAACGGCCCTGGTCTTTACAGTGAAGAAGCCTTGTCCCCTCTGGAGATTAAACAGCTTTTCCCCATATTTCTTGAATAGGCCATTTATATATTTATACAGGTTTATCAAGTCTCCCCTTAAACACTTTTCAGTCAGAAGAAGCTTTCCCTATAGTGGTCATCTGCTGTGCTTAATATCTTATGCCTGATGAAGGGTTCAAAGGTGCAAAAGATATCACTTTTACTGTGTGGTGCACTATTATCAACACTATTATCAACTGGGGAACAGCTAATGTCTACTGCACAGTACAGGGTACTATCTGTTTGGCACTATTATTTTTGAGGGCACTAACTGGTACTAATGTTTTCAGGGGTGTATTCTGTGTGGCATTATTTTTGGAGGGTTGCTAAAGTTATGACATTATATCCAAAGTGCAGTATTTGGGGACTCTATACAACACAACTGGTACAGTAATAGGAGCAAAAGAAACAACAGAATTGTGGGTATTAGCAGGATGGGGAGTTTGTTTAGGTTGGGTAAAGGTAGGGAGATTGCTCAATTCCCTCTCATCAAACTAATTTTAAATTTTTATATTATTTTCTTTAATCCACATTTTCCAAAAATCATACCTTTTTTTATTAGTGGGCTTAATTTTTTTCATAACAAGTTGTACTTCAGTATTCAATGCTAGTGTCCATATCCCCACTGCCAGAGGAATATTTCTCTCGGACGCTGTTTATGTAAGTTGTTTAGTGGGTGCACTAATGGGGAAGTTTACTGTGTGTGTGTGGGAAGGGTCACTAAGAAGCATACTCCGAAGAGGCACACGTACTTCATTATAACGTGGAGACCACTAATGGGGCAGCAATGACTCCCACTCAGTATAATGCTTCGATATAATGCTCTGAAGTGCCCCCCCACAGTATAATGCCACATTATTGCCCCCACAAAATATAATGCATCTTAGTGCCCCCCACACAGTATAATGCCACATTGGTGCCCCTTTACACAATATAATGCCATGTTATTGCTCTTACACAGTATAATACTCTTTAATACCCCCTTCACAATATTATGTTCCTTAATGCCCCCCCACGGTATAATACCACATTACACTACATTCCTAATTATTGTGGTGTTCGGATTTAATTGTCATAAAGATTAAATTTTTTAATTTTCAATTAAACTCATGGATCACCGAAATCAATCTTAAATACCTGTGATAACTAGTTTGCCAGGTTAGCCCAATTAAAGGAAACCACAAATAGTCTGACTAAGGAGGTGAGTGGGCACAACTTAAGTATATGATGTGGGGGTCATCTTATGTATACTAAATCATCTACACAATGAACAGAGAAAAAGTATGCATACATATAACTGAGACGCTCAACCCAAAATATTATTCGGCCCCTTTACATTCAGTGCAGCAAACTCACTCCAGAAGTTCAGTGAGGATCTCTGAATGATCCAATGTTGTCCTAAATGACTGATGATGATAAATATAATCCACCTGTGTGTAATCAAGTCTCCGTATAAATGCACCTGCTCTGTGATAGTCTCAGGGTTCTGTTTAAAGCGCAGAGAGCATCATGAAGACCAAGGAACACACCAGGCAGGTCCGTGATACTGTTGTGGAGAAGTTTAAAGCTGGATTTGGATACAAAAAGATTTCCCAAACTTTAAACATCCCAAGGAGCACTGTGCAAGCGATCATATTGAAATGGAAGGAGTATCAGACCACTGCAAATCTACCAAGACCCGGCCGTCCCTCTAAACTTTCATCTCAAACAAGGAGAAGACTGATCAGAGATGCAGCCAAGAGACCCATGATCACTCTGGATGAACTGCAGAGATCTACAGCTGAGGTGGGCGAGTCTGTCCATAGGACAACAATCAGTCGTACACTGCACAAATATGGCCTTTATGGAAGAGTGGCAAGAAGAAAGCCATTTCTCAAAGATATCCATAAAAGTATTGTTTAAAGTTTGCCACAAGCCACCTGGGAGACACACCAAACATGTGGAAGAAGGTGCTCTGGTCGGATGAAACCAAAATCGAATTTTTTGGCCACAATGCAGAACGATATGTTTGGCGTAAAAGCAACACAGCTCATCACCCTGAACACACCATCCCCACTGTCAAACATGGTGGTGGCAATATCATGGTTTGGGCCTGCTTTTCTTCAGCAGGGACAGGGAAGATGGTTAAAATTGATGGGAAGATGGATGGAGCCAAATACAGGACCATTCTGGAAGAAAACCTGTTGGAGTCTGCAAAAGACCTGAGACTGGGACGGAGATTTATCTTCTAACAAGACAATGATCCCAAACATAAAGCAAAATCTACAATGGAATGGTTCACAAATAAACGTATCCAGGTGTTAGAATGGCCAAGTCAAAGTCCAGACCTGAATCCAATCGAGAATCTGTGGAAAGAGCTGAAAACTGCTGTTCACAAACGCTCTCCATCCATCCTCCAATGTTTGAAGCCTGAAATGTGGCAAAAGGCTGAAAAGTTCAAGGGGGCCGAATACTTTCACAAGGCACTGTATAAAGTAATAAGACCAAAAATAAGCAGTCTAAATTCCCCCCCAAAAAACAGTATAGGTCAATTATTCATTAATCCCCAAAGAAGTAACTGTATCTAAATTAACCCTTAGGTGATGAGCGCCATACTATTACGGCAATATTGACTAGTTATAGTGAACAGAGGGCATCATCAGCTCAGCTCCGATAGGGGTCTTAACCACTTAGATGCCGCGGTCAAACATGATAACAATACCCCCCCATAGGGGTGCTGATATATATTTTCAGCAGACTGTTGTCTGACCAGTGACCCCAGGCTGCCAGAACCCCAATACCTGGTTAATCCTGCCGAGATAGAAGGAAGTCAGCCTATGCGTGTACATGTGTATTGCAGTGTATAGTACTGAACCAGCAATCAGAGCATCACTGGTTCAGGTCCCCTAGTTGGAGATGAAGAAAATGTAAAAAAAAAAATAAATAAAAAAGCTCCAAAACTGCCCCTTTCCTATAATATATATACACACAGTTGAAACCAGAAATTTACATACACTATATAAAAAGACACATATGCATGTTTTTCTCACTATCTGATATGAAATCAGAATAAACCTTTCCCGTTTTAGGTCAATTAGGATTACCAAAATTATTTATATTTGCCAAATGCCAGAATATTGAGAGAGAGAGAATTTTTAAGGCATTTTTACTACTTTCTGCAAAGTCAAAAGTTTACATACATTTCATTAGTATTTGGTACCATTGCCCTTAAACTGTAAGAATTGGGTCAAACGTTTTGGATATCCTTCCACAAGCTTCTCATAATAGTTGTTGGAATTTGGGCCCATTCCTCCTGACAGAACTGGTGTAACTGAGCCATGTTTGTAGGCCGCCTTGCTCGCACCTGCTTTTTCAGCTTTGCCCATAAATTTTCAATAGGATTGAGATCAGGGCTTTGTGATGGCCAGTCCAAAACATTGACTTAGTTATCCTTAAGCCACTTTGTAACCTGTTTGGCAGTATGCTTCAGGTCATTGTCCATTTGGAAGACTCATTTGCGCCCAAGCTTTAGCTTCCTGGCTGATGTGTTGAGATATTGCTTCAGTTTAGCCACATAATGTTCTTTCTTCATGATGCCATCTATTTTGTGAAGTGCACCAGTCCCTCCTGCAGCAAAACAACCCCACAACATGATGCTGCCACCCCCGTGTTTCACACTTGGGATGGTGTTCTTAGGCTTGCAAGCTTTTCCCTTGCCATAATGGAACACCATCCCAACTGTGAAACACAGGGGGTGGCAGCATCATGTTTTGGGGTTGTTTTGCTGCAGGAGGGACTGGTGCACTTCACAAAATAGATGGGACCATGAGGAAAGAACACTATGTGGCAATACTGAAACATCTCAAGATATCAGCCAGGAAGTTAAAACTTGGGTGCAAATGGGTATACAACTTTTTTGTACCTGGGATAGGCCACTTAATAGTTTTATGTCTCTGATGACATAAAGTGGGCACAATGTATTGAGCACTGAAATGGCATATTTTTATAAAAATTTAAATTTTTACTTTGTACATTAATTTTTGGGAAGCACTCTTGGGCTCAAAATGATATTCCTTGAGAAATTCCTTGAGGGGTGTAGTTTCTAAAATGGGTTCACTTTTGGTGGGTTTCCATTGTACTAGTACTTTAGGGGCTCTGTAATTGCAACAAGCCACACAGCAGTTTACGACTACATATGGGGTATTCTGTTTCCAGGAAAAATTGTGTAACAATCTGTAGTGTTTTTATTCTTTAACCCCTTGTAAATTGACGGTTTATTGGGGAAAAAAAGTAATTTTTAATTTTCACGTCCCAATGTTAATAAAATCTGTGAAACAGCTGTGGGGTCAAAATGCTCACCATACCCCTTGATATGTTCTGTGAGGGGTGTAGTTTACAAAATGGGGTCACATTTTGGGGGTTTCCATTGTACTGGTGTTTTAGCAAATCTGCTAATGCGACATGGCACCCAAAAACTATTTCTTTCTCCTTTAACCCCTTGTGAAAATGAAAAATTTGGGGATAAAGTGACATTTAGTAATGTTTCATTTACACATCCCAATGTTAATAAAATCTGTGAAACGTCTGTGGGGCCAAAATGCTCATTATACCTTGATAAATTCTGTGAGGGGTGTAGTTTTCAAAACTAGGTCACTTTTGGGGGGTTTCCATTGTATTGGTGCTCTAGGGGCTCTGCAAATGAGACATGGCACCTGAAAACTATTCCAGCAAAATCTGCTTTTCATATGTCCAGTGTCGCTCCTTCCCTTCCGTGCGCTGCCGTGTGCCCAAACATCAGTTTACACCCACATGTAGGGTATTTCTGTGTTCGGGAGTAATTGCATAACAAACTGTGAGATGCATTTTCTCCTTTAATCTCTTATGAATATGTTAATTTTAGGAATAAATGAATGTATTATTGAAAAAAAATGAAATGTCTAAATTTCACTTCCATATTGTTTTTAGTCCAAAGGGCTTCTCTAGCCTCCAAGTTGAGGCAAAGAGAAATAGAAAAAAAAAACAAAATGAAAATAAACTAAGGTTCTGTGCAAATACTTTATTGAAGAATATCACAAGATGTTGTGTCTTCGGCGTTCACGTGGGTGTACATCGCCTTTCCACAAATGATCTTTTCTCAGGTAATTAAGTTTTCACTATATATAGCTACTTTGTATAGCATCATAATACCCCTGAGGAAGCACTTGCTTTGGCTATATACAATTAGGTCCATATATATTTGGACACTGACACAATTTTTTTTTTTTTTTTACCTGTTTACTGAAACATATTCAAGTTATAGTTACCGTATTTTTCGGACTATAAGACGCACCAGACCATAAGACGCACCTAGGTTTGAGAGGAGGAAAAGAAGGAAAAAAAATTTTGAAGCAAAAAATGTGGTAAAATATTTAATATATGGGAGTTGTAGTTTTGCAACAGCTGAAAGACCACATTGACAGGTGGCCCTGCAGCTGTACGGGGAGGCATAGGGCATCTTTTTTTGCGGAGCCAGGTGTACTTTTTAGTTATACCATTTTGGGGAATGTCTATTGCTTTGATCACTTTTTATTCAAATCAGAGGTGAAACAGTGAAAAAAAACGGCAGTTCGGCACTTTCGATTTTTTTTTTGTCTCGCCACGACGTTCGTCCTATGGGAAGAATATTTTTATAAGTTTGTACACCGGGCATTTTCGGACACAGGGATGTGTATGTGTTTCACATTAATTTTCTACTATTATATGTATTCTAGGGAAAGGGGGGGTGATTTAGAACATTTTTTTTTCATTTTTTTAAAACTTTTTTTTTTTTTTTTTTTACTATTTTATTTGCCCCCCTAGGGGGCTTGAACCTGCAATCACTTGATTGCAAGTCCCATAGACTGCAATACAACTGTATTGCAGTCTATAGGAGATTCTGTATATTACTATTGATGCTGGTCATAGAGTGGTCATAGACCAGCCGCAATAGTAATATATCTATGACAAGCCTGAGAGCCTTCATTAGGCTCCCGGCTGTCACAGGAACAGGTCGGCTCCCGTGATCTTGTCGCGCTGGAGCTGTCCTGCAACAAGAAAGGTACCCACCGGGCCTGGGGGGCAGTTTTAATACATTTGGGGAGGCTTACAGGTAGTAATGCCCGCGATCAGAGTTGAGTCTGATCGCAGGCATTAGCTCAGAATCTCCGCTGTACATTACAGCAGAGACCCGGTAGCTATGTCGCAGCAGAGTGGCCGCCATCATCTTTACAGACCGGGCACCCGCCGTAATAGCACAGCGGATGCCGGGATGGCTTTGCACCGCCGGGGCACCTTCTCCTTCAAGCCCAGGGCCCGCAGCATCTCCCCACTCCTGCCGCTACAGGAAGCCCCGCTGCAGGAAGCCGGCGGTGGCAGGAGTGGGGCGATGTTGCGACCCCGCTCCTCCGCCCCCCAACACCCACATTTGGACTATAAGACACACAGCCCATTTTCCTCCCAAACTTGGGGGTAAAAAGTGCTTCTTATAGTCCAAAAAAAACGGTATATAATGGACATGATCATAAAGCTCAGACTTTCAGCTTTCATTTGAGGGTATCCACATTAAAATTGGATGAAGGGTTTAGGAGTTTCAGCTCCTTAACATGTGCCACCCTGTTTTTAAAGGGATCAAAAGTAATTGGACAATTGACTCAAAGGCTGTTTCATGTGCAGGTGTGGGCAATTCCTTTGTCATTTTCAATTAAGCAGATAAAAGGCCTGGAGTTGATTTGAGGTGTGGTGCTTGCATTTGGAAGATTTTGCTGTGATGAAAACATTCGGACAAAGGAGCTCTCCATGCAGGTGAAACAAGCTATTCTTAAGTTGCGATAACCGGAAAAAAACATACGAGAAATTGCTGCAATATTAGGAGTGGCAAAATCTGAAGAAAGAAAGGAAGGAAGGAAGGAAGGAAGGAAGGCAGGCACTGGTGAACTCATCAATGCAAAAACCTGGATGTCCACGGAAGTGGATGATCACAGAATAATATCCATGGTGAAGAGAAACCCCTTCACAACAGCTAACCAAGTGAACAACACTCTCCAGGATGTAGGCGTATCAATATCCAAATCTACCATAAAGACAAGACTGCATGACAGTAAATACAGAGGGTTCACTGTATGCTGCAAGGCACTCATAACCCTCAAGAATAGAAAGGCTAGATTGGACTTTGCTAAAAAACATCTAAAAAAGCCAGCACGGTTCTGGAAGAACATTCTTTAGACAGATGAAACCAAGATCAACCTCTACCAGAATGATGGAAAGAAAAAAGAATGGCGAAGGCGTGGTACAGCTCATGATCCAACGTATACCACATGTGATGGCTTGGGCATGCATGGCTGCCAGTGGCACCGGGTCACTAGTGTTTATTGATGATGTGACACAGGACAGATGCAGCCGGATGAATTCTGAGGTATTCAGAGACATACTGTGTGCTCAAATCCAGCCAAATGCAGCCAAACTGATTGGTCGGCGTTTCATAATACAGATGGACAATGACCCAAAACATAAAGCCAAAGCAACCCAGGAGTTTATTAAAGCAAAGAAGTGGAATATTCTTGAATGGCCAAGTCAGTCACCTGATCTAAACCCAATTAAGCAGCATTTCACTTGTTAAAGACTGAACTTCAGACAGAAAGGCCCACAAACAAACAGCAACTGAAAACCACTGCAGTAAAGGCCTGGCAGAGCATTAACAAGGAGGAAATACAGCGGCATCTGGTGATGTCCATGAGTTCAAGACTTCAGGCAGTCATTGCCAACAAAGGGTGAACAACCAAGTATTAGAAATTAATATTTTATTTACAATTATTTAATTTATCCAATTACTTTTGTGCCCCTGGTGCCTCTGGAGTCCCACGAACCTCAAGGTGTAGGATCCTCCAGAGGCTTGCAGTTGTGCATAAACCTACTATTTGGCCAAACCTAAACAATGCTCACAAGCAGAAATGGTTGTAGTGGGCGCAGACATACATGAAGACTAATTTTCAAACAGTCTTGTTAACTGATGAGTGCTGGGCAACCCTGGATGGTCCAGATGGATAGTGGATGGTTGGTGGAAGCACAACAACTCCCAACAAGGCTGCAACGTCAGCGTGGAGGTGTCAGAGTCATGTTTTGGATCTGAATTATGTTCATACATGACAATGCACCTTCTCTTCAATGCACAATCTCATGCAGCAAAGAACACCTCTGAGTCATTGGCTGCTATGGGCATAAAAGGAGAGAAACTCATGGTGTGGCCACCATCCTCCTCTGACCTCAACTCTAATAAGAACCTTTGGAGTATCCTCAAGCAAAAGATCGATGTGGGCATTGTCGGACTGGGATGTCTAGGGCCCACCAGTGGAATTGTTTCTAGGGGCCCACCATCAGAACCCCTGCAGATCAGCGGTATTGAGACAGGGCGGCTAAAGGTAATAACATGCCGGGAGCCATGCTGCTCACCCACTATACCATGTGCACCACTGCACTACCTAAACCTACTGCTACACCTTGTATGGTAAGTGAACAGCGTGGCTCCAAGAATTGTTACCTTTACCTGTAGCCGCATTGTCCTGGAAAAGCTGATCTGCAGAGGTCCTGGCTGTTGTATCATCGTAGATGTAATATTGATGGCCTATCCTAAGGACAGGCCATCAATATTAGGAAGATGAATAAATCCTTTAAAGAGGTTGTCGAAGGAATTGGAGCAACCCATGTAGCTGGCGGGAGGTGTAAAGTAAAAACTAAGTAAATTAAAAAGTATACTCACCTGTTCCCGGCACTCTGTTGTCCGCTGCCAGTGTCCATTCAGTCTCATGCCGGCGACTCCTTGCTGGGAGTCCTGCACCTCATGTGATCGCTAAGACCAATTAGGTACAGGATTTCCAGAAATGAGGCGCCGCCATGAGACCGAACAGACACAGGCAGGGGAACACGGGGTGCTGGGGACAGGTGAGTATGCTTTTTTAAAAATGTTCTTATTTTTACACCTCCCTGGCGGCCAACACAGTGGTCGCTCCAGTTTATGGACAACCTCTTTTAAGGGGTTGTCTGGGCCAAATTTTTCTATGGTCACTTCACTGGTCCCCCCCACATAGTGGCCTCTTCACTTGTCCACCATACTGGGTCATTATATTGTGTGGGAGCAGTGATGGGGGCTAACATCCTGTGGGGGGACATTAAACTGTGTGGGGCATATTAAAGGGGTTGTCCAGGGTTAATCTTTTTTATGGCCTATGCTCAGGATAGGCCATAAATACCTGATCGGTAGAGGGCTGACACACGGCCCCATCAGCTGTTCGGAGCCACTTCTGGCACCTGTTCTGTACACAACACAGGGCCGGAAACAGAAAGCTCCATCCACTGTATAGCAGCCCGGCGCCTTCACTGCAGCTCAGCTCCTACTGACTTCAATAAGTGCTGAGATACAGTGAAGGTGCCCAGCCCCTTTACATTGGACAGAGCTTTCTGCTTCTGGCCCTGTATTGTGTACAGTACTGGCATCAGAAGTGGCTACGTACAGTTGATCGGTCCGGGGTCAGCCCCCTACAGATCAGGTATCTATGGCCTATCCTGAGGATAAACCATAACAAATTATGCCTGGACAACCCCTTTAATATACACCCCTAATGCACCACACTTTAAAGAGATTGTCCAGTATAATTTTTTTCTTTTTTTATAATTAGTCTGGGAGAGGTGAATCCCCCCTACCCCCCCCCCAAAAAAAAAAAAAACATGCTAAACATACTCACCTGTCTCCGGTGTCCTCGCAGCACGGTCCGGTCCTGCAGCTCCGCTGTCTTCTTTTTGCCGGAATTCCTCACTGGCTGTGACGTCCCAGGTCCCTTCCCTTAGGCCACTGATTGGCCTCAGGGGTCACGTGACGTCACAGGTAGTTACGTGCAGAGGGAACTTGCGCTGGAAGAAAACAACAGAACTGCAGGACTGAACTGCTCTGGGAGACACTGGGGACAGGAGAGAAAGTTTGTGGTTTTTTTTTTTGTTTTGTTTTTTTCACCTGCCCCGGCGTAATTAAAAAAAATGAAGGAGCCACTGTATGGAGTATAAGCTCCACAGTGGCCCCCACCCAGCATTATAAGCTCTACAGTGGCCCCCACCCAGTATTATAAGCTCCACAGTGGCCCCCACCCAGTATTATAAGCTCCACAGTGGCCCCCACCCAGTATTATAAGCTCCACAGTGGCCCCCACCCTGTATTATAAGCTCCACAGTGGCCCCCACCCAGTATTATATGCGCCCAATAGCCCCCTCCGCTTCAGTGCTATTATTATACTCTGGGGTCTCCTCAGACCCCAGAGTATAATAATCAGAGGCCCAGGGGAAGTGATTAAAAATAACAAACATTCATACTCACCTTGTCTTACCTTTCCTTGGCATCCTCGCTCCATCCTGCCATCTTCAGCGTCTTCAGGCCCTTTTCCGACGACACTGCTGAGGCCTGTGATTGGGCCTCAGCGGTCACCTGGGGGTGCACTGACGTCATTACGCGGCCGCGCCCCATGTGACCGCTGGGGCCTAATCACAGGCCTCAGTCACATGACGGAGGAGCGCCGGAGAGAACGCTGTGCCCAGGAGAGGTGAGAATATGTATTTATTATTTTCAGTCACCTCCCCTGTGTGCCCTGCCCTGCCATCTATTGGAAAGGGGCCTGCAATATGCCAGGGCCCCTTTCCAATAACAGTATGTATAGCGGTAAGGGAACCAGGCTTTCCCCGACCGCTATCATAGTGGTCCGGGGCCCCGGCCATCTCCAGCTGGCCGCGGGCTCCGTACCCTACCGGGTCCGGTCGCAATCCATGCGACCGCGATCGTAACGCCACTGGTCAGGGGCCCGATCGGGATGGTCAGGATCCCGATCGGTCCCCCATGAGATGAGGACTAATAGTCGGGGCTCAGGGCCCACCCGTGGATTCACCGGTTCCCCGGTGGGCCAGTCCGACCCTGGATGTGGGTGGCAGTTCACATCAAAACAGCAGCTCTGGGAGTCTATTCTGACATCCTGCAAAGAAATTCAAACAGAAACTATCCAAAAACTCACAAGTTCAATGGATGCAAGAATTCTGAAGGTAATATGAACAAAGGGGTTCTATGTTAACTAGTAACTTGGCCTGTTAAGATATTTTTGATTGAAATATCTTTTGATTTCAGTAAATGTGACCTCTTTATGCTGCAAATTCAACAAATGACCATTTTCAGTTTACAGCCTAAGTTTATAAGTTTAGAAACTATTTTATGCAAAATGAGTTGGATCAGTGGATTTTTATTTTTTAAATTATGAAAAAAATATTATCATTGGGAGGTTTGTCCAATAAAATTTGATTTATACTGCAACTGTTGAAGATTTGAACTTTAACTATACTGACTGTCATTTGCATCAACCAGTTAGGAAAATCAGAGAAATATATAATTTGCATAATAATTTGGCCCTGCACAGTATAATTCTCCTTAAAAGATTATATATACCGTATTATAACGGTATTATATTGCTATGTTAGTCCCCCCCCCCTACACACAGTATAATGCTCCTTAGTACCCCCTTACTCACAGTGACATTGCCCCTCTACTTCATTTGAACACTAGACACGTCTTAGCCTATGAAAAATGCAGTTAATACTAGACGTGCTCAGCTTCTGTTCAGCTCAGACCTTCACCTGATGGCAGACCCCGGTCAGTGGACCTTTACTAAAAGTAGTTGAGTACCCCTGTTATAGATCATTCACTGAGGGTTGGGGCCGAGCTGGTTGATGGTACTCCCATTGACAGTCTGTACCTCCTTACTGGGGCAGTCTGCCCCTTTAACTTGTGTGCTACACTCACTCAAAGTACACAATTTTCTCTACAAGTTCCTAGCTACAGGGTCTAGGTTCTTAAGATTGCCCTGTCTGACAAGGTTGTCTAAGAAGTCCATATAATCCTTATCCTAATGAGGCACACTTTCTTCCACATGGCGGGCAGCGACAAATCCCATCTCCTGACTGCTAAATGATGCAAAACTGTACAAGCTGGTGGCTTCCTGCCTAACTCAGGGCTCTGGCTCAGTCTTCTCACTTCTCCTCAGGCATCTTACTCCTTCTAAAAGAGGTAGAGAAGTTTTTCTGTCTCCTCCCCTCCCCAGAACTCGCTCTGTCAGGGTCATACCATCATTTCAGGACCCATTCTACAGTGGTTTGCTCCAATAAAAGGCACAGATTACATTATGCATTCAATAAGGCACATACACAAATGGAAACCTTTCTGTAGTGCTCACAGTGGGGCACTACATACAACATCCTTTTGCTCAATATGAGGGGATGCAGGTCATGTAGACATAGGTAGCGGCTGGGTACTGGTGAAAGTATGCATGTTGAATACATGTTAGAAGATGCACACATCACATCATATACAATCTTGTTATCAGTAAGCATGTACATTACGGATCATTTACCCTTGTGTCATTTAGCCCAGTTACCTCTTTATACCACAGTCAGAAGTAAACAGGTTAAAGATGGTATGCTATTTATGGACCAGTGTTGTGTGCTTGCCCCTTCTTTCTCTTGCACAAAACATCTATAAATTATGCTCAGTTGCACAATTGGTTTACTGCTTTATAACTGTTTTATAACTAGGGGGCTGTCACCATTCAGAGCCTGAAATAGCTAAATGTTAGATCAATGGCTGCCTTACTGCAGAGAGAATTTGCATGGAGCAGTGGTCAAACATGCACATTTGGTCAGTAGGGGCCACAGTCACAGGAGTCATAGTGATCAGACTCCCATGATTTAAAATTTGCCAGCTATCCAGTGGATAGGTGATACATTTTGGGGAGTCAGAATTCTATTGGAAATTTACGATGTAAATGTATTTAAACAGTTGTAAATAAAGTATAAAACAAGTTTCATAAATGTATTGTATGATCCAATCATCTGAAATATGTGTCAGAAATGTGAAAAACAAAGTCAGTCCTGGACCTATACTGTAAATCTCTTCTGAGCAGAGTATAGTCTCTAGAAATAGCTGAACTGTCCTCTTCACCTCCAGTGTTACGAAGGTTTCATTGCTTTAACGCAAGTGCAGCTTGGAAAGTGACAAAATCAATGCTCTTCAGTTACCGCAGCAACAGCAGTGTTTGTGGCACTGAGAAACGGAAATCGAAAATCTGTTCAGAGAGTAGTCATTGAACCGCTTGGCTCCAAAAGTCCTTCTGGATTAATCAGAAACTTGTTCAGGGTATCTGACAACAGACTGAAGTGAAAGCTCCACATGACATGGCTGCTTGTTGTTAAAATGTGCTATGTACTTTTCTAGAAACTATCAAAGTTTGGTTTAAACAAATTGTAATATTGTTATATTCAAATGACTTATGTCTGTGGCATTATAGCAGTCACATATCTGAACAATATTTCAAAGCTGAGTAAATATAGGCATACATAAAGTGGTATGCTTCCAGCTATGTGACTAAATAATAATTCAATACACTGTATTCAATTGAGGTGCAGTAAGTAAGGCCAGGGACACATAGCCTCCTCTAAGTTTAGAACAGGGTGACAAATTCAGTAAAGTAAGTGAATGCATGATTGTAAGACTCGGAGGTATTTCTCATTGGTCCCAAACTCTCATCCGAAACTTCCTCTTTCCTCCATATGGTGTACATAGGCCATCTTACCCTGCCATTCAGCTAAAGTAGGGTTATGTGCTATCCACCAGTTGCATATGATTACAGGAAGCACCATGGTGAGGCAGCAGCAAAGTTTCTGAGGCCTGATTGGAAGAATGGAATGTAGTGCCATTTGTGGTCATATGTGGAGCATTGTGCCCTTTTTCAGTACTGCAGCTGTATCAGGTATCAGGGACTGTTGGGTATAATATAAGAATCCTACTTGGAAACTAGTTAAATATTGTAATTTTTTTTTCCTGCACTGCGCAGGCAGTAGAGAACTTATGGGTGAATGTGTAAACCTTTTGGCAGTCACAAGGTGACAGAACCATCCCCATTCCTGTGCATGGCATAGTTTATCATTAGTGATATGGAGCAAGAGGCTATTAAGTAGAGAGATGGAGTGGGCCGGTGGGGACGCCAACAGGAAAAAGATTTTCAAAAAGTGTGGGGGAGTACTGCAGAGACGATAGTCCACCTTTTAAAAATAAGGAAAGAGTGGAGATGGCCATAGCCAGTCTATTAGCCAAAGTTTAAGAAAACAGTTTGATATTCACATTGATTTAAGATATTGATCAGTAACTGGAGGTTGCTCACGGTTTTTTCCCTGGCTTCAGCTCATATGAGCTCCCAATGACCTACCTCATCTGATAGATGCTGTCACACTAAGCATTTTGCTGTTTTGTGTATTCAAAATCTGCCATTACAAAGACATAAGCCCTTTTATTTATTATTCAAATTAGGGTGGTAACACTGTATGACATACAACACAAAGAGACACTGCCATGAGAGAAACCAGAGTGTTACTGCCCACTTGGCTATCAGATGAAGTATGTCATTGGGCTTTTGTGACCTGGTAACAGGTCCTTTTTAACCCCTTGACAGTTTTGAACGTATCCTGCTTCTGGTTTGAGTAAAGTATGCCACAGCCCAGATGGAGGGAACCGGAGGATGGGAGCAGTGGTGGCGAATGCTGTACCACCGGATAGGCCAAGTACCCTCAACCACTCTTCCCAGCTCAGCTCCTAGGCCAGACACCAATGAGGGGGGCCTGCTGTGCTACCTGATGTTGGTGGTAGTAGTTCCCCCAGGGCACTTCCAGTTGAAGAGGGGACTTCTGTACTCTAAGCCAGTATCATGGTTTTCAAATGGGCCCGAAAGTACTTTTGAATGAAATATGACTGTTGCTGTAAGAATACTCCTTTAAATGGCTCTAACTCTGGAGCCACAAGGCAACAGTGTCGTAATCTTGGTCTTGTTTTAAAGCCACAAATTCTGCCTGCATCCCCAGTAGATCCCAAGATATAACTGATTGAAGTAGAGCTGTATATACTTGCAGCTTTCACTTCAACCAGTGTGCAGAGGAACGTGTTCAGCTGTCGGGAGAGGAGACTGATTCCAATCCTGTGGAGGCAAGGAGTGGTCTTGATAAACATCGTCAGAATGGCCCACCAAAGACCCAGCCACATCGCTAACTGAAAAGGGCCCAGCATCATGTGATGTATGTACATGCCGCCAGGCCTCTTTGCAATAGAAGTAAAAATAACAAACATTTATATTCAACTCTCCTGGGTTCCTGGTGGTCCCCGGCGTCATATTTTGACCATTTACGGCCTGCAGCTGACATCACATGTTTGTGATTAAGCCTCAGCAGTGACCCTCAGGACATGTGACGTCAGCTGCAGGCCTGAAGAGGAATCAAGAGACAGCCATACACTGCAAGGATACCCAGGAGAGGTTAGGCAAATAACTGATTGTTATTTTTACTCACCCCCCAACCGAACCTTCCACTTATTATTCTGTGGGGTCTGAAGACACCCCAAAGTACATTAATAGCACTGAAATGAACCAAAGGGTCAAACCTCACGAATATTCATCTAAATTAATTTTGAGAGTCCCATCTCATGTGGCTCAAGGATCTTGGGAGCATTTTATACTGGGGGTCTCTGGGGAGCATATTATACTATGTGGGGCCACTGTGGAGCATTATGCAGGGGAGTACTCTGGGGAGCATATTATACTGTGTGGGGCCACTGTGGTGAATAATACTATGGGGTTCTCTGGGAAACATATTTGTCTAAATGAATTTAGAAGGGTTGGTCTGTGGCTTGAGGGTCTTGGGAGCATTTTATACTAAGGAGGCTTTGGGGAGTATATTATACTGTGTGGGGCCACTGTGGCCCATTATACTGGGGGGGGCATTGTGGGAAGCATATGATATTGTGTGGGGCCATTTGGAGCATTATACCATGGGGGGGCGGGCTCTAGGAAGTATATTATACTGTTTTAAGCCACTGTGGAGCTTATTACTTGGGGGGCTCTGGGGAGTGTATTATACTGTGTGGGGCCACTGTGGAGCATTATACTGTGGGGGGCTCTGGGGAGCTTTTTATATCATGTGGGGCCATTATGGAGCATTATACTGTGTGGGGTCACTGTGGAGCATTATACTGGGGGGTTCTGAGGAGCTTTTTATATCAAGTGGGGCTATTATGGAGCATTATATTGTGTGAGGCCACTGTGGAGCATTATATACCATGTGAAGCATTATACAGTGGGGGGACTGAATTTGAATGTGAAGGTGGCCATTATTTGGTTTTGCCATCTATTTGGTACTAAGGTAGCACTGTATGACAGTATTCATTTTTAAAACCTTACTCAACTCAATTTACCTTTATAACTCATGGCTGATGTCTTTTTTAGCTGTAGTCGTTTTCACTTTATTCTCTGTGTGACCCAAGTCATCAAATCAGTGACCTGCAAAACCTAAACTTCTGAGCCTAACACTATTTTCATATCTGCACCTGGGTGTCCATTGTTTTGGTTCATCTCACCATACCCAATAAATACTATATGAAAAAATAACCATATATAAAAAGTGGTTTGTAATGTACAGTTAGGTCCAGTTAGGTATATATTTGGACACTGACACAAATTTAGTTTTTTTTTACCTGTTTACTGAAACCTATTCAAGTTATAGTTATATAATGGACATGAACATAAAGTCCAGACTTTTAGCTTTTATTTGAGGGTATCCACATTAAAATTGGATGAAGGGTTTAGGAGTTTCAGCTCCTTAGCATGTGCCACCCTGTTTTTAAAGGGACCAAAAGTAATTGGACAATTGACTCAAAGGCTGTTTCATGGGCAGGTGTGGGCAATTCCTTTGTTATGTCATTCTCAATTAAGCAGATAAAAGGCCTGGAGTTGATTTGAGGTGTAGTGCTTGCATTTGGAAGATTTTGCTGTGAAGAAAACATGCGGTCAAAGGAGCTCTCCATGCAGGTGAAACAAGCCACCCTTAAGCTGCGAAAACAGAAAAAACCCATCCAAGAAACTGCTACAATATTAGGAGTGGCAAAATCTACAGTTTGGTACATCCTGAGAAAGAAAGAAAGCACTGGTGAACTCATCAATGCAAAAAGACCTGGACGCCCACAGAAGACAACAGTGGTGGATGATTGCAGAATAATTTCCATGGTGAAGAGAAATCCCTTCACAACAGACAACCAAGTGAACAACACTCTCCAGGATGTAGGCGTATCAATATCCAAATCTACCATAAAGCAAAGACTGCATGAAAGTAAATACAGAGGGTTCACTGTATGGTATGGTGCAAGCCACTCATAAGCCTCAAAAATAAAAAGGCTAGATTGGACTTTGCTAAAAAGTATCTAAAAAAGCCAGCACAGTTCTGGAAGAACATTCTTTGGACAGCTGAAACCAAGTTCAACCTCTGCCAGAATGATGGAAAGAAAAAAGTATGGTGAAGGCGTGGTACAGCTCATGATCCAAAGCATACCACATCATCTGTAAAACACGGCGGAGGCAGTGTGATGGCTTGGGTATGCATGGCTGCCAGTGGCAATGGGTCACTAGTGTTTATTGATGATGTGACACAGGACAGAAGCTGCCGGATGAATTCTGAGGTATTCAGAGACATACTGTGTGCTCAAACCCAGCCAAACTGATTAGTCGGTCTTTCATAATACAGATGGACAAGGACTCAAAACATAAAGAGAAATCAACCCTGGAGTTTATTAAAACAAAGATGTGGAATATTCTTGAATGGCCAAGTCAGTCACCTGATCTCAACCCAATTGAGCATGCAAGCTTGTTAAAGATTAAACTTCAGACAGAAAGGCCCACAAACAAACAGCAACTGGAAAACTGCTGCAGTAAAGGCCTGGCAGAGCATTAAAAAGGAGGAAACACAGCGGCATCTGGTGATGTCCATGAGTTCAAGACTTCAGGCAGTCATTGCCAACAAAGGGTGAACAACCAAGTATTAGAAATTAACATTTTATTTACAATTATTTAATTTGTCCAATTACTTTTGAGCCCCTGAAATGAAGGGATTGTATGTAATAAATGCTTTAGTTCCTCACTTTTAATGCAATCATTTTGTTCAACCCACTGAATTAAAGCTGAAAGTCTGAACTTCAACATCTGAATTGTTTTGTTCAGAACTCATTGTGGTAATGTACAGAACCAAAATTAGCAAAATGTTGTCTCTATCCAAATATTTATGAACCTAACTGTATATATAATGTTTGTTAAAAACCCTCAGATTGATTATTAGCCATGTAATACAGATTACGAGTAAGGGGTTATATCTTTACACAGAGAGCTATATAGGTATTAATTTTGGAGGGTAAGAGATGATGTGGTATAGGTTAAAACATCTTTATTTAGTTAATTAGCCTACCCCCCTTTTTTTCCAGTGTATGTACTTTTTACCTGGCGCTAAGAGAGGTGGAGCCTTTGACTGATAAAGCGCAGGTAGGTAACTACCTTATTGGGTCACATCATGTTTAACTTGGAATCTGGCAAGACACCCTTACAGATCTTGCTCTTCATTATCCTTTATGCCCATACAGGGTTTATAGCCTGCAGCATAGGTGTTTAGTGGTTAGTCCCCTGAAGAGTCCCGGATGTCCACAGGATGAAATGTGCATATAGGGACGAACTAGGGCAATTTGCAGGGCTAACATGGGACTGCCCTTGTAAGGGCAGGAGTTAAATGTGGGACGTTAGGGTTAAGATCTAAGGGTCTAGTAGGGTCAGAGCGCTGATCACAACTCTAATACACTGGTCTCCTGGGAGTCATACACCTAACAACCCCTACGTGAGTTGGTAAGACCTTTCTATGTTTGTATTACATGAAGGATGGTAATCAAACATGTATGTCTGACATGCTATATTTCATAGTGAGCTTGTGCCCGCACCATTGGATCACAGATATAGTTTGCTTACAGTGGCGTAACTAGGAATGGCTGGGCCCCAAGGCGAACATTTGACATGGGCCCCCTCGAACTGCTGCCCCCAACCCACCCCCCCGAACTGACCCCTCCAACCCCCCCCTGCACATTCCTGCGCACACTATTATGCGCCATAGTGGCCCCTACACACACTATTATGCCTCATAGTGGCCCTTGCACACAGTATTATGCCCCATAGTGGCCCCTGCACACAGTATTATGCCTCATTGTGGATCATCCATGAACAATTATTATACTCTGGGGTCTTTTCAGACCCCAGAGTATAATGATCAGAGGCCTAGGGGAGGATACAAACATAAAAAACTGTGTTACTTACCTGTCCCTGGCTCTGGTGCACTCCCCGCTATTTCAGCCTTCTTCAATGTTGGACCAGACCTCGCGTGAGCCAGACCGGCGTCGTGACGCATAATGACATCGGCTGGCGTCTGGGACATCACCAAACAGGCCCAAAGCCAGCTGGTGCACAGGAGAGGTATGTGACAGTGTTTTTTATGTTCCCTCACCTCCCCTGGGCCTCCGATCATTATACTCCAGAGTCTGAAAAGACCCTAGAGTATAATGATAGCAGTGTTTGTGGGGTTCGCGGCCCGCGGCCCTTACTTACCGATCCCCGCTCCTGCTCACAGCCGCGTCTGCTTCCGCAGAAGGGGAAGCACAGGCGGCCGTGAGCAGGAGCGGGGATCGGTAAGTAAATAGGGCCCGTTCGGCCTATTAAAAAAAAAAAAAAGCATCGGGCCCCGCTGCTACCCAGGTATTTATGCCCTAGTTTGTTTATACTGTGTATCAGTGGTTAGTGAACTTGAAGTGGATGCTACAAAACCACATATATACAGTATATTTATGACATACTTACAGATGCTGTAATGTGTGTATTGTTTATTTAGTTATAGGTGGTGCTACCTTTTTGTATTTTAATGCTTCTTAGATTAAAACTGATGTTTTAATAATTATGTTTCATGCTGGGACAAACATTTGTATGACGTTGTGTGAATAAAGGTAAAGTAAAAATATTCTACCACCCTTTCACATCTAGTCAGCTTCTGACTCTCTTAATATAGTATGCATTACTCAAAGAAGATGGTTAGGGTAAGTTCACACAGAGTTTTTTGCAGGCAGATGGTGATGCAGAATCTGCCTCAAAAAACAACTCCCAACTTTCCCATTAATTTCAAAGGCAGTCAGGAGCAGATTTTTTTCCTCAAGCTAATTTTTCTTCTAGAGGTAAAAAGAAGCGTCATGACATATCTTCAGGCAGATTCCACCTTGCACACCCCATTGAAATGAATGGAAGACAGAAAAAAAAGCTCTAGCGTTTATTTGCAGCAGTTTTTGGAGTGTTTTTATTTGCAAAAGCTGCCTTAAAATACCGCTAGCATTTTTCTCTGCCTCCCATTCATTTCAATGGGATTTGCAAGGCAGAATCCGCCTGAAGATAAATCCTGAAGCTTCTTTTTTGAGTTTAAGAGGTGTTTTATGAGGTGAACTCACCTTACTGTGGTAAACTGAAAATCTGTCACAGAGAGGTTTCAATATCACAATATAAAATTGTATCTTATATATTAGAAGAAACAAGGATATGTTTAGATTGTCATAGGATGATTATCTGCAAAAAAAATATCTGTGCCTTTTGTAGTATTTCAGCATGATATGCTGCCACCTGATGGCTATTTTAATCATTGCACAAAATATAATAGTGCAAGAAAATATTCTTGTAAGCAGGGGATTTTCTTGTGTCTTTAAAAGATATATTTTGTCACTTATTTCTACCTCCCATAGTAATAATTTTTTACTCCTAAAGTAACAATCACCCTCCAAAAAGTAATTATAGCCCCCTTGTGCCCCAGAAAGTAATCAATGTGCCTTCCAAAGCAATCACAACTCTGTTGTGCCCCATAGTAACACAGAGATACCAATACATGCCAGGAGCTGCAGCGTTCAAATGCTGTCTTTTTCATAGTGCTGTTATAACAGTTACATATGTACCCTATTCAATTGGGGACACCTCTATGTTCAAAATATGCTGCATCCTTGAGGAGTTAAAAAGCTGGATAACCCCTGTTATGAGCTGGCTCGTTCACGAATGACAGATCACTATTCACAGGAAAGGAGGATGTAAGTAGTATGAAATGGGGTGAGTTCAAACAGAGAGTCTTCAAAGTCCTATCACTTGGGAGAGAAGCAACTACAGATAGTGGTCCTGGAGCTGCACAACAATAAGTAAGGGTTTAAACAACAAATATTTTCATCAGACCTTTAGAGACACTAGCCAGTATATGTCAGTACTAGGAAGCACCGGGCCTCTCTGTGTTTCCAGACCGTGGCCTTTGACGCTCAAAACATTGACCCAGTGGGCCACGACAGTTAATGTATTGTTCCTGCTCATAATTGATGCTCCATGTATTGACAGTGGTGTGTACCTTACTCCACATGGACATTTACAAGCAGGGACAACTTTCCTCAAGAAATAACTAGGTATTCTCCATTAGGACTGTGCACTGCCATCAGTTGGTGAAACACAGTGGGTTCCACTAATTGGCACAGCAGCGACTGCAGCACCAGTAATTTAGCCAGATGATTGGGTGCATATTGCATGGGCTAGGAGAAGGAGGATGATAAGCAGATAGAGATGACAATAGTGAATGATAATGTGATAATAACAATGTACTAGGTGCGGAATGGATGTGTCCTGCCTACAAAGACGATCATGAGGAGAAGGAATAGAACAGTCTTGCTCACTTGGTGCCAATGCTAATTTCATTTTGCCAAATATGCTATTGATGCCATTTCATGTGAGTACAGAGAGACCTAGTTCCTATATGTGTGCCTGCATGCCTATGGCTAATTATCTGTTTGCAGATTTTGCACCTTGCCATTGGTTTGTCATTTGGTAATGTACAAAAAATTCCCATACAGGAGATGACTGCACATAGCTGCTGCCATCAAAACCAGAAATGTGTCTGCCAGTGCTACCACCTAAGTTTGTCTTAGATCTACCCCAGACAGGTCTTCTGGATGTTGGGGCTGCACATTGGGTGGAATTCTTACTATAGCAGCTGCCACCACCCTGTGATGTCACCATGACCCGGTTGCCAGGTCTTTTCGGTAATAAAATCATCATTGGATTCCGTAATGTCATCACTTTCCCCACTTTTTTGTGACTCATCATGGCAATGTGATGAGTATGTCCCAGTATGCCCTCACAATTCAGAAACAGATTTCCCCCTAGTGCCCCTACCAGCATGACTACCAGTAGCACAACCCCTGCCACTACTACCTCCACCAACACTCATGTCTTCCACCTCTACCTACTCTACATCCAAAAAACAATAGCAGTTTTAATCCAACTCATCAAAAAGGGGAAGAAGATGAGGAAGTCTTCGGCCTAGAGGGATATCTCTCTCAGAAGATGCCACATGACTACTAGAGACATGGTTGACAGTACAGAAAGACATCATGGTAAATTACAAGTAATAAGAGAAGAGGAACACACAGAACCCTGCTTTTAAAAACGTCTTTATTCTCAGGAAGTACATCACTGCGGCTACTGGCTGGACTGGCAAGACTAGAAGTAGTGTTGCTGTTGCCATCTACATTCTTATTGTTAGTAGTAGTACCTGAACAAATGTTTGCTCCTCTCCTTCCTTTTGTCTGTCTCCTGCCCTTTTTTCCAGTCATTTTACTGCATACTGCTTAGTGATTTGGCAACAATTTTGACACTGGGTGTTTTTTTTTTTCTTAACAAGAAATATTTAAAAAAATAAATAGCAAAGCACTAAAAGGGCCACCTGGTTAGTGAGTATCAGATTAGAACTGTGTTAGTCATCTTATAGTAAATAACAGAGATTTTTTTTTCAGATTAGCACAGGCTAGACTGTATATTGAGTGAACAACACACCAAAAAATGCTTAAATAATGGAGATTTTTTTTTTAGATTAGTGAAGACTACACTACTGTGTATATATGTGCACTTGCACAGCAAAATTATATGCTTAAGCAATGGATATTTGTTCAGATTAACAATACTATATCACACTGTGTATCTGGTGACCAGAGCATAACCTCCCCACCAAGAAATTACAAGAGTTCAGATTAGTGCAGGCGGGCTCTGCGCTTTGCTGTTACAGTGGCTTGCAAAAGTATTCATACCTCTTGAACTTTTTCACATTTTGTCACCTTACAACCACAAACTTAAATGTATTTTATTGAGATTTTATCTGATAGAACCACACAAAGTATCACATATTTGTAAAGTGGAATGAAAATGATACATGGCTTTCAAAATTTTAATCAAATAAAAAGCTGAAAAGTGTGACATGAAAAAGTATTCAGCCCCTTGTACTCTGTTACCCCTAAATAAAATCTAGTGCAATCAATTGCCTTCAGAAGTCACTTAATTAGTTAGAGTCCAGCTGTGTGTAATTTAGTCCCATTATAAATACACCTGTTCTGTGAAGGCCTTAGTGGTTTGTTAGAGAACACTAGTGAACAAACAGCATCATGAAGACGAAGGAACTCACCAGACATGTCAGAGATAAAGTTGTGGAGAAGTTTAACCACTTCCATACCAGATGCTTTACCCCCCTCCCAGACCAGGTACATTTTCAAGTTTTTTGTATGTGCGGTTTTGAGGGCTATAACATTTTTACCATTTGCGTTCTTCAACTAATTTCTGTGTCTTTTTTCGGTGACACATAGGGCTTTATTTTTATATTGTGTTTATTTTTGCATATGTTTTTTTTATTTTTTTTTTTTATATCCGGGAAAATAGAAACAAAAGGGGAGGGAAAACGTGTCTGTTTTTCACTTTTCTTTCTTTAATTTAATAACACAAAGTGCTACTAAAAAACTTTGTAAAATAGTTTTTTCTCTCCGTTACAGTATTTTTTATTTTGTATGGTGTTGTTGGGGGTGGGGCTATAACCTTTAATAAGGGTGTGTTATTGGCGTATTTTATTTTTGTTAATTATTTTATTTACTTTTTACTTTTATTATTTATTTATTTTTACTTTTATATATATATATATATATATATATATATATATATATATATATATTTTTTTTTTTTTTTTTTTTTTTTTTACATTGTGTCCCCATAAGGTCATAATAGACCTTTGGGGACATCTGACCGCTTTTTTTTTTTTTTTTTTTTGGGGGAGGCTGATGTCCCCTATAACTGGGGCTGGTACATTTAGCCCCAGTTGCAGGAGGAATACAACCTCCTGCACATTATTGTATAGCTTATGGAGCTGATCTGGGTCCTGTAGGACCCAGCAACTCCAACATACGCTGATCCCAGTGGATCACGTGACCGCAGGGTCAGAGGGGAGCCGCAAAATGGCGGCGCCCATAGCGCTGTATACAGTTAATAAAATCTGTGAAACAGCTGTGAGGTTAAAATGCTCACTATACCCCTAGATGAATTCTATGAGGGATGTAGTTTCCAAAATGGGGTCACTTTTGGGGGTTTTCCATTGTACTGGTACTTTAGGGGCTCTGCAAATGTGACATGGCACCCTAAACTATTTCAGCAAAATCTGCTCTCCAAAAGCCAAAAAAAATGAAATGCCTAAATTTGACTTCCATATTGTTTTAATTCTTGTGAAATGCTTAAAGGGTTAACAAACATCCCAAATGCTGTTTTGAATTATTTGAGGGGTGCAGTTTTGAAAATGGGGTGATTTATGGGGGTTTCTAATATAGGCCTTTATAATCCCTTTCAGAACTGAAGTGGTCCCTAAAAAATTAGTTTGGGAAATTTTGTTGTAAATCTGGAAAATCGCTGTTATACTTGTAAGCCTTCTAACTTCCATTATAAATGAAAAGACGATTAAAAGATGATGCCGATATATAGCAGAGATATGGCAGATAATATTTATTAATGTATTTGGGTGGTATGACTATCTGTCTGAAAAGCAGAGCATTTCACATTTTGAAAATTGCTATTTTTTCTATTTCCTATTTTTTTTAATAAATAAATACGAAAATATTCATCAATGTTTACCACTAATATGAAGTACAATGTGTCACAAAAAAAAACTATCTCAAAATCACTTGTGTAAGTTAAAGCGTCTCAAAGTTCTTGCCATATAAATTGACCCATGTCACTTTTGAAAAACGAGACCTGGTCCTTAACGCACTTTTGGGCTGGGTCCTTAAGGGGTTAAAACCCATAACTTTTTCGTTTCAATGTTGACATATTTTCCCATCATTAGGGCTTGTTTTTGTGGAATCAGCTGTTTTTTCTATTGGTACCATTTCAATTTCTACGTGATTTTTGATAATTTTTTGTAATAATTTTTGGAGTCAATGTGACCAAAAAAAGCAATTTTGTTGTTTGTTTTTTTAAAATGTTCAGCATGAGGGATAAATAATATTCTATTTTTATAGTATGGGTTGTTTCAGACACATCAATAAAAAATGTCTTTTTTTAAATTATTATTATTTTTCTGTAACAAAATAAAAATATTTAGAAAAGGGCTATTTATGTGTATATTCAAGATAAGAACGGACCAATGCTTTGTAAAGTGGTAATATTACATCCAAGTCCATGCCGGCAGTTTCTACATGTAACCCCTGCTGCTCATCAATCTGTGAATAGGTATAAGGTTACAAATCATCACTATTAGAAGGACTATGAGACTATGAGCTCGCAAGTCATCCCACAGTGTTGTGAGAGGCATTTTAATAAGTTTTCAAACACCTCCAAACACTATCATTTTGTAGATAAATATGTTTTTTTCCATATGCAAATTAACTTTCAAGTGCATCAAGAGGTGAAGCATCTGTTTTTATGTCTATATACCACCCAGCACCACTCCTCAACACAAATTGACATCCAGCAGCCAAAACTACATGTGCATGCAATGAGCTATCCAAGACAGCCGCATGTGTGAGAGGCAGGCAAATACACCACACTTGCCCATGTTTGACAACCTGTATATCCTGAATGAGTACCGTTGAATATAGTTGCACAATGTATGCTGATTACATTATATTTTATGGACTAATGCCCGCAGTATTGCCCTTTGGCCACAAGATGCCACTTTTTCCCCCTGCTGTTCTACCACAGACTTTGTTAGAGACTTGTTGGTAGTAGGAAGTTTTCACAGGAAGCTCTGATGTGGTCATGTTAGTTAGTTAGTCTCCAAGGATCGGTGAAAGGCAGAGATGCTGGAATAGGATCTGTCGCCATCGACGCTGGGGAACTTTCTGCTGGAGCTGAGAATAATGCTGGGTGCACAGAGACGACCTCTTCTACACTACTCACCTTAGATGGGAGAAAATCGAGCAGGAGAACGCCGCTAGGAAGCGACGAAAGCTGGGCCTCGTGAGAAGTCACATCGGGAGCTGTGACTGAACATATGACAGTCCAGAGGCAGTGCCACTCGCAGTGGAGGAGACCCCACATCAACAGCAGATATTTCAGCCGGAAAGGTCCATGACCCGGGTCGGTAAGCCTGAGCTCGGGTCCGCCAGGTAGCGGTGGTCTACAACGTGCGTGCACGCAACAATAGTTTACTTTAGCGCCAAAGTGTAGGAGTAGGGTGTTAGCACTTTCTATTGACACTCAGTTCGGCCTGTTGCTATCAGTTAAAGACATCTTCAGTTAGTTATTATTTGCATTATTAAGGACTCTGGATTCTTCACCATTTCCTGTTGCAACCTAACCTCAGTGGATCCTTTGCATTTCTGGGATATTACCAAGTCCATCAAATTGCCTGTTTCCACTTCCTCATGACTAGATACTGATATTCACTAGGGGGAACAGGGAGATCTGGGTTTAGAGTTTTCTGTAAGTTTATTAGCCCCGTGCTGCATCACCGGTAAGCCAGCTTTGCACACAAAAATCTTTCTTCTTTATCAGTGGTATTAATAGGTAATTGGGGCGGCCAGCCTAGACGGGCCCGTCGGTAGGCAAACTATAGTGAGGTAGTTTGGACATATAGAGTCTACAAGGTTATGCAGCACAGGGGTCTTGGCTATCCAGTCGAGTGTGTGTATTAGTAAAATACATTTTTAGCTGAACTGGTATTGGGTCGTCCTTCTATTCTGTGACTTCGCTGTATTCTGGGGAGCCCACACCTGTCGCGGCTTGCACATTCGCAATGCTGTGGTGTAGGTTGTGGCTGAGAAGATAGAAGGTACTACACCACTATCAGTAAATTGGCCCCTTGAATGTGAATGGAGCGATGGAGGTGTGTACTTTCTCACTGTTAGAAATCTCAGTGTTGCCTTAACAGTTGGCAGGCCAACATATGAAGCTTTCTGCAGTTACCAGAGCTCTGTTCATACCTGTTTGTTTGCTATTATACTGACATTGGCATGTTTACCGTGTATTCCCTTTGTCTTCTGATTTTGGCGTTGACTGTGAACTCTAGGATTGACATTGGCCTGGATACATTTACTCTTTTGATTCCGCGGTCATGGTTTGACCTTTATATTGTGAGTATTGGTGTGGATACTTGTTTTTGATTTCAGTTTGTAGAAGCATCTGTTTCTTACAATCTTTTGAGGCGAAAACCTGGGCCTCAGATCCTGCAAAGACCATCTGGCCTTGTGGAGAACTCTAGAGTTGTCTGAGCAACGTTATACACTATCTCCCAAAATTGTGTAGGATTTAGGTAGTTTCTGCATTTTTGAAAATTGTTCTTGTGGCAATTCCTTAACACTCACCTTTCCCAAGCTTACATATATCTATGAATTATATACACTTTGTATTAGCTCTTGCTCTAAGGTTTAGATGCCTTAAAAGTTTTAAATATGAGTTAGGGCAATTTGTGACCCTTCACTTGTTACAGACACTAATCCAAGCACATCCATAAACCATCTCAAACAGAAATACTTTCTATAGCTTTTGAAGGTCCCTTATGACTATTAATCAGAATTTAAATATGTAATTAAAATATATATATATATATATACAGTACAGACCAAAAGTTTGGACACACCTTCTCATTCCAAGAGTTTTCTGTATTTTCATGACTATACAAATTGTAGATTCACACTGAAGGCATCAAAACTATGAATTAACACATGTGGAATTATATACTTAACAAAAAAGTGTGAAACAACTGAAAATATGTCTTATATTCTAGGTTCTTCAAAGTAGCCACCTTTTGCTTTGATTACTGCTTTGCACACTCTTGGCATTCTCTTGATGAGCTTCAAGAGGTAGTCACCTGAAATGGTTTTCACTTCACAGGTGTGCCCTGTCAGGTTTAATAAGTGGGATTTCTTGCCTTATAAATGGGGTTGGGACCATCAGTTGTGTTGTTCAGAAGTCAGGTGGATACACAGCTGATAGTCCTACTGAATGGAGTGTTAGAATTTGTATTATGGCAAGAAAAAAGCAGCTAAGTAAAGAAAAACGAGTGGCCATCATTACTTTAAGAAATGAAGGTCAGTCAGTCTGAAAAATTGGGAAAACTTTGAAAGTATCCCCAAGTGCAGTGGCCAAAACCATCAAGCGCTACAAAGAAGCTGGCTCACATGAGGACCGCCCCAGGAAAGGAACACCAAGAGTCACCTCTGCTGCGGAGGATAAGTTCATCTGAGTCACCAGCCTCAGAAATCGCAGGTTAACAGCAGCTCAGATTAGAGACCAGGTCAATGCCACACAGAGTTCTAGCAGCAGACACATCTCTACAACAACTGTTAAGAGGAGACTGTGTGCAGCAGGCCTTCATGGTAAAATAGCTGCTAGGAAACCACTGCTAAGGACAGGCAACAAGCACAAGAAGAACACAAGGAATGGACATTAGACCTGTGGAAATCTGGGCTTTGGTCTGATGAGTCCAAATTTGAGATCTTTGGTTCCAACCACCGTGTCTTTGTGCGACGCAGAAAAGGTGAAGGAATGGACTCTACATGCCTGGTTCCCACCGTGAAGCATGGAGGAGGAGGTGTGATGGTGTGGGGGGGCTTTGCTGGGGACACTGTTGGGGATTTATTCAAAATTGAAGGAATACTGAACCAGCATGGTTACCACAGCATCTTGCAGCGGCATGCTATTCCATCCGGTTTGTGTTTAGTTGGACCATCATTTATTTTTCAACAGGACAATGACCCCAAACACACCTCCAGACTGTATAAGGGCTATTTGACCAAGAAGGAGAGTGATGGGGTGCTACGCCAGATGACCTGGCCTCCACAATCACCAGACCTGAACCCAATCCAGATGGTTTGGGGTGAGCTGGACCACAGAGTGAAGGCAAAAGGGCCAACAAGTGCTAAGCATCTCTGGGAACTCCTTCAAGACTGTTGGAAGACCATTTCAGGTGACTACCTCTTGAACCTCATCAAGAGTGTGCAAAGCAGTAATCAAAGCAAAAGGTGGCTACTTTGAAGAACCTAGAATATAAGAGATATTTTCAGTTGTTTCACACTTTTTTGTTAAGTATATAATTCCACATGTGGTAATTCATAGTTTTGATGCCTTCAGTGTGAATCTACAATTTTTATAGTCATGAAAATACAGAAAACTCTTGGAATGAGAAGGTGTGTCCAAACTTTTGGTCTGTACTGTATATATATATATATATATATATATATATATATATATATATATATATAGTGAAATATGCACCATGTCATTTTGGTACCAAACTGCGCTATTAATGTTTTCACATGACACCAGATATATGAGACAAACCAAAACCATGCAAAATGTAACACAGCATAATAGGTACAAATACTAGTAATGTGAATACTTAGAATTCCCAAAAACCATCATCAACACAGTATATTAAATACCAAATTCTTCAAGAAGAGGAAAACAGAAAAAAAAGTGAAATAAAATAAGGGTCATTACTGAATGCAACCAGATGTGCACCAAAGTGGCCAAAACCATCCAGCAGAGAAAAGAAAAAAAGAAAGAAAGAGTGAAATTCAGTAGGGGGTGGCCTCAGTGAAAATATTTTCACTTTAAAGAATGCCTTATTGATTCTATATTAGTGATAAAATCTAAAGTTCCGATTTTGTTTTTTAAAATCAGATGAGAGGTGCCTGGTAATCCATGCGGTTCCTATTTACTCATGTACATTGGCCAAATGCTCAGCACTTTACTATGAATATTATTACTTAAGATATTAGAGTGATGTTGTCTACTGTTTGATTAAGGTAATACATTAATAGTTACAGCCACATCTGTGTAAATACTTCCTGGCAAAAACTGACCATATACATTAGATGACTTAGTAGTGGATGAAATGTATACGCAAGGACATTCGAGGAAAAGATGATTA
Source organism: Leptodactylus fallax (assembly GCA_947044405.1). Lineage (NCBI taxonomy): Eukaryota > Metazoa > Chordata > Amphibia > Anura > Leptodactylidae > Leptodactylus > Leptodactylus fallax. Next base: position 3,184,608 of record CAMRHE010000022.1, on the reverse strand, counting down.
AGTATGTTGGATTTCAGCATTCCCAATGCATTTTTGGACTGACAGATGACCCTATGTCAGAAGTTTTTGGCAGCTGTCTTTTTCTTACTAAATAAAAAATAATGCCAAGCTGTTTAATTTTTTTTTTTTTATGGGAAGCTCACGAGTGATAACTATTGGCTATCTTATGTGCATGGAAATGATGGAAATTAATATTAGATATTTGTTAGAAAATTCATCCAACAATGGCAGGATCAGTTTGCAGTCTAAAACCTTTGGCCTGCCTTAGACATTACATTATCAGCACTAAAATTGGCTGCGTGAGCCAAAATATATCTGATGTCTATGGCCACATTAAAGTAGGCTAAGTCGGCAGTACACACAAGATAATTGGAATTCACAGAGAAATATTTAATAGGTATAGGCAACTTGGCTTTTCTGAGATTGCATTAATAATAATGCGATATATTTGAATTATTACCTTTGTCATCTTCTCCAGTTAATGTGGTCCCAGGGCTGCATCTGACATGAGGCGAGTATCTCACCTCAGGCGGCAGATTGTCAAGTCCCTAGCACTACCCAACAGCCTCCAGTGCCGCTACACTGAGTGAGCCCACTTGCGCTGCTGCTGCATTAGGATCCGTCCGCTCCGCTACAGGAGTAGTATCAACTGTGTCACTAGTGCTGAAGTGGCGCATGTGAGCTGAATCTCTTCAGTAGTGCACTGTTGCATTAAGGAGGGAGCCCACCTGTGCTCCTTTAGTATTAGTTGCGCAGTTGATACTACTACTGCAATGGTGTGGACAGATCCTAATACAGCAGCACAAACGGCAATTACTACAGTAGTGATTCAGCCTACCTACGCTGCTGCATTAAGGAGGAAGAACGCCCACACCACCCGTGCCATTTCCGTACTAGTGACACAGTTGGTAATACTGCAGTGGTGTGGACAGATCCTAATACAGCAGCACAAACGGCAATTACTACAGTAGTGATTCAGCCTACCTGCACCGCTGCATTAGGTAGTGGCTGAAGCTGCCTGAGTCTCCTCACTGCCACTGCGCTGTGCTGCCAATATCTTCTGTTTGGCAGTGGCACCTGAATGCTCTTCACTGGCACTGACTTCCCATTCTTGCCGCATAGCACAACCCCTTTAAGAATTCTATTAAACGTGCAATAACCTGGGAAGGGGGAGGAAGGCCAGTGCCACAGTCAGTGCCAATGAAGAGGATTCTTCTGAAGGACACTGGCACTGACTGTGGCACTGGCCTCCCCCTTTCCAGGTTATTATGAGTTTAATAGAATTCTTAAAGAGGTTATGCTACACAGCAAGAATGGGAAGTCCTTTCCTCCTTTTGTACATTCAGCCTGATTGCAGCGACGGACAGCTCTCCCATTCACTAGTCACATGGCCACGCCTACATTCAGCTGGTTGTGGTCAGGCCTAATGCTCATAACCCCCTAGAGATAATCTCTAATTTTCTAAGTTTACAGGGGGATGTAAAGGGGAGGGGGATGGAGGACAACTGTGGACTTAAAGGGGTTGTCAAGGATTTAGAGCAGCCTCAGGGGCGTATGGGGTGGGTGTAAAAAAAAAAAAAAATGAGGCATACGCACCTATCCCTGTTGCTCTTTTGTCCATTGCCAGCCCCCTTTTCATCTTGTGCTGGGGCTCACAGCGCCAGAAGCTGTGAGGCTCTCATGACTACTGAGACCAATCAGTGGCCTCAGCGGTCGCTGCAGAGGGACTAAAGACATCACTCAAATGTCACTGGTTTCTTTACACCAAGTGCTGAGGCCACTGATTGGTCTCAGGAATCAAATGAGCTTCATAGCTTCTGGCGCAGCGAGCCCCAGCACAATATCGAAAGGGGAACGGGAATAAACAACAGAGTGCCAGGGATAGGTATGTCTTTTTCTTATACACCCACTCCAGCCATCCCTGAGGATGCTCCAAGTCCTAGACAACTGCTTTAGCAATTGTATTAATGGGAACTTGTGAGCACAATGTTGCCCCTAAAATCATTAGCAGTACCCAAGAGGGCATCTCAACTGTTGCCCAATGATGTCTGCAAAATCTCTGAGCAATGCATCTCTCTTTAGAAAAATTACTTTTATTCCATATTTAGTGAGATTTTGACATCAGGGTGGTGGTAAGCTAGTGTATAAAGCCCCATTGCCTTCCTTCTGCCACACTGTAGTGCACCCAGTGGCCCTGTGATGTACCCACTCCTGCCCTATTAAATCCTGCGCATATGCAGTGGTTGTGAAACCGAGCACTGAAGGTGGATTGTAAGCTTGAAATCTCAACTGTTTCTTTCCTTATGTGAATGTTACATTTGCATGTCTATTCACTAATGTATTTGTAGCATAGTGCTACATTTTTGTTTAGGTTTTCAAGTGTGAATGACTACCTAGATACCTGGTTCTCTTACTTATGATTTTTATATTAAGGAAGCGGGGCCCATTTCAGTTTTCACCTCAGGCAGCAGAAAAGTTTAGAATTGGCCCTGGGTCTTTTTTCCACCAACAACAGTTCAGCAATTCCATTAGCGATAACATGTCAATGTGATTTAAAGAGGACCTTTCACGTCCTCATGTATATACCTTTTAACATAACGCTAGAAAGCTGACAGTGTGCTGAATTCAGCGCACTGCCGGCTTTCCGGGTATGTGCCCCGGGGCTGGAGATATCGGCGGTCTTAGTTTCACGGTTCACCGTAAGAAGGGCGTTCCTGACAGTCTAGCTGGGTTGTGAGGAACGCCCTCCCTGACAGTGTTCCTCCATAGCCCTGTACTGAGGGGGTGTTCCTCACAGCTCAGCGTTATCACTGGGCGGTAAGGAACGCCCCCTCTCTCTGTACTCGTCCATAGCGCTGTACTGTCAGAGGGGGCGTTCCTTACAGCCCAGTGATGACGCTGAGCTGTGAGGAACACCTCCCCAGTACAGTGCTATGGAGGAATACTGTCAGGGAGGGTGTTCCTCACAGCTCAGCTAGACTGTCAGGAACACCTTTCTGACGGTGAACAGTGAAACTACGACCGCCGATATCTCCAGCCCAGGTGCATATACCGGGAAAGCCGGCAGTGCGCTGAATTCAGCGCACTGTCGGCTTTCTAGGGGTATCTAAAACAGCATATACATGAGGACGTGAAAGGTCCTCTTTAATAATCGCTTTATATGAATAGAATGTTTTTGCAGTAAGTGGAGAAGGAAACAGATTTCTGTAATAAGATATATTACAAAGTTTCTCATATTCACATACACTATTCATTTATGAGAAGCTGTTTATAACTGGAGGCACTCTTTTATGTTGAATTCATGTTAATTCAGTGTTAAAATGCTTTGCCCGGGAATCAAGAGCTGAGACTGAAGCCTGAGCAAACTATGGCAGGACCCCAAGCACTTTTATCATCATTTGCATATGAACAGTGATTTACATGAAAAAGGGGATTCAAAGCTGACTAGTGGTATGCTTACATAGAACTTTTTGCAGGTGGGTTTTGAGGCAGAATCTGCCTTGAAAAACGCCTCCCAACTTTCTCATTCATTTCAATGGGAGTAAGTAGCAGATTTTTTTTTACTCTAGTACATTTTTCTATATGAAAAAAGAATCACCATGACCTATCTTTAGGCGGATTCCGCCTTGCAAAGCCCACTGAAGTGAATGGGAGGAAGAAAAAACGCTAGGTTTTTTTTTTTCCGCATCCCATTCATTTTAATGGGCTTTGCAAGGCAGAATCCGTCTGAAGATCATGACTCTTCTTTTTTCCTCTGGCTAAAAAAAGCAGCTATAGGAAAACAAATCTGCTTGACTCCCATTGAAATGCATGGGAGAATTGGTAGGCTTGCAAATCCCCTTGCAAACAATTGTGTGAACTTACCCTAAGAGAGGCATATGTGGAAACTGTAGAGTCACCTCTATAAGGTATTTTGGTTTATAATAAATTTACTGCTGACAGGCTCCTTTTAAGTTTTACTTCTGAGTCCATTCTGTCTACCATATCTTTATCTAGTCTATTAAACATGACTAGCTAATAAATGTGTCACTTGACCTCACATTTTCTCCATCTTAATTGATGGGACTCCGTGCTGTGCTTGTTTACTTTCTTTTCAGAGAGGAAGATAATGAAGTGACCTTTTAGCTGTCACAATAAGAACTTGGTAAGGCTGGAAAATATTTTTAGAACAATGTTAAGTGTTATGGTTATTTATTCAATAAATCTCATTATTTTTGAAAATTCCAAACCTTATATAAGGAACTACCTTGTACAAAAAACATATTCTTTTTAATGTATTTGTGTTGATTGATGTTTTCTATGACTTTGACAGAAATTCCTTTAGCAGTTCTCACTTCTAGTCTCAGGGGTGATGGTGCTGACTGTGGGAGGCTTGTGCATCTGGACCTAACCTGTTTCTAATTTGTTGGCTCCCATTAAGTCATATATACATATTTATGAATGTAAATATGCAGAGGAAGCCATCATTCGTGCCATATATTTTACTGCAGGTTAAGGTGACATAATCCTTATAATTATGGTAATTGTTTTCTCTTTAATAGCTTTCTACTATGCTAAATTTCTGTATGGCAATGTTTTCAATGGAAAACTTCTGAGAGCTAAAGAAAGGAGGTGGGATGGTGGGGCCCATTCTGACAGTTGTTTAATGCTAAAGTATGTTCTCTGAAGGAGGTGACATATGCAGGAAAGAGGACCTAGTGTGTCAGGGGAGAATAAGCTTTCCTGTTAAAGAAGTGCATAATTCATGTAAATGCCTTATCACAGAAAAGAGCAGAGGAGACAGGAGGCCACTTCAAGGAGAGCCACACATAAATTTAGTGCAGTTCCAAATATCTCTTGTCTCTTAAATGTGTTCCAAGAAGTTTTGGAAAAAAATACTCATTGTCAGTATTTTATGCTTTTCTATAGACTAAACAAATATAGTTACATAGTTTTAACTGTGGTTAAAAAAAGGGTTCATCAAGTTTAACCAAAGACAAAGACATTTTTCTGTCTACATTAATCCCTTCCCACTCAACACCATAATAGTACGGTGCTGTAATGCCGAGGGCACAGGAGCTGTGCCCGCGGCATTACCTCCGGCACCTCTGTTACACAGCCAAAGCCTGGGACTACCCGCCGGAATCGGAAGATACTCTGACTCCAGTGGACTGACCCCCTAGGTGCAGTGATAAATAGCAATCACGTTATCCAGGGGGTCTGTGGGCAAGATCTCCCCCCTGCCACCCCTCAGATCGGATTCAAGGGGTTACTATGGCAGCCAGAAGGCTGAGCAATGGCCTCCCGACTGCCTATGTGAACAGAGATCCCAGTTTGAAGTCCCCTTGTAGGAAAGTAAAAAGTATTAAAAAAAAAGTTAAAAAAGTTTAAAATAAAGTATAAAACATTAACAATAAAGTGCTCAAAAAACTCCACTTATACATTTAAAAAACATACACAGTAAACAAAAAAAATAATAGGTATCCCCATGTCTGTAAAAGTCCACACTATCCAAAAATAGTGATATTTATCCTGTATGTCGAATGCTGTTAAAAAAAATATACTGCAATGCACAATTTCTCTTGGTCCCCTCATACGTACCAAACAGTGGTACCAATAAAATGTGACCCCAAGAAAATCGTTCAATTTCAAAAAGTGATATTTCATTTATAAAAGCGGTAAAACCTAATGAAAACAAATTTGAATATGGTATCACCGTAATCATAATGACCTGTCGGACAAAGTTGCCATGTCATTTTTAACGCAGAGTGAATGCTGTAAAAACAAAATGCAAAAAATTATGATAGAATTGTGGGTTTTTTCACATGGTCCACCAAAAAATGTTAATAAAAGATAATCAAAACATGTGAATTCCAAAATGGTGCCAAATGAAAGTACAACTCGTCACGCAAAGAATAAGCCCTCACTTTAAAAATAAAAAAGGTATGAATTTTGTAAGGAAAGTATGAAAAAATTCACTGAACATTAACATACAAACTACCCTTTTTTATTTATTTATTTTAGCTTATTTGTATAGCCGCATCATATTCTGCAGGACTTTTTTTTTTTTTGGTTTTTACAGACATTGTGGTCACAATCTACATTCCCTATCAGTATGTCTTTGGAGTGTGGGAGGAAACCCACGCAAACAAGGGGAGAACATACAAACTCCTTGCAGATGTCCTTGGCAGGATTTGAACCTAGGACTCCAGTGCTTCAAAGCTACAGTGCTAACCACTGAGCCACCATGCTGCCCTATATCCTTAAGGGGTTAATACAATTTATTGAGAGGGGCCGCAAGATGACCAGACATAACACTGAACCTTAGTCAAGTATATAACACTGATTACATTTTGAGAATAGGACCAGAGAAGAGGTGGTATACAATAACATCAAAACACACAGACCAGAACACTACAGCCCAAATAGATTATGACTACTTGGTGTATTACAGATAGTCAATAAATATGTAAGGCAAAAATTTTACAAAAAAGACTAAATGTTAGTATGACCTCTATTTATGCATGCAGATATGTCCTCATAAGGGGCCACTCCCACCCCGTAATATTAGCGGTAAATATCCAATTGACTGAATATCTCAAATCCATTGTCTTTATCTTAATATATATACAGTACAACTTTATGCAACGTCTTATGTCATAATTACAGAGAATGAAAAATAAATTAGAAAAGTAATGTAATCTTCTCTATAGTAGCAACCATGTTTTCTTCCTCCTCCCTCTGCTCCTCTAATGTTAGCACAGATGGGCCAGGAAGTTGAGGAGAGGACTGGATTTAAGCTGTACACTTTTTGTCTATAAAGTGAGCATGGCCATTTTGTTGGAAGGAATCCCCCAAGTAACTGACAGTATGAAATAGATACTATGCTGTCCTATTTGGTTGTAAATTATAGATATCCCTGAAGTACACACCAAGTCAGCAAGTAAACAGTCAGCTACTGATGTTAATCTGTTGAAAACAGGAAAAATGGGCAAGCATCATGATCTAAGAAACCTTAACAGGAGTCAAATTATGATGGCTAGATGACTGGGTCAGATCATCTCCAAAATAGCAAATATTGTAGGGTGTATGCAGTGCTACCTTCCAAACGTAGCTCAAGAAAGGACAACCAGTGTACCAGAGGCACTGTCATTAAATCCCAAGGCTTCTCATATGCATAGGGAAGGAAGACTAGCATGTTTGATCTAATCCCACAATGAAATAATGTCAGCTGGGCACAAGATTGCAGAACTGGACCTCACGTATACGCAACCCTCTTTCCCAAGGTACTAACAGTATCTCCTGACACTCATTTATCCACAGGACTTACATTAGGACCAAATTATGCAATAATGGATGATGGAAATAGGATGGTGAAAACATGATTAAACAAACAGGTAAAAAGAACTAGTCATGTCCCTAGCTTTCCTTAAAGCTTTCCCTATATCTACCCTAAAACACAAGACACCACTAACCCCCAATGAGACTTTTTGTAGCGATGCTGATTGATTTTAACTATTTAATGACAGATGCAGCCCACAAGATTGCATGCAATCAATGCATTCAGTTGGTCTGCAGCTGTAAATAAATAGTTAAAGGGGTAATCCAGTTTTTAACATTGATGGCCTATCCTTATAGGATAGGTCATCAATATTAGATCTGCAGGGGTCTAATACATAGTTTTCAATTGTGGTATGTAAACAATACCGAGAGCAGACCTGTGTGCGTCCCGGGTGTCAGACCCCCCCCTCAGATCTGACATTGACATTGGCCTATCCTAAGGATAGGCTATCATTGTTAGAACCGGATAACCCCTTTAAAATCAATTAGTAGCACTACAAAAAGTCGCAGTGTAGCCCTGGCCGTAAAGTTTTCCCTAATGGAAATCCTGATTTGCAACCTTAAAGGGGTTGTCCAGGCTAACCCGTTTTTGATGAAAGAAAAGCTAGAATAAATCAAGAATCAGCAGGATGTGAACTAGGACTAGAACACACTGGCTGAAAACACACAAAGTACTATATACAGTGGGGAAAAAAGTATTTAGTCAGCCACCAATTGTGCAAGTTCTCCCACTTAAAAAGATGAGAGAGGCCTGTAATTGTCATCATAGGTAGACCTCAATTATGAGATAAAATGAGAAAACAAATCCAGAAAATCACATTGTCTGATTTGTTAAGAATTTATTTGCAAATTATGGTGGAAGATAAATATTTGGTCACCTACAAACAAGCAAGATTTCTGGCTCTCACAGACCTGTAACTTCTTCTTTTAAGAGGCTTCCCTGTCCTCCACTCATTACCTGTAGTAATGGCTCCTGTTTGACATTGTTATCAGTATAAAAGACACCTGTCCACAACCTCCACTCCAAACTCCACTATGGTGAAGACCAAAGAGCACCAGAAAGAAAATTGTAGACCTGCACTAGGTTGGGAAGACTGAATCTGCAATAGGCAAGCAGCTTGGTGTGAAGAAATCAACTGTGGGAGCAATAATTAGAAAATGGAAGTCATACAAGACCACTGATAATCTCCCTCGATCAGAGGCTCCACACAAGATCTCACCCCGTGGGGTCAAAATGATCACAAGAACAGTGAGCAACAATTCCAGAACCACACAGAGGGACCTAGAGAATGACCTGCAGAAAGCTGGGACTAACGTAACAAAGGCTACCGTCAGTAACATACTACGCCGCCAGGGACTCAGATCCTGCAGTGCCAGACGTGTCCCCCTGCTTAAGCCAGTACATATCTGGGCCCGTCTGAAGTTTGCTAGAGAGCATTTGGATGTTCCAGAAGAGTATTGGGAGAATGTCATATGGTCAGATGAAACCAAAGTAGAACTGTTTGGTAGAAACAACTCGTCGTGTTTGGAGGAGCGTGAATGCTGAGTTGTATCCAAAGAACACCATACCTACTGTGAAGCATGGGGGTGGCAATATCATGCTTTGGGGCTGTTTCTCTGCAAAGGGACCAGGACGACTGATCCGTGTACACGAAAGAATGAATGGGGCCATGTATCGTGAGATTTTGAGTGCAAACCTCCTTCCATCAGCAAGGGCATTGAAGATGAAACGTGACTGGGTCTTTCAGCATGAGAATGATCCCAAGCACACCGCCAGGGCAATGAAGGAGTGGCTTCGTAAGAAGCATTTCAAGGTCCTGGAGTGGCCTAGCCAGTCTCCAGATCTCAATCCCATAGAAAACCTTTGGAGGGAGTTGAAAGTCGACAGCCCCAAAACATCACTGCTCTAGAGGAGATCTGCATGGAGGAATGGGTCAACATACCAGCAACAGTGTGTGCCAACCTTGTGAAGACTTACAGAAAACGTTTGACCTCTGTCATTGCCAACAAAGGATAGATAACAAAGTATTGAGATGAACTTTTGTTATTGACCAAATACTTATTTTCCACCATAATTTGTAAATAAATTCTTTAAAAATCAGACAATGTGATTTTCTAGATATGTTTTCTCATTTTGTCTCTCATAGTTGAGGTCTACCTATGATGTCTATTACAGGCCTCTCATCTTTTTAAGTGGGAGAACTTGCACAATTGGTGGCTGACTAAATACTTTTTTTCCCCACTGTAACTAGCAAGAAACTGCAGAAAAATAGGAGTTTCAACAATGAGCTAACCAATCAGTCTCTGTAAATGAGTCAGAGATTACTATGAGCAGTCATGTCACTTCCCTGATAGCAGATGCGGGTGGTGCCAAAGAACACCTTCAAAGGTGGTTGTAAAGGGAAGTGCTTACCACAAACATTAACCCCTTAGCAACACATGACGTACCTATACCATGGTGTCACTAAAGTAGTATGTTGAGGGCTCAGCAGCAGAGTGGGTACTGGCTGTTTTATACATCAAGCACCCATCCCTAACAGCTGCAATCGGTGCCTGAATTGATCATGTTAACCCTTTAGATGCCCCAGTTAATTGCGACCATGGCACCTAAAGAGCAGTGGCACACGAGCACTGTCATATTGGGCCTGATCTCCATCAGAGGGCGGCGATTGGTTGTCATGACAGCCCGTAGCCTGTCATTGCTGAGGTTCTAAATCACCCCTTTCCAATGTTAAAGGAGGATTAATATGGGGGTTATTCATTTCTAACCACGACTACTTACTGTGTACTAAAACAGTACATAGTAAGCATAAATTCATAATACTATATCAAGAATACAAGAAATCAATATCAAATCAAAAATAAAATGTAATATTATTATATTATAAGAATATAATTTAGCATACATTATTAGTATAATTTAATATTATTTCCCTATATTACACATAAAAATAATCAAACAAAAATCAACATACACAAATTAGGTATTCTCGCATCCGAAAATGCGTGAACTATGAAAATATAATAATATTCCTCCCGTACGGTGCAGCAGGGAAAAAAGTCAAAGCATGCAAATTGCCATTTTTTGTCATTTTCACTCCCATAAATAATTAATAAATAATTTTAAAAATGTCATGCAATCCCCAAATATTATTAATAAAAACTACAATTTGCCCCACTTGAAAACTTGAAAAAAAAAAAAAAAAAAAAAAAGCCTGTACACAGCACCACGTATGTCACAATATGGCAATGATACGGGTGTCACAATATGGCAACGATATTTTTAGCTTCTGAGTACATGATACAGGAAATTAAATACCACTATGAAGTACAATTTATCCCATGTGATAAAAAAAAAAAAATTAAAAGATATGGCTTTTGGAAAGTGGAGCAGAAACAAGCAAAACGTTAAGTCAGAAAATCAGCGTGGCTTACGCTAGGTTCACACTAGTGTTAGGCTTTCTGTTCTTTGGGTCCGCTTGGGGACCCGAAAAACGGAAAGCTATCCTGCTTAAAAAGCATTTACCAGCTAGACTATAATGGGTCCGCCGGGTTTAAGCGGGTTCGGGGACAGAAACCCCAAACGTAGCGTGAGCGCTAGTGTGAACCTAGCCTTAAGCGGTTAAAAAGGGTATGCCAGAGTTGGCCATTTTCTCTAAGACTGCAGTTGCCTCCAAATTACTAACAATATATTGTAAAATGGCCTTAGACACCCATCCACAGAGAGATGTTTCAGGGTTCTTGCCCTTCATCAGTACAAAGCAGGCTACTGGTTGGCTAGGCAAAAGGCTATTGGCATGGCTCAGGTTGGTTTATAATCCAAGATATGTCACAAAGTTTCTTTTAATGTCGGGCATACATTTCCAGGTAAATACCTTCCAAAGGGTGGCGCTAAAGGCACACTTTTCCTTTTTCTAGCTAATAAAACTACAGACCTTTTCACAGACTTCTTAAAGGAGTATATACAACTTCAAAGTCTCCCTATGCTGATGATGGTCTCTTCAATAAGACAAAGTGCTCCTCCTGACCTTAGTACAAAATACAAAAGGTATTCACATCTTTAACATGGAAAAAAAGCCTTTTGTAGAATGTTTTTGGTAATTGTCTACATAGCATAAAATGGAGAAAAGTGAGCCTACTGTCATTATACACAGCCATTACATAACACCTGCTAATTCAACAGACAGGGATAGCCATAAATTAACTGCTTCAATTCTCTCTGGTAAAAATCAATTTTCTAAGAAATATATATTGGGCCACTAGGTGGCTCTATATGATAATGTTTAACCCACATATAGCTGAACAGAGCTTTCTATAATTTTTTATTTTTGAAACAATGCCAGAGTGCAAATCTAATCTACAATAAATAACTCTAAATGAAATAAAATAAAATATCCAGCGACCAGACATATCCCAAATAAATTCAACATAAGTACGCATTGTTCTGCCAAAATAAAAGGTTTCCCTGAAAATCCTCCCAAAATTGCCCTATTACTGAAAATATACATCCTTACAGTCATTTTTTTCTCATTTTGTGGAGTTAAGAGTGTAAGCCTATGGATCATGCACCAATATTTAAAAGTGAGTTTGCATTTAATATGTAGTAATAATATGAAAATTCAGTCAGTGAATTGGAGTACTATAGACCTCTTATACCTTTACACACTATACATTATAATAAAATAATTAATTTATAGAAACATGATTTTATGGGTTAGTATTAGAGATGGGCGAACCTCACAAGATTTGTTCATTTCAGTCTTAACTTGTTCGGCACTAACCGGAAGTGCTATTATTATACTCTGGGGTCTCCTCATAAGTGAAGGCCCAGGGAAGGTGAGTAAAAATAACAATTATACTCACCATGCCTCACCTCTCCTGGACATTCGGGGATCCTCTAGTGTACTCTTCAGGCCTCTGGCTGACATCACACACCCTGTGGGGTCACAGCTGAAGCCTTTGATTGAGACAGGGATCCCAAGTACCGTAAATGCCGCGATTCTGGCTAATCCCATCCACACATTGCAGAAAATAATCCGCAGTGGAAATGCTGGGATTTCAAAAATGCTTGGTTCTATCTAAATTGGTTCGCTCATGCATAGGTAGTAAAAACTCACATAACCAAATGCCTACTTGCTGTAGTATACAGTACAAATACCAGTACTGTACAAACTACATACTCACTTAGGCACTTTATGTTGAGAAATGTTTCTGATATGGATCTCACACCAAGCCCAAGCAAAATCTGCATGTGTTTCATTTTCACCCCTATACATTGAACAAAAATCCCATCGAAATGAATTGCAGGGATGTATAAAATGGATGAACCACTGATGCAAGATGTGCATACATTCAAAACATCTGTGAGCTGTCAGTGGAAAACACTGACCGCACACTTATGTGAATCACTGACATGTGAATGGGGTTTAAAGAGGAGAGATCTGTACCTCATACAGCTGTGGTAAAGGGTTTTCCACTTTATAAAATTGATTGTTAGATCTGCAAGGGTCTGATACCTGGGAAATCTAACTATCAATATTATAAAGTGGAAACCCTTATAGTCTTACAGTTCGTGAGACAAGATGTAGTTTTTAGGCACCATTTTCCCATATACATAAGCAAACATGTACTTATATTACACTGGGTTCACACCTGCGCTTGCAGTACGTTCGGGGATTTCGTTCCCCTCTCCGCAAGAAAAATGTGGAGAGAAAAGTGCTGCAAGCAGGACTTTTCTCTCCGTATTTTTCCACCTTTTTCAGGCGGAAACCGAGCAGAAACCACACCATCATAAATAATTTGTTTGTAAGGATTATTACGTTTTTGAGTGAGGCTTGGCTATTCTCGAAAGTCCCATAGAAGTGAATGAAGAGAGTTATACATGCACAGCATACACTTCATTCACTGCAGCTACATAATGAGGGTTAGAAGTGGGATGTAAATCTATGGATGCGTTCTATGGATCTGCCATAAATATCCCAAATATGAATATTTCTTTAACCATTGTCTACACATCAACAAGTTTTTATAATTGGCTTCTGTTCAATTTACAGTGAAAAATCAGCTACCGTAGTTAGTTGGGGGTCTGTGTTTTTTTTGCCTTATAGCTATAGCTAGGGTACTACAGGTGTGATGAACAGACCCTCAATTATGTATCTTTCTTGGAAATGTATTTTTACTTGCTCATATCAGTCCTCCACATACCTTTAGGATTGCTGTGCTTAAGTTGTGTTTACAATGGTGGACGATACGCTTCAGTGGTTTTATGTGTATACCATGGGAGATGGCCCTTTCTAGCCAGCAGTTTATTGCCCCAGGATGGTAGATATACAGGGAGGGAGAGGAGGCCAGCGACCTTAAGTTCACCCACAGACACACATCTCTCCCAGCACCTAGGAAGGCATCCATCTCTCCCAGGGTTCTGCAAAGGGGGGAAGGAGGAGGTGTGGGTGGGGCACTAGCCATATGCTGAAAGGAGACCTAGATTCTGTACTGTATTTTTGCTTTTACCCATATTTGCTTGATAATTCATTGATATGTATTTCTGTAGATGTTAGTGCTTAGTACCAACCCACTTGGGTTAATAAATATATAAAATTTATAAAGCTCGTTTCGTATTATCCTATGAACCCGGTCCACTCACGGTGTGTAAATGGGAGGTAAAGAAGGTTGAGCGCAGGTGTGCCAAGAGGCTTGGCAAGGTGAGATCCTTCACAACAGGGAATGACCAAACTTGCCTGTTTATTTATTTACATAGGGAAAAATGCCTGTGCTAATTAGAGTTCTGTTTATCTAGTGTGAATCCCATGCAAAATAGGGAATTTATCATTCCACTGTGCCAGGAATTTAAGAAAGTTTTTGCTTTCAAATTGTGAGAAGGGGTGGGGTTTGGCAGGATGGGCGTAAGTTATGACTCAAATCTTCACCAGCTCATAACAGACATATCGTGGTAAAACAAAAGACAAACCAGTAAACGCTTCTAGCTCTGAAAGTGAAAAAAGCCATTAAAAAAAGACATTAAAGCCATTGCACACAACTGTGTGCTAACCGGGTGCCGTGAATGAACGTCACAGGCGGCGCATGGGGGAAATGCTGAATAGGATTAGGAGCCATGTAAGCAGGGCCGCAAAATCAGACAGGAATAGGACCTGCTCCATATATTGTGGCCCGGAATGTCGGCCCGCACACATGACCGTGTCATTCATGGTCATGTGTACGGGCCCATAGAAATGAATAGGTCAGTGTGCTATCCGGGAAAAAGATTTAGCAGATTTTGCTGTGTTTTTTTGAGCCAAAGCCAGGAATGGCTACGGCCAGGGCCCCACGTGGCGTTAACGCCGTGGTTTGCCTGCGGAGCAAATGCCATGGAAAAAAATGTGGCGTTTTACATTCATAGCAAAGTGGATGGAATTCTAGCAAATCCCATCTCCACTTTGCGGCAAAATAAATGCAGCGGACATGCTGCGATTTCCAAAATCATTGCGGTTTTGGAAATCGCAGCAAGTCAATTATACCGCCGGCAGTTTCCCTATAGATATAATTGAAGCAGAAAGTACGCACAGAAAACCTCTGTGAACTTTCTGTGCAAAACGCTGCAGGAAGAACCGCTATGGGTTGCCACCAAGATTTTTCCCGCAGCGCTTTTTTGCTGGGGAACACAACGTGGGCCCTTAGCCTACAATAGGAATGGGAAATACATAGTAAGTATTTATACTTCTCCCTTCTGCTCAATCCACTCCTGGCTTTGGCTCAATAAAATGGAACAAAATCTGCAACAAAAAAAGCTGCTTTTCCGCAATGTGGGGCCCCAGCCTAAAAATTAATGAAACTGCCAGTCTGCATCAGTTTGTCATGCATTTTTAACTGTCAGTGAAAAAAATGGATGAACTACATTGGTTAATTATTTTTTGACCCAACCCACTCATTTGTTTTTAACGTCAGTGGAACTGAAACATTAACCAAAAAACAAATGCCAAAACCTGATCCATGTCCTAATTTTTAACTGACACACTTATGTGTATGTACCCATTGACTCCCATTGTTCTAAAAATGGATGTGTAACACGTTAAAAAAACATTTGTTACACCCCTGTTATTCACTGTAGTGTGCATGAGGTCTTACTTTTTTTTTTGTCTTGCTGAATAAAATGCCACTGCTACATGTTAGAGGTTATTCAATAAGAAATTATGAATAGCCTTACATGCATAACTTTTCTGGTGTCATTCTTGGTATTTTTTCAGATGTTTTTCTATAGATTTAATTGAGAAAAAAAACACTTGAAAAAAAGAAAACTGGGTACAAAAAAGGCCCAAAACACCAAAAAAACACAAAAAACCCCAAAACACAATACATATTGCTAGCCATACTGGTATCTTTTTAATTCTAACCTAAAAATAGCAGGATAAAATCTAAGTGTTCCGAAAGCCTCAAGCTCCATAATAACGCAGCAAGCAAATGTAAGCAACCTTCCAGAGCTAACCAAGCTCAGTATAGTATATTTTACCAACTGATCAACTCTAGCAAATTCTCAGGATAGGCGGCAGAATTGTGTTGATTATGTATTTAGCCTAAAAAGGATTACATAATATACATTTCTACCAAAACCTCAGTACTGGGTCTGTTTTGATTTCCAACTGTTGAATGTAATACTAATGTTCCACTTTACTTTCAGCAAATAGAGATCAAAAAATGGTAAAGAAGTGAAACACAAAGTATATTAGAAGATTACAGAACTTTCCATTATAGTATAATTAAGCTATAGTTACATAAAACAGAAAAGCCCCTTTAAAGACAACATATTTGTTTTTATGTCATGCTAGGTGAATGTCATATATGGTCGCTTTCTATAAGAGATGTTATTATTCTCATCTTGTGGTCCTGGTACTCATTTTAAAGGTCTATGGTTGTTAAATGTATATATTACACTTTTTTGCAGAAACCCCCAATTCCTTCACACAGGCGCATACTGGTGAGGTTAATCTCAAGCCTAGATCTACAATAATAAACAGCTGTAACTAAAAGGTCATAGAATTGCTGTGCTGGGCAGGGCTTGAAAGATTTCAGGGTTGATTTTTTTTTT
Source organism: Leptodactylus fallax (assembly GCA_947044405.1). Classification (NCBI taxonomy): domain Eukaryota; kingdom Metazoa; phylum Chordata; class Amphibia; order Anura; family Leptodactylidae; genus Leptodactylus; species Leptodactylus fallax. The sequence continues at coordinate 3,168,209 of CAMRHE010000022.1, read as the reverse complement.
TCCTTTTAGAAAACACACATTACCTAATATCCAATTCTACAAATTACTTGCACTAAATAAAACTTTATTGCACTTTAAATGTATATGGAAAACAATATTCCAATATAGTAACAAATCTCTATTATCTGTGTTGCCATAATTTACACCAAATTTTTCAAACAGTGCACAGTGTTGGATTCATTTGGTGCAATTCTACAGTTTTATTCACACGTTGCTTTTAGTGGGTGTGTGAACCAATACTGGACAAATGTAGACGTCCTTTCTTTTTTTCACAGGTGTAAAATAATGCAGACATGCTCTATTTTGGTCTGTTTTATGAACCATGGATGTCCATTAAAGTCTATAGGTCTGTGAAAATTACAGCACATGGATTCCCTCCATTTGCCGCCTGTTTTTAATGACCAGAGATTAGTGTAGAAGTTTGAAATAACATCAGTTATTCATGGATGTGAAAAATGGCTTAACCACAGACAAAACACGAATTCTCAAATTCTACCTTCCCATTTATAGTAGAATTGATGGGGACACTGAAATGAGCAAGAATTGAGAATATAACTAGTATGTAGACTTACACTGCTAAAAATTTTTAATTGGTCCTCACAAAATTCAGTTCGAAACCTTACTGAAGGAATGGGAAATTAGTACTGAGATTAGACAAATGACTAAAGGGAGCCTATCACTATTTTTGGGACCAATAAACCCCCAGCATTTGGTTGAGTACATAGTAAAACTTACCGCTTCAGCATTAGGCAGCAAGAGAACTGCATTTAGTAAAGCGAGGTACTGTATACTGTCCTTGGCTTCATCTGTGCCATGGGCATGTGCTGCTGACACTGCTGGACTAATTTCTGGACTCATCTTATGTAATTTATATATTCTTTTACTACTAAATGCCAGAATGGTTTTGACATGGGTATGTTTAGACACCTAAACCTCAGTGGCATAACTATTGGTGATTGGCTGGAAGGGAATCTCTGAGCATTTCCTGTGGTGTCAAGAAACACCAGGAAACATAGCTCAGCGTGGACCTAGGCAGCCTGTGGACCAGTGCAGTAGGGGGTCATGAAAGGGTGAGTAAACTTTTTTTTTAACATTCCGAAACAGTAAAAACAGCATGACAGTTATAAGTGGAATAAACTTCATATGCATTTGAGATCACATGGATCCTTAGTCATAGCATGGCAGAATTTCTTTGTTTGTATTTGCACACTTTTCACACTTGACTGACCGGCACTCCATTCACTTCTATGGGACTATGGTTGCTGCTGGAGACAGTACAATAAAGGGGTTGTCCCATTATGGACACAATAGGGGCCCTATTGCTGACTCCCCCAGTGATGAAGAGGGCAGGGGTTCTAAAGTGCTCCTAAGCCATAATTGTGAATGCAGCGTCAATGCATTTGTGTGACCCGTGCTCCATTCACTTCTATGGGGCTGCTGGAACTGTAATCTCCAGCAGAGGTGCAGAACCATAGCAATGAATGGAGCGCCGGTCATGTAAGCACACTGGCATTCCATTCACAGGGAGGCTTTCGGGGGGACTTTCAGTCCCCCACCCTCCTCATGGCTGGAGGATCCGGCAATTGAGCCCCCATCGATCAGACACTTATTCCTTGTCTCATGGGTAGAGAATAAGTATCCATTAAAACCCAACCCCTTTAAAGTTACAAAAAAAAAATAAAGTCATTTGTATAACACAAAAAGAATGTTCTGTTTGGTATATCCAAGGGTCAAATAAGCTTTTCTTCCATTCCATACTAAAGAGGAAGCATTTTTTCAGATAACAAAATGAGATTAGTTAGAAAGAGACTTACTCTGGAAAAATATGACAAGGTATTACATCACAGAAAAGATGGAAGATTAATGAAACATTAGAAGTCTGAACATCTGGCTAAGATAACTCAGTTTGCTGTGTTAGAAAACTGGACTATTGAATGTGAGGACATATAGTCATGATTCATAAAAAATGTATCTTAAATTTGTCTCAATAACTACAACTCCCACTATACTTAGGAAAAAGGTTAAACTCTCATTTTTTTATGAAGATAAAAGAAAATGTTTACCATAAAAATTGCACAGTTTGGCACCATTTGTGCTCCAGCTATGGAGCTAGTGTAAAGGTCAGAAGACATAGTCAAACACATTAGCTTTTTCAGTTTAGCTTCAGAGTCTTGTAGCGTATATACATTTTGATGTTATATGTAAGACTAACATCATTTTAAGTAGTTTTGGAAGAATAGGCTGGCTTAAAGCTGAGCAGCTTTAGAGCACAGGTTCTTGGAATTGGAGCAGGGAGTTGGCTATAACTAGGCTGGAGTTGAAGCTGTGTTAATGGGGGCAGTTCTGAGATAGAGTTGGCAAACTTGGACTATTGCCAACGCTAAGCAGAACCACCTTTTGAATGTGTTACATTTCTAGAGAGTGAAAAGCTTAAGAAAGCTTATGATAGGATTAAGGAAATATTCAGAATGAAAGGTAGGTTTAACTTCCAGCCGTATTTATTTTAAAATGATAGGGAAGCACATGTTCTGTAAAAAGGTATTCCCACGCTGTACTGTCAATGCAAGATTCCAGTTTCTTGTTATGTGAGAAGAGATGAAAGGTTATGGCATATTCACCTCTGACTCATGTTAAAACAGGGCTAAGCCAGATGACATTGAAATAATAGCACTAGGAAGGTTATCATGATAGCTTTTAAGATCACCTGGACAGTGTTTCAATGCACAATGGATTCCTCAGCTTAAAATAAATAAAATGATCGCCTCAATGGTATTTTTTGTCTCATTTTGAAATCTATCTTTATAATTTGATAGAATTGTAATTACATCATACAGGCCATACCTGCTATATAGCTAAAATCTATGATTCAACTAGTCTACTATATTAAGTAAACCCACCTCATTCTGATGTTTAGATTTACATGACATTTCAATATATGAAACTGATGCATTTGATTTTTTGAACAAATATAAACTCACATAGATGTCACATTCAATTACTTTAACAATGTTAAAGGGTAGTAGAGACCAGCAGGGAATCCAAACAGTGTCAGAATGGGAGCTGTGGAGGATCAGTGAAGAGGTTGTTGCTTCTTTTATTTTTTTTTAAACCATTCTGAGCTCTATATATATATATATATATATATATATATATATATATATATAAGGATTTACTCACTAAAAATACTTTTAATTGCTTGAGCCAATACTATTACAAATCTTTTTGTTTCCAATAAAGAAATCATACAAGCATATACACACTAAAGCAAATTGAAAATGAACAATAATTGTTGTCCACTGTTAACTTCTTGAGCCTTTCTCTTTCTCATTTTAAGTTCCTTCTGGCTCCAGGATCCTGCTTCTTACCTCCAGAGCTTTAGCACAGGCTGTTCCTTCGCTCACAACCTATAATTACTCGATTTGTAATCTTTTTCCCAAATCTACATACAAAATCCAAGAAACCCCTTACACAGCTTAATTGTTACAAATGGAAACTTAACCTGTGTATGTTGTGAGGATGCCAATAACATGAGCTTTGCCCAAGGCCTAATTATGTCTTGAAGTGGCCTTAAAAACAAAGTCTTCAGAGCTGTAGGAATATAAGAGGGAAAATAAGAGAGAAAATGGTGGAAAGGAAGTGTCTGGGTTTGTCAATAGTTTATGTCCTCATTTCACCCCAGAATGGACAGTGTGCCGCAGCAGAGGATGCAGAATGGCCATGTGATTTTCATTACTGTCTGGGAATAGTTACAGAAACCTTCAAAAGAGGAAGAACACAAAGAGTTGAGCGAACAGCAGAGATTTTCTATAACATGAAAATCAACTGAGTTCACCTGGCAAATGGCGCCCAATTATCAATCACAGCTTTAATAGTAAAACAGCAGACGCTGCCTGGCATTCTCGCATGTTTGTCTTAAACTAAAAACATAAATATATTGTACACAAATATAAATATTTATTCTTGCTAATAACAATGAAACATGCTCAACACATGGCTTGTGAGAAAAGGATCATAATCTTTGCACGGTGTTGTGCACAGCATTTTTCACAGTGTTTCCTACTTATTCAACTAATGGGAATACATAGTAGCATCAATAAGCTGCCGAACTAGCTGTCCCATGTTCTAGGTTGTGTTATCCGCCATAGCAGTCAGCATTTACAGCTGATGCAAGGGATAGAAAGGCTCAGGGCCTGAGAAAAGGATGCAATGCCATGATCCTTTCCTGTTGTGTGGCACAGAACAAAGTAACCCAAAGCCAATCAATCTAGAATTTAGGGACACTGATCTCCTGAATTCTACTATAATCCCCTGCAAGATAAAAGCTTTATGGAACAGTTAGCACTCTCATTGCTTTCTGCAGTACTGCTCCTTCATTTTCAGGATATATAAAGACTATATATTTTATAACATACCAGTTGGTAAACTACTTCTCGACCACCTAAAAAAAGTGTCTGTCACAGGGATTTGACACTGTAAAGCAGCATTCACAGCCACTAAATTGTATGTTTGTGCAGACATCAGGTTGATGAAAACTTTAAGCAATAGTATTGAGACTCTCATACAATGGTCCCTGGGAAATTTATGCAAATAATCTCTTCTCTAAAAAGAAAATAAGCCTCTAAACAAATGCCATTTATAGAGCTGCCCTTTAATCCTGCTGAATAATAGCTCATCTGAGCATCTGTTTCAACACTACAGTTTTATACATAGTTCATTTTAAGCCCGACATGTGGTCAAAGAAATAAAATATTTCTCAAAAAGTTGCATTGTTAAGATGCTCAAAAGAGGCTCTTTAACAGTACATAAACATATAAAGAAATCCACCTACGGGCATTTTAGTTTCCAGAAAAATATATATATACAAAAAAGCCTCAACAATTTTTGTTGCAGATTTTACTGCATTTATTGAGCCAAAGTCAGGAGAGTATTTAAGAGAAGGGAAATGGCTAGGTCCTTCTTTTATATATTCCATTCCTTTTCAAGCCACTCCTGACTTTGGCTCAAAAAACCGTAGCAAAACCTGCAACAAAAAACTCTGTGTTTCCGCAACATGGGACTTTAGCCTTAAAAAGAACTTGTCAGGTGAAACCACCAACCTATCTCTCTAGACCAAACCTTTAGAGTCTCAAATATGTATATTACTAAGTCTGTCTGTGCAGGGGCTGCTTTACCCCTTCCCACCAGTGACATTTTTCAATTTTCGTGTTTGACTCCCCGCCTTCCAAACCCCAAAACTTTTTTATTTTTAAATTCACAGAGCCATATTAGGGCTTAATGTTTGCAGTACAAATTGTTCTTCACAATGGTACCATTTATTATTCTGTACAATGTGTTAGGAAGCTGGAAAAAAATTCAGAATGGGGTGGATTTGAAGAAAAAGTTAATTGTGCAACTTTTTTACAGGTGTCAGCTCGAGGTGCCGGGGGAGTTAATGCCCGCGATCAGTATAATACAGCTATGACGGCCGCTTAGTTACTGAGCGGCGGCCATATTTAAATAAACGACATCTGCCGTACTATTACGGAGGATGTCGGGAAAGGGTTAAAAAAACCCTAAGGCCAGGGCCCCACGTGGCGCAAATGCCACGGTTTTAAAATGTGGCATTTTACAGTCCCTGCAAAATGGATGGGATTCTAGCGAATCCTATCTACACATTGAGGAAAAATACTTGCAGCGAACACGCTGCCATTTCCTAAACCATTGCCATTTTGGAAATTGCAGCATGTCAATTATACCTACGGAAACGCTGACAGTTTCCCTATAGGTATAATGGAAGCAGAAAGTCCACAGAGGAAACCTCTGCGGACTTTCTGTGAAAAGTGCTGTGCGAAAAATTGTAATGTGTTGCCACCCAGTTTTTCTCGTAGCACTGTTTTGCTGCAGCCTGCTACATGGGGCTTTAGCCTTAGGTTAGTGGCAGACAACCATGAGTATTTTGCGGTCCACAAACTAGTAATTAGTCTTCAGTTTTTGCGTACAGAGTGTCTTCAGTTTGTGTTCAGTGTTTCTTCAGCATCAGTGAAGTAGGCTTGCAAAAACTGACAGTGTCTTCAGTGTGCCATCAGTGTGTGATCCTACCGTGTTTCTCCAAAAATAAGACCTACCCTGAAAATAAGCCCTAGCTACATTTTCCAGGTTTTTTGGAGTAGGCTTGAAATATAAGCCCTACTCCAAAAATAAGCCCTAGCTAATTTAACCCCTTCCCGACATCCGCCGCGCGATTACAGCGGATGCCGGGTCCTTAAAGATGGCGGCCTCTCTGCCGCAGAGCGGCCAGCCGTACCGGGTCTCTGTGGAGACCTGGAGTTAATGCCCGCGATCAGTGTCTACCCTGATCGCGGGCATTGTTCAGCGTGACTTCCCTTTCCCTTCCCTCCCACCAAAGTAGCAAAACCCGGAGTTAATGCCCGCGATCAGAATGGACTCTGACCGCGGGCATTGCTTAGTGTGACCTCCGCGCTTCCCCCCCCCCCCCCCCCCCCATCCCCACCCCCTATAGCTGCTATATCGGGTCTCCTTGTACACCGGAGACCCGCAGTTAATGCCCGCGATCAGAGTCCACTGATCGCAGACATTGTTAGGTCTGTCAGTCCGTGACCCCCCCCTCCCCTCCCAATCGACCCCCCAAAGCAGAGTAACTATCTCTGGGGTCGGTCCCCACCGGCCCCGTACCTTTCACGTTGCAGGTCGGCTCCCAGGCGGCGAGATCGCAGGAGCCGACCTGTTCCTGTGACAGCCAGGAGTGTTATGAAGGCTCCCAGGCCTGTCATAGGAATATTACTATTGAGGCTATGACCAGCCTCATTAGTAATATAGATAATCTCCCATAGACTGCAATAGGTTGTATTGCAGTCTATGGGATGATTGCAGGTTCAAGCCCCCTAGGAGGGGTTAATAGTAAAAAAAAAAAAAAAAAAAAAAAAAAAAAGTTAAAAAAAATATTTAAAAAACAAAACAAAATAAAAGTTCAAGCCCCCTCCCACTTTCACTAGAATACATAAAAAAATAAAATATTACTGTGAAACACATACACATTAGGTATCCCTGTGTCCGAAAACGCCCAGTCTACACACTTATAAAATTATTTTACCTCTATGGTGAATGCCGTAGCAAAAAAAAAAAAAAATGAAAGTGCCGAACTGCTGTTTTTTCGCTGTTTCACCTCTGATAAAAGTTGAAATAAAAAGCGATCAAATGTGTGACTGTTGTTCATGGAAAAAATTAAGACCTACCCCGAAAATAAGCCCTAGCCCTTTTTTCAGAGCAAAAAATAATATAAGACCCTGTCTTATTTTCGGAGAAACACGGTAGTTTGCGGATCCACCATATAAAACACAGGTGACAGCTAATTCTACTAATGATATCCCTAGCTTGTCCATGAAAATGGACGGCACACTGATGATACACTGAGTATATCCGAATGCCGTCCTAGGTTTTTAGTCTCCCATAGGCTTCTATGGGTGAGTCCGTTCCGCAAAAACTGAACAGAATAGGACATGTTCTATCTGACGCGTTGCGGAATCACGGATCGCACACTGATCAGTGAAAAATATGATCGTTTGCATTTACCCATAGAAATGAATGGGTCAGTGTGCAATCCGCGAAAAACAAGGATAGCACACAGATCTTGCCTACGGTCGTCTCCAACTGACCTTAGGTTATGTTAACATGGAGGATTGAAAAGGTAAGGTGCCTCAAAATCTACTCCAAATAAAGCCCCTAATCTGCCTCTCATTGTTTTCAATGCACTGAAGAAAGATTTGTCATACCCAATCTCTAACCAGTTTTTGCAGTGAAATCACTGTTGAAGCTACAGCGCACAGCCTCATGTTAAGCCCATTGTAAGAAGGCCGCTTCAAAATCCTCTGTGTGAACATATTGTGATACTTATCAAAAGATGACTCTGATGTTCTCATCATCATCACTTTCAAAGCCAGGGCACTTCACCTCTGCGTTACTGGTCATGCACTTGATAGCCCAAGATGAACGTGGAGCACTCATCTCTTAGTTTTAGGATTAGTTTTAACACCCCAGTACAGACAGACTTATATGTGCACATGTGCATAAAAACTAAAAAATGAATTGAAAACAAACGTGACAGGCACACTACATTAAACAAAAATTTGTCCCACTTCAAGCAGGAACAGTCCGTCACTCTAACATTAAAATGTACTGGGTCTAGAATGCCTTAGAACTAATGGTATCCATTGTAGGTCACTATTGTTCTAGAGCAGAGGTCAGCAACCTTTTTAGTCTGGGGTGCCAATTTTGAAAAAAAAAATCAAAAGATGAAGTACTCAGTGTGCCATGTAATAATTGTAAGGGTGTCGCCCTCCTACATCGGTGATTACCAACAGGGGACCTCAACACTGTAGAAGTATTTAGAAGAATGGTCCTATGCCTTTATGCAATGTTATCTGTATCATTAGGATGTTTTTTGTCTTTTGTTGAAAATTATTTTGTAGGGGTGCCCCAAGGAATTTTTTTTTCCAAGGGGACCCTGAGTCTGAAAAGCTTGGGAAACATTGTCCTACATGAAAGTCATATAATGCAAACCATAACTACAACCAGTTAATTAGTCGATTGAGCTTACATTTAAATGTGATCCTTTAGCAAAATGATTCATATTTGGACTGGACATGAGGCTAAGTGTAATCTGCTGTAAGCCTGATTGTGGGGGCAGAGGGTGCCCATCACACAGCCTAGTCTTTTTGTTGAAGAAATGCAAAAATTTTTTACAGTCTTATTGAAATGAATGAAGGCAAATTTAGCTGCCATATTATACTTTGCACAGGTAATTGCTGTCCTTTGACTAGGTTACTGGCCTGGACACTTACACATTGTGCCTCATGTACCCACCACCTCCCAGTGCATCCTCCCATCTGACTGCATTGAAATGGTCGATTAGAGAGAGATTATCACCTGGAGCAGCACTGCCATTTGTTTAAAACAGCAGAGAGTCCTGTGCCAGGTAAATATGCCAGGGGTTGCTGACCCCTGTTCTAGAGGTTATTGCATGAGGTTATTACTATTTGTTTGTACTTATGAGCATTTTTAATTTCTTCAATCAGAAATAAAATCACCAGCTCCTGGTGCCCCATCAGTGAGCATGCCTGCTTGTGCTTGATCACTGGCCTTGGTAGTGATGCTGGGGTCTATAGCCCATAACTGTCAGTTATAGGATGCAGCAGTCACAGGGATGTATGGCACATCACCACTTCAGAAAAGTAAACAAAGACGGAGGTCACAGATCATTATGTTGAATAATGTTTGTTGGTTTATACTATAGCATTTCCTGTAACTAATTTATCTAACTACTGGACAACCCTTTCAATATAGGCAAAACAATGTGTCCTATGGAATAATGGTCTAGACTTTAAGCAACTTTGCTATGTGAATATCTGTTTCACCATACAAGAAGTATAATATCGTTGACATGTGTACAATATGTCCATATTTGGTAACTGTTCATTATTTGCACAAACATTGTCCTCAGCTCAAAAATGCCACCTATGGCCACTTTGTCTATGTATCCAAGCATAAACATATTTAACATTTTGGACCCTAGTGCTATCATTTTATTATGCGGAAAGAACACTAAAAAAGTCATTTTTCATCGCAACATCTGCTTAATTCACTTAGCCTGTCTGTGTTTCTCCTCCGCATTCCCTATTCTACTCACTGTTGAGAGATTTAAAAGCTAAAGTAGACATATTTATAAACGATAGCAAAGAGCTTGATCTCGTTTTTGCCAAGTTTCTTTAGAACACATTTTAAAACAAAATCTTCAGTTTGTAAATATTAATTGTAATAATTGTTTACTTTCTACAAAGCATTTGCATGTAGGATTGCTATTTTCACAGAATACATTACCATTGCTTTTATCCTTTCTTCAGATTCCCATTTCTGTCAGACTGTATCTATTTCAGCCAGGGTCACCTGGAATTTTTCCAATGATAAACTTATTTTTTGAAAAGGAAGATGGGAATGGAGACTGTGGGAGACACCCACAGAGAAACTGACAGAAATATACACTACCGGGAAAGAAAAATGCTCTAATTTTCTCTTTATTTAACATCCACGTTTGAAAAAATTATGCAAGAAGACATGACTATGCAGAGAGGAATAATAACATTATATGTGCAACAAGGTATAACTTGAAAAGTGCAAATTAAAACAGCGATAAAATGAAAATATTATACTGTATCACTTACAGCAGGCAGTAATTATACTATAACTATGGCATAACCAGAAATTCCATCATCTATTACACCCTTAATTTCGGCTAAATGCAGATCACATGTACTTTAATCTGTTTTCCCATACCAATAAAATCCTACAAATCTCTTACTAAAGATAAAGAAACATCCTTTTATACATTATAGAAACATCAATTAGGCCACAGAGAGAATTTCATGTACCCCTAACTTTCATGTGACTGTCATGCAATAAATATCTTATGAAAGACAGAGTATAAAAAGGGTTGTATAATGGAAGAAAACATTTCTGTGTAATCCCAGCAATACTACCGTATGATAAAATAACTGTGCTTTGAAGTAAAAAATATATTTCTTTATCTTGTATTGGCCACTGCTGTGTTACAATAATTGTTTATAATGCTACGTACCTCTCTCTGAGGTACTTAAAACAAGATGCATTATAAAATATGATTTTCACATATACAACAGACCACGGCAATATGCCCCTTCTTTATCAGTTTATGTGTGTGTTGCGGCTAGACAGGTGACCACTAGACTGAGGTGGTTATTGCAATTATCATTTTCATTATTGGAGAGCATGCAGCAGACTGTAGCAATGTTGGCAGTGGTAGAAATGGCAGCACTAGACTCAATGAACAGTCCACTTGTATAACATGAGATTAATGCAATTACTTGCAACAATTGATCTCTGTACTTCTCTATATATTAGTTACACCGGGTGCTCTTGCATCTTGCTGCTTTAGAGCTGCTTGTAGTGTGACTCTTATTCAGCTCTAGAGTCTGATTTTAATGTAAGTCTATGTTTTAATCACATGCAAATGAGAGGATAGTGTTTTGCCAGGGAATCTAGAGATGACATCAAAGCTGAGACAAACAAAGACACGCCCTAAAACACCTATCTTTCATGAGCATGTGAATAAAACATACTTTTACTTTAAAGTGGATCTCCAGAGTTGACTAACAGAGGCGTATTTGGAAACTGTAGAATAATGACCTGTTGCTTGGATGAATGCTGTGCTTCATTGATATGTCTGGGCTGTGTTGCAGTTCCTGTTTTTATTTTTGTAGGTCATGGCTTATTGGATGAAGTTATGATGTTCTATTGTCTGTAAGTCTGAACTATTCTAGTTGGTGTCTGCCATGTTTGGACACATTATGTATGGTTGGCTTTCAGGCTTCCACCATGTATGCATCTCTGCTACTCTAGCATGTATATGTCCTTCTGTTCCTGTGTGGATGAAAATGTCCTCCTGGCATGTATGCATCTCTGTTACCTGTCTTAGCTTTTTGGTCTTCTGCTATGTAGGTAACTCTGGTATGTATTTAGACGTATGTCCTTCTTCTTGAATGACTGTATGTCTGGGCCTTGTATATGATTTCTGGAATATCTTGCGTTTGGTCTCTTCCATGAACCATGTATCTCTCTCCCCAGAATCAGTGTCTATGACTTTGGTTCCACTATTCCTGCTATAGTTTTAGGGGGGTTCACACTACTGTTGGAAGTCCATGTTGGCATTTATGATAGGGTCCATTAAAAAAAACAAAACAGACGCTAACTGATGTTAATATGTCCATTTAATGGATCAGTTAAAAAAACAGACACATTAACATCAGTTAGTGTCTGTTAATGTCCGTTTTTATACGTCTACTTTTTCGTTTATTTTTTGTTCTGTGTTTTGAGCATGTGCAGTAAAAAACTGACAGAAATAACAGATGGTATAACTGACAACCATCTGTTACCATCTGTCATATGTCCATTAGCCATAGACATTAATGTTAAAAATATAACAGACAGTTCACATCCGTCATAAGTCCATTATTTTGAACGGAGGCAAAAGTCCTGCACCCTGTATTATTATGTCCGCGAAAATAACGGACCTGTAACAGATTTGGTGAAAACAGACAGTAACGGACAACACATCAAATCCCATTGAAATCAATGGGATTTTTAACAGATTTTTGATGGATCTGTTAGTGTCCATTGTTAACATTTTCTGTTGGAAGCTAACAACGGACACTGACAACAGTAGTGTGAACGCCCCCTTAGCTCAAGTGTTTCTGTTACGTAGTTCTGTGTTTTGTATGCCTCTGCCTACCTGTCCTGATGTCCTGCCTTGGACTTCTCTGCAAGACACAGCCTTTGTTATCTGAAAGTTCTTGCCTGTCCTTGATTCATTGGGGCAGATTTATTAAAATGATCTAAAAACAAAACGGCACGAAAGGCTCTCTCCACCGTTTCAGTATAAAAACAGTGGAAACCCAACAGACACCCGACAGACCCCATTATAGTCTATGGGGTCTGTGGGTGTCCACGGGTAACCGCTGTTTTAACCAGTGCAAGTGTGAGCCTAGCATAATAAAAATGCACCAGAATTCTGGTGTAATTTGTGCACGTGTTTGCACTTCATTTTCTGTGTTTTAGACACTTTATAACAATTTCTACACCCTGTCTGACAGGTGGGTGGGGCTTGTTAAAAATAGATGAAGCTTAATATGCCAAACTGTGCACCAAAAAAATCATGCCAAAATTCTGGGCAATGTGCCAAAACTTTGTGCTAAAATTCTGTTGGACAGTAAGCCAACTATTAAGTGGTGTAAAGTTAGATTAGACAATTTAAAGTGCACCAGATTTTCAAATAGCACTAGACACTTTGGACAGTGTAACACTGTCTAGTCTAACTGTGCACTGTCTAAAAGTTAGACAGTATCAGTGTGTCTGCTCCAGTGTGTCCAAAAGCCACTGCCCATTATAAAATCATTGATCAAAATGATTGGTGGGAAATACAACATACTGTATATTTATATACGGTAATATTTATGGATATTTTTACTATTGCTGTTATCATTACTGTCTATATTATTATGTAGTTTGAAAAAGATATTTGACCGAGTCTGAGAAATAGTGTTAATATTATTTTACAAATATCAATGAGAGTGGGGTCCTTCTGGTTTAAAATACCTCTTTTTATTAAGGGGCCATATTCAAGGTTTGCACAATAAATGTATTATGTGTATTGCTGTTTATTGTCTGGTCTGTGAGATTCCACAGCATGTAGAACATAGAGCTGTGCACAACCACAGAAATCTCCTATCGGTGGTTTTCCCAGCGCACATTAATGAGGGCTTTGTAGAGAGATTCATAACAGGCAGCACTGATCGTTGCCCTGGATACGGAGATAGATAGTAACACATAGTAATATGCGCAGCAACACCAAGTGATGCCAACATAAAACAATCAGCATGTATAACTTCACATTCTCCAACACAGTAATTATGTCTAATAAGAAAACTATAGGCTTTACAGCCAGCAGGGAATGTCAATGTGGGATCCAGTGCTTCATATAAACAAACACACACAGCAGTAACCTAAATAATCTAAGGGAAATAGCGTGAAAAATGAATGCAACACTTAAAGAAACAGTAAATGTTTATATTTTATTCCCCTTACGTCCGACAGCAGCACAATATGGGGTATCTCTGCCCCTGTGTGTTGTTTAGGACAGGTGGAACCTTTAATTAGCACCAAAAAGGTGCCTCCTACTAGCCCTATAAGAGGGCACAAGAGACCTCCCTCCACTGTGTTTTTTTCTGTCCTGTGTGGAACAGGTGGACGGAGGTCTCTTGTGACCTCCCGTTGCTAGGGGTTTTAGTTACTCCTGGCTTACCTTTTTGGGGTACCTCGGTCCCAAAGAAAAAACCTCCGGTCCTTCAGGCCTTCGCCCCGCAGCGCAGCGTTATCCTGCATCCATCTGCAGGCAGCGCGATCCCGGAAGAAAGCGGGGAACCTCCTCGGCCGGAACTTTTCTCCGGTCCCGTGTTCCCAGGGGAAGGAAGCCTTTGCGCACCACCGCGCCCCTACTTCCGGTTTTCTCGGAAAAAGTGCGGTAAGTTTGGAAATTTAAAATTTAAAGGCAAAATATAGAATTGATTTTTGCTGCTTGTATTTTGAGCCTCTGGCTTAGACTTATGCTCCTCTATGTTCCAGTATGGCGTTTGACTTCTTTTGGTGCTGTATAAATGTTTCTTTGTTGGCTTCCTCCCCTCGCTGCTGGATTACATTTAAAAGGTCTGAATGCAGTCCTTTATTTGTTGAGTGAGTGGTTTCTAGCTCCTCTGCTGCGGGTTGCAGTGGCTGGTTTTTTTCTGACGGTTTTTTTCTCTCTTCAAGTGACCGATTCAAAAAAAAAAAAAAAAAAAAAAGAGAGTACCCCTTGGGTTTTTATGCGGTGCTTGGCGATCTTCCCTGTTTCAGTGTCACGTGGCTGTTTGATGTTTCAGATGTCATCTTCTGCAGCACGTAATGGTGATGCGCTTAGGAGGAAAAATTCCTCTAAACTTGAAACACCTAATGTGTTTGGAATGCAATACCCCTTTACCTGACGGCTATGATTTTACCCACTGTCACCAGTGTCGCGGACCCTGCCAGAAGTACCTTCTATAAGAGGTTGTTACTTGGGTAAAGGACTTTATGAGGAGTCTCTTAAAGGAGATTCGTTCTTCCATCGCCCAGATTGCCAAGAGACCGCAGATTGAGACACAATCTTCCTTACGGATCTCTGATGAAGATTATCAGATAGTGGACGAGACACTCTCATCTGACGATTCCACTGAAGATCCCAGCAGGCCGTGCTTCCACTCGAAAAATTAAGCCGGCTGCTGAAGTCCATCCGGTCTAAGGATCGTGATGTTGACGGGGAAGCCTCCGCGTCCACCTATAGAGGGCCTAGGGTCTTCCAAGTGGACCAGACATTACAAAAATTAATGTCCTCAGAGTGGAGAAGTCCTGAAAAACCTCTTGTGGTTCCTAGGAGGTTCAGCGCTTTATTCCCAGTTGCTCAATGGGATCAATGGGGTCCTCCTCCCAAGGTGGATATGGCGGTGGCTAAACTGTCCTGCAGCACTAAGGTACCAGCAGATGATGGAGCAAATCTGCATGACGCCATGGCAGGCGCTTCGACAATACCTTCAAGAAGGCTTATTCAGCTGCCTCGCCCAAGACCGCTGTGGCGGTTGCGTCCTGTGAAGTGTCAGCCAAATTATGTACTGACCTGGTCCACCTCGAAAGTGACCGACTCTGGAGTCTCCAGAGACGAGCTGCTAGAGTTTCTAGGCTCAGTTTCCCTGGCAGCTGAATATTTAACGGAAGCCTCCCACCATCAATTAAGGCTGGCGGCCAAATCCCTGGCACTTACCAAGAACACTGCAGCAGGAAGACCTCTATGGTTAAAACCTTGGAGAGCTGTGTTCCCCTCAAAGTATAATTTGTGCGCATTACCCTTTGAGCCGGGTAGAGTCTTTGGCTGTGCCCTAGACGAGATCCTAGAGGGCTTGGCCGACAAGAAGGGTAAACCTTTACCCCAGGCCTTCAGAGGTAGGTCTGGCTCTGGCCGTGGTAGAGGCTATCCACCTCGTCGTGGAAGGCAGTCCAGAGAGGCTCTAGTTATTCCTCTAGAGGCGCCGGCCGGAGATTCCGAAGTCTGATGATAAAAAAGTCAAGCCTAGCTTTGACATCAGAAGCAGTTTTCCTGTGGCCGAGATTCCTGTCGGAGGTCGTGTCTCCCACTTTCTCAACTGCGGGCAGGAAAAAATTCGAGACCCATGGGTCCGGTAGGTAATCCAAAGAGGTTATGCAATGAAGTTCCTCCGTCCTCCTCAGGATCAGTTTGTGTTAACTCGCAGCCTCCCTGGAATACTTCATCCGAGAGTACATTCACAAGGGAGCCCTGGTGGAAGTCCCTTCTCTAGAAGAAGGATCCAGTGTCTATTCTCCCGTCTTCCTGATGCCAAAACCGGCAGACAAGTGGAGAATGATCATAGACTTAAGGTACCTCAACCGCTTCATCAAAAAGAAGCGCTTCCATAGGAAAACCATAAAGTCTGTCACCACCTTTCTCCTCTAAGGCGATGTTTTTTGTGACTTTGGATATAAAAGACTCTTATTTGCATATTTCTATTTACCTCCACACAGGTTTTTTTCTAAGGATTGCCGTAGTAGTTTCCGGCCACAGGAAGCACTTTCAATTCACAGCACTACCCTTCGGGATCTCCTCTGCTTCCCACACCTTTACAAAGGTAGTGGCCCCCATAACGGCCGCCCTCAGGCTTCAGGGGATATTCTTGGTGCCTTATCTAGACGACTGGTTGATAAAGGCCCAGTCAGAGTCTGTTCTGGAGAATGGTCACTCAATCCAGAAGTCTTTCATCAGATTACCCTGAACAGGGGTCTTCCAGAAATAGACCTCATGGCAACCCGACTCAACGCCAAGGTGGAGAAGTTCTGTTCCCTTTACCAGGAGGACAATCCCTTGGCAGTGGATGCCCTGTCCATCCCTTGGAGGTCCAGGCTGGCATACATCTTCCCTCCAATTCGAATAATACCAAAGGTATTAATGAAAATCAGACAGGACCAAGTCTCTGTGATAGCCATCATTCCATTCTGGCCAAAAAGAGCTTGGTTTTTCCCAACTCATGGAGATGAGTCGAGGGATATATTGGAGGCTTCCCCCCCATCCAGAACCTGGTTTCCCAAGGATCTCTGAAGTGCCAGGATCTCTGGAGATTCAACCTGACAGCCTGGAGGTTGAGCAGTCCCTACAGCAGGATAGAGGACTGTCAGAGGCCGTCCTGAAGACCCTTTATTCTGCAAGAGCAGAATCTACCAATAAGAACTACCAGAGGACAGCCAAGATTTTCATGGAGTGGTGCTCCAAGAAGGGTATTAATAATCTAGAACCTTCAACGGCTGATATTTTCTTCAGGACGGTTTGGATAAGGGCCTTGCCCCTGCCACTTTGAAAGTGCAGATTGCGGCCCTCTCCGCTCATTTGAACAGACGTCTGTCTCAGGATCCTCTGGTTGCAAGGTTCCTTAAAGGGGCAATGAGGCTAAAGCCCTCAGTATCATCCCCAGTGGGACCTTGCGGTAGTCATTACAGGCCTGTGCGGTCCTCCATTTGGACCCTTGGAGACTACAGGGATAAAATATTTAGCCTACAAACCACTTTTTCGTTGGCTATTATATCTGCCAAAGAGTAGGGGTACTCCAGGCCCTCTCTTCTAGAGAACCGTACATTTTGTTTTTGCAGATACGGTGCACCTTAGGTTTGCCTGGGTTTATCCCTAAGGTCCCCTCATACTATAATAGCAATCAGATAATTTCGTTACCTGTGTTTTCCCCCTCTCCAACCTCTGAGGAGGAAGAAAAGCTCAACACCTTAGATGTGGTAAGGTGTCTGTGGATTTACCTATTCCACACTCAACCGCTTAAGAAGGCCGAAAGCCTAGTAATTGATATGCAGGGTAAAAACAGAGGCCTCAAGGCTTCCAAGCCTACTCTATCCACATGGATCAAGGAGACAATTAAGTCTTCCTTTCTTATTCAGAAGTTATTCCCTCCAGTCTTTCTACGGCCACTCGACCTGGGTTGTCGACTTCTTTGGCTGAGTATCGGTCCTTACCATTGGACCAGATTTGTGCGGCTGCATCATAGTCATCTCAGTTGACCTTTTGTTAAACATTATCATTGGACATCCGCAGTTTCCAGACAACTGCCTTTGGTCAGTCAGTCCTTGATGTTGTAAGGCGAGGAAACCCTCCCTAGGGGAATTACTTGCTATCTCCCCATATTGTGCTGCTGTCGGACGTAAGGGGAATCGTTGATTGTAATGTCAATCTGTATTCCCTTAGTCCAGACAGCAGCACAAGGCTTCCCTCCCTAGAAGCTTGTTTCCTGTTACTTTATAATTTACACAGTGGAGGGAGGTCTCTTGTGCCCTCTTATAGGGCTAGTAGGAGGCACCTTTTTGGTGCTAATTAAAGGTTCCACCTGTCCTAAACAACACACAGGGGCAGAGATACCCCATATTGTGCTGCTGTCTGGACTAAGGGAATACAGATTGACATTACAATCAACGATTATTACTATTTATTTATTAAGCTTACTTATGTAGCGCCATCATATTCCGCAGTGTTTTACAGATATTTTTAGATTTAATTAAAAATACTGATGAATGCTTTGAATCAATATAGCGTGAAATCCTAGTATTATACCCCAGAGACTAACCTATAAGCCAGACATATGCCAAATTAGTGTCTTTTGGCTAGTTAATGCCTAGTTATCGTAACATTTTATTTCTTCAAATTGCTTATTTCAACACCTGTTTGCTGGTGAGAAAAGGCTCCACGTTGAGGAACTTAGCTTTTTCTCCACTGTGTTTCCACACCAGTCAAAAATGCTATGTTTTACAGCACCAGAAAAGTGAGATTTCACTAATCTCATCCACACATTGCAGAAAAAAAGGGCTGCGGAAATGCTGCATTTTCAAAAACACAGCATGTTAATTTTAGCTGTGGAATTGCAAGAATTTCCCCTGTAAGCCACCAGTTTGTGGATAGGTCATCAGTATGTGATCTGTGGAGGTCCGACATCCAGACCCCGAACAGATCAGCTGTTTCGGCAATGTTTTGAAGCTGAAAGCTATAGCGGTGGACCAGAAGCATGTGCAGACTCTCCTATTCAAGTAATAGGAGCATCTCTGCGCTTCCTCGGAACCACCACTATATTATTGAATAGGAGAGTCTGCGTGGAACAGCAGATCTGTGCTGGGTTCAGGTATCAGACCCCCACAGATCACATACTGATGATTTGTCGTTTGAATAAGTCAACAGTACACATTTACAGAATATGTATTTCTGTTGCTTATATAATGCCAACATATTCAGAAGTGCTATACAGAGAAAGCCACTACTTACTTTACTCTTTGACCCTACTGGGGCTCTCAATCTAAAATCTACTTTAGGCTAGGGCCCTATGTAGCAGGCCGGAGTGAAAAAGAGGGTAAAACTGCGGTGGAAATGTATTGTGGTTTTTCCCACAGTGCTTTTCACAGAAAGTTCAAAGAGGTTTCCTCTGCGGAATTTCTGCTAAAATTATATCTGTAGGGAAACCGACAGCATTTCCGTAGGTATAATTGACATGCTGCAATTGCAGCATTTCGGCTGCTGGTATTTTCATGCAACATGTGGACTGGATTCACTAGAATACCATCCATTTTGCAGGGACTGTAAAATGCTGAGGTTTTTGCCATGTGGGGTCAAGGCCTAAGTGAGGTAACTTCAATAAGGTGCATTACTATGTCCCTGGATAACCCCTTTAAGCAAATGTTTAGGAGTATCTACAAGATATGCCAGTATTGCTTGATAGATGATGATCCTAAGACTACATGCACATTTGCGTTGGCGTTTCTGTAGGCGTTTATCCGCTGCTTTCAGTTTTAAACCAACAAACACCATTATAAGGTAAAGCCAATGGGGTCTGTCGACTCCGTATGTAACTACTATTTTAGCAGGCTGTTGGGCTAAGAATCTGGACCAGAACAATGGAGAGTCAATGCTAATCAGTCATAAATTCACAAAAGCTGCTTTTACCCACTGAATTCAATGTGCTGGGCTCTTTACTTAACACCTCTAGACTTTAATAAAGAGAGTTGCACACAAACAGGCCACTTTTCCCACTGATATCATGGATAAAGCATTTGTTGAACAAGGGTCAATGGACCCTGTTTTCCCAAGAGGTGATCAGGCGTTTATGACCTTCCCTAATAATATGGGAATATGTACAGTAACATATCTATAGACTAGTGCAGACAAGAAGGTGAGGCAATCTCACCAAAACCAAAGTGATAAAATAAGTTCTTATCTATCTTAATAAACCTTAGGATATCTAACTATTTAATAACTGGCATTTCTTCATTTGGCAGCACACCATGGAGGAAATGAATTATTGCTGTCTTAAATTTAGACAGCTTAAAACGCAACCAGGCAGGCAGAAGATGCCACTAATTTATCATAGTGGCTCAAGCTGTGACATACATTTGGCACATCTTCTTAGACACTTTTTAAAATGGTATAGTAACTGACAACATGTGTCTGAAGCACATACAGTAATATACCTGGCACAAGGTTATGTCCCTCTTTGGTGCAGATTGAGCCACAATATAGCTTATTAAATCAACACCAGTATCTTATTACTCAGTTCATATACGCTGATTTAACTGCAAAATCTTTGGTATTGCCAATTTATATCTTTACCAATATTTTATGTATATAAACATGTAAGGTCAGCTGAGGGCGAATGCTTACCGAAGAGCGAGAAAGCAAGACAATCCACTGCAAGATACTTCAGACAGTGGCATATCTTTTGGCAGAGCCAATAACTGGGCATGTTATAATCTAACATAAGGATAGTTTACATAGGCTGATTATGAGCTCTAGAGGTGCCAGTATATTGGAATTCCCAATTCCATTTTGTAGGGGCAGTTTTAGGGTCTCTGCAAATGTGACATGGCCTCCAAAAACAAACTAAATCTGCGCTCCAAAAGCCACATAGCGCTCCTTCACATCTGCACCCTGCTCTGTACCCAAACTGAAGTTTATGCCCACATGCATGACACTGTTGTACCCAGAATAATGTACTTAACAATGTCATATGTGGGTATAAACTGCTGTTTGGGCACAGAAGGGAAGGAGCGCTATTTTGGTTTTTGGAGCACAGTTTGGTTTTTGGACGTCATGCCACTTTTGAAGAGTCCCTGAATTGCCAGTAAAGTAGAATGGGCAGACACGTTATGCCATTTTGGAAACTATACCCCACAAGGGATTTATCAAGCGGCCTAGCAAGCATTTTTAACCCTTGAGTGTTGTATTAATTTAGTTTCCAGAAGTGAATGTGCAGCTGTGAAAATTGAAATTTTTCCAGAGATACACCATTTCAGTGCCTGGTATGTTGCACTCAACTTATATCAGCAGAAACACACACTCCAAAAACTGTGAAGTGGTTATTCTGTGCATAACAGCTATTGGAGTGTTCATCTGACACAAGCTGGGCAAAATAAATTGTGCACTGAAATTCCGTATTTCTAGAAAAATTGCCATCAGCTGTGCATTCATTTCTGGAAAATAAATTAATGCAACACAGGGGTTCAAAATGCTTACTGTACTCCTGGATAAATTAAGTCAGGGGTCATATGTCAGGGGATTCCACTTTACTGGCATTTCAGGGGCTCTGCAAAAGTGGCATGGCATCCAAAAACCAAACCGTCTAAATCTGTGCTCCAAAAACCAATAGCTCTCCTTCCCTTCTGTACCGGACTGTGCGCTCAAACAGCAGTTTATACCCACATACAACATTGTTAAGTACATTATTCTGGGTTCAACAAAGTTATACATGTGGACATAAATTGCAGTTTAGGTACACAATTTAGCGTAGATGTGAAGGAGCACTATATGGCCTTTGGAATACAGATTTAGATTTTTATTATTTGGATGTCATGTCATGTTTGCAAAGCCCCTGTGGTGCCAATACAGTTTTAAAAATTGCACCCCTCAAAGAATTTGTCAAGGGGCCTAGTGATGTGAATGCATAGCGGATGGTGAAAACTGAATATGTAAGCTTAGCACATCACATTGGGAACACCAAATTTTCTATCATTTTCCCAGTAGCTCCTTTGTTGGGGGTGGGGTAACTCTGGTGGTCACTTCTGGTATTTTTTCCCTCGTAAACTCTAAAGTTGGGGTGTGCCCTGATATACACAGTTTATACATTCCCTTCCTGCTGCAGCCAGTTTTGCCCTAAAGATGTGGCGATTTTGGGAGTTTTTGTCGTCACATTGTACAAGCTATATTTTTTTTATTTTTCTGGTGATGTAGCCTTATGAGGGATGGTTTCTTGAAGTATGGTACATTTTGTAATAACACCATTTTGGTGTATCTATAATTTATTGACTACATTATCTTAACTCTTTCTTGGTGGATTAAAAAACAACAAAAACAAACAAAAACTAATTTTTGCTTTTAATTTGTTCATTCATTCATTTGCCATTCAGAGCACAACATAAGTAGCATGTTTCCTTTATTCTGTGGGTCAGTATGATTACAGCAATACTTAATTTACACTGTATTTTGATGTTACTGTTTTTTATATCAATTGTTTTTGCATTGTGATCTTCTGAGAGGTTGGTTGAGGGCTTAATTTTTGCAGGACGAGCTGTGCTTTTTTTTTTTTTGGTACTCTTTTGGTGTACATATGACTTTTTGATCACCTTTTATAGCGTATTTTGTGAGGCGAGATGGAAAAAAATCATTACTTCTGGATTTTTTTTCCATTTTTTTTTTCCGCAGGTTAAATAATGTTTCAGTTTTATTGTAGTAGTTGTTATGGATGTGGAGATACCAAATATATATAGTTTTTATACATTTTTAGGTTTTTGTTTATAAAATTCATTTTATATAAGAAAGGGGCATTTTTGGACTTGGTTTATTCTTTTTTTTTATCACTTTTGATTTTTTTTTTTTTTAATTAAGGGACACTAGGGGACAATGAACCAGGGATCTTCTGATTGCTGGTTCAGTAACATATACTGCAATAAACGTGTATTGTAGCGTATACAGAAAGTCTGCCTGGGGTTCGAGGGTTAATGCAGAAGGGTAGGGAATCCTAGATCCAATTTCAAGGCATACATTTGTAAGAACTGTGTACCCTGCCTAGCCCGGATAATTTACTTGTTCCCTTCCAGTAAGACAAGTTAAATCCATTTAGTGTATAAGTTAGGTTTGGCCTATGGTTAGCTTTGATTGAGCTATGGCCCCACACCCTATATAGCATCTGTTCCTAGTGCGCACTGCAGCCACTCTGCATACAAATAGTGTGATGGCAGTGGAATAGAGGGGCGGATGCAGGCATGTATTAAAGCATTTTTATTTTTTAACCCTCCACTGCTACCAGTATTTCATTTTAGGATTCTGTACAACCCCTTTAACAAACCTTTCTCGGTGTACTATTATTTTTACTAAAGAGTTTCAAGTGTAGCGTGCTATTAACTTTCTGTCAGTGTACAAATTTTAGAAAATTCATATACCGACTGAGTGTGGATATAAAGTTTCTTAATCCTTCTACAGAGCCAAATGTGAAATCAGTCCATCATTTTCTTTTATCATTGAGTCATGGTTTCCTTCATTGTCACAATGAAAAGTAAGGGGTGGCAAAAAGCTGAAATGAATGCTTTGATCGGCAGTAAAAGATGAAATATGAGTTTTCCCATAGGCTGTGGTATTTTCATTTAGTAAATAAAACTGCTTGAGTTTTTCTTGTTAGAGGTCAATATAACAGCCCCATCAGATTTTCAGATTCAAATCCCTTAGGCTCATAATCCAGCACTGAAAGTTTATATTTGTATATATGCTATGTGTTATATGAAACAGAGTTGGGTTTTATTGAATGTGTGTTTTATGAGCAAGTGTTATTGCAATGTATGTGTCTTTCGAAATATTTATTTTTAGAGCAACCCTAGCTCCCTAATGACCAAACCAATTCCACACATAAAGAATGTATAACATGAATAATACAGAAGGTGGGGGGAGGAAATTTGGAGAACAGAAATATCTTGCACCATCTGCCTATTTCCTGTTTCAGCACCTGGTTTTTGTACAATTGGACGTCCTATAACTTATGTTGGTGTGTGGCTAGTGTGAGGCAAGTGGAAATCTGCCAAACATGCCCCCAACATTTCAAATTCTTAAAGAGAGACTCAACAAGACTTAACAAATGCAGACACACAATTTTATTTTTCTTTTTAGTTATGTATATTTAAGGAACACTAATAACACTAACATGCCTAAGCAGGTTATATCTGTTAGCAATTTTGGGTAAGTAAAACTTTGTAGAAAAGTCAGCATTCCTACTGTTTTAAGTAGTAAAGCAATTGTTCCTATATGGTGACACTGCTGCTGTTATTTCTGTCATAGGCAGGCCTACACTACTGTAGCTGCAGCAACAGAGAAAAAATATAGTATAATGATATTGTGATTGCATGGCATTAGGGTGATGCATTTGCAGTGGCATCTTGCTCTATGTGACAGGAAAGTAGTTTTTTTTTTGCCATGTCAGAACATCAGTTTTAGCAGCCAGGTAAAACTGTATCTGGTTTGATCACTTGAATGAAATGTTTCTACAGAAATATACAATATGGTAAGGCACATTAAACCATATTCCTGGTACTTCTGTGTGGTCAAATGCCAAGGATTATACACTGATCACGGGCATTAACCCTTCTGATGCCTTGATCAAACCTAACCAAGGTACCATTTTCCCAGCTGCACATGGGCACCACCATTTTGTGGAGGATTGCAGTCCCACCAGAATGAGATTGGGGGTGGTGATCCGTTACCATGACAGCCCGGAATTTATTGAAGGCCCCCAGGATTGTCATTAGATTAGGGATAGGGATTATACTGTATATTGCACTTACTAGACCCTAGAAAAATATTTTTCCTGTATAGTGAACGGCAAAAAAAAAAAAATCAAAATCGTCAAACCGAATTTTTTTTCACTGATTCCCCTCCCATAAAAAATTTAATAAAATGTAGTCAAAACAATAGACATTCCCCAAAATGGTATAAATAAAAAGTACATCTGGCCCTGCAAAAAGACACTTATGCAGCCCGTACAAGGAAATATAAAAATGTTATGGGAGTCAGAATATTATATATTATAAAAAGATTAAAGCCCGACAACTATAGGCTGGTGCGTTCAACTGGTGCAGTGATTATGACATATTCAGAAGGACTATATTAATATTAGTCTTTGCCAGACTCCTCCAATGTTACATAATTATGTCCACATGGGGGGATTGAAGTTCTGTGGTGGAAACTGTTACTATGATATTTACCAAAGAGTATTAAAAAATCCAAAGAGTTGAGACACAGACCTCTTTTTGACATCAGAAGAAGGGAGGATGGACACTCCAAACTTTATTTGCATTTTGCAAAGAGAAATAAGTATTTGATCCCTCTGGCAAACAAGACTTAATACTTGGTGGCAAAACCCTTGTTGGCAAGCACAGCAGTCAGACGTTTTTTGTAGTTGATGATGAGGTTTGCTCAAATGTCAGGAGGAATTTTGGTCCACTCCTCTTTGCAGATCATCTCTAAATCATTAAAATTTTGAGGCAACTCGCAGCTTCAGCTCCCTCCATAAGTTTTCTATGGGATTTAGGTCTGGAGACTGGCTAGGCCATTCCATGACCTTAATGTGCTTTTTTTTGAGCCACTCCTTTGTTGCCTTGGCTGTATGTTGTGGGTCATTGTACTGCTGGAAGACCCAGCCATGACCCATTTTTAATGTCCTGTCAGAGGGAAGGAGGTTGTCACTCAGGATTTTACGGTACATGGCTCCATCCATTCTCCCATTGATGCGGTGAAGTATTCCTGTGTCCTTAGCAGAGAAACACCCCCAAAACATAATGTTTCCAACTCCATGCTTGACAGTGGGGACGGTGTTCTTTGGGTCATAGGCAGCATTTCTCTTCCTCCAAACACGGTAAGCTGAGTTAATGCCAAAGAGCTCAATTTTTGTCTCATCTGACCACAGCACCTTCTCCCATTCACTCGCAGAATCATTCAGGTGTTCACTGGCAAACTTCAGATGGGCCTGTACATGGGCCTTCTTGAGCAGGGGGACCTTGCCAGCACTGCAGGATTTTAATCTATTACGGCGTAATGTGTTACCAATGGTTTTCTTGGTGACTGTGGTCCCAGCTGCCTTGAGATCATTAACAAGTTTCCCCGATGTAGTTTTAGGCTGATCTCTCACCTTCCTCATGATCAAGGATACCCCACGAGGTGAGATTTTGCATGGAGCCCCAGATCAATGTCGATTGACAGTCATTTTGTATTTCTTCCATTTTCTTACTATTGCACCAACAGTTGTCTCCTTCTCACCCAACGTCTTACTTATGGTTTTGCAGCCCATTCCAGCCTTGTGCAGGTCTATGATCTTGTCCCTGATATCCTTAGAAATCTCTTGGGTCTTGCCCATGTTGTAGAGGTTAGAGTCTGACTGATTAATTGAGTCTGCGGACAGGAGTCTTTTATACAGAGCTGTCTTTAATGCAGGTAACAAACTCGATTAGGAGCATCTAACTGGTCTGTAGGAGCCAGAACTCTTAATGGTTGGTAGAGGATCAAATGCTTATTTCTCTCTGCAAAATGCAAATAAATTTATAAAATTTATACAATGTGATTTTCTGGATTTTATTTTTGATATTCTATCTCTCACTGTTAAAATTAACCTAGCCTTAAAATTATAGACTGTTCATGTCTGTCAGTGGGTAAACTTACAAACTCAGCAAGGGATCAAATACTTATTTCCTTCACTGTAACTGCCATGTGTATGAAAAAATACAGGGAAGCATCTCCTCCCAAAACAGGCTAATTTTTGGAGCATTTTAAATGTTAAAAAGAGTGACCGTCAGTAGTGTCCGTTGCTATTATCTGTTAAAAGATTTTAGCAACGGACACTAGCTGAACTGTCACAAATCCGTTAAAATTTCCATTAATTTCAATGGGATTTTATCTTGTGTCCGCTAGTGACCATTAGTGTCCATTATATGCCCAATCCGTCACATGTCCGTTTTTTTGGCGGGCAAAAAATCCTACATGCAGGATTTTTGTGTCCATTAAAAAAAAAACGGTTTCAGGACGGACGTCAAGCGTCCGTTATTTTTTAACGTTAAAGTCTATGGGTAACAGACAGCAACGGACGGGTGTCCATTATATTGTCCGTAATTACTCTCGGGTTTTTTTTTTCTGCACATGCTCACAAAGCAGAAACAAAATAAAAAAAGCAAAAAAACTTTCAGTATAAAAACAGACACTAACTGATGCTAATGTGTCTGTTTCTTTAACTGATCCATTAAATGGATCAGTTAAAAAAAACAGACACATTAACATCAGTTAGTGTCCGTTAATGTTATGATAGGTGTCCTTTTTTTTTTTTATTTAACGGACACTATCATAACGGATATCCAACAGTAGTGTGAACCCACCCTAAGAGTCCTGACAGTGTCAAACACTATGTTTTAAGCCAATTTAAACTCTGATTCATGGCAAACTTATTTGACTTGAAACCAACCTTTGGGCTGAACCACTCGAAACCAAAGCAAAGCAAATCTTCGCCCATCTCTAGTTAGGACCATGGCACATATACTTGCCCATTTTAAAATGTTTTTAACATTACCTGTCAGCTCATCTATGTAATTAATTAATATAATAAAGTGATTTTAATATATTTATGGAGGTACAGCCTTTGGTGGGTTTGTACTTTTTTTCTTCTGGACTACTTCCCTGTTTTATAAAAAACAAACAAAATGCTCCATTACATAGACAGTCCTAAATTGTTCCCTTACATAGATATTTCCATTTAAAGATGAAAAAGAAACAAAACATTCAACAATAATACAATAGAATAATAATAACAATTAAATTATTAATTGTAAAAATGTAGTCACTTATTTAAAGAATGTTGTTTTTTCATTGTCGCACGCTTCAACAATTTGTCAAAGATTCTGCAGCCATATGTGACTGCAATTCAAACAAAATAGAAGGCTCAGTGAAACAATAAGATCTGCAGTCTTGTTTTGTGGCTTCAGTTTAAAAAGAAAGCCACAATACACAGCTGGATACCACTGTGTCACCAAACCAGTTTTACCTCTTCTAAGGGTGCAAAGTGGCCTTGGTATTTACTCTAACCTCTGTACAGGGATCTGGATTTCGCTGAAGGGGAGTCAACAGGTTGCTACCTCCTTAAGTAGTCATGGGGTTGGTGACAACTGACTTGGTGGATCCAAGACACTGGTGCACTGCACCAAAAGTCAGGCAATCATGGAGTCAGTGGACAGGCAATGTTTAATGCTGAGTTGAACAGGCAGGAAGCTGGAACACTTTTGCCTTTAATAGAACTGGGAACCAGCTTCTATTCAGCCATGTAGGTACTATTAAGATTACTACTGCTTTCTCCTCTTGTATCTTCCTCAAGATTTTCAGAATTAATGGCAGAAAAGGAAAAGCATATTGTGAAGGATCTCGACTTGCCAAAGCTCTTGGCACACCTGCGACCACCCTTCTTTCTTAACCTCCCACTCACACACCGTGAGCAGACTGGGTTTATAGGATAATACGAAACGTGCTTTATAAATTTTATATATTTATTAACCCCAGTAGGTCGGTACTAAGCATTAACATATACAGAAATATATTTGAATTATCAAGCCAATACGGATCAAAGCAAAACTATGGTACAGAAAATAAAATGGGAAATAAAAGGTAGAAAAATACCGACACAAGTTTGTAGTCCGTTTCACAAGGCCACAGCAGGTTTTTGGGCCTAGGGCGCTTCCTTAACCCTGCTGTTCTGTTCGGTTCTACTATACACATATAATGTTCCGGTCATTTTTGACCCGGCCTATTAAAGTCTGGATTTTTAACTAATTTAAATGTTTTATTTGAATTTCTTTTGCATTATTTTACTGTATGTGAACATGGTTGTGCATAAACAAATAAAAAATTAAATCAAAAACTTAATTTTTATTTTTTTGTGTGTCAAAAAATGCTACATGGCCTTATTGCATTATTCATGCATATTGCACAAAAAAAAAAATCTTTATAAAACTGTAAACTATAACTAATAACATCAAACTGTATGTAAATATATTTAAAAAAAAAAAAAACAAAAACAAAAAAATAAAAAGTCTAGTTTTTTCTATATAAAATGTGAAATAAGGTTCAAGGTGCTAAATTTACTGTTTGCATTCGTTACAAGTATAATTTACATGTCTTTTGCATAAGTACTTTGCACATTTGCAACATATCACATTTGATTTGTGATTACTTGATGTTGGACAGAAGGCGCATCGTTTCCGTTTTAGGCTGGTTGCACTGCTGGTGGAGGCCATGGGTATCGTCGCAGTGCTAGCGGAAGCCCTTGGTTCACTTTCTTCAGCATGCTGTTGGATCCTGTGGACAATTCTGCAGCTCCATCATCTCTGGGTGTTACTTTTCTTTGTTCAACATATGGGCTAACCAGTGATTTTCCCAACTCCTCTAAAAAAATTCTTCTTTTATATAATTTATTTTTGTTCCAATTTGGGTCTATTTCACGCCATAACACAAATGCATTGTACGCCGACACATCAAGAATGTTGTAAAAAACAACCATTGGCCACCGATTAGTTTTGCGTTTACAGGTGTAAGTGTCTATGAGTATGTATGTATGTGTAACTCTGCATGGACCAAAAGGACCTAGATAAATTGATAAATAGTAGTAGATGAACTATATAGACCAAAATGAGATTATAACACCTTTATTTTTTTTAAAAAAATGGCTGGAGATTAGTATAAAAGGCTATCGGTCATTTTTGACCGAACAGTACAAGTGTAAAAAAAGACGTGGAGCAAAAAGTAAACAAAAAATAAATAAATAAAAACTGCTATTAGTAAGAACCCCTCAAATGAGGAAAAGTCAATGAACCACAAGTTTCAGAACCGCATAATGAATATTTTAAAAAATATCAAATTTCAAATTCGGTCATTTTTGACCGAACAGAACAGCAGGGTTAAGCAAGTTACTGAGCATGTGTCTCCTACATGCTGTCTGGAAAAAAGGAAAAGGCTTCAGGCCTCAATGCTACATCCATGCTCAGTCCACAGCAAGCCCTCACATCTTCTCCAAGATAAGAACTTATTGCTGCCTCTTTGCTGAGTGACAAAGAATCTAGGTCTCCTTTCAGCATATGGCTAGTGCCTCACCCACACCTCGTCCCTCCTTTGCAGAACCCTCAGAGAGATTTATGCCTTCCTAGGTGCTGGGAGAGATGTGTGTCTGTGGGTGAACTTAAGGTCACTGGCCTCTCCCTCCCTGTACATCTGCCATCCTGGGGCAATAAACTGCTGGCTAGATAGGGCCATCTCCCATGGTATACACATAAAACCACTGAAGCGTATCGTCCACCAATGTAAACACAACTTAAGCACAACATTCCTAAAGGTATGTGGAGGACTGATATGAGCAAGTAAAAATACATTTCCAAGAAAGATATATAACTGAGGGTCTGTTCATCACACATATGTCCAGGTTCATGTCACATTTTTGAACTGGGTGTGGGAGGAAAATTTTGCTGTCTAAAAATTTCCCCTTGTAACAAGAAGATCTACTTGAGGCTGACCCCACTTTTTTGTAAGATCTAGAAAAACTGTTTAGAATACATTCCCTTGGGTCTAGATTTTTCCGACTCAAGAAATCTGCTTGTTGATTTTCTTCTACTTTCAAATGGACTGCCACTGCTATTATGTTGTCTGACAGAATTCTTAAGTGGTATCCTCTTAGTTGGTGACCCGAGATTTGTAGGGATTCTCAGACCACTTTTAACTCGAGGTAATTTGAAGACATGGTTCTGATGTGAGGGGGCCATTGACCTTGGCCAAATCTTTCCTGAACCACCGTCCCACAGCCACACTGGCTTGCATCTGTGGAAACTAGAGAGAACCGAGTTTACCCCCTTTTTTTAAATTTTGTGGTTTTAACCACCACTGAAGAGAGGACTGGCTTCTATAGAGATTTTGATCCTATTGTTCAAGGAGAACTGCTTACGGTCCCAGGTGGAAAGAATCAACTGTTGTAATGGTCTTGTATGAAACTGGATTAGTCCCAGAGTCTGTCTGGATTGCAAATCATAGATATCTGTGGTATTTCGGATGAATTGGGATGTGATAATATGCATTATCGTCTTGGTCTATGACAGAGACTATGGAACATATTAATTCCATTTTGAATGTATTTCACCCATCTGTGCAGAAATTTTTAATTTATAGTTTTCAAAGGTTTGTTTACTAGGAATAGATTCAAATAATGACCCTTGAATACTTTGCCGGCCAGGACTACAGCAATGGCATTCAGGTCTAGGAGTTTCTGAACATCCTGCAATAAGGTCTGTTGCAGAATCTTGCATTTGAAGGATGTCACTTTTTCTGGAGGAAGGCTTGTAAATTCTATTTTGTATCCATCTTTGATGGACTGAAAGTCCCAAGGATTGTCGATAATTCTGGTCCATCTGGAGTAGAAATATATCAGCCTTTCTCTGACTCTGCTGGCGTCATTGTTTGTTGAATGAGGCAAAATTGTTGGGGTTGAGGAGGAAGTCTCTCCCTTCAGGTAGCTCCAGCGACGTGATTTACTTTTTTGCCTATAATTGGAAGATAAGGATTGACATCCTTTATGAAAGGACTGGGGCTTTTTAGATTTATCCTCTGGAAAAAATGTTGTCTTGTCAAATGCTTTTTCTAAGATATTATCTTATTATTAAAGCCTCCCGAGAAAGGAATGCTGCACAGCTTGTTTTTAGAGCTTTATGTCCCCTGACCACATCTTTAAAGAGGACCTTTCACCACCTCCAACAAGTCCAGTTCTTTACTTGTTCTTTTCATTTAATAGGGTCTGCTCCACTAATTCTGGCACAGTTGGAATTTTTTATCTAGTCCCCACTGTTCCCAAGCAATCAATGCTGTTAGTTTTGGTGTCTGATATGCTATTTAAGCTCTGAACCATCAGAAGGGTGGTGTCAGGCAAGGGGTGTAATTCTGATCTGGCTGCCTCTGATTGGAACTCTGAATCACATCCCCTGCCTGACACCACCCTTCTGACATTACAGAGCTTAAATAGCACATCAGGCACTAAATCTAATTGCACTTGTGCTTGGGAATGATGGGGGCTCGATGGAATCAACTGTGTTGGAATCAGTGGAGAGAGGCATATTAAGAGATGCTAAGAATTGAATTGGTGGAGATGGTGAAAAGTTCTCTTAAGGCTAAGTTCATATCTGCACCAGAGACTCCGTGGCAGAAACCGCCAAAAATCAGCGGAGAGAAAATTCCTGCATGGAGGACTTTTCTCTCCACTAGTTTCAGTCTGAAAACTGTTGACACCCGGCGCACCCCATTATCGTCAATGGGGTCCGCATGTAACTGCTGTTTTAGCAGTCTGGCTCTCCGTTGTTTGGATCACCTGGCGGACCCTAACAACTGAAAGTCCAGTGAAGATGTGAACCTAGCCTTAACCAGAGGGCTCTCCTGGTAGTATTGAAGAGCACTCCATTGCGGGCAGCAAATCTTATGGATTCTGCTGATGTGTCTGCTAAAAACCCTGTACCCATCTTTAGTAAAGGAAGGGAATCAATTCTCTCTTCCATAGAGGTCTTCATTTTCAAGTGGCTATCCAGATGGTCTAACCACAGGGACATGGACCTTGCAACTGATGTGGCAGAAATTTTAGTTGATATAATAGCTGATGACCACTCCTAAGATTTTTTAAGAAGACCATTCACTTTCTGATCCATAGAGACTTTCAGCTGGGATGAGTCTTCAAAAGGGATGGCGGTTTTTTAACAACTTTTGCTACTGGAACAACTACCGTCTATTTTTGCGGGACCAGGTGTACTTTTTAGTTATACCATTTTGGGGAATGTCTATTGCTTTGATCACTTTTTAGACATTTGTAGATCGGGCATGTATGTACACAGGGATACCTAATGTGTATGTGTTTCAAAGTATTTAAGTACTTTTATATGTGTTCTAGGGAAAGGGGGGTGATTTGAATTTATTTTTTTTACTTTTTTTTTTTTTTTGCATTTATTAGACCCCCTAGGGGTCTTGAACCCCAGAGGGTCTGATCACTAATGCAATGCATTACAATGCTAATGCATTGCAAAATATTGGCACTTCTATGCATACAACAGCCTGCAATAGAAGTAAATGGCAGACAAGCCTGGGAGTCAATAGGCTCAGCTCATAGACCTCATTAAAGGATACTGTATTCAGTTCCCTGTAGTCCAGTCTTTTCTCTGCTTCTAATCAGACATCTGAAATTATTTGCCTCTGTGCTTTGTTATCAAAGCCTTGATGTTTCACCACTGTATCATATGGGCAGCTAGAGCCAGTACCATCTCTGCCTGTTGGAAGGACACTGCAATTATACTCTTTTCTATGCTCTCCTAAATAACTGGAGAGATCAAAAGAGGCCACTGGTTTGGTGATGAAAAGTTGTGTTTTTGCTGAAGGTCTTCATTGATGTTGATTTTTCATAAACTCCAAAGGCTGCAAACCCATTTTAATCATATTATAATGCTATGCGCACTTTAACACTGGGTGCCATCCCATTGGGGTTAAAGGGGTTGCCTGGCATAATGTAAAACTTTGACACTAAGCTAAACCCCCCTCCCCCCACCTAACTTCTAATTTACTCCCTTTAAAAAAAAATGTATATTTACCCATATGCCTGGGACATATGGGTGACATTCCTTTCCCCGTTTTCCGTAGACGGGAGGTCACCAGTACTCCTCTCCCCCTCATACTCACTAATGCTCACGTTCTCCTCTGCTGGGCGTCGCTTCCTTCACAAGGGATCCGGTGCCTGCGCAATGGAACGCCAGCAGAAGCGAATAGAAGCAGTGTTCTATTGCGCATGCGTGCTTCGCTTCTGCTGTCGTTCTATTGCGCAGGTGCCAGCTCACAGGTGCGGGCAGAAGATAGGACCGCGGCACCGATGAAAGTCATATCCAGGACGAGAAGACAGGTAAGTATGGGGTGGGGAGGGGGTTGGGGGACTGAGTTAGTAAGCTAGGTAGGTAGGGCTAGTAGTCCGCGGGCTAGCTAGGGAAATGGGGGGGGGTGTGAGGGAGGAAGTGAGAGGGTGGATCTGAGTAAACTGCAATGCAGGCTAAGACAGCAGGAAGCTACCCATGTAAACAAATGCTGAGGATATTAGGGGCTCCCATAGAAAGCCAAAAATCACTCAAAACACTGCTAAAGGTATTTGGGTGCACTTATTAACCCATTGCCCGGAAAACTCCTTTAAGTCCAAGTTACTAATATAGGCTAATGTGATTGGTCAAATTTTCTTAGAACCGTGATATCTGTCATAGTATGTATGCAGTCGTGGTAATTAAACCACCCCATGATTCTGTAGAGGTTGTAAATACCATTCTTGACCTGTCTGTGCTGAAATTGTCTGATGCAGTATGGAGGACAAAAAGTTATATCACTGCTATGCGCTGCTCACCCACTCTTCCTTGGTTGATATCATGCTTTACATAAGAAGTCAGCGTTCACTGTACCAAGCACTTTCCGCATTTTCTGCCCTTTTCAGGCGGAAACTAGGTGGAAACCCGGCGGATCCCATTATAGTCTATGGGGTCCGCAGGTTTCCGAAGGTAACCGTTTTTTTAAGCGGATTATGTGTGAACGCTTTTTAAGCAGAAACCCGAACGCAGGTGTGTAACTAACGTAAGAGTGTCCAACCACTGTCTTTTGATGACGGTGGTGTAGGTCCTAACTCTGCGGCGACATCTTTTGGGGTCGCAGCAGAAACTCTCCTGCATACTAGCAGAGCAGGTTAGGTCTACACTGTTACCACTTCTGTCTTCTTTACAGATTACATGGCTCTAAATGAGCATGATGTAGTGAATAGAGGAAACAGTAGAGCTGCTGACTCTACTGAACCTGGCAATCATGTGATTACTGGGTGCCTACAGAAGTAGCAGAGCTTAGCAGACCCAGATCAGTTCTGCAATGACTATTGTCACTAATGGATGCCCAAGTTACAGCCTCAGTCTCCTATGGATGCCCCAGTTACAGGGGAAAATGCTGCCGCCCAGATGGAGGGAACCAGAGGATGGGAGTAGTAGTGGCAGATGACATGCCACCAGCTAGGCTGAACACACTCAACCACTGTCATCAGCTCTGCTCCTAGGCTGGACACGGATGAGTGGGGTCCTGCAGCACTACCCGATGGTGGTGGTAGTAGTTTTTCCCAGGGAGCTTCCAGTTGGAGAGAGTACCTCTCTATTCTGAGCCGCTGTGATGGAAGTCTGAAGGGCCCTGATGGTAAGGCAGGAACGAAAGGTAATATAACAAGCAGCTTCCAAATGGGGGTTGTAGTTCTCCAGTATCCAACTCCCCCATCCTTGGTTTTAGGACGGTGCCCAGGGATGTTAAGGCTCTAGGGATAAACTCCACTCCAACTTCATCTATAACTCCTCTCCTCCACCTCTTCCAACAGCAGATACTGGGGGCTGTAGTGCAGGGTAGTCCTGACAGGAATCTGGTTACCTTGTATAAGATGCCAGGCCAACTCCTTCTGTCACGGGACTCCACTGCTTCTCCTGGCACAAAGTCCAATCTTTAGACAGCTGAACTTCCTAGTTCAGGGCTGTCTCTTGATGAACATTGGGCTGAATCTTCCTTCTAGGGGCTGTATGGAAAGTCATTGAAGCTCAGTTCACAGTGTTAGCTTGCACTGACTCCTCTGCAAACTGCTACTTCTGCTACTCGATTCTTGACTGAGCTTCAACAGTTTCCCTGGAGACAAAAGTCTACTCAGACCCTACCCCGTGGCCTGTGATAGGCCTGGGCTGTACCAAGTGTAGGGTTTGAAACACAGGGAGGAACTACAGGGAAAACAATATGGGGAAAGGTGCAAGCAATATGTACAGGTACACAGAACATGGAACATAGAACACAGGACATATAGGGGAAAAAAAAGTATTTAGTCAGCCACCAATTGTGCAAGTTCTCCCACTTAAAAAGATGAGAGAGGCCTGTAAGTGACATCATAGGTAGACTTCAACTATGAGAGACAAAATGAGAAAATAAATCCAGAAAATCATATTGTCTGATTTTTTAAGAATTTATTTGCAAATTATGGTGGAAAATAAGTATTTGGTCACCTACAAACAGGCAAGATTTCTGGCTCTCACAGACCTGTAACTTCTTCTTTAAGAGGCTCCTCTGTCCTCCACTCATTACCTGTAGTAATGCCCCCTGTTATCTGACATTGTTATCAGTATAAAAGACACCTGACCACAACCTCAAACAGTCACACTCCAAACTCCACTATGGTGAAGACCAAAGAGCTGTGAAAGGACACCAGAAACAAAATTGTAGACCTGCACCAGGCTGGGAAGACTGAATCTGCAATAGGCAAGCAGTTTGGTGTGAAGAAATCAACTGTGGGAGCAATAATTAGAAAATGGAAGACATACAAAACCACTGATAATCTCCCTCGATCAGGGGCTGCACGCAAGATCTCACCCCGTAGGATCAAAATGATCACAAGAACGGTGAGCAAAAATCCCAGAACCACACGGGGGGACCTAGTGAATGACCTGCAGAAAGCTGGGGCTAATGTAAACCAAAGTAAAACTGTTTGTTAGAAACACAACTCTTTGCGTTTGGAGGAGAGTGAATGCTGAGTTGCATCCAAAGAACACCATACCTACTGTGAAGCATTGGGGTGGCAACATCATACTTTGGGGCTGTTTCTCTGCAAAGGGACCAGGACGACTGATCCGTGTACATGAAAGAAGGAATGGGGCCATGTATCGTGAGATTTTGAGTGCAAACCTCCTTCCATCAGCAAGAGCATTGAAGAGGAAACGTGGCTGGGTCTCTCAGTATGACAATGATCCCAAGCACACTGCCAGGGCAACGAAGGAGTGGCTTCATAAGAAGCATTTCAAGGTCCTAGAGTGGCCTAGCCAGTCTCCAGATCTCAACCCCATAGAAAACCTTTGGTGGGATTTGAAAGTCCGTGTTGCCCAGCGACAGCCCCAAAACATCACTGCTCTAGAGGAGATCTGCATGGAGGAATGGGCCAACATACCAGCAACAGTATGTGCCAACCTTGTGAAGACTTACAGAAAACGTTTGACCTCTGTCATTGCCAACAAAGGATATATAACAAAGTATTGAGATGAACTTTTGTTATTGACCAAATACTTATTTTCCACTATAATTTGTAAATAAATTCTTAAAAAAATCAGACAATGTGATTTTCTGGATTTGTTTTCTCATTTTATCTCTCATAGTTGAGGTCTACCTACGATGACAATTACAGGCCTCTCTCATCTTTTTAAGTGGGAGAACTTGCACAATTGGTAGCTGACTAAATATTTTTTTCCCCCACTGTATGCATATAAAAAAATACGAATAAATTTTCAAGTGAAAAATATATTTACAGTAGTGTTAAAAAAATAGCAATCCAACATCATTAACCTGATAAATCAATGTTTTAGTAGAAGTGATATTTCTACAAAGAAAATAATTTACTTGTGAGGGTAGTAGAATAGTAGAAAAAAATCAAGAGCCAACAACACGAACATGCTGAGCATGCCGCTCATTTTGAGTAATTGAGTCATTAATTGAAAGGGGCTTGTTCAAAATAATAGCAGTGAGGAGGTAAATCGATGAAGTCATTCATTCTGCAGAATAACAGGTGTCATCGTACTTTAATTGAAAAGTTGATTGCTGAGGGAAAAATATATAGGGGGTTAAGTAGATGCCATGAGAGGGTTAATGGGTTGGAGTCAGGGCAAATTTTGGGTGGAGTCAGAAATAAATTATTGACTCTGACTTTAAAATAAAATGATTCATTTTTAATTATATCAACCAGGATAAGCGACATGATTTTGTTCACATCAGTTATTTTGGTTCAGTTATTACAATATTTGAAGTTTTGTTCGGACCGAAGCGAAACTGCTATTATTATAGTATGGGATCTTTTTAGACCCCAGAGTATAATAAGTGGAGGGCCAGGGGAAGTGAAGAAACATAAAAACAGTGTTACCTGCCATCTTCGGCGCTTCTGGCTGATGTCACAAGGCGTCGCTTTTATCTATGCGTCACAACGCCACATGACGCTGAGGCCCATTCAACGGTCTCTGGCGTCAGACAGGAGTGCCAAACACAGCAGGGAGCCATGGTAACAGTTTTTGTGTTTCCTCAACTCCCCTGGCCCTCCGATTATTATAATCTGGTATCTGAAGAAACCCTAGGGTATTATAATTAGAGATGAGCGAATTGAAGCTGACGAAGTGGAATTTGATATGAATTTCAGGAAATATTTGATTCACATTGAATCCGAATTTCCTCACACTTCGTGGTAACGAATCACATTTTGTTTAAAATGGCTGCTGTACATGTTAGGACATGGGGCAAGGAACTCTGGGAACGTGAGATCAGCCACAATGCCATGCGTGCAGCCAATCAGCAGCCAGCCCTGTGATGTCACAGCCCTTTAATCCCTTCGTGAGTGCCCACGGCATGTTTGACCGCTGCGTCCAAGGTGTTAAAACCCCCAATCGGTTATGGAGCAGGGTGTTAGCTGTAACTGACCGCGGCCTCCAATGGGTTTCACCATTTTGCCGCCCACCCCGGCTCTCTGCAGACAGGAAATAGCTGTTTATTCGCCGCAATTTAATTCAGATAGAATCGTATCGGAAAATTCGGCTAAGTTGCCGAATCAAATTTTTGAAAACTTCGCTCATTTCTAATTATAATAGCAATTTCAGTTTGGCCGTTTCGGTCTGAACAAAACCGCTGAGTGAACCGTGCGAGATAAATCTTGCAGGGTTCACCAAACAATCATACTGTAAAAGTAGTGTTGTTTAACCCCTTCCCGCTGCAGGCATTTTTCAATTTTCTTTTTTTGCCTCCCGTATTTCAAACCCCATAACTTTGTTATTTTTCCGCTCACAGAGCCATATGAGGGCTTAATATTTGCGGGACAAATTGTACTTCGTAATGGTACCATTTCATTTCCTGTACGATGTACTGGGAATAAGGAAAAAAATTTGAATTGGAGAAAAACTGTGTTTGTGCGACTTTTTTACGGTGTTCACTGTGTAGCCAAAATGTCACCAGTATTCTATGGCTCAGTACGGTTCTGGGGATACAACTGTATTACAATCTATGGAACTTTTGCTACTTTACTAATGAGGCTGGTTATAGACCTGCGGCAATAGGTATATCCCTATGGCAGGCCAGGGAGCCTATCGAAGGCTCCCAGCTGCCATAGGAACAGGTTGGCTCCCACGATCTCGCCATGCGGGAGCCAGCCTGCAATGTCGATGGTACAGGGAGGGTGGGGACACTTTAGAGGACCACATCAAAGTACTAAGTGGACTCTGATCGCAGGCATTAGCACCAGGTCTCTGCTGTAATGTACAGCGGAGACCCGGTAGCTATAGCAGCCGCTCTGCAGCACAGCTTCGGCTATCTTTAACCTCTTCACACAAAATCACATACATTAGGTGTGAAGGAAAATTCAGCAAAAATGCAATGAAAAACGCCAAGGAAAAATTGTAATACGTTTTCGCCGCATTTTTTTTTGCTGCGCCTCACTATGTGGGGCCTTAGCCTGACAGCCGTCAAAAAAACCTGACATTCTCTATTTTTGTCCATTTTCACACGGGCTCAATACAAATCAATAGATCCGTTTTTAACAAATATAGAACATATTAATGTCCATTTTATGTTAAAAATGGATCAGTGGGTTGGGTCAAAAAAAGAAAGACTAATGAAATGTATCCATTTTTTTCACTGACAGGCTACATTCAAGTCCAAGTTTCACCCGTGAAATTGAGTCCATATTTTTGCCGGTTTACCGACAAATGATTTTCAGGCCGGTAAATCAGGCATTTCACTCCGTTCATTAGTATTCACTGTACTGTACCTTCATCTCAGCGCAGTGAATATTAAATGAGTAAGTTCCTCCATGAATTTAAAGCTTAAAGGGGTTGTCCAGGCTAAAATTTTATTTTTTTAATTAGGCCAGGGAAGGTGAAAAAAGAAAAAAAAAAAAAAAAAAAAAACAGTCACCTGTCCCTGGTACCTCCCAGTGCTGTCCAGTCCTGCAGCTTTGGTGTTTTTTTCCGGAGGAAGACCCCCGCTGCACGTGACTGCTGAGACAATCAACGGCCTCAGCGAAGGACATGGGATGTCACTACCTGTGATGTCCCTGGGTGCCTTCCTTAGGCCTTTGATTGGCCTCAGCGGAAGGGACCCAGGACGTCACATCCAATGAGGACGTCCACAAAAGAAAACAGCCAAGCAGAAGGACTGGACCATGCACTGGAGACAGTTGAGTATGTTTTTTTTTTTTTCACCTCCTCCAACCTAATTAAAAAATACAATTTTAGCATAAACAACCTCTTTAAATGTATTAATTTTTTTTTAATCTACTGGGATTTGAGCCCAAAACACATAGTATGTTAGGCTGTTACTCTACTGACTGAGCCACAAGTTGTATTAGCTTCAAATGGAGTTTTTTTTTTTCTTATACCAAGCAGAAATAGCAGTGTACTGCCCTACATAATATTTTGATATGGTATATAGAGAAATCTCTGTATGCCAATATACTGTATACTTAAAAATGTATTTTCTAAGCATACAATGTACTGGCATATATATTTCTGGCAGATATATTTCTTTATATATCATACATATGCAGGGAAAGAAAAAGCTTGGCATGAGAAAAACATACCTAACAAAAAATTATGAAAATAAGGCTTTAGCATTTTTTTAAATTATTAAATGATTGTAAATATATATATAACCCCAATTCCAATGAAGTCGGGACGTTGTGTAAAACATAAATAAACACAGAATATGATGATCTGCAAATACTTTCCAACCTATATTCAATTGAATACACTACAAAGAATTTTGAATTTGATGCCTGCAACACATTCCACAAAAGCTGGGACAGGGGGAACAAAAGACTGGGAAAGTTGAGGAATTCTCAAAAAACACATATTTGGGGCATTTCAGAGGTGAACAGGTTAATTGGAAACAGGTGAGTGTCGTGATTGGGTATAAAGGGAGCTTCCCCAAGGCTAAGTCATTCACAAGCAAGGATGGGGCGAGGTTCACCACTTTGTGAACAACTGCGTGAGCAAATAGTCCAACAGTTTGAAAACAACGTTTTTCAACGTACAATTGCAAGGAATTTAGGGATTTCATCATCTACAGTCCATAATATCATCAGAAGATTCAGAGAATCTGGACAAATCTCTGTAAGTAAGCGGCAAGGCCGAAAACCAAGGCTGAAGATATATATTCAGCATTGCCAAAATATGTAAAGTGATCACTAAATGGCACAAATAAAACATGGTGCAATTGTTTATTTTAATTAACCAGCAACAATCTGGAGTCTAATATTATTATATGGGGTCTGGATATATGTAACTGTACTGTCTTACTTTTGCTGTGACTTACCATTGCCATTCGCCTGTGAAAGGCTTTCCCAGGTTGATGTCTCTGCGAACACACGGCTTAAAAACTGATGAAACTCAACCTTCAAAAACACAAAATTGTAACGGTCGCAAAACGGCCGTAAGAATGGACATACACAACCGTTTATAATGGCCGTGAGATACGTAAAAAATGTCACTGTTGCGTGCACAAGGCCTTACTATGGCTTCCATCAGGTTCTGGACAGGGTCTTTTGTTTTCCACAGAAATATCATGTGTGACGCTGGGTTCACAGGTCTACAAAGAGAGGTTTTTAGTTTTCAGCTGTAAATCAGAATGATTTAGCAAGCAGAAATTTTGAAAATGGAGAAACGTATGCTACGTTCACACCTGCACATTGATGTCTATCCGAGGACCAGAAAAACGGAAACAGGAGGTTGTTCAGGTGTCTGGTTTTTGTTTTACTGAAATTGCCAGGCAAAAAAAGTAAGGCTTGCAGGACTTTTTCATCGGGTGATTTCTGATGGATCTGTGCAGGACAGACTAATGCCACAGATGTGAATGTAACCCTATATATAAAATTTGCATAACTTTGGCAAAGCTAAAAATATTGGAAAAATCTCCTATATCCAATAAACGACATCACTTAGAGAAAACTAAAGAAATGCAGAACGTTCTGAAAAAGTTCTACTGTATGCATGAGATTAAACAGGAAAACAACGCAGAAGGCGATGTATGAACAGCAATGGCGTGTGGACAATATCCCATATAGATCATCCACTAGTTTAGTCAGTGCTCTCCATACATGAACAATCTGCCATTGATGATATCACGTGTTGTCATTTGGCGGCTGGACATCCCGTCTAATCTCCAGTGTGTGCAGGGTGGTGTTCCTCAGAGGATGCCACCTGTGACATCCATCACCGGCCGCCACTAAGGACTATGCTGGCTTCAGTGCCATCTGACAGGCGTGTGTCCCAGCAGCACCGTGTATGTAGTTTTGCCCTCAGCCTCGTATATTCGCGCCCTTTTCCATATTGTTTCCTGTCTCCCCGGCCCCGCCCCTCATGCGCCATGTAATTCCGTTTCTTCCCTTATTTTGCATGTTCTTTACCGTCTACAGGTCGTCTCCTCAACGCCGCCCTCCCCTCTCCATTAGTGTTGTGTCTTATCCTACAATCTGCCCTGTGAGGCTGCGGTCACCCCCTCCCTCGTCTTCCCAGCCTCCTCCCCATCATCTGTGTTCTGTAAAGACCTCGACTCCCTCTTTTGAGGATCCCCTTTTGCTCCCTGTCCATTATCGCCTCTCCCCCTCCCCCTCTCATTCTTGCAGTGTATATCAAAGTGTCCACTTAGACGCCCAGGCACACATGACAGTCGTAGCAGACAGAGCTCGGCTGCTTTCTCATGTTCTCTACTTGTTAGTGGATGCAAAGAGTCACTTCTGCTTTCCATCATGTCTCAGCCTGAGGGCTGAGAGTGCCGGGGCTCTGCTGGAGGAAGGGGCGGGGGAGAGGGGAGGCCAAGAAAACTTAGACAAAGAAAGGGGGTGAGGGCCACAAGGAGGGATAGGCGGACAACGTGGAGGGATGGGCAGGAGAGGAGTTACCTGAGGGACGGGGGGAGTCTGGATGTTAGGGGAGGAATGTGAAAGCTGGCTGAATCCTTTCTCCGAACAGGAGACAATTTCACCAGATTTTTCTCCAGGCTGCCAGTACCAGAAAATGTCCCTATGATCTGGCAGCTGTAGTGGCCCAGGACTAACAAGCCCTGCTTCTCAATAAACACAAAGGCGCTTTTCCAAATATACACGCTTTTTTCAGTATTTTTGGTATATGACCAGGGCTTGGCAGCAAAAGAAAACATCAGGATCCAGGTGGATATTGTTGGCAGGCGCTGCAGTCCCTGTATACAGTGAGAGGAGGGGGATGTGTGATGGCTCTGCTATTCATGCCCTGCATGTGCTCACAATGCTAAGTACTCATGAATGGATGAGAAGGCCATGTTCACATGCTGTGGAGTCTGTCAAGATTTAGGTGCAAATTTCATGCCAAGTCTGACAGAATTCGCTACCTTTTTGCCAACACTACGCATGAATTTATGCTTCATACACATGCACTGAAAAATTTGTAGAAAATAAATGCGGCACAGATTTTAACATTTGCAGCAAATTGATTATTTAGTTTAGCTCCATTGAGCTATAAGGATGCTAATCTGAGTGTATCCACTGGACTGTTCTGAGT
This sequence comes from Leptodactylus fallax, assembly GCA_947044405.1. Classification (NCBI taxonomy): domain Eukaryota; kingdom Metazoa; phylum Chordata; class Amphibia; order Anura; family Leptodactylidae; genus Leptodactylus; species Leptodactylus fallax. The sequence goes on along the minus strand of CAMRHE010000022.1, from coordinate 3,124,835 downwards.
TTTAGTCGAAAACTACATTCACATCTGCGTTGGAGTCTGCATACGAGGCTCAGCCGCAGATTCTGCCTAAACTCGGCGGGGAGAAAAGTCTTGCAGGGAGGACTTTTCTCTCTGCTGGTTTCAATATAAACCTGGTGGACCCCATTATAGTTTATGGGGTCTGCGAGTATCCGCTTTTTTAAGTGGACAGGCTCTCCGTCTTTCGGGTCCCAATGCAGACCTGAATGACGGAGACCCGAACGCTAGTGTGAACCTAGGGTAAGGCCCCACGTTGCAGAACGCAGCTAAAAAACACTGCGGAAAAAAATGCAGTGGAAATGCATTGCGTTTTTCTCTGCATTTTTTCTTCCCTTATTAAATCTATAGGGAAAACACGAGTGCTTCCACAGGTAAAATTGATATAATGTGTTTTTTGAAAATGCAGTGTTTCCGCTGCCTTTTTTTTTCCCCTCAATGTATGAGATTAGCCAGAATCTCTTTCACTTTTCTGGTACTGTAAAACACAGCGTAATTTTCTGCTGCGTTTCCGCAACATGGAGCCTTAGCTTTAACTTGTCTTCAGAATTAATATCAGATTTGTGTAGGTCAAGACCTGACTGTATGAAAATAGCATCAAATAGTGGGAACACTGACGTTCACACAGTTTTTTGCAGGAGAATGTTGAGACAGAATCCGCCTGAATAAGACAACAATGGAGCTGCAGGACCGGACTGCGTGGGGAGGCACCAGAGCAACGGGGACAGGTGAGTATGGTTTTCTTTTTTTCACCTCCACCAGCCTCCCCCTAGATAAAATTTTAGGCCGGACAACCCCTTTAAGGCTAAATGTATTAAATCGCTGAAGGGTTAAAATGTACATAAGGCACTAGAGTTATGTGCCATAAATTCAAAATCTGTAATAAAAAAAAAAGTGACTGTTAGGGGGTTAAAGAGTATGTCACCAACTACAAATACTAAACTACAAAACCCCTTAAGGTCGGGGCCCCACGTGGCGTAAACGCCGTGGAAAAAAACGCACCGTTTTACAATCACAGCAAAGTGGAAGGGATTCTAGTGAATCCCATCCCCACTTTGCAGAAAAATATGTGCAGCAGATATGCTGCGATTTCCAAAACTGTTGCATGCCAGTTATACCTACAGAAACGCCGGTGGTTTCACTATAGCTATAATGGAAGCAGAAAGTGAAAAACGCTGCAGGAAAAACGATGATGCGTTGCCTCGGTGGTTTTTCCCGCATTGCTTTTTACCTGTGGGATCTTAGCCTTAGACTAAATTCCCACGCAGCAAATCAGATCGTGGTGGAGACACATCGTGTTTTTTCCGCAGTGTTTTTCACAGAAAGTCCGCAGAGTTTTCCCATATACCTATACAGAAAACTCTAGTGTTTCTGTAGGTATAATTATTTATGCTTACTTTTATAGCACCATAACTTAGCAGTCATAACTTATTTTATTTTTCATTGAGATGTATGAGGGTCAATATTTGCAGTACCTATACCTATATTCCGTGAGTTGTTACGATTATATGTTTGTAGCTCTGGAATTTTTGGATTTGGGGATGCATAATTTGTTCATTTTTGCTTATTTATTTTGATTTGGAGTCTAGGGAAAAAAAAATTAACTTTTTTTAGCCACCTTAATCTAGTCTTTAGAATGCTTGTACCATAGACTGGAGTACAATTTTTAGGCAAGGCAAGCCTCAATAGCTACAGTCTTAAGACAGGCTGGGGTTCCTGTGAGCTCACTGGGGATGTCCTTCAAACCAGTGGGTAGCACTAGACAGGGGAAAACAAGGTGTTAGGGGCTATAAAAAAAAAAAAAAAGGGTTACTGCCCGAAAACAGAGGAGGCTTTGATCATGGACATTACCGCCAGGTAATGAAGCTGTGGAAACCTAGCTGGTTATGGCTCTGCGTGTGAGTGGGTGACATATTTAAAGGACCAGAAACATATTTCTGTGGCTGCAATCCAATGAAGAGATAATCTTATAGATATTCAAATAAGTCTTCAAGAGCATATCTTTTCAGACAGGCCTATCACAACTCCTAATGTAAACCCTTCGATAGTTAGAACCCCTAAAACATACCCTCCCCAGTTGGTGCTCCAACATATCCTCACAGGATAGGATGCTGTATCAGACTAACTTTATATGTCCAGGCACCATCTGCACGTTAAAGGACACAACTGGTGATGGTTCATACAGCTTTATATATGTGTAATGACAGTAACCTCTATTACAGAATTGTCTGACCATTGTACAAGCAATGCTACGTCTGTTGCCGCCCCTGCTACCTCTTGTGTCACCCCCTCTACCTCATAGATTGCAAGCTCTTGCGAGCAAAAAAGTACAGTGTACAAGTAGAAAAGTGACAATAGTACTGTATAAACAGTTAATTGTGCAAAATGTACAAAGTATAAAACAATTATAAAATAATGCAAACCCGAACATTAAGCTTACAAAGTACAAGGGGTAAAATGGTGCATAACCAGTAAAAAACACAAAGGAATAAAGCAAGGGGTTAACAGCACCTGAGAGCATGGGTCAGAGACGGAGAGGAAGGGAAGACGGAACACTCGAACCCAATCACAAATCAAAGCTGGAGAACATAGGCTTTGGATTTTGGACCTATTAACTGAAGGATGAAGCATGATTGTGTCTACGCATCCAATGACGTCCGATTGGAAGCAATATGGATTCTCTGGAAACGCCCATTTTAGTACAAGTCGTAAATATTTCTAAAAAGTGTTGAAAACACTTGACAAATTGTACAGTGCTGCAGAATATGTTGGTGCTATATAAATAAAATGTATTATTACTATTACAGACAGCGTGTTACACAATTTTTTGGTGCAAATTACACAAGAGTTCTAGCACATTTTGCTCGATAACGCTCCCAACTGGACAGTCGAGATGAAAACTATGTGTGTCGCATTAAAAATAAATATGGCAACAGAAAGGGAATTTTAAAAGGTGGAAAATAATTATGTGCAGTGCACCACACTGCTACACACTTGAAGGGGTTTGCTATATACTTGAGGGTGAAACATTAAAAAAAAAACTTGTTCCTAACGCTTACTTGTCCCTGCCTTACGTGACCATTGAGGCCAATCAGCAGCCATAGGAAAGGAATCTGTGACATCACTCACATGTCACCGGTACCTTTCCTGTGACTGTACGTTGGCTTCAACGGTCATGTGCGGCACAGGGCTTAATCCAGAAAAGTCGTGGCAAGCGCTGGACCAGACAGTGGCAGAAGACACTGGAGAGCCAGGGATAGGTGAGTATGATTTCTTTTTTTTTTTTTTCTTATGTTTCATCTTCCCGGGCCTCTACCCCTAGTTCTGAAATTCCTGGACAATCCCTAAGGAGAAAAATATATGAAAAAAAATGTGTATTTCATAAAACATAAACAAAATGTTACATACTATAAGAGTTGTACTGTAGCTAAGTCTAGGAAAATAGCCATCCTTCAGCCATTTTAGTTCTGCAATGTAAAATTGTGTTGGCCTGTATGTACTGGATTTGGTCCAGTAATCTGGGTGTGGTCTCAAAGACATGTCCAAGACTGAAATCAATTGAATAATTTTTAGGCATATGTCCAAAAATCTGTTCACAAGATGCCTGTTGTCTGTACAGTGAAGAATGCAGTAAAAGGCCATTGTTTGATTGACCTGATCATTTGTAACTGTTCAATCTGGAAACCAACATTTGCTAAATAAAATGTGGATCTTGTTTCACAAATATTAAGACTGGCATCTTATACACCAGTCTTAATAAAGGCCCTAATTGGCACAACTAATTTACGAAGAGGTTGCCCGTGCTCCTCAATGAGATCTATGGCAGTTAGGAACTGGTATAGATTTCCATTATAACTCACACCAGAAACAAAAAGATACAAAAAGCTATAAATCCCCCACAGTTGTGTAATTGTGCACTTTTTTTTTAAAATTCCATTACTAGTTTTCTCAGTTTTTACACTGTATAAATATGCATTTAAATAATGTGATTGGTACTTTTTGTATGTTTGAATTCTGGAGTTTCATGGTATAATGCCTTTCTGGCACCAAACGTGCACCACAATCCTCGTTCAGTGCCCTGGACCTATCATGCTCAAGTTTATTGACATAACCGGTCCCTTCCAGAGAGCTCTCCATGCACTTTATTGCAACTCCATCGCATACTTGAAACTCCCCACGGACTCCCCGATGCCTATTAATATTCGTGGCGGTACCCAACAGAGCTGCTTGTTTGTTCTTGCCATAGAGCCACTGTCCATTGCCATTTCTTCTCACCCTGATATTAAAGGTGTGACGATTGGGAATCGTGAATATAAATCTAGCCTCTTTGCGGATGACATGCTACTATCACGAACCCTTTGGTCTTGCTCCCGAATCTGATCAATATCCGCTCCCGATTCACACAACTGTCAGGGCTTAAACTCAATTCCTCTAAATCCAAATTATTGCACTGTGTAATGATCTCCCCGCCATTGCAAAACCTTAAATTTTGGCTTGCAGACTATACCATGTGGGTCCCAAAGCTTTTGAAGGATCTCTTTGCTTGGCATTGCCCCACCCTCTCCTGGATTGGTAGAATTCACTCTCCGTTAAAATGGCTACTCTACTCCATATTCTCTATTACTTTCACACACTCCCGAACCCCGGTGGCCTCCTCTTCCCTAACCATCCTGCAGAAGGAAATCTTTAATTTCATATGGGCATATAAACAAACACGTATTCACAGATGCATTATGTATTTTCATAAGAGATTTGACGGAGTGTTGGTCCCCCATCTTTACTATTATGTTGCTGCTAGGCTATCCCAACTAAGTACTATCTGTAACGAGACTGAACACCCGCAATGGGTTGATCTGGAGTCGACGCTGATAGCCCCGGCCTCCTTACAAGCTGTAATCTGGAACCCACGATCAGAGATCACGGACTACATGTTGCAACATGGGGTGGAACGTTTGATTTAGCTATCGATTGCAAAGCCCGATTTTACCATTAATACACTTGTTCTTTAATCCCCTCTTTTCCCCTGGTCTTTCTCCACATTCTAGCTTCTGCTACCTCACCGATTTCCTCTGTGGCCGGCAGGTCTTCACCAAGGAATATTTCAATAACACATATTCTCTGCCTCTTTCAGAGGCTTTCAGGACTAATCAGGTCTTTTCTTTCCTACGTTCTCTCACCTCCACTAAATCCAGAAATATCCCTCACCAACTTTGAGAGACTATGCCTGTTTAGAGCTTCAGACAGGGGCTCTCTCTTTTATGTACAGTATACTGAACGCCCCAGCCAAGCAGGACTTTATGGTGGTGTGAAAATGGAATCTTGATTCCAACTTAACTCTGGCTCAATGGACATATTGCTGTACATTCATTAGCAAAGGCAGTTGGCAGGTCACCCTTCTGGAGTCTTCTTTGAAAATTCTTCATAGGACCTATTTGGTCCCCCATAGACTACATAGCTTCTACCCTACGTTTCGCCCCCACTGACCCACAAATCCATCCATAGCACTGTGGCCCCCTAATATCTCCTCTCTCATCACTGTCTACCGCCCTAACCGTCCTCTCTGTTCTGCCCATGCCCTTAGACTTGCATCCCCTGTTATCCGATCATCCCATTCCCATCTCCAAGGCTTTTCTCGAGCTGCATCGGTGCTCTGGAATGCTTTACCCAAGACAATCTGATTAATCCCCAACTACAGCAGCTTCAAAACTGCCCTAAAATCACATCTGTATGGTCAGGCTTATCACGTGCCGTGATCACAGTGTAGTGTGCGGAGGTGGAGAACAATAACACCTTTTATCCTTCCTCCTCTGTTCCTCAGATCCTGGCCCCTCCATCTAGAAATTACACTGTACTCCTTGCACTTGGTATCTGTTTATTCACAGATACTGGCTGGTGACGGGTTCATACAGCTTCAGTTACACAACCTTTTCTATTAAAAGATGTCTGGACCATTGTAGCAAACAAGCCCTCTGACCTCTTGTGTCCCCCTATCTGCTCATAGAATGTAAGCTCTTGGGAGCAGGGCCCTCACTCCTATTGTTTATGTTTATTTCTTTGTCACATTGTAATGTCTCATATTGTCTGTTCATGTGTCCTCTTGATTTGTAAAGTGCTACGGAATATGTTGGTCCTATATAAATAAAGTTATTATTATTATAGGGTCTGAATACTTATGACCATGTGATATTTCAGTTTTTCTTTTTTAATAAATTTGCAAAAATATCCACATTTCTGTTTTTTTCTGTCAAGATGGGGTGCTGAGTGTACATTAATGAGAAATAAAATGAACTTTTTTGCTTTTAGCAAATGGCTGCAATGAAACAAACAGTGAAAAAATTAAAGGGGTCTGAATACTTTCCGTACCCACTGTACCTTTGAAACTTAAAAAAAAAAAGGCAGTCACACAGTCATTTGTCATGTGAATAAGCCTTTAAACCTCTCTCTTGCTGAATCCACTCCTGGCTTTGGCTCAAAGAATGAAAGCAAAATCTTCCCCCCCAAAAAAGCAACAAAAACTTCACATATGCCTCACGGCTTAGGCCTGACCTACATGGAGACAGATGCAATCCACAAGATGGGGAGCAATCTTTCAAGCCATGTACACCAGTTTTTTGGTGTCTTGTGCTGGTTTGCATTTTTGTCTCTCTATTCGCTTTTGTACCTTGGGCATGGCGCAGGGAGTAGGGCTCTAGGTTATTATGGCCTGACAGATTTATTATAATGTACACCAAAAAGTTGAGTAAATTCTGGCTGCAATGTACAACAGTGTAGTGTCCCACTGGAAGCACTTCAAAAGATTTACATTTAATTTGTGCCTTTAGGTGAAATGTTTTGCACTGTTATGTATGCATTATGTAATCTGTACCGTTAATGGGCTGAACTTGTCATGAGAGATGGTACAACACAGACAGAGAGTGAGTTCTGGGAAGGAGAGAAGAAAAGGAGTCTTCTCTTTCTCTTTGTAGGGGAGTAAGTGTGGATTGTGAGTTCAAGGCTGAGCCAGAGCCCAAGCTAGCCTAGAAAAAGCCCTGCTAGGCCAGCTCCATGTCAGTCAGCAGTCAGAAGATGAGGATAATGCCTGCTCAATTAACGTGGCAAAGAGAGGAGTGTGCCAGACAAGAATCTGAGGATAAGGCCGGTTGCAGACAACCATGCTGCAACTGGCCGGCCGTGAATTAACAGCTTCCACGGCTCCTTTAATTAAATAAATAGGAGCCACGGAATAAAGGGCCACAAAATAGGACAGGAATAGGACCTGTTCTATATTTTGCAGCCTGGACTGTCGGCCCTCACATGGTACCGTGAAATTCACAGTCGTGTGTACGGTCCCATAGAAAAGAATGGGTCACTGTGCTATCCGTGAAATACATGGATAGCACACTGAACACGGCCACGGTCATCTGCAACCGGCCTAATTGTTATATGGGCCTCAGAGCTATGATCCTGCTTGTGCCTCCGGACAGAAAGGACAACCCTGCTGATCTACACCTGACACTGGGAACTTGTAGAGTTTTGGACTTTGTAAGAGAATATTGCACGCTGTTTGGAGTGGTCTGCTACATCAAGGGAGACATGGACTGTAAAAATGGTGTATTATCTACCAGCTCAGTCCCAGCCTCCAGCTGTAGCATCTGAAGTATTGTACTTCCAGAAATTGGGTGCTGTTTAACTTTGTTCTACAGTGAACCAAAGACATTGAGTTACCTTCTTTTGCAAACCTCTTATCTCCGAGTCATATTCCTGCATGACCATCATGGGCAGTCCAACTTCAATAGGATCAGGAAGGCTGACAGCAACTAAGACATGCCCCAGGGAAACAGTATCACCAACATCAGGTACCCTGCAAGCCCCCTCAGCACTGCAACAACCCAGAGGAGAGTTGAATGCGTTTCTAGCCACTGTGACCATAACAAGTACTACTACAGTCATGGCCAAAAGTTTTGAGAATGATACAAATATTAATTTTTACAAAGTCTACTGCTTCAGTTTTTCTAATGGCAATTTGCATATACTCCAGAATGTTATAAAGAGTGATCAGCTTAACAGCAATTACTTGCAAAGTTAATATTTGCCTAGAAAATGAACTTTATCCCCCAAAACACATTTCAACATCATTGCAGCCCTGCCTTAAAAGGACCACCTAACATCGTTTCAGTGATTGCTCCATTAACACAGGTGTGGGTGTTGATGAGGACAGGGCTGGAGATCAATCTGTCATGATTAAGTAAGAATGACACCACTGGACACTTTAAAAGGAGGCTGGTGCTTGCCATCATTGTTTCTCTTCTGTTAACCATGGTTATCTCTAAAGAAACACGTGCAGTCATCATTGCACTGCACAAAAATGGCCTAACTGGGAAGAGTATTGCAGCTAGAAAGATTGCACCTCAGTCAACAATCTATCGCATCATCAAGAACTTCAAGGAGAGAGGTTCCATTGGTGCCAAAAAGGCTCCATGGCACCCAAGAAAGACCAGCAAGCGGCAGGACCGTCTCTTAAAAGTGTTTCAGCTGCGGGATCGGGCTACCAGCAGTGCAGAGCTTGCTGAGGAATGGCAGCAGGCAGGTGTGAGTGCATCTGCACGCACTGTGAGGCGGAGACTCTTGGAGCAAGGCCTGGTCTCAAGGAGGGCAGCAAAGAAGCCACTTCTCTCCAGAAAAAACATCAGGGACAGACTGATATTCTGCAAAAGGTACAGGGAGTGGACTGCTGAGGACTGGGGTAAAGTCATTTTCTCTGATGAATCCCCTTTTCGATTGTTTGGAACATCTGGAAAACAGCTTATTCGGAGAAGAAGAGGTGAGCGCTACCACCAGTCTTGTCTCATGCCAACTGTAAAGCATCCTGAAACCATTCATGTGTGGGGTTGCTTCTCAGCCAAGGGAATCGGCTCTCTCACAGTCTTGCCTAAAAACACAGCCATGAATAAAGAATGGTACCAGAATGTTCTCCAAGAGCAACTTCTCCCAACCGTCCAAGAGCAGTTTGGCGCTCAACAATGCCTTTTCCAGCATGATGGAGCACCTTGCCATAAAGCAAAGATGATAACTAAATGGCTCAGGGAACAAAACATAGAGATTTTGGGTCCATGGCCTGGAAACTCCCCAGATCTTAATCCCATTGAGAACTTGTCAATCATCAAGAGACGGGTGGACAAACAAAAACCAACAAATTCAGACAAAATTAAAGCATTGATTCTGCAAGAATGGACTGCTATCAGTCAGGATTTGGTCCAGAAGTTGATTGAGAGCATGCCAGGGAGAATTGCAGAGGTCCTGAAGAAGAAGGGTCAACACTGCAAATATTGACTTGCTGCATTAACTCATTCTAACTGTCAATATAAGCTTCTGTTACTCATAATATGAATGCAATTATATTTCTGTATGTGATAAAAACATCTGACAAACACACATAAAAACCAGAGGGAAGCAGATCATGTGAAAATATAATATTTGTGTCATTCTCAAAACTTTTGGCCATGACTGTACACCTGGCCTTTTCCAACAAATGGCTGCAACAGCACCTAGCAAGTGTAGATATCAGTTTGTGGTGCGCAGGTGGCCCAGAAATGAGACAAATTTATTATGGGGTATGCGCCTTTTAATCTCACTCTAGTGGAGCATTTTACTCATTCACAAAATCTACTAATGGGATAGACGTGTTTTGCTGAGAGTTCATCGATTTTTCAAATCAGTAAAACACAGAAAAAATATTATTTTTTCTAACAAGGCTGGTGTTTTGAATCAGTATAAGGCTATATTTACATGATCATGATTAAAAAAAAAAAAAAATGCAGTGAAAAACAGATAAAACGATATGCTTTGAATCTATGGGTCAGCAGTTTTGACGAATCCCTCATGGACTTGAGTCTATTTCACGTTCAGGTAAAAAAGCCTTAGTAAATGGGCCCCCTTGTATTCTAGACTGCAGGTGTAGATTAAATTAATCAGTAGTGAAACAAATGGTAAAGAGCTATTTGGCAGTAGTGACAGGGCACTGGTTTCAGTTCTAACTATATTATTTACAGTAAAATCACTGGTTGAAAATGCAGTCAGGATTGGGATATTTATATACAGCTGCATATAAATATCCCAATCCTGACTGTATTTTCAAAAGTGACATCTCTGCAAATAGTACAGATAGAACTACATCTTTAGGCTACATTGTCATCTGTATTGGTGTCTCTGTTGCAGTATCCGCATGAAATTGGCAGACAAAAAAGTCCTGCATGCTTGGCTTTTTCGTCTGTTGGCAGACCCCATTATAGTCAATAGGGTCCGTTGGCTCTATATGTATCCGCTATTTTAGTGGTCCATCTGTCCATTGGACAGCCTAGCACATGTGAGCATAGCCTTAGTGTCAAACTAAATATTAGAATCTCCTCTTTCATGCAACACCAGAAGCACCTTTATATGTTTTACAATTCCTGAGATATAACTGTTTGAAGTTTTGAGTTGGAGTTGGAGTTGGAGTTGGAAGGGACCTCAAGGGCCATCGAGTCCAACCCCCTGCAAAAGCAGGAATTCCTAAAACATCCCAGCTATATACCTATCCAGTTTCCGCTTGAAGATTTCAATTGATGAAGAACTCACCACCTCCCGTGGCAGCCTATTCCACTCTCTCACTACCCTTACTGTTAGAAAGTTTTTCCTAATGTCTAATCTGAATCTCCTTCCCCTTAGTTTCATCCCATTACTTCTCGTGCTTCCTTCTGCTAATGAGAAAAGGGTAGATCCCTCTGCACTGTGACAAACTTTCAGATATTTAAATACCGCTATTAAGTCTCCCCTTAGCCTTCTCTTCTGCAAACTAAGCAGTCCCAATTCTTTTAGCCTCTCCTCGTAGGACATGGTTTGTAGACCTTCCACCATTTTGGTTGCTCTTCTCTGGACCTGCTCCAATAAATCGATGTCTTTCTTAAACTGGGGAGCCCAGAACTGTACACAGTATTCCAGGTGGGGTCTGACCAGGGCAGAGTACAGCGGAATAATTACCTCTCTTGATCTAGCTTCAATGCTCGTCTTGATACATCCTAGAATTTTATTAGCCTTTTTAGCCACCGCACCGCACTGTTGACTCATGTTGAATTTGCGATCTATTATTATGCCCAGATCCTTTTCCCGTGTACTCTCACTTAGTACTATTCCTCCCATACTATATATGCTTCTTGCATTTCTGTTACCCAGATGTAGAACTTTGCATTTGTCCCTGTTGAATACCATTTTGTTCACCTCAGCCCATTGTTCCAGTGTGTCCAAGTCCTTTTGGATGCATTCTCTCTCCTCTCTAGTGTTGGCCATTCCTCCTATCTTTGTATCATCTGCAAATTTTATTAGTTCCCCATTAACCCCATCATCCAGATCATTTATAAAAATATTAAAAAGTACTGGGCCCAGGACAGAGCCCTGCGGCACCCCGCTTTTTACTTTCTTCCAGTTTGATGTATAGCCATTTAGAATTACTCGTTGTGCCCGATCATTAAGCCAATTGTGAACCCACCTCACTGATATTTTATCAAAGCCATACTTGATCATTTTTTCTATAAGAATGTTATGTGATACTTTATCAAAGGCCTTACTAAAGTCAAGATATACTATGTCCACTGCATTTCCCTGGTCCAACCATTCAGTGACTTTATTATAGAAGGAAATAAGATTAGTCTGACAAGATTTATTAGGCATAAAGCCGTGCTGGCTCTGATTAATTAAAGCCTTCCCATCCAGGTACCTAATTAAATGTTCTTTAACGATTTGTTCAAAGATTTTTCCTACTATTGAGGTCAGACTTACCGGCCTATAATTTCTTGGGTCGTCCCTATTCCCCTTTTTGTAGATGGGGACCACATTTGCCCTTTTCCAATCTAGAGGGACCACTCCTGTTTCCCATGACTTATTAAAGATTATTGCAAGGGGTTCTGTTATTTCCTCTGCTAATTCTTTTAAAACTCTAGGGTGTAAATCATCCGGTCCTGGGGACTTGGTTTCCTTAATCTTAGCTAAATGTTCTCTTACCAAACCTTCACTTATAATCAGCTTGGAGTCCTCATTCCCCTCATCACTATCACCATTAATGTTGATATTACCATTCATTTCTTGGGAGAAGACGGATACAAAATATGAATTTAGTAACTCCACCTGCTGATCCACCATGTTAACTTTTTCACCCTTTTCGTTCTTCAGGACTCCAATGGTTTCCTTCACTTTTCTTTTGCTCTTAACATATCCCCAAAAACCTTTTACATTACTATTAACTTCTTTTGCAAGCTTCAATTCGTATTCAGCCTTGGCTTTTTTAATGCTTATCTTGCAGAGTCTGCAAACTGCTGTATACTCTCCCTTAGATATAGCTCCCATCTTCCACTTGTTGTAAGTTTCCTTTTTCTTTTTTAGTAGGTTATGTAATTTTTTGGTCATCCATCCTGGAGTTTTTAGACGATTCCCATTTTTCTTGCTTCTAGGTATTGTTAGTTCCTGTGCATTAATGATTTCCCTACGGAAAATTTCCCACCCCTCATGTGCATTTTTGTGCTTAAGTAATTTTCGCCATGGAATTCTACTAACCCTTACCTTTAGGCCCCTAAAATCTGCCCTACTAAAATTGAGCCTTCTAGTCTTTGTCTTCTCAGGTCTTCTTCTTCTTACAACCCCAAACTCGAGTATAGCATGGTCGCTGAATCCCAATGTCCCTGCTACCCTTAATTCCTTAACCATGTCCTCCTTATTAGTTAAAACTAGGTCCAGAATGGATGTTCCTCTCGTGTTTTTTTCTACTAACTGGGCAATGAAGTTGTCTGCTAGAGAGGATAAAAATTTGATAGAGCTTTTACTCGTAGCTGTGTGAGTTTCCCAATGAATATCTGGGTAATTAAAGTCTCCCATGATAACAATTTCAAATTTCTTTGAAAGCGTGGTCATTTGCTGTGAAAAAATCTCATCCCTGTCTTCTGTCTGTCCTGGTGGTCTATAATAAACACCTATTATGATGTCCTTATCATTGTTTTTCCCCTGAATTGTTACCCAAATATTTTCCAATAAGTTATCATTTTGTAAAACTGTGATTTCCGTGGAAATGTGATCTTTTTTAACATACAATGCAACTCCTCCCCCTCTTTTATTAGTTCTATTTTTTTTGAATAAGTTGTATCCTTCCATCTGTATATTCCAATCATGCTTATCGTTCCACCAAGTTTCTGTAATACCAATGACATCATATTTTTCCTTCTGTATTATCAGTTCTAATTCTCCCTGTTTATTTCCCAAGCTTTGCGCATTTGTGTAAAAACATTTCAGATTGTGCTCTGATACTTCCTTTTTCTTAATTTCCTTCTGAGTATCCTGTCTTAGGTCCTCATTACCACATCTAGTAACCTTGTTTAGTATATCCTTTAGCTGCATGTTCTTGTCTTTCTTTTTACTTCCCATCCAGGGATGGGACCACCAGGCTCAGTTTCTCTCCATTACACTCACAAATAGCCCCTACACAACAAGAAGCAGTAACAGCTGTTGACTCCTTTCTGTGAAATCCTGAATTTTTCCCCTCTCCGCTGGCTACTGTATGGAGAGCTGTTCCAGCCTCTCACTGAATAACTGTGTATGGCGTAGGGGCTGGCATACATTTCATGAATAACCGTAAATTATAATAAATTTGTATGGCCAGGGTGCTGCCAGCCTGAATTGCTCCTCCCACTTTCGCAAAAAGTAGAAAGCGAGGCGTAAAATGAATTATTTGGCAGAAGAAAGGGTTGTGTGCCAAAGATGTGCCACAATTATAGAAAACTGGCATAGATGGGTTAATAAATTCCCCCTATTGTACTATTTGTTCAGTTAGAAACTTTATCTCATTACAGCAGATTAGTCTAGTGAAAGATACAGAGGGGATTATGAGATGAAAACAGGATGATAAAGCGATAGATGAGGTGAGAATATGCCTGGCATTAGTGTAAGCAATAAACCCGTCGGTGTGAACTGCTGGTCTTTGGCAGCCAGCTCTTGATTTCCCAGTACAAAGTGAGAGTTTTCCTGTACCAAATGCAATGACACCGCAATGTGCATGCTGAAGGCCATGTGAAAGCGAGACAGTTTACTCTAGCTCTCTGGGGTCTTCAGTGTCACACATGTAAACTGTCAGCTTGTTCTGCTTTCTTTCCATGTCTCTGTCTTGCAGCCGGCCTAGTGACAGTAGCAATCTGTGAGAGGCCAGACTGACATTCCAGGGTGGAGATTTTCTGTCACCAGTGACCTTGGAAAGCACTAGAGATAATAAACCTAGGAAGTGTGTGTGTGTGTGTGTGTGTGTGTGTGTGTGATGAGGTTTAAGAAAATAGCAGCCAAATGCTATGCAGCTAGCTCTCTGGACACACTGACTCTCACGGCTGTTTAAGATTTTACATTCCATGATTATGCCTTGTTCTAGTCTGCTAATACACATCAGAAAAGCTAAACTGACCTCAATAACTGCAGTTTTTTCTGAATCAAATGACATTATTTTTTTTTTCAATCTATAGAACGTTCTCATACTACAAATGAAGACAAAAAAACATCAGTCTGCAAACTGCAGAGGCTTTGCAAAGTAAAGTATCTGCTATGATATTTTTGTGTCTAATAAAGGTCTAACATATTTTACTGGTATGATTCACAGTATGTATAAATGTATTTGCAAGGATAGGTAGGTATGCTGTTAAAGGTGCTTTCCCACAAATCACTTATCCCCTATCCACAGGATGATATCCAAGTATTTGCACGACTGCTCAGTTAAAGACTTTTCCAAATCGTTGGGGGTCTATAGGCCACTGAACAAGCACTTATCCCTTTCATATATATAGGGAATATGTGATGTTTGTGGTAAAACCATTTTAAATGGTGACTAACTTTTTAAATGACTCACACAATGAAGCATGTGATTCTGGACCAAGATGTAAAGCGTTTTCTTTAAAAATGTTGCTGTTTTTTTTTGCCTGAAAACCATCTCTAATGACCTTGCCACTAAGTGCCTCCCCCCTTGCTAATTTGCTATTCACTCCCTGTTACTAGAGTAAGGGCCAGTTCACATCTGCGTTCGGGTTTCCGTTCGGGGAGTCCGCATAAAAAGCAGTTTACCTGGGAAACCACACGGACCCCATAGACTATAATGGTCTCCGTGTGGTTTATGCACGAAACATGCGGAAACATGCAGAGAGGAAGGTGCTGCTTCGAGCAGAAACCACAATGACCCCATTGTAGTCTATGGGGTCCGTGTGGTTTCCAAGATAAAACGCTTTTTATGCGTATAGGTTTCCGTTCGGGGGGTCCCTAAGCGGACTCCCCCGAACGGAAACCCAAACGCAGATGTGAACTGGCCCTTAGTCCGTCTTTAGAAAACAATAAGCTCAAGAGGGGAACACAGGAAGTGGAGGGTCAGGTCTCTCTTCACAGCTTCTGCATGCTCAAACACAGCTTTCTCTGCCTTTATACTGCACATAGAGGAGTCTGCAGCTTCTCGTAGATAACAGTGATTTGTGCTCAAATTTCTTTTTTTCTGTGTCGGGGATCTTTTTTGCTGCATAACCTAGATTTGGAGTCCAGTGTCCCTGGATCTTGCATTTTTAGACGGATAGATCTCAAGGATGAGGAAAAAAATAGTCCAAAAAAAAAAGTTCTTAGTGCATGTGGCTCAACAGCAGTGTCCACCAGAAGTCACTTTTAAAGGTCTCAAAGAAAGTGCCTACTACAGGTTACTGAATAGTATCTAATATTGAGTGATGCCTTGCAGTGCGCAGGAAAAGAATTACAAAATACTGAACCGCTGGTACCGCTGTCCTGACCTCTTGCATAGGATCTATCCTGGTGTATCCGACCGGTGTTGGCGCTGTGGTTCCGAGAGAGGTAAGCTGTATCACATCTGGTGGGAATGCACTGCCCTCAGACCCTCCTGGGATGCTGTTTTCGCATTGTACACTAAAGTGAGTGGCAAATCTGTTACACCCTCACCTCATCTAGCCATTCTCTCCATCATCCCGTGGAAAGTCTCCGCTGTTAAGAGAGACATTTTCTCACTGCCGCCAGAACAGTCATTCCCAGGCATTGGTGCAGTACTGCTGTGCCAACCCTGGTTGAGTTCCTACAGGAGCTTCTCCTTATTAGGAGAATGGAGGCCCTGGTGGCTGAGGACTGACCCTTCAAAATTTGAGTCCCTCTGGCGGCCGTGGGTGATGTTCCAGGAGACTTCGGAGTTCTCTTCTTTCTTTACCTAAACTGGGGTCGCCTTGCTCCCCTTTCCATAAGGATTCTGGCCGTTCCCTTCTGTACAATCCCTCTCTCCCCCTTCCCTTTCCTTCTCAGTGTGCCCTTCCTCATCCCGGTCTTGTATGTGGTCTTGTATGTTTCTGTACACCCGTGTTTTCCCCATGTTCCCCTTTCCCTCCAGCATTCGTCTTTTTCTTCTGGTATGCGGGTGGCACTGTGGTGGCCCTCCCCAGCTGGACTTTTCCTTCTGTCCTATAGCTTTCCCTGCCATCACCCCCCCAATGATGCCTTTCCCATGTTGTTATTGGGCCACCCGTTACGTGTTTCTCTGTTGTGGGCGTCGACAGCCTTCTACCCTAATTGAAGAGGGAGTGAGGTGGGAGGGGTACAAAAGGGGAAAACGGGAGGAGGAACACGGAGGGGAGAGTGGGAGAGGTGATTCTGACGCAGTAGGTCAATAATCAACAATATAAATAGCATCATCAGATGTAACGAAAAAGAAGAGGTGCAACAGAGAAAGAAGTTACTGACTCAATGGGAGACAGATTCCTCCATTTGTTGTAGACATTTCTGAGACTGTCCTATTCATCTAAACTAGGTTGCTAAAATTCATTTGGTTACACCTAAAAAACCCATTCAGAGGAATAGTACCAATTTTCAGTTGCCAAAATCATTGTAACAAATCAGCCACGTGTCAATGTAGCCTAAAGAGAAAAGGACACTACCACACTCAAGTACTCAGGTGTAGAGCAGGTGTAACTCTTTCCTTTATACATTGTGTTGTCTCCTTTTTTTTTACCAAGTGTTTGCTGGGTTATTTTCTCATGAACATAGTGTCTTGCCAGATAACCTGTCCACAATAAGGAAATTATGGCCAGTTTCTGTTCCTGCATTCATGGTCGAATCTATTAGGAACCTATCAAGACAAACGGCTGTCATAACTAAGGTTATGTTCACACTGCCATTGTTGAAGTCTGCTGTTCTAATCTGTCATAAAATCAGAGCAACGTACTGAAATGCCAACAAAATGACTGATGCAGGCAGACCATCCTCCATTTGCATCTGTCTCCTTTCACTGTAATCTAAAAAACAAGATGGAAGCTTTTTTTTTTTGTATTTTTGAAATAGAAAAAAAAGTCCTGCACGTATGTCTGCATCAGTCATTCTGTCAGCATTTCAGTCTTTTGCTTTGATCCTATGATGGATCAGAACAATGGACTTCAATGACAGGAGTGTGAAGGAAACCCAAGATGGTTAGAGAAAATATTTAACCCCTTAATGACATGGCCCTATATTTCAAAACTAACATGTGTCACTTTTATATGGCATTAACTTTGAGATGCTTTAACTTACCCAAGTGATTTTAAGATTGTTTTTTCGTGATAAATTGTACATGCTCGCAGTAAACTTTGATCAATATTTTTTTGCATTTACTTATAAAAAAAAAAAAAATAGGAAATTTGATGGAAAATTAGAAAAGTTTGCAATTTTCAAAATATGAAATGCTCTGCTTTTCATACCACCCAAATACGTTAAATAAATATTATCTACCATATCTCTGCTTTATATTGGCATCACCTTTTATTTGTCTCTCTTTTTTTTTTTTTTTTGATTTTAGAAGGCTTACAAGTGTGACAGCACTTTTCCAAATGTACAAGAAAATTTCCCAAACCCACTTGTTAGGGACCATTTCAGTTCTGAAGGGGAATATAACCAGTTTCATACCGCCCATAGAGTATATATGACCACACGGTCCAGTTATAACCCTACAAGGACGTTTATTACCATCCCTGCCTTTCCAGTCACTGTGTGCACAGCTATGGGAGCTGCCATGATATAGCTCCCCTCTGACCTGGCGGTCACATGACCGCTAGGTAGAAGGGAACTCCCGAGAGCTGCTAGAGGACCCAGAACAGCTTTGGAATACAAAATAAGAGGCTGTATTCTTAATGTTACAGTTACAGAAGTCATCATCATCAAAAAAAAAAAAAAAGCAAATTAAAATGCCCCTCCATAGGTCCATTATGACCTTATAGGGGGCACAATGTGTAGAATGAAAAAAATAAAGTGAAAAAAAAAAATGCTACTACCACACCCCCATGATAGGTTCTAGCCCCTCCCCTGGAAACACAACAATTAGTGTCACCCAAGTAAAAAGCTGTTCATATGTGGATGTAAACTGCTGTTTGGGCCTGAGCGCACTGAGGGGAAGTAGCACCACTGGGCATATGAAAAGCAGATTTTGCTGGAATAGTTTTCAGGTGCTATGTCTCATTTGCAGAGCCCCTAAAGTAGCAGTGCAGCAGAAACCCTCAAAAAGGAACCTCATTTTGGAAACTACATCCCTCATAGACTTTATCAAGGGGTACAATGTGCATTTTGACCTGACAGCTGTCACAGATTTTATTAACATTGGAATATGAAAATTAAAAATTACTTTTTTCAACAAAACATCAATTTAGCCCCAAATATTTCATTTTCATAAGGTGTTAAAGGAGAAAAAGCACCCCACAGTAGGAGGAGACAGGAGACATGGGCACCCATGCAGAGAAGACATTTTCTGTTATCTCGTAGTATGCAATTTTATAACCAAGCTGGGTCTACATTTTTGGGTGAGCAGCCTGGTATATCTTTCTCAATTATGAGATTAGTTGAAAGGGGTTTCCCTATATTCAGATAGGAAGATTAAAGTTTTTTTCCTGTTTCAGGAATCCCAGTTTTTGACATATTTCATCTTAAGTTTAGTATCAAAAACATCATTGGTTTGTTGTATCATCATCAATACTCAATACCCACTGGCTGTATATTACTTATCTTTCATGTTAAAGAGGTTATCTAGGACCATGATATTAATTCATTTGGCATCTTCACTTCTTACCAAGCAACCCTTATTATTTGAATGGGACTGAATTGCAGCATGTCCTTGTGACCAATGGAAATTATATCACTGTCTGAGAAGAGAAAATGGAGCTAAAGGTCATAGTCCCAGAGAACTGCGAAAACACAGCTTTTTTTGTTGCAGATTTTGGTGCGGTTT
The DNA here is from genome assembly GCA_947044405.1 of Leptodactylus fallax. Classification (NCBI taxonomy): domain Eukaryota; kingdom Metazoa; phylum Chordata; class Amphibia; order Anura; family Leptodactylidae; genus Leptodactylus; species Leptodactylus fallax. Next base: position 3,105,562 of record CAMRHE010000022.1, on the reverse strand, counting down.
TTTAAGGCAAAGCCAGGAGTGGGATGAGCAAAAGGTAGAAGTATAAGTAATTCCTTTTGTATCCACTTTGTGATTTCCAGTCACTGCAAAGTGGATAGGATTCTAGCGAATCCCATCCACACATTGCAGAAAAATATGTGCAGCAGAAATCGCGGCATGTCAATTATACTTACCAAAATGCTGGCGGTTTCCCTATAGGTATAATGGAAGTAGAAAGTCCGCAGAGGTTTTTCAGGTTGGCCACGTTTGACAAACAGAGCGACCACCATAGCTACAGGGTCTCCACTGTAATGTACAGCGGAGCTAATGCATTGCACTGCTGTGTGGCCCCCCCACCCCCAAAGTTAAAAAACTGCCCCCCATTGCCGGTCCCCACCGGGCCCGTACCTTTAACGTTGCAGGTCGGTTAGCAAGATCATGGGAGCTGACCTGTTCCTATGACAGCTGGGAACACCATAGGGGGGCTAATAAATTTTTTAAAAAATAGAATACATATAAAACTAAAAAATTACTGTGAAACAAATACACATTATGTATCCCTGTGTCTGAAAACGCCCAGTCTACAAACGTATAAAAATATTTTTCCTGTACGGTGAACGCCGTAGCAGAAAAAAAAAATCAAAAGTGCCGAACCAGCGTTTTTTCGCTGTTTCGCCTCTGATAAAAATTTTAATAAAAAGTGATCAAACCAATAGACATTCCCCAAAATGCACCTGCAAAAGGTGGACTCTCCTTAAGGAAACACAGTACCCTTCCTCATCCTTGCGAACCAGTACCCTGCTCTCAACCTATGAGGGGCAACAACCAGAAACAGCTGTCATATGGGTGTAGGGAGAGGCTGCAGCTGGAGATAGGGACAGTCAGGGCCTTAGCTAAATTTAATAATTGTCCTTTTCAGGGCAGCTAGATAGGGAGAGGAGCCTGATACTGTGAGGGACAGTTAGCCTATAAATAATAATTGCCCCTTTCAGGCAGTGACAGTAAACTGTGTGTGTATACCCATACCATCTCCTAGTGCAGTAAAATTAACTGCGTGTGTACCCATACCATCTTCTAGCACAGTAAAAAGAACTGCAAGGGCAGCATGGTGGCTTAGTGGTTAGCACTGCAGCCTTGCAGCGCTGGACTCCTGGATTCAAATCCTGCTAGGGACAACATCTGCAAGAAGTTTGTATGTTCTCCCTGTGTTTGTGTGGGTTTCCTCTGGGTACTCTGGTTTCCTCCCACACTCCAAAGACATACTGATAGGGAATGTAGATTGTGAGCCCTATATGGAACAGTGACTGACAATGTCTGTAAAGCGCTGTGGAATATGATGGCGCTATATAAGTAAGCATAATAAATAAATAAAAATCAAGTGTGTAAAAATTAAAAAAACAGCAAATAGGGACGTGGCCGTGGTGCTGATGATGGAGTTGGTGGTGCAGGGAGATGACGTGTTACATCTGTGCATGCTAATCCTTACTCTGGTGCAAGCAGGCGCTGGGATTTGCGGCATATTCTTGTAGGCCACAATAGCTCTGCCAGAATGGAGAGGACAGACGAAGTTGAGGCATTGGTAGATTTAGTCGCAAACAGTGCCTCAAGTTCCATTGGATTGTCTTCCACCCATCCCACTTCTGCTGAAAGTGCAGAGCCCTCCACCTCACCCCCCCTTCGAAACAGCAAGGCCGTCTCAGCCACAAGTGATGGCGCAGTCACTAATGCTCTATGATGACTCTCCTAGCTGGGATTCCGGGGGCCATCTACCTGTCCATGCCCCAGTTGCAGACATAGAGTTCCCAGGATGGAGGATGAGGATGTGGACAGTGGACCATCGCAGGAGATCTACCCAAGTGCCAACTGCTGCGGCTTGCTGCAGTGTGGAAACTGACAAGAAGGGCAGTGGTGAGAGGTTGGTGGAAGACGATCCGAGGGGTGATGATGAGGTCCTAGACACAATATGGATAGAAGACAATGATAGTTCGGAGGAAGAGGTGGTGGCCATGCAGCTCCAGGTAGCCAGCAGAAGACGGAAAAGGGTACAAAGGCGCAGCAGTCAGCCCATAGCCACTCACGTCGCCAGCCTGGCCACAATGTTAAACACCTTGTTCAATTCTCCGCAACATCCACCACCATTGGGTACAGCCCGTAATACCAGGAGGCAGACTCACATGGTGGATAAGTATGTCGACACATCTCTTGGTACTGAGCGATGAGTCCTCCCAGTTCAATTTCTGGTAAATTGGACACGTGGCCAGAGCTTGCCCTCTGTGCCTTGAAGGTGCTGGCCTGCCCTTCGGCAAGTGTCCTATCAGAGCGTGTGTTCAGCACCACAGGGGGTGTCTTCACCGACATGAAGATCCACCTATCCACAGCCAACATGGACATACTTATGTTCATGAAGATGAACCAGGCATGGATCCCACAGGACTTGGCTGTTCCAGTGCCTAAGTGAGTGGTTAAAGTGTTGGCTACCTCCTCCTCCTTCTCCGCCTCTTGCACTTACACCACCACCTTCTCCCCCTGGACCTCTACCACCTGTTTCAAAATTATTATTTATTTATTTTTTTTTTTATGTTATTATTTTAAGCACTTTCCATACCCCATTTTTTGCACAGCACTTGCCCTGTTATTATCCCCATTTTGTAGCCCTCTACCCCTTAGAATTACCATTTTACAGCTCTTTTTAGGTCACCAAGTTCGGGTCCCCGAACCAAAGTTTTGGGCAAAGTTCGTCCGAACTCGTCGAACCTGAACAGGTTCGACAGGTTAATTCAACACTAGTCATAAGGCTTCTTAAAGGCTGGACACTGATTTATAAGGAGCTGTTATTTATTATGCTTACTTGTATAGCACCATCATATTCCGCAGCGCTTTACAGACATTGACATTGAATGTCCCATATAGGACTCACAATCTACATTCCCTATCAGTATGTTTTTTGGAGTGTGGGAGGAAACCGGAGTACCCAGAGGAAACCCACGCAAACACAGGGAGAACACACAAACTCCTTGCAGATGTTGCTCTTGGCAAGATTCGAACCCCTTCCCCCTTCCCACGGTTGCGCTGACTTTGGTCTTGATAAAACACAGTGGACCTACACCAGCAGATGACATGGCTCCCCAAACCATCGCTGATTCTGGAAACTTCACACTAGACCTCAAGCAACTTGGATTGTGTGCCTCTCCACTCTTCTTCCAGACACTGGGACCTTGATTTCCAAATGAAATGCAAAATTTAGTTTCCTCTGAAAACAATACCTTTGACCACTGAGCAACAGTCCAATTCTTTCTCTCCTTGGCCCAGGTAAGATGCTTCTGGCGTTGTCTATTGGTCATGAGTGGCTTGACCTTGTAGCACATGTCCTGGATACAATGTCTGTGTGTGGTGGCTTTTGAAGCACTGACTCCAGCAGCAGTCCACTCCTTTTGAATCTCCCCCAAATTTTTGAATGGCCTTTTCTTAATAATCCTATCCCAGTTGCTTGTGCATCTTTTTCTACCACACTTTTTCCTTCCAATCAACTCTCCATTAATATGCTTTGATACAGCACTCTGTGAACAGCCAGCTTCTTTAGCAATGACCTTTTGTGGCTTACCCTCCTTGTGGAGTGTGTCAGTGACTGCCTTCTGGACATCTGTCAAGTCGGCAGTCTTCCCCATGATTGTGTCGCCTACTGAACCAGACTAAGGGACTCTTTTAAATGCTTAGGAAGCCTTTGCAGCTGTTTTGGGATAATTATTCTAATTTTCTGAGATAATGACTTTTGGGTTTTCCTTGGCTGTAAGCCATAATCATCAACATTAACAAACACTTGAAAAAGTTCACTCTGTTTGTAATGACTTAATATAATATACGTGTTTCACTTTTTCAATTGAATTACTAAAAAAAAAATAATGTTTTGATGATATTCTAATTTATTGAGATGCACTTGTATATGGCTATTGTTACAAATCAGGCAAAATATGCGAATCTTATGCGAGCATGTTGCATCTGTGTGTTCATGAATGAATGTTATTAAACAAAGGCAGGGGCAACCTGCGTGAGCACATTCTTCCTGTGACCCAATCATTTGTGCAGCTCTATTTTATTGTTCCAACTATTTAGTTACAAATTAAAGCACCAAAATGGAGGTTACCATTACTCTGTTAAGCAATGAAAAAAATAATTTTCTAATAAGTGCACAGTTGTATATCATGCTTGCATATTCACTTGTTAATAAAATGAAATTAAAGGAAGTAAATCTAAATGTAAAATAAGGTAAGGTTTTATTCACTATTTTTTTTCAACACTGTTTTTCATTGAGTGCTTGGTTTTTTGTTTTGTTTTTTTCTGTGCTACTAAAAATATATAAGGAAAAGGCACGTGACTAAGCAGCTAAAATGAACATGCTGCATTTTTCAAAACTGCAAGCTTTTTGTGAAAATGCAGCTATTCCGCAGCTCTGTTTTTAACCACAATGTGTGATTGAGATTAAACAAAATCTCATTCACTTTGCTGATACAATCATTTTTATCCCAATGCGTTGCAGCAGCCAAAAATGTTGCATTTCTGAAGCATAGGGCCTTAGTCATAGTCTGACTTAGCATTTAGGGTTAATCTAGGATAACTATAGATCAATTTACTCTTTTCACTGTTGTGTTAAAAGGAATTTATATTTCTTTCAATATGAGTGTAAGTGAAGAGTGACACTGTCAGCAGCCTAATATATGTAAGGTTGGCTCAGTATCTAGCTGCCACCGAAACATCAATGCGATTTATGGGGCAAGTTTCCTTTCTGAGCTGTTGGCTAAAGAACTTGCACTCTAATTAACCAGAGATGTAGCTCTGGTAGCCAAAAACCAGCACCTGGGCACATGTCCTGGTTGCCCAACCACACCCCATAAAATTGAATTCACATATAGCGTTCAGGTCTTCTTTTGGTGAATGTATGTTGTGGCAATAAAAAAAAAAAAAAAGTGGAGACCAAGTGCTTGCTTTTACTCAATAAGAAGATATAAAGTTCAACGCATGTTACAGTTCGTAGCTATTTTACATTTTTGTTCATGCTGGCTAGTCTTTCTAAAATGAAGTGGTGTTTATCAAGTGTAACAAAACCGCGCTAAAACATCACTGAATGATAGTTTCACACATGATGTTTTTCATGCCAGTTTTTTAAGCTACAGGTAGGAGTATATCATAAAGAAGTTCAGTTTAAAGGAAAGACTGATAATCTACTCTTTCCTGTTATCGAGAATATGTATTTTGTACTTCATGTCTGAATGCAACCACATGTAGTTCTTGGTGCATTTATTTAAGCATTTGACAAGAGCCTTAGAGATTAGCAAAATGTCTCAGTGTCAGTTACAGATTGTATACACCCCACATAAGAGTATGGCTAAAATAAAGGTGTATTTTATAATCTCATAGATTGTAAACTATTGCGAGCAGGACCCTCAGTCCCAGTGTGTGAATTGAATATTTCTTTGCAATGTATCTTTTTTGTCAGTACTTGAACCCTACACATTGTACAGTGCTGCGGAATATGTTGGCGCTATATAAATAAAAATTATTATTAATTATTATTATATTATTATTAATCTATTGCTTTATATGAGGGAACACAAGTTTGTTCCCTCATATAACAAGCGATTTGCTGCCCTTTACATCTTCACTCATTGCTAGTTATCATATTGAAGAATTCACATTGTCAGGCATTTCATGTGATAGTTTCATACGTATGATGCAAAACAATACCTACAAAAATGTATCATTCACTGATTAAATATCATATATTATTTATTTAATTTTTTTTGTAAACCCAAATTTCCATTTATGCGATTGACCAGAATCATAAGATTATTGTGGAATAAACACTGGAGCTGAAACCATTTCCAGGGGATAAAATTTACAGAAAATACAGCAAAACACAGAAAGATCTAATGTTTGGATTGACTGGTATGCTTAGCTGTTGCTTTAACCTGCCAAAAAAGTTACCGCCATTTTTGGCAACTTCATGCATAAACACACTATGTAATATTTCAATATTGTAATCTGTTTAATATTATTATGATCTTTGTGTAATTGACTGTAAGCTGACCTTGCTTTCCTGACAAATGCTGGCTGGTTTAAGTAAATACATAGATACTTTTGGTTGTAATTTGTAATTGACTAGTTATTACGGGCAGACAGAAGATGACTAATACGGTAACACAGCTCATCTGCTACAACAAAGCCAAGTTCTGGAACTTTCTTTAGAAGTGTTAAGTAGGGAGATAAAAAGGGAGGAGGAACCCGAGAATAAAAAAGCAGAAAAGCTGGTTGTAGGGACGTAACAATCATTGTGTTGTGGGTTCTCCACCCAGTCACAAATCCCTCAGCAGTGATGAACCGTTCAGCTTCATCTAGACAGAATGCAGAATTGTGCAGCATTCCTGAGCACAGCAGTTTAGTATCGGACAGGACCAGCAAGTCCTCTTCATTGTCTTCGGCTTTTTATATCACATACAATTCCACATTGTCTGTTTTGCATACTGAAAATTCCAATGGTTGCTTGTTCTGCGTGTTGTGTCGCGACATGAGAAACAGTCCTTACATATTGATTTCTGCCATCTGTTCCCTTACATTCTAACATCAAGCATTTACAGCCTTTTTAATGGTATCCTGAAAGGAAGAAATGCTATTTAGCTCTGAAAGATATTGATGCAAGGGCAAATACTGTAAGATTATAGGAAAAATAATGTATATAAATTGCAGATATCTAGCAATGATTCAAACTTTTTTTTTTTTTTTTTTTGTACCAAAGGTATATGCAAGTGAATGCAAGACTTGATCTTATTGCAAAGTCCTAGCTTTTCTGCACCCGCTATGTATCACAAAATATCCCAATGCATCTGCTTGGGGTAAGCCTCTTTAATGGGGTTAGAAAAGCTATTTATATATACCTAATTAGGAAATTCTTAGTTGTTCCCAACAGGGGAAAGCTTTGTGGGATTTCCAAAGTGGTAAAGTGGCGGGAGTTGCCATAAACTAGAACTTAATTAAAATAATGGGACAGATTTATTAATACTGTCTGAAATTTCTCACAGTAATTCATGCTGGATGATGAATTTGACCCATCTTTAGGTGGAAGCCCCATGTTGCAGAAATGCAGCGGAAAAAAATGCAGCGTTTTACAGTACCAGCAAAGTGAATAAGATTCTGGATAATCCCATCCACACATTGCAGAAAAAAAATAAACACTGTGGCAAAGCATGCATTTTTGAAAAATGGAGCATGTCAATTATACCAGCGAAATATTTGTGTTTGCCCAATAGGTTTAATAAGGGAAGAAAATCCGCATAGAAAAATGCATCAAAAACACAATGAAAAATGCTTCAGAAAAAAACGGGATGTGTTTCCACAGAGTATTTTAGCTGCATTTCACGTGTGCCCTTTTTAGACAGTTTTGTCTGATTTATGTAGTTGGCTTTCAGTTGGGTTACTTTAAACTACTTTTGTATGCCAATTTTTATGCAGATTGAGTTGTGCCACCTTTCACACTAATCCATGCTCCCTTTCTGAGCAAGTTGAAATAAAATGTCTAACAAAAGTGAACCTATCAGCAGGTTTGGGAATAAATCATTAGCATGTCCTTATAGTGCGTTTAGAGTCTCAAAACAGCCTATAACATGTCTGTCCACTCTAGGGGTGTTAAAACATGTTAATACTCACTGTGAGCGTGTTCCAGGAGATGGAAGACATGGACTTATATTTCCACTAAAATTTTTGAGCAAATCAAGCCGTGTCACCTTCCCCACTAAGCCACCTTCCCTTGGTGTGCAAGCTGAATTAAAGTATTTAAAAAGGGAACCTATCAGCTAGTTTGGGTGCACTAAACCACTAGCATGTCCTTATAGTGGTTTAGTGTGATAAAACCTGTCTATACCAAGTCTGTTATACCACATTAATAGTTTATGAAAGGGCGTTCCAGTAGCATGTGCTTGATGGCCAGGTAAATCAGAGATGTGTCTGATGGGAGTCGTGGATTCATCTCTCTGACTTTGTCACCTCCTGGTTGGTATACTTTAGACCACTTTTTTTTTTTTGCAAAGTTTTGGATTTTTTGAATGGTTTAAAACATAAAAAAAAACAACCAAAACTTTATAAATTTGGTATTTATTCATTGGTATGGGGTATCGACCCATAGAATAGAGATGACATGTTATTTTGACTGCACAGTGAAACCTATAAAAATAAAGCCCGTACGGAATATTAAATGTTACGACCACAAAGTACAATTTGTACTGCAAAAATTAAGCCCTCATATGGCTCTGTGAATGGAGTTATGGATTTTGGAAGTCAGGGAGTCAAAAAAAAAAACAAAAATTGAAAAATACCTGCGGAAGGGGTTCATTAAAGACCACCCCCCAGCACCCCCCCCCCCCAGGGCAGACTGACTTGGCTTAGGTAGGTATATGACACCAAATCACTAGTGCATAAGGACATGCATGCAGCTTAGTGTTTTCTACATTGCTAATAGGTGACCCTTAATAAAGTGGTTGACAGCATGTTCGTCAGAATTATGGCACATTTTTATTAGTAACTACGCAGTATTGTGTCTCTTATTGTAGCATAACCCTTTTGCTCTCCTGTTTTTCTAAATCTGCCCCATATATTTAATAGGTTGTTTTACAAATGTAGATATAACATTTATTTTAGATAGGAGGTAATGCGTTAGCATATGAACACTTAGCTGCTCAGAAGGTACCAGCTTTTAAAATCCATTATGTACTTTGTATGGTTTTTGAGCTACAAGATGTTTTTTTATTAGGTAAATTCTGAATTCTGCTGGATTCTTGTTACCAGCCTGTTTTGTGAGCTAAGATAATACTTTTAGTTTGTTAGAAATGAGCAGTTTCTTTTCAGAGACATCCAACATCCAGAAATTTGAATGCGGCTATGGATAAGAATAGAGAAAACAAAACAAAAGTACAAACAGTGAAACACAGTATTTCTAAAGTTACATTTATGTACATTTAAAGAAAATGTTGCTCTCTATAGTTTAGGTTGGCCGGGGGGGAGCCCAGTGCGAATGTGAACCTAGCCTCAATCACTGTTTGTGGGTGATGTACGTGGGAGACTCAGCCTCTCAAGGAGTCCTGCTCTCAGATAAGAAATCACTTGACCAGTTTGCTTCTTGAGGCTGGGGCCCCATGTTGTGAAAATACAGCATTTTGGCCGCGGCAGAGACACTGCAGCAAAAAATGCTGCATTTTACATTACCTGGAAAGTGGATGGGATTATGGCTAATTCCATTCACATATTGCAGAAAAAAATCTGCAGCGGAAAAGCTGCATTTTTGAAAGTTGCAGCATGTCAATTATACCTATGGCAACGCTAGCGTTTTCCACATAGGTATAATAAAGGCAGAAAGTCTGCAGAGCAAAACTCTACAGACTTTCTGTGAAAAACACTGTGGAAAAAAAAACCCAATGTGTTTAGGCTGCAGTCTTTTCTACAGTGGTTTGCTACGTGGCGCATTAGCCTGCTGCGGAAACGCAGCAGAAAATAATGCTGCATTTTACAGTACCAGCAAAGTGAATGAGATTCTGGCTAATCCCATCCACACATTGTAGATAACACTGTGGAAAAGCTGTGTTTTCAAAAATGCATGCGTTTTTTGACAAACAAAGCATGTCAGTTTTACCTGTGGAAACGCTCATGTTTTCCCTATAGATTTAATAAGAGAAGAAAAAAAAACCACGCACACAGAAAAATGCAATGAAAAACGCTGCAGAAAAAAAACGCGATGTTTCCGCTGCATTTTTTTTCCTGCAGTGTTTTTAGCTGCATTTCGCAACGTGGGGCCTTAGTCTAAAGTGTAAAATATTGGTAAAACAAACTTTGTTTTATTTATTTATTTATTTTTTAAATTCAGTCCTGCTCATTGTTATTGGCACCTATGAAGTATAAGTAAATAATGTGCAATATCTCCTGAAAAAATTAATCAAGTGAAACCGCTTTTTTGTTTCGAGCACTCGTGTTAAATACAAAACAAATGATAATTTAAAAAAACAAAACAATGGGAGGGAAAAATAGAAAACTCTATAATGTGACACTGGTATTGGCTCCCTTTACATTTAATATATGTGGAAACATTTTTACTCACCTGTATTAACACAAATGAGAATCACCTGTAATAAATTGCTAGTGCCCATTGTACATGAATTAGCCAATGAATGATGATTTAAGTGTTTAAAAAAGCCACATGTTAGGCCCTGTTCCTTTGTCACAATGGTGAAGACAAAGGAGCTGTCTGAGGACATCAGAACTGCTATTTATTAGCAAACACAAGACTTCCAAAGGGTATAAGGCCATCTCCAAAGACCTTGATATCCCTGTTTCAGCAGTGCACAATGTTATTAAGAAGGTTGCCAATCATGGAACCGTCAAGAACCTCCCTGGACGTGGGTGAAAGAGGAAAATAGAGAAGAGATGTCTTCGAAGGTTGGTGCGAATGGGGGGAAAAAACACCACGTCAAGCATCCAAAGACCTGAAGGCCAAGCTGAAACAGTCTGGGGTCATGGTTCCAACAAGTACCATATGACGCACATTAAACCAAGCAGAGCTTTATGGGCGAAGGCCAAGGAAGAAACCATTGCTGAAGAAAAACATAAAAAGGAACAACTGATCTTTGCCAAAGAGTATCTTGACAAACCACAATCCTTCTGGGAAAATGTTCTGTGGGCAGATGAAACAAAAAGCTAGCTTTTTGGCAATGCAAAGCAACAGTTTGTTTACAGACAGAGCAATGAAGCTTATAAGGAAAAGAACAACCTACCAACAGTTAAGCATGGTGGAGGATACATAATGTTGTGGGGTTGCTTTGCTGCATCTGGTACTGGAGTCCTTGACCATATCACAGGAATCATGAAATCAGAGAATTTCAATCAAAGAGATTTTAGAGCAAAACGTCCTACCCAGTGTAAGAAAACTTGGTATGAATCGAAGATCATGGATCCTCCAGCAAGACAATGACCCAAAGCCCACATCCAAAACTACCCAGGAATGGTTGAAAAAGAAAAAAATGGACTGTTTTAAAATGACCAGCAATGAGTCCTGACCTCAATCCCATTGAAAATCTTTGGGGTGAGCTGAAATCTACCGTTTGGAAAAAGAACCCTGCAAACATTGAAGAACTTGAACAAACTGCAAAGGAAGAGTGGGAGAAAATACCAGATGAGAAGTGCAAGAAGCTTATAAATGGCTACAAGAAACGTTTGGAGACTGTCATCAATGCCAAAGGGTGTGCAACCAAGTATTACTTAGGGGTGCCTTTATTGCTGCACATGCTGTTTATTCTGTTTCTTCTTTTAAATTACAACATGTAAGTTGAAAAACAATATTTTATCGTTATATAACTTTGGACCACTAATTGAAAAAGACCTGAGGATATAACTTTGGTACATTTCCATTTATTTGTGAAGATATTGTACATTCTATGAAAAAAATGAAGGGGTGCCAATAATGATGAGCATCACTGTAAATGTCAATCCCAAGAAACAAAAAGGTACCCAATTGCCTGTTACTAATGGAGAGTTTGCTGTCTATTTGGGATTAGACAGCACTCTTCTCACCATTGGAGAGGACTCAGTGGTTGGACTTTTAAGTCATGAAAAAATACTTTAGTCATTGCTTACGTGGTTAAACATAGTCTTAGAACAAATCATGTTTTTCATTGACAAAGCAGGTTAAAGTGGATATGTCACCAGGTACAAAATACTAAATGACATGCATCATCTGATCCCGCTGTGCCCCTGATCAAATTGGTGGTTTCATTTTTTAAATATGTCCACATATTCAAAAGCTACAGACCCAGGAATATTATATGTAAATTCAAGTAAGTGGTAACCCTTTATATTCTGTGTGAAAAACAAAAGGTTACCGGTCACTTGGTGAATAGGAGATGATTACATATCTTCCAGGGGCCATATTCTTTTGAATGGGTGTTCGGATTTTAAAAATAAATACGCCAAATTGATCAGGAGCACAGCGGCATTCAACTGATGCATAGCATTTTGTGTGACAGAGCCTCTTTAAATTTTAGAGAATTTTTTTTTTGTAATCCGTAGACAGTTCTTCTATGATTAGCCCTCTTTCAGAGGTGTAATATGACAATGTAAATAGTTCCTATACTGTGTAGAGAAATTTGCACCCTTTCAAGTTTATGCTTATGAACTGTTGTTACTGTGTTACTGTCAGTCCAGTGTAGAAAATAGGCTTCTAAGCCGCTTCTGCTTTCATATATTCACTACTGAGACAGCAATTAGTATCAGAAAAAAGATGACACAAAATTGCTCTTCAGTGGTCATTCATGTGATTAAATGGCGAGACAGAACACTACGTTGCAACCTTTTACTATTCTGAAAAGTAATTTTCCTATCACATAACCCAAAGAAAAATTAAAAAAGGATATGAAAATTTGCATGTGAAAAAATGAAAACACTTAGAAAATAAAATATTTTACATTTTCATTACCTCTAATAACAGCCCTTTACATTTGATTTTGTTGGATTATTCTTCCAGAATGTAATAAGAAACTCATGATCTGAGCATATATTGATGAACAACATGCAAAGAAGGGGAGTAAAAATTCAAGCTTAGCACTATCCCTTAGGGCTCCATTCAAACGTTTTCTTAACACCCCTGTTTTCAGAGCAAAGTATAAATGGGAACATACATGTGTATTTCTTTAGCGGACCATTAAAAAAATATCACATTATTTTTGTCTGTTTTCACAGACGGATGGACCAACACAAGTGAATGGTTCGGTTTTAAATGTCCATCAATACGTATTTGCATCAGTTTGATGGCAGTTATAAACTAGTGGTTAAAAACAGATACAAAATTACAAACAACAGAAAACTGATGAAAAATAACTGACACACTGTCAGTTTTTACCATCCGTTTTCTGTCTTTTGTTATCTGCTTGTGGCCTTAGGGTAAAGTTCACACAGAGATTTTTGATTGATTCAGCGGTCCCATTAATTTCAGTGGGAGTCAGGAGCAGATTTTTTTCCTCTAGTGGTACAAGAGAAAAAAAAAGCATCATGACCTATCTTCAGGCAGATTCCACCTTGCAAATCCATTTGAAATTAATAGGAGGCAGAACAAAAAAAACCCTAGCATTTTTTAAAGCTGTTTTTGGAGCATTTTTTTGTGTTTTTCTGTGCCTCCCATTAATTTCAATGAGGTTTGCAAAGCAGAATCTGCCTGAAGATGGGTCATGATACTATATTTTCCTCTAGCTGAAAAAAAACACATCAAGCTCTCTAGTTGCCATAAGCTGGTTATGTACATAAGCTTTCCATTACACAACGGCATAAGGTGAGCAAGTATTCATTATGTCTAGCATTGAATTATTCAAATAGACACACTGTCCTATGAGGCCCTCTGACTTCTTTTTTCTCATTGCACTAGAACTGTAGCAGCATGTTAGACCCAGCACTTTTCTTTAAAAATTTATATATTATCAAAAATGCCATGTGTGATTACAAAAAAAGGTCTGCTTTAAAAGTCTATTGGCTCTGTAGCTCTGCACCATTCACTTGGAACTCAACAGGATTTTTCTGGTGGTATATGTGTGTGTGGTCACCCACAGAAACCCAGCAAATGTTCCCAAAGGTACCTTTTGTGTACTGGAATTTCTTTATTCATTTTCAAATTTTTACCTCCAACTAATGTTTTGTTACAAATACTTTCCATATAATAAACATTTTTGGATGTTATTCCTTATGCCTATCTAATTTCTAAACCTACAAGTGTCTACAGCTGGGTTATTACAGCTAAGATTTGTGGAGTCTTGGGTAACAGTCACCTATAGAATGGCCACCAAGAGTACTACATGGAGAGTGTGTCACAACTCGGTCCAGCATCAGCTGAGGGGATGGACCAAAGTATTAGTTCTATAGGTAAAGAAATATATTCAACTACTTATTTATTTATTTTTAGAGCTCTTTTACTTCCATGTTTTACATTTGAAAAACTTCACATAAAAACCACACATATACAAAAACAAGTATAATAGACCAGTTTAGGCTAGAGTTCACACCTGCGTTCGGGTTTCCATTCGTGGGGTCTGCTTGGGGACCCCACAAACGGAAACCTAATCCACTTAAAGCAGCAGTTACCAGCGGAAACCCACACACCCCATAGACAATAATGGGGCCTGCCGGGTTTCTGCCCGAAAAATGTGGAGAGAAGTTTTTTAAGCAGATTCGGGGACAGAAACCCTGAACATAAACCGGACACAGGTGTGAACCTAGCCTTAGTGACCAACTGGTACAGAGGAATAGAGAGCTTACGATCTGTGAGGAACGGAAAATAGAGACAGTAGGTGAGGGTAGAAGCTGTTTAGATTGTGGCGTGGTGGCAGTGGGGTTATTGAAGGTTGTAGGCTTTCCTGAAGAAGTAACTCTTCAGGGTCCTCTTAAAGGTTGTGATTGTGATGGACAGTCTTATATTAAAAGGTAATGGAACTCACTGCCTTGATACATATGACCCAGTCCATGCTCCATATCAGTCACACAAGTGGTGCACTTAGGGCATGCCATCAGCTTGTCAAGGAAACAGGCGGTGGCAGGAAAACTGAATCCAAATAAGGCTCTAGGCATTGTCTTAAAACATACTCTCCATCTCTAGCTGATAAACAGGTTTCCATAAATTGTACCACCCCCCAAAATCCTCCCACTGAAGAATATGTTCCAATTTTCTAAAAACTATAGATTGGTGGAAGGAAAGAAAAAATTCCCAAATGATCACCTATACAGAGGTGATGGTATTTGTTTTTTGTGCTGCAGCCCAACAACTTGTTTAAGGCCCCACTCAGCAGGCCACAGCAAAAAAAAAAAAAATTCTATGGGAAAAACCTTGGTGGAAACGCATCGTAGTTATTCACGCAGCTTTTGTCACAAAGTCCGGAGACTTTCTTCTTCAATTATACCTATAGGGAAACCGCCAGTGTTTCCGTAAGTATAATTGACATGCTCTGATTTCCAAAACCACAACACTTTTGGAAATAAATGCATTGCCGCTGAGTGTATTTTTCTGGAATGTGTGGATGGGATAAATAAAGGCTTATTCACTGCTAAATTTCCAAGTTAATTTGCAGAATGATAACAATTGCATAAACTTAACATAGTGAGGTATAAGATGAAGATGAAAATATGAAGTCTATCTTTTCCACTCTAGGGCTATCGCATGTAGAAGGGTAATTTAATAATTCCCCCTTTTTTTTTTTTTAAACATAAAATCAATATACATTTGGTACTGTCAAGATCATACTGACCCACAGAATAAAGAATGCTATTTTTTTTTTTTTACAATTCCATTCATTCATCATTTGTTTCCATCTTCCAAATATAGGTGCATCTCAATAAATTAGAATATCTTTGAACCGTTTTTCTTTCAGTAATTAGATTTAAAAAAGTGACCTCCTATATTTTCTAGATTGTTTATACACAGAGCGTTCTATTTCAAGTGTTTTATTTCTGTAAATGTTGATATTGGATTACAGAGAATGAAAACCCAAATTTAAGAAAATTTGAATATTGTAAAAAGTTCAGTATTGTAAATTCAGTGTGTCACCTGCCAAGGTTTTCTAAGCCTTTAAATGGTCTCTCAGTCTGGTTCAGTAGGACACACAATCATGGAAGACGCTGATTATGAATTGAATTACTGAATCACTGAAATGAATGAACGTTTCAAAGATATTCTAATTTATTGAGATGCACTTGTATATTGTATGTAATATTAAATCATGCCATTGGAAAATACAATTTTTCCAGCAAATAAATGTGTGCACAGGAAAAAAAAAAACAAAAAAAAAACCCACACTCGTTTGAAAGGCAGGGATGAAAAACCAAAAAAAAAAAATAAATTAAAATTCACTGCAGCAGAAAGGGGTTAAAGAAAGGCGCATGATTTGGTGGTAACCAGGCAAAAATTTGTATCAGTAGGAATAACTTTTGTGTAGTATTTCGACTTTTGTGAAGAGCAATAAATGGGGCCATTGCTTTTAATATATACTGCACACAACTATTTAGTGGGTAAATACTACCTTAGCTTTACAGAGGGCACAGAAATAGCACCTTCATCAACTGGCTGCCTGGTTTGTGATAGATCAGGCATTTGTCTGCAGCTGCTTAATATATAGAAATTCCCATGTTATTCTCAGAACTCTATGCAGAAACATTGCCTGTAGATCAGCAAAGAATAGAAGTCCTGTGAAAAGAAAGTGTTTTTTTGCATTTCTAGTGTTAGTATTGTAGGCTTAATATAATGTAGGGAAATATACGAAATAAATAAAATATGCTGGTTGACCTTACTCTCTTCTTTAAAACAAAGTTATTGCACAGGCAGCTTGGCAGCAAATATGCAGTGTCATATAGCCAGTCATAAATGACCAGATGGCAAAATAAAGAGGGTATTTACCAATTCCAAAGTGACTCATGTCCCCGCACTCCATAAGCTGATGTCTATCTTTGCTGCTGTAACACACTGAATTTCCCCATTGTGGGACTATTAAAGGACTATTATTATTATTATTATTATTATTTTATATATATATATATATATATATATATATATATATATATATATATATATATATTTATTTTTTTTTTTTTTTTTTTTTTTTTTTTAAGTCAAGCAGTTATATGTGGCCCAATTTAGATAAAGATCCTTTGGAATGGATTAAAGCTTTTTTTTTTTTTTTTTTTTACGCAGAAAATAAAAAAAAAATAAACCAGACAAAGCTTCAGAGTCCATATCCAAAATAGCACATTTATCTCAGATATCTGGCACTGAAGATGAGCTAATCTATGGTTATCAGATAAACATTTCCCCAGCTTTACTATTTTCTACATCTCTCCACAAAACTGTACATACCGATACAATAGGGATTTGGGAGGTTTAACCTGGGAAGAAATCCTCCTTGTATGACATTAAGCTGGATTTATGCAGAACAATTCAGACCCACATTTAGGTAGTTCAGTATCAGAACGTTTATCTAAACCTTTTCATTTACACATAGTGATGCTAAAAAGGGGAAGATTGTAAACAGGAAAATGTATCACCACACCAGCAAAATAAACCCTGTTTGCCATGATGTGGACCCCACATTTACTACTGTTGGATAATGTGATTTCAGTCATTATAGGCAAATATATGTTTTGTTCAGAGGAAAGTACCAGTGTGCTACCTGTTTTTATCACGGTTAGCACACTGACCTATTAATTTCTATGGCCCCATATACACGATCGTGTATTTTCACTGTCGTGTAACATGGCGCCTAAGGCTGGATACACACACACACATTTGAACATGTATTTGTGTTTCTTTTACGTCAAAACACTGCAGCCACATGTTACTTTTAAGTTCAAGTAAAATATTTTTTATTTTTGGTGTTATTTTTGTTTTTGCCAGTTGCATTTTTTTCGAAATGCAACATGCTCTAGGTATAGTATTTTTCCTGTTTATTCCCCTCCAAGGCTTCTCTAAAGGACTCTAAAAAATTCCATAAAAAAGCACATGCACAAAAATTACAAAAATATATATATTATATATAAATATATATATATATATATATATATATATACAGTCATATGAAAAAGTTTGGGCACCCCTATTAATCTTAATCATTTTTAGTTCTAAATATTTGGGTGTTTGCAACAGCCATTTCAATTTGATATATCTAATAACTGATGGACACAGTAATATTTCAGGATTGAAATGAGGTTTATTGTACTAACAGAAAATGTGCAATATGCATTAAACCAAAATTTGACCGGTGTAAAAGTATGGGCACCCTTATCATTTTATTGATTTGAATACTCCTAACTACTTTTTACTGACTTACTGAAGCACAAAATTGGTTTTGTAACCTCACTGAGCTTTGAACTTCATAGCCAGGTGTATCCAATCATGAGAAAAGGTATTTAAGGTGGCCAATTGCAAGTTGTTCTCCTATTTGAATCTCCTCTGAAGAGTGGCATCATGGGCTCCTCAAAACAACTCTCAAATGATCTGAAAACAAAGATTGTTCAACATAGTTGTTCAGGGGAAGGATACAAAAAGTTGTCTCAGAGATTTAACCTGTCAGTTTCCACTGTGAGGAACATAGTAAGGAAATGGAAGACCACAGGGACAGTTCTTGTTAAGCCCAGAAGTGGCAGGCCAAGAAAAATATCAGAAAGGCAGAGAAGAAGAATGGTGAGAACAGTCAAGGACAATCCACAGACCACCTCCAAAGAGCTGCAGCATCATCTTGCTGCAGATGGTGTCACTGTGCATCGGTCAACAATACAGCACACTTTGCACAAGGAGAAGCTGTATGGGAGAGTGATGCGAAAGAAGCCGTTTCTGAAAGCACGCCACAAACAGAGTTGCCTGAGGTATGCAAAAGCACATTTGGACAAGCCAACTTCATTTTGGAAGAAGGTCCTGTGGACTGATGAAACAAAGATTGAGTTGTTTGGTCATACAAAAAGGTGTTATGCATGGCGTCAAAAAAACACAGCATTCCAAGAAAAACACTTGCTACCCGCTGTAAAATTTGGTGGAGGTTCCATCATGCTTTGGGGCTGTGTGGCCAATGCCGGCACCGGGAATCTTGTTAAAGTTGAGGGTCGCATAGATTCAACCCAGTATCAGCAGATTCTTGAGAATAATGTACAAGAATCAGTGACGAATTTGAAGTTACGCCGGGGATGGATATTTCAGCAAGACAATGATCCAAAACACAGCTCCAAATCTACTCAGGCATTCATGCAGAGGAACAATTACAATGTTCTGGAATGGTCATCCCAGTCCCCAGACCTGAATATCATTGAACATCTGTGGGATAATTTGAAGCGGGCTGTCCATGCTCGGCGACCATCAAACTTAACTGAACTGGAATTGTTTTGTAAAGAGGAATGGTCAAAAATACCTTCATCCAGGATCCAGGAACTGATTAAAAGCTACAGGAAGCGACTAGAGGCTGTTATTTTTGCAAAAGGAGGATCTACTAAATATTAATGTCACTTTTCTGTTGAGGTGCCCATACTTTTGCACCGGTCAAATTTTGGTTTAATGCATATTGCACATTTTCTGTTAGTACAATAAACCTCATTTCAATCCTGAAATATTACTGTGTCCATCAGTTATTAGATATATCAAATTGAAATGGCTGTTGCAAACACCCAAATATTTAGAACTAAAAAGGATTAAGATTAATAGGGGTGCCCAAACTTTTTCATATGACTGTATATACATATATATATATATATATATATATATAATAATTACACACATACACACACACACACACATATGGTATATATACACTGCAATATATATATATACACACACACATACATACATACACACACACACACACACACGATATATACAGTGCCTTGCGAAAGTATTCGGCCCCCTTGAACTTTTCAACCTTTTGCCACATTTCAGGTTTCAAACATAAGGATATAAAATTTTAATTTTTTGGTGAAGAATCAACAAGTGGGACACAATCGTGAAGTGGAACGAAATTTATTGGATATTTTAAACTTTTGTAGAAAATAAAAAAAAAACAAAAGCGGGGTGTTCCAAATTATTCAGCCCCCTTAAGTTAAGACTTTGTAGCGCCACCTTTTGCTGCAATTACAGCTGCAAGTCGCTTGGGGTATGTCTCTATCAGTTTTGTACATTGAGAAACTGAAATTCTTTCCCAGGTCTGGACTTTGACTTAGCCATTCTAACACCTGGATACGTTTGTGAACCATCCCATTGTAGATTTTGCTTTATGTTTGGGATTATTGTCTTGTTGGAAGATAAATCTCTGTCCCAGGCTTACGTCTTTTGCAGACTCCAACAGGTTTTCTTCCAGAATGGTCCTGTATTTGGCTCCATCCATCTTCCCATCAATTTTAACCATCTTCCCTGTCCCTGCTGAAGAAAAGCAGGCCCAAACCATGATGCTGCCACCACCATGTTTGACAGTGGGGATGGTGTGTTCAGGGTGATGAGCTGTGTTGCTTTTACACCAAACATATCGTTTTGCATTGTGGCCAAAAAGTTCGATTTTGGTTTCATCTGACCAGAGCACCTTCTTTCACATGTTTGGTGTGTCTCCCAGGTGGCTTGTGGCAAACGTTAAACAAGACTTTTTATGGATATCTTTGAGAAATGGCTTTCTTCTTGCCACTCTTCCACAAAGGCCAGATTTGTGCAGTGTACGACTAATTGTTGTTCTATGGACAGACTCTCCCACCTCAGCTGTAGATCTCTGCAGTTCATCCAGAGTGATCATGGGCCTCTTGGCTGCATCTGCTGCATCTCTGATCAGTCTTCTCCTTGTTTGAGATGAAAGTTTAGCGTGTCGGCCGGGTCTTGGTAGATTTGCAGTGGTCTGATACTCCTTCCGTTTCAATATGATCGCTTGCACAGCGCTCCTTGGGATGTTTAAAGTTTGGGAAATCTTTTTGTATCCAAATCCGGCTTTCAACTTCTCCACAACAGTATCACAGACCTGCCTGGTGTGTTCCTTGGTCTTCATGATGCTCTCTGCGCTTTAAACAGAACCCTGAGACTATCACAGAGCAGGTGCATTTATACGGAGACTTGATTACATACAGGTGGATTATATTTATCGTCATCAGTCATTTAGGACAACATTGGATCATTCAGAGATCCTCACTGAACTTCTGGAGTGAGTTTGCTGCACTGAAAGTAAAGGGGCCGAATACTATTGCACGCCCCACTTTTCAGTTTTTTATTTTTTACAAAAGTTTAAAATAACCAATAAATTTTGTTCCACTTCACAATTGTGTCCCACTTGTTGTTGATTCTTCACCAAAAAAATTTAAATTTTATATCCTTATGTTTGAAGCCTGAAATGTGGCAAAAGGTTGAAAAGTGAATTTGAAAATATATATATATATATATTTTTTTAAAGGAAAATATATTTGTACTGTAATAGTCAGTAAATAAAGGATACCAGAATGTACCACATTTTTATAGATACTGTGCCTGATGGAGATCCAGGTCGTCTCAAAAACTTTCCATTTGTCTTTTCAGTTAGCCATTGAAAAGGTATCAACTACTGAAGACGGAATTATGTTTTGTTTTGTTTTTTTTATTTACATATTTTAAAATACTGAAACAAAAAAAAAAAAAGTATGCATGAAAGGACCTTATCAAAAACTTAGTTTTGACTCCCACCCACGCTGTTCATTGTTGCCCCCCTGATGTCCCTTGTTCTCCCCACTCCACCCCTCCTTTCCTGTGTACCATCTTAGTTGAAACTGTTTGCCTTGTTTTATTTTTGTTCTTATACAAAACTTTAATAAAATTACTTAAAGGGGTATTCCCATGACCATAACCATTTTTAAATTTGTAGATAATTAAAAGTTAAATATTTTTGCAAATATAAGTAATTAAACATTTTTCAGAGTTTTAAAGATTTTTCTCTAAATATCTTGTGGTCACAAGTTGTCGTCTTGATCGGTTGCCAATAGATACGACCATGAATGCAGGACCTTGCTAAGGTCAGAAAATCAGCCATGATTTCCTTATTGTGGCCGTGATATCTTCTCATACATGTTGTGTCCCTGCCTGATAACCCAGCTACAATAAGAAAATCATGGCTGGGTGTTTGACAACTCCCAGACCATATAAAGTTTCTGCACTCGTGGTTGTATCCATTGGCAACCGGTCAAGACAACAGACTGTCACCACTAAGATACTTAGAGAAAATCTTTAAAACGCTGCAGAATTTTTAACTACTTATATTTGCAAAAATGTTTAACTTTTAATTATCTACAAATATAGATATGATTATGTTCATGGGAATACCCCTTTGTGTTTAAAAACTTAGTTTTGGCTGTATGCAAACTCCAGTTTTATAGCATGGTGCAATACACAAACTACTGTGATTCAATTGAACTAGACTACTATGGAATGGTAATTGAAGTCTGGTTCAGTTGAACCAGGAAGTCCAGATGCTGCAGGCCATAATAAAGCAAATTTAGACTAAGGCACCACATAGCGAAGTGCATCAAAAAAACATTGCGGAAAAAAAAACCGTCATGGAAAAGTTTTGCTTTTTTCCCCGCTGCATTTTTCACAGAAAGTCTGTAGCGTTTTCCTCTATGGACTTTCAGCTTCAAATTACACCTATAGGGAAAACACCAGCATTTCCACGTATAATTGACATGCTGCGATTTCCACAGCAGATTTTTTTCTGCAATGTGTTAGTCAGAACCCATCCACTTTGCAGGTACTGCAAAACACATTTTTTGCCTTGGCTTTTCTGCCACTGCCAAAACGCTGAGTTTTTGCAAAGTGGGGCCCCGGCCTTAGACACTTTCTTTTTTGCCACCACGGTCATGTATACTGTCATTTGCCTTATGTAAAAGTTGTGAAGTAGCTGCTAGGCTGCAGATAAGATTGACACTAGCTTCTGTATTGAGTACATTCAAGAAATGACAGGTAACAGTAGCTCAGGGACATTTACAAAGACTGGTGCCATTTAATATCTTAATTAGTGACAAGTGGTCTGGAAAGGAAGCAGTGTGTTGTAGTAGATGAACAAGAGGGATAACATTCCAGGGAAAGCATTACTGATGTCTGCCCAGCATGTATATTAGGCAAACAGGTTACATAATAGTAGCAACAGAAATAACAGGTAACAACAGAAGATTAAAGGAGACAATGTATATAAGGGATGTAAAGTGCACTTAAAAACTTGTACAATAGAAATTCTTCTAAGGCTGTGTTTACACTGTGCTTTTTTTGCCGAGGAACTGCATGCAGTTTTTAATTGAAGTACTGAGCAGCACATGTAACTAAACATTTCACCTGTATGCCATCAACCATTAAATAGAAAACTTCTTGTTTACTGGCATAGTAGATGTTTGTCACTTATTACTGTAGTTAAAAATGCATGCAGTTCAGCAGGAAAAAAAAAACACCGTATAAAAACAGATTCAGATGGTAGTAGTAACCCACATGATCAGATCACTAGCTTAAAGCTAAGGCCCCACGTAGCGAGCCACAACTGAAAACCCCGCGGAATAAAGTGACCGAAACGCATTGCGCTTTTTTTCTGCAGAGTTTCACAAAAAGTCTGCAGAGTTTTACTTTGCGGACTTTCTGTCCCTATTATACCTATATGGAAAATGCCAGCGTTTACGTAGGTATAATTGGCATGCTGCAATTTACAAAAACATGACGATTTTAATGTATCTATGTTTACAAAAATCCATATTGCTACATTCATTGTACTAGTTGTGCTCCAAATCACAAAATAAACATATTGCAGCAAAATATCTGTCTGTATGTCTTTCAATAAAGAAACACAAGAGTGGGGTAAATTGCATCTATAACCAACTTTTGATCTTCACCAGATGTGACTATTTGATTTAAGGCTCATGCATATAGCCATATTGCAGCTTTTCCCATTAGCTGTACCTGTATATTTACTGAAATTCAGTGTAACTTGTAATTTATTCATTCCCACTGCGAGTCCAGTTGGCGTAACTAATCAGTTATGAAAAACCAACGCTGTACGCAGATATACTGGTATGGCTGTCAGTCACATTAAGGACAATTCAATAAAAATACATCATTATAAATCATATCACTGAAAAGAGGTCACATTTACCTGGTATTAGGTGAAGCAATGGTTTACAGCAGGATGCAGACAGGCCCAATTGTATATGTGTGCAACATACTGATAACACCTCCACTCACGCCTACAATCTATGAGGCAGGTGGATGCTTAGTATTCCAAATGCACACAGATAAGGCTTATATATAGTGCCAGTCATATAATTAGAGGGCCTTACATGGGGACCCTTGACGCAGGTTGCGATCTTGAACATCCTGCCCGATCTATTAGTATGGGTGTCACTAATAGGGTGTAAGCAGAATTGTGCAACATACATTATCATGTGACTGCCACCTTACATACACCTTATCTGTTTGCATTTGGAACACTGGCCATCCCCCCCCCCCCCACGGTTTGTAGTGTGAGTGTATGTGTTATTCTATTTGATAAAGGGTAGATTAAAACAATCAAATGTAAAAAAAAAGGCTCAGTGTTACATTCTATGGCATAAAACAATTATGCTTTAGGTTAATATGTCCTACCACTGCTATGATAGCAGGAATGTATACAGGCATTTGTTACTCTTGTTTTCGGGATCGTGCCATCAGAGGAGGACAGAGAGCACAAATTCAGCACTTTTTCTTCACAGAGAATGAAAAGTTAAAACAACATCTAAAGTTAATTATTGTAGAGTAGAAATGGCTGCAAATGCCAATTCCCTCCCTGAAGAGCATTTAGGTGTGAATAGAGGTCTGTTCTAAGTACTCCAGTAAGCAGGAATCATGTGGGAAACTACTGATAAATGTGTCTTATTCTGATTAACTAGGTAAACCCATGTGTTTACATAAGCTGGCTGCTGCATCTGCACCTTTCCCTTTGGCTTGCACAGTGTTGCCACCTTAATACTAACTAGATGAGTTATGAAAGAAGGAATGTAAATCATCTCCCTTCGTGTGAATAAGTTAAACTTTAATGAAATAAGACAACAATAGGATTCAGTGTCTTAATATGCAGATTTCACAGCAGTAATGATTCTAAAAACAGATATAAAAATATACTACTTTTTTTTTTACATCAATGTAGATAACACTACACTTTAGTCAAGTTTGGACAACTCATCTTGCAGCTTCCCTGGCAATAGGCATATTTGAGACATAACCAGTTGTTGTTGGGAGCCATAATTCACCTACAGGATAAGGTCACGTTCACACAGTGCAGTGTTATTATTATTATTTTTTTTTTTTTTTTTAAGTAAAAACACAGGAAGTGGATCTATAGCAAGGAGAAACATGAAGGAAAATGTTAAAAATAAATACATGCAAATACTGCACCAAAGTTGGCAATGCATTGTACTAGTGATAATACCCCCTGGGGTTCAAGGCCCCTAGGGGGTCTAAAAATAAAAGTAAAAAAAAAAAAAAAAATTCAAAATCATCCCCCTTTTTCTAGAACACATATAAAAGTACATAAAGTTAAAATATACACATTAGGTATCCCTGTGTCTGAAAATGCCTGGTCTACAAACTTGAAACGTTGAACGCCATAGCAGGAAAAATAATCAAAATAACCGCTTTTTTTTTGCAGTTTTGCCTCAAAAATTTTATTAAAAAGTGATCAAAGCAGACATTCCCCAAAATGGTATAACTAAAAAGGACAAAAAGACGCTTTATACATGTCTCTACATGGAAATAAGAAACATTAAAAACTGTGTCAAAATATGGTAACTTTTGAAAAGCTTTGGATTTTTTAAGGGGTTAAAATGTAAAAAACTATATAAAATTTTGTATCACTGGAATCATAGAGACCCATAGAATACAGGTGACATCATTTTGGATGCACATTGAATACCATAAAAATAAAGGCTGTAAGAATGTTGCAGAAACAGTTTTTCTTTAGTTCCTCCCCCATTCTGAATTTTTTCCAGCTTCCCAGTAAATCATAAGGTCAGTTACATGCTACCATTACAAAGTACAATTTGTTCCACCAACACTAAGCCCTCATATGGCTCTCTGAATGGAAAAATAAAGTTTGGAAGGCGGGAAGTCAAAAACAAAAATCGAAAAATGCCTACGATGGGAAGGGGTTAATATCTAGAAGTAGTTCTAGGGGGAAGAACTTACCTGTGTGCCTAATTGTCATTTTAAGCACTCAGATTGAAATAAAGGTGGCGCTCCCTAGTTAGTACAAGCATGGCATTGTTGGAGATGACAGGGCAGGTTTTCACTTCAGATTGGAAATGCATTTCATCATATTAAATTATGCATTGATGATCCCTAACTTCTCTTTACCACGCTCCTCTGCATCTCTGCCCTTACACAGCTGATACAGCAGCTGTCTTTGAATCTGTGCTGTAAGCAGTCAACTGTTTTAGCACAAAA
This sequence comes from Leptodactylus fallax, assembly GCA_947044405.1. Classification (NCBI taxonomy): domain Eukaryota; kingdom Metazoa; phylum Chordata; class Amphibia; order Anura; family Leptodactylidae; genus Leptodactylus; species Leptodactylus fallax. Next base: position 3,079,590 of record CAMRHE010000022.1, on the reverse strand, counting down.
AGAGAAAAGGCAAACAGTGAGGGGAATTGTCCTCAGTAGCCACATTTGCTAAAACTGCTAATTGAAGCAGTGAATTAGTGACAGATTAACCCTACAAATCCAGCTTTTGTTGCCTTTCTTCTAATCTAATCCTAGTTAGTTTAGGAGTATCACATGATCTACAGGCTTATTCTAACAGGAGCCAAGCCGCCCTGTGAGACATTCCATGAAGGTATAGATATACCCCCAAGCATGCACATAACAGGATATCCACACCCCAAACCTCTTATGAAAAATACCCATAAAACATAAAATAGTTTCCACTGGAAAAAACAAAACCTAGCTGCCAGCGAGAACACTGAACTCTAATCTGAGACTGGAGATAACAGTAAAAATTGCGATGTAATGTTTGGACAGGACACAATAAATTACTTGTAGACAGATTGCCTTAGCTTTCTTTTTATGCAATGACTTCTCTGGTTCCATCAAACACTATGAGCATAAAACACTTATTTAACCATATCTTTTACTTAATAGGATTATCGGCAGCACAACATTATAATTTTGTCAGGAGTAGTTGACCATCTAATGCATGTGGGGATGTCATGACTTTACCCTGATGAAAGAAAGGATGGTTATGTTGCATGGACACATGCACCCTTATGACCCTATTAGAAAGGGCAGTTTAGCAGTCAATTGTCAGGAATGAATGTTTGTACCTGACAATAGGTGGTGTTGAACTGAACATATTCATACAGGCTTAAATCAGTTAGACTATATGTGGCTCCATATTAACACTAAAACACAATCAAATCTACCTAAACAACATCATAAGTGATACTACAATGCAAATGCAAGTTTAGTGCCTGTCCTTTTAATCTGATGAATAGATAATTAGGAGTATAGAATTAGAGTTCTGTTATGCAGTCGGGTTTATCCATTGAGTTTTTGCTGAAAAACTGTATGTAAACACACAAGCATTTTTGTATTAAAGAAAATGTCTTTTTTTGTTTTGTTTTTTTAAAGGAATGTGCGGTTTTCAAAAACATGTGTTTATGGAAACACCATTTTTTTTTTTTTATACAAAAACACATGCCTTTTAGTATTTTTACTAGTATGCTTTTTATTGGGGGGGGGAAGCATTTTATAAACCCAGCCTAAGGCTTTAATTAAAAATAAAATTAAATACTTTGTTTCCACATACAAAAAAGGTAGGGGATTTGAGAACGAACCCTCATCAAGAAGATGGCAGAAAAAACAGGTGTCATGTTTTCTTTCAGAGATTTCTTTCACCAACAATCCAGTTAAGAAATACAAGCGCACAGAACTGTGCAATTTTTGATAAGTTTACAATTTCTGCTCATCTCTAAGCAATATGAGTTTGCCCATTCAATTATACTTTTTTTTTTTTCCCCCTCTTATAAAAAAAAAAAAAAAAGGTATAATTTACCCAAATAGGGATTTTTAAAGTCAATATTAGAAATAGTAAACCTGATTTGTTCAGGTTGTGTGTCTTCACAGTCTCTAACCCCTTCCAGCATTTCATGCACATATATTACGGCCAGCTGTATTATACAGAAGGCACTCACAGCCACAAACAGTGTCAGCATCAGTTGCAGCTGTTGGCATTTAGGTCACTGCAGTGCATGAGTGTCACCTCTTGAAAGTTAATCACCCCCCATTTATATAAAGAAGAAAAAAAAAACAAAACAAAACACACCCTCCTTAAACTGCGTTGTCAAAGTCTCCCAGGCTTGTCAATCATAGATCTTCTATCATATACTGCCACCCTGGTATATGGACACACAAATTAAATTTCAATTCTCATCCCTTTCTCCATTTTGCAAAAAAAAAAAAAAAAAAAAAAAATTGTTATTGACACATCTGAAGAATGCCCAAACTATAAAAATATATATTTTAAATTATTTGTCGCATACAGAAAACTCCAGAAAAAAACACCCTCATTTGTTTCTGGGTTACTTTTCCCCTCCCAAATATATATATATTTTTTTAAAAGTCATATGGACCCCATAAAGGTACCAATAGAACAGTCAACCGAAACAAGTCCTTATGCATCTCTGTAGATAGTAATATGAAAAAGTTTATTGGGGGGGGGGGGGATATGATAGTGCAAAGAAATTTTTGTTTTGAAAAAAAAAAAAAAAAACATTTTAAAATGTAGGGTTTTATAACTAGGACGGAGGAGGAGGAGGAGAAGGAGGAGACGGAGGAGGAAGAGGAGGAGCGGCATCGCGTCAAGATTTTTCCTGCAGTGCTTTTCACAGAACGTCCACAGAGGTTTCCTCTACGGACTTTCTGCTTTCATTATACAGTGCCTTGCGAAAGTATTCAGCTCCCTTGAACGTATATAAAATATAGGATATAAAATTTGAATTTTTTTGGTGAAGAATCAACACCAAGTGGGACACAATTGTGAAGTGGAATAAAATTTATTGGTTATTTTAAACTTTTGTAAAAAATAAACTGAAAAGTGGGGTGTGCAATATTATTCAGCCCCTTTACTTACAGTGCAGCAAACTCACTCCAGAAGTTCAGTGAGGATCTCTGAATGATCCAATGTTGTACTAAATGACTGATGATGATAAATATAATCCACCTGTATGTAATCAAGTCTCCGTATAAATGCACCGGCTCTGTGATAGTCTCAGGGTTCTGTTTAAAGCGCAGAGAGCAGCATGAAGACCAAGGAACACACCAGGCAGATCTGTCATACTGTTGTGAAGTTTAAAGCCGGATTTGGATACAAAAAGATTTCCCAAACTTTAAACATCCCAAGGAGCGCTGTGCAAGCGATCATATTGAAACGGAAGGAGTATCAGACCACTGCAAATCTACCAAGACCCCGCTGTCCCTCTAAACTTTCATCTCAAACAAGGCGAAGACTGATCAGAGATGCAGCCAAGAGGCCCATGATCACTCTGGATGAACTGCAGAGATCTACAGCTGAGATGGGAGAGTCTGTCCATAGGACAACAATCAGTCAGTCGTATACTGCACAAATCTGGCTTTTAATGGAAGAGTGGCAAGAAGAAAGCCATTTCTCAAAGATATCCATAAAAAGTCTTGTTTAAAGTTTGCCACAAGCCACCTGGGAGACACACCAAACATGTGGAAGAAGGTCCTCTGGTCAGATGAAACCAAAATCGAACTTTTTGGCCACAATGCAAAACGATATGTTTGGCGTAAAAGCAACACAGCTCATCACCCTGAACACACCATCCCCACTGTCAAACATGGTGGTGGCAGCATCATGGTTTGGGCCTGCTTTTCTTCAGCAGGGACAGGGAAGATGGTTAAAATTGATGGGAAGATGGATGGAGCCAAATACAGGACCATTCTGGAAGAAAACCTGTTGGAGTCTGCAAAAGACCTGAGACTGGGACGGAGATTTATCTTCCAACAAGACAATGATCCCAAACATAAAGCAAAATCTACAATGGAATAGTTCACAAACAAACTATCCAGGTGTTAGAATGGCCAAGTCAAAGTCCAGACCTGAATCCAATCAAGAACCTGTGGAAAGAGCTGAAAACTGCTGTTCACAAACGCTCTCCATCCAACCTCACTGAGCTCCAGCTGTTTTCCAAGGAAGAATGGGCAAGAATTTCAGTCTCTCGATGTGCAAAACTGATAGAGACATACCCCAAGTGACTTGCAGCTGTAATCGCAGCAAAAGGTGGCGCTACAAAGTATTAACTTAAGGGGGCCGAATAATTTGGCACGCCCCACTTTTCAGTTTTTTATTTTTTACAAAAGTTTAAAATATCCAATAAATTTCGTTCCACTTCACAATTGTGTCCCATTTGTTGTTGATTCTTCACCAAAAAAAAAAAAATTTTATATCCTTATGTTTGAAGCCTGAAATGTGGCAAAAGGTTGAAAAGTTCAAGGGGGCCGAATACTTTCACAAGGTACTGTACCCTATAGGGAAACCGATGGTATTGCTGTAGGTATAATTGACATGCTGTGGTGTCCAAAACCGCAACTGTTTTGGAAATCACAGCGTGTCCACAGCACATATTTTTCCGCAATATGTGGATGGGATTCACTAGTCACTTTGCAGGGACTGTAAAACACAGCGGTTTTTGCCTCAGTATTTCCGCCACATGGGGCCCCAGTAATGCTTGTCTATATCAGATCTATATAGGGGCCATTGATTGGTTAGACATAACATATTTATAGGATAGCATATCTACACTTTGTTGCATATTTACTTTTATAGAAATTCAGCAAACTATGCATCAAATCAATCAATAATGGTATAATATATTTAATAATGAATCATTTTATTCTGAAGCTGAGAGACAGTAATTCACCCCCATGATTGTACTGACCCACAGAATAAAGATAACTTGTCATTTTTAATCACATTTATTGTAATAAATAAAATTTACTAAATTTTTTTTTCTGGATTCCCAGTACATTGCATGGAATAGCAAATGGTGTCAATAGGAAGTACCATTTTTCCTGCCTTAAAACAAGCCATATAAAAATATGGCTGTGTGAATGGAAAAATATAAAAGTTATGTATTTTGGAAGGTGGACAATTCACTGTAGCCGGAAGGGGTTAAAAAACGTGCTTGTATTTTCTACAATGACTACTGACATTAAATACATGTTAATATCACTTCTAGAAAGCAAGACACAAAAAATCCCCCATGATATAGGTTTGAGCATCAGGAGTGGTGCTGATCTCAACGGTTTTTCACCTGAAAGCCGTGCCTTATGTAAAATATTGGCCATAAAAGTAAGGACACAGGATTTCTTCATGCAGTTTTTGAACCTAAAGCTAGGAGTGGATTATGAAGTGTGAAAATATATAAATGGCAAATGCTACATCTCTTTAGGGTATCTTTACTTCATGCATAGTAGCATGCGTTTTTTCAAAACTTACATATATGATTTGCCTTTAGTCAATGATAACTGATTAAAATGGTAATCATGTTATCTTTTTAATTTTTTTTTTTTTTTAAATGAAAAACACATTGTGTAAGGGCACCCTTTACAGTCCACTCCTGCATTTGGCTTTCCAAGTGGAATCAACAAAACCTGAAGGTGTGTCCTTACCTTGAGGGATTTTATGCACTTTTATTTTCCACGATATCTAAGTGAGTTACCAACACCAACATCATGGCTACACCTTCTCTTACTGTTATGGGTCTTGAGCAGGAGACCCCCCACCTCTATTACAATTATATGCTGCAATAGGAAGAGAAACTAGCAGTTTCTTTAAAACCATTTTAAAGAAAGTATGAGCAAGTAGAGATGTTTACAGCAGTGCTTCTCAAACTGTGAGGCAATCCTCACTGGCATGTGGGGCGCAGGACTCTGCCAGTGTCAGTTTTGACACCAAATCGGTATTAAAGCACAAACTGCACTGGTAATACCATTCTTGCATTGTAAGTGGAGTCTGTGTAGCTAGACAGGCTGAAGGACCTAATGAGTCAACAAGTCCTTCGCCCGGGAACAGTTTACAGCATTCAGCCTGCAGACTCCAGGTAATCCGGAAGCAGAGGCATCATACACTGCTAACAGAGGAAGGAGGCTCTTCTCTTATCTACCCTCCCTGTCGTGGGCAGGTTACTGACAGTGTGGAATTGGAGGCAGGTTTGCTGCAAGTGTGGAAGGCTTTATTTGGGGAGAAAGCTCTGGCAAAGGGGCTAGAGGTGGACAGGGGCAGACTGTACCTACCATTAGCAAAAGGGAAGGTGTAACCAGTGATGCTGTACTGTGGTGTTTGACGCTTCTGCTTAGGTATTTTGTGTTACACAGTAGAATTTGTTTGGCACTGCTAGGGTGAGAGCTTGTGCTGCATTTGACATGTCTGGCAAGATATTTTGTACTGGACACTAGTATTTGGTTTTGCTCAGTGGGAATTTTGTGCTGCAATGTGGCATTTAGTATTGCTAAAGGTATTATGTTTGCTGCATTGCGGTTTTTGGTTGCCACTGGTGGGGGAATTATGTTGGCTGCACAGTGGCATATTTTTATGGGACTCCGTGGTAATATTTCTTTGCTGTTGAGCAACTGGAACGATGACAGATTGATTGGTAACGCCAGAGTTGAAAAAGTTTGAGAAGTCCCAGTTTATAGTATCATATCCTTATCTCCATACATAATGGGACAAATGACATTTATTTTAAGAAATATAAGCATCAAAGATTGCAAGTGAAAAATTACTCCATTCCGAGACAGGGTTTGAATTATGCCAACTGAAAATTTTTCAGAATAGTGAGAGGATGAATAGAGAGAGTTTAAGAAATCTTAAATGCAGTCTAGACAATAGTATGCAGGCAAACTGGTTAAAACTAATGAAAACACATTACCAGTGAAGATTGATTTTTGCTGAAGAAGGAGTTTCATGAAACATCACAACATTAAATTAAGCAAGAATGCGTTCTACATCACAGAACATTATAAATGTCCTATATATAAGAAGAACACAGGTGTCCTGCAGGGCTGAAGTCAAGCAAACTGTTATCCCTTCACGCAATACTGGAATCTGCCCTAACAGCTTTCTTTGGGAAATATATCAAAGGACATGAATCAAGAGGTACTTCAGAAAGAGGATGTGGCTCAGTGATTCCATGTGACTACAGTGGAAAAGAAAAGACAGACAGAGACACAGAAATGACACTGGGACAATTATTAGTGTGTCTGAACTGAACCCCAATGTCACTTCCCCTCAAGCTTAGTAAACCATGTGTCCCAATCAACAAAAGATTCTCAGTAAGGCAGGAACATTCTAACCAAAATGTGTATACACTCCAATGAGCAGCTTTGTAAAACTAACAAAAATCATTTTCAAGGCTTGGTGGAAAAAAGAAAAAATCTACTAATGAAGAGAACACACTTCATATTAATTCAAATGACATATATGGGATTAGAAAGACTTTGCTGCTTTTCTCAAAAACAGTGCCACATCTGTCCATAGGTTCTGCGTAGCTCAGCTGCTTCAATGGAACAGTGCTGTGATACCAAATTATGGAGGAAGACGGCAGCCATTCTTGTACATAATAAATAAGGCTCTCAAGATTTACAAAAAAAAAAATAAATATCTATATGTCCGGAATATGTACAACTATTGAAGGGGCTCTCAGTTTTTTTTTTTTTAGGCTATGATAACACTCACATAAAATCAGGGCTGCAGTCTGGAAAAGTTACCGAGTCTCGCTTCAAAATAAAATGATTTTTAATTTTATTATTCAATGATTGGTACTGCATAATTAGGTAGATGCGTGGTTTGTTGCATATTTACTTTCATAGGAAGTCAAGTACTAGTTTAATTAATATGAAGAATTCTACTGCTTCTAACCATGGCTGTCAACCATTTATAATGGAGTTTGAGCAGTGGAAAAATAGAGGAGCCAGAGGTTCTCACATCCTGTGGTTTCTGGTCCTCATCTTTTGGAGCAATGCACTGGAGCAGCAGGACATTTATAAGCATCTTATTTGCTTTATTTATAGGGTTTCCTACTGATAGCCTTTTTGTCAAATATGAAAGATGACCCCTTCATTGAATTGAAAGCAAAGGACGTTCATCTATTCATTGACTGGGTTTTCAAATCTAGCAATATACAGAATTTTATCTGCAACAATAATTTTACTTAGTAAATTCAAAGTGAAACTACATTTGGTCAAACATAAGAAAGGATGGGGGAGGAAGGAGCTGCATACCATAAATATATTGTTCCCAGACCTTATGCAGACCCTACCATTCTGTTTATCGTCCCACTTGCCTACCCTCCATTTAACATCGTAACATTTTTGGCCAGTCTCCCAGCTTTAGTCCTTCACAGTCACTAGACAGCTTTACCTTTTTGGCTGTGGAACCAAGAAACATTCACCTTTTCTAGACAAACATGTCAACCATACAAGTCTCAAACCTTCTCCTGACAAGAATAATTGAATATAACAGTGTACTTAAAAAGGATGCATGTTTCCAGTGTGCAAAATCCCGAATCCACTTGTCTTATTCATTGAATTTCATCCAGTTTTGAATGAATGTACTGTATGCATTAAACTCAACCTTTTCTGACCTCACACAGTGAACAGTGAAATCTGTCAGAGCTGTTGAAGGCTTCTAGTTATAAGTAGAAAGTGATAGCAGAGAATGTGTCTACGTTACAAAGCACCTGTCCCAGACACATGAAGGGAGACATTTTCTAAGCAAATCCAATATTCATGACAACGCAGCCTATCAATTTACTTGGAATAGTTACCTTAAGAATATTAGTCGTGAAGTTTCTATGATGTCACTCTTTCCAAGTAATCAGATCAGTTGTAGCAGTATTAATGTTGGCTCAATACAGAAAATCCCTGCCACCTCTACATACGTGATGGATGCTTGTTCAATCTCACATAAGGGTGAATTCACACGCAGATGATTTGTTGCAGAAATTTCTCAAACTTTCCCATTAATGGGACTTGCAAAAACCATGTGCTTTTTAAAGAAATTGACCTATTCAAAACTGGTGGATACTGAGGTAAAAATATTCTATAAAATAGAAACACACAGTGTATTTTCTTAAATAATTTAATTGAAAAAAGTATTTCTTAAAAAAAAAAAATTATAAAATGTAAAGTTATGATGACATTTTCCATTCTGAACACATCCCCATATCATTGATAATGTGAGTATACTCACAAAATAAAGAGCATAATATGGTTGCAGGAAGGGGTGGAAAGAAAAAAAAAAACAAAAACAAAAAAAACAAAAACGAACAACCTAGATAACAGAACAGTAAGCAGTAGCTGAAAAATAATGTGAAAAAACTGAGTGGAATGGGAAGGCATGGGGGTGTGAAGGCGATGGGAAATGCCACAGAAAGAAGGGGTGTGTTAATAAGCAGGATAACATGGCATAAAATAGAAGTGAGAGAGCTGTACGGTACTACTTCCTCTACTAGGCATAGGCAGGCGTTCCTTTACAGACAGAATAGTACTAGGAAGTGTATCATGTCATTTAACAAAACAAATTAATAACTGATTGGCCAATATATCCATCACAGGAACCCACACAGAAAGGTCTCCGTACAACCTCACTTCTGTAGATGTGCACAGGCACTGTATACTTCTTCATGCAGGCATAAACTAAAGAGTGGGAGACTTGGGGATTATCAGTCTTAGTTACATACAGAATAAAACAAATAGCTAGCTCTGCAACCCTGCACCTTTATTATAGTCCAAGGAGGTTTTGACCAAGTGGAAGACACTAAAATATATTGCCTTTCTTGTACTCTCAAATGCCCCTCTACTTACCCCCTAGACTGCTAACCATCACAGACGAACCATGTACTACATCTATTCACATTCAAGCTTCACATTCATACATCACTCTCACAAAATTATTAATGTTGCAAGCATTAACTACAACACAATCTGTCCGGCATACAGCAGCAGATCACAATGAAGTGTCATAATCTGTAAGAAGAGGACTGAGAGTTCTTTTGTGCAAAAGGAACTGTGACTCCACTCAAACCTCCACCACTATCCATGAGCTCTCTCTTGTGCACCCTTGAGCTCCCGTAGAGCCCTATCAAGTCCATATAATTTCTTCAATATGAAGAGCTTTGTCTCATGGTGTAGTCATGTCACACCTGGACGGGAAGAGTTTGGCTCATCTGCAACCTCATGTCTTGGACACTATTGAGAAGCTTCTTTTGATGACCAGCTAGAGTCACCCCGATACGGAGCAAATCCCTGAAAACAGAAATTACGAATATGAAGAAAATTGCACAAATCACTGCTCATATAACATTTAGCATTTTCTGACCTCAAACCCATTAGCTCCATTTCAGCATCTTTGAAATTTCAATTTAATTACTTACTCAGCTGTCATCTGAGCCACCAAATGGAAAGAGGTGAATCCAGCACTCATAAAGTTCTCCTGATACTGGCCCATCTTGATCGCCTCGAGCCAATCACCCACAGTGGGAAAAGTTGTATAATCTGGGACTGTACGGTCTAGAAGCTGTTGGGACACACTGACAAAGAGAAAGATGTAAGAATATGATAAATAAAATACAAAACACAGTATCAAAGGTTCAATAGGCAAACCAAGAGGCAAAAATATAGACAGAACCAAAGAATTTAAGATCACAGCTATCTATACAGCATGGACACTTACCCTGCTTGTGCTGGACTGGTCACTTTCAGACTGGCTGCATTGCGTATTAACTTGTCCAAAGAACTGACTATCTGTGAAAACTTTGGCCTCAAATTGCGATCACGGAGCCAGCAGTCAAGCATAAGCTGATGTAGAGCTGACGGACAATCCATTGGAGGAGGCAAACGATAATCCTGTTCCACAGCGTTTATTACCTACAAAAAGAATGTACACAATTAAAAAAAAACAAAACAACTTTTAAAATGTTTTTCCCACTTTCACTTCATTATACTTGCATCTTGATTTGACATGTCCCAGTATGGTCGCTCTCCATATGACATCACTTCCCACATGACAATGCCATAGCTCCAAACATCACTTGCAGATGTAAACTTTCGATATGAGATGGCTTCTGGAGCAGTCCAACGAATAGGTATTTTTCCTCCCTAAATAGACAAAACACATATAACACCTGTTAGACCATTTCCACATACATTGGTCAATGTAAAAGAGAAGACAAAACTCATCACTTTCATTTCTGGAAAAAAGCTAGCCACAATTCTGGGGTCTCCATTAACCCAGATTCCCAAAAGTGCCACTATTGAGGGACAGACAAATTAAAGATTTAATAAACGGATGGCACCAACAATTGGACCCGTACCAAATACTTACGGCATTTGTAATAGGTATCTGCGTTTAATGATTAGAAACTGCTTACCAAGGAGCTAGTATAAGTAGGGTCAGATCGGCTGTTCTCCAGGAATCTTGACAGACCAAAGTCAGACACCTTACAGACCAGGTTGCTATTCACCAAGATATTACGAGCAGCAAGGTCACGATGAACATAGTTCATTTCTGACAAATACTTCATGCCTGATGCAATGCCACGCAGTATTCCCACTAGCTGGATAACTGTGAATTGTCCATCGTTCATCTGATAAATTCAAATTATTAAAAGTAATATTACACATGCCAAAACCAAAAAAGTACACCTGAAAACAAAAATGGCTAATAAGTAAATGTTCTACTGATACTGCTCACAGACCTAACTATTCAGAAACTTATCAGCACAAGATAAACTTTTCAATGAAAGGGAGGATTTTTCTTTCTAAAGAACAATTACTTCCTTTCAGGTACATGGCAAATAAAAGCGAGTATCTTAAATAGGGGCCTGCCACATGCTGCAGCCATGTGTATTTTATTTCTAAGAGTCCATTGACAGTTCAGATAATATGCCTGTAATGAGTGCCAATGGACAATTTACTTTCCTTTCCATTTAGCAATTATCAGGGGGGCGTTCATGTGATCATTATTTTCTCTCTACTCTGAGTTACATTAGTGTCGGCAGCAGATTCCCTGCTTACATGAGGGGATGGGCTTCTAGCGAACACATTTTATGCCACGGTAGCATACTGTGTATGTAGGATAACCATATTGCCACTGTAAGGTACCCTGCAGGGCAAACAAATATCTATGTTCTTGCATGCACACGTGTTATATACAACAGTACAGGAAACCTGCTGCACATATGATAGAGTATCATAAGAACATGTGAAAGTGCAATTTACAGAGTAGGAGCCCATACTGAAAACCACCTAGTAAACCTCTTCTAGCAAGCACTTGTCACCACATGTCTTCACTCACTGAGTGAACTTCCATCATGTGTGCTGGTGTGTCTGTGGTAGGGACATTCATTAGAAAGCTACAGAATTATTTTTTAATCCATTTATTTCCTTGCTTACCTTTACTGTAAGAACAATGCAAAAAAAAACTAAAGAAAAATGTACCTTAGATTTCATTTTGGGCTACAGACTAGAACTTAGCTCATTGTTTATTTAAAGGATTCCAGGCTGTCACTAAGCGAGTAGGCTAAATGGGCAGATTAAAACCTGCCCACCGTTTACCTTATTGAATTCAGACATGCTATGACAAAATGCTATGACAAAAAAAAAAAAAAAAACTCACACAAAGAAAGCATACTTGTTTTGGCCATCTCATCATGATGTACTGAACCTAGTATAACTAGCAAACATCTGATGCCTATGAAATGCTACAAACTCACCCTTAGGAAAGAATCAAGTGCCCCATTCTCCATAAACTCTGTTAAGATCATCACTGGCCGACTTCTAGTGACAACTCCTTCCAAACGTATGATGTTTGGATGATCGAACTGTCCCATAATACTTGCTTCACCCAAAAAGTCACGTCTTTGTTGTTCCGTATAGCCTGCTTTAAGAGTCTTGATGGCCACCAGCTGTTCTCGGCGTCCTGCCTGTTTCAGTCTTCCGCGGCAAACCTCTCCAAACTCACCTAGCACAGAAGACAAGAAATCAATCTGCCCATTCTTTTCTGCACCATAACAGATCACATTCCACTTAATATATTCATGATAACCTCATGTCTGCACTATACACTTCTAAATCCTCAATTGTATCATTAAGTGAAAACTGAGAAGCATCTGACTTTTAACAGATAAAGTGAATGTGTTTATAAGACAAACCTGCACCAATCACTTCTTCAATCTTCACACACGAAATGTCAATTTCTTTAGCAAAGTCTCGCACAGCTTCATTAGGATCTTCATAAGTGAATGGATCAATATAAAGCTTCATGCCAGGAACCACTGTGAGAACAAGTAGTAACAAGTACCTTAATAAACTGATGTGTAGCAATCAAATCTACAAAATCACTCATAGAAAAATGACAAGAAGTCAAGAAAGTATTGTGTGAAAGTCAGAGTTATGTGATCTTCAAAATCTTAAAATAATTTGTCCTTTGCATAAGATATGTTTGGAGTACATTCTGCATATTACATAATACCGATCAGACATAGGCTAGCCAAAAGTGTGACTACACCCATGCTGTTCAAGTTTAAGGCCGGGGCCCCATGTGGCGTTTTACAGTTTCGAGCTAATCCCATCCACACATTGCAGAAAAATACACGCAGTGGAAATGCTGCGATTTCCAAAACAGTTGTGTTTTTGAAGATCGCAGCATGTCAATTATACCTACAGAAACGCCTATAGGTATAATGGAAGCAGAAAGTCCACAGAGGAAAACACTGTGGACTTTCTGTGAAAAGTGCTGCTGGAAAAACCGTGATGCATTTCCGCCGTGGTTTTTCCCGCAGCGCTTTTTCACAGCGACTTGCTACGTGGGGCCTTAGCCGAACACAGATTTCCACCTACTTTAATGAACATTGGAAAACAAGTAGTATAAGTGACTGCAGAATTCAAACAAGTGTGCCAGATAAATCCAAAGTATAGAGACTGTGGGCTTCATTGCCAACAGCTGTGTAAGAGCTTTATTAAGAATGAATAAATTCACTGTTTTGCTGTCTGGCACATAAAATATTACATTTCATTAACAAACTATTTGCATCCAAGTAGGAAACATGTCCAAACCAGTGTTCAAAGAGTTAAGCTAATGGTTAGGTAAGAATAGAAAATCACAGTGAGTCTTGTCAGGTCCAAAATGCCTTCCAAATCAATAACAGTATTGTGTAGGGGCCTTTAATAGGAGCAGAAATATTTTTTTGTGACAAGCCAATGAGAATTTAATGTAGAGATAAATAATCTTTTCATCGAAATGCAAATCAGTCTATTAATCAAGGTGGGGGCCAATTTACATATCTAGATTACCCAGATTTACCTACATACAGCAGCAAATGTTTCTGCTCTCCTGTGGAATCGCAGCTAAACAACATCCCTCTAGCTGTTAGGCTAAGGCACCACATAGCAAGTCGTAGCCAAAAAGAGCTGCGGGAAAAACCGTGGCGGAAACGAACTGCGTTTTTTCCTGAGCTTTTCACAGAATGCCCACAGAGTATTCCTCTGCAGAATTTCTGCTTCAAGTTTAATGCAATAAAAGGATTTCCTCCTAAAACATAATACTGCAATTTATTAAGCAAATAAAAACAGTAGTCTAAAGTTACGGGGTGTAGGAATTAGATGGTGATTTGGGGCGGATTCTGCCCAAAACAATGGGAGGCAGCGATCGCAGCAGGACGCTGAAAAAATAAGCGCAGCTCAAGATTCCCAGCTGATTAAGCCTATTCACCTGGGCCCAACCAGCAGCGGTAAACTGCAATAGAATGCCGATACCCACATCAGCATTCCGCTGCGGGGAGTCGGCAGCTGGAAAACTAAGTGGTATTCCTCTAAAATTTCTGATATGAATAGCCCCTATATGAATTTTTTTTTTTTTACTTAGGGTAGATATACATGGGACATACATGCACTGGATTTTCTGCTACAGACCTGCCAGCAAATAATCTGCTGTGCTATATGGTAGCAGCAAAGATTTAGACAAATATAATTCACAAAAAAATGGCACAACTGCACAAAAAATGCAGAGCATAAAATAACTTTTGGTTATTTGGGGCATTTTATTGCCTCTAAAATCTGAGCAAATCACTGCGGATTTCCAGAGATGAATAATCCCCATATAGGCACATCCTTAAGGTCATTTTTTGATTTTGTTGTGGTGACCATTTTTGCAAAAAACACAGTTAAAAATGCAACCATATTTGTTCTCGCTTTTGTGACAAACATTAAGGTGCCCATAGGCTTGTGTGTCTAACAGTCCCATATGTGGCACACACTATTTGGGGATAGCAGGTAGCGATCTACAGTTGCACCATAATGGATGAGATTAAACAATCCCCATTTACCATGGTGTGTGCGACCTTAACCTTCAACAGACTGGATTATTTTATCTCAATAAAAAATACAAAAGTTTAGTTATGAAATAAAAGGGACACTCGCAAGTTTATCAGACACACAAATAAAAGGACAGGCTGAAATTTTCAACAAGCATGGATAAATACGGCAGCGAGCAAGAAGTGTTAACAAGTGCCAATTAGTGCTGAACACCACAGGACATTAATTACAAATTGCTAAGCAATGCATAGTGAGAAGAGACATAATGTGCAGCCACCCAGAACAAGCAAGTCAGCTGTAACTACCAAAAGAAAGGTCATCAGAAATGGCACAAACAGGAGGGAGATGATAGAAAATCACAGGTTAATAAGAGGGCATCAGGGAAAATTCATCTTGTACAACAATGAGACAACCAAGCTGAGAGAATTAAAACAGAATGGCCGTGGGCAATACACAGCAGAGGATCATCACCGAGGGACCACTGCGAACCATCAGTATTCCTTGTCAACTCTAAACTATACTCACTGTATTGCTGCAGTTTCTCTGTGTACTCCGATTCAGGGTCATTTCTCTGCTTTCTGCTAAAAACAAACAAAAAGTCAGTCAGTATTATTTACACTAACTTACTGTATAAACAGCAAACATTATATGAGCTTCTTTACTCATTAGTGCAAGCTTGCTGCTTAGTAGATCAACCTCTAATCCATATACTAATGAGCTGTCCCCTGCATCCGCAGTGCCGTCTTCACCTATAGTCACCCACTATTGCATCTCATCATAAAAAGTACAAGGTCCTAATAGGCAGTGACCACAGGCCCAAAAATGGGTGCAGAGGGCACCTAAAAGGGAGTCTACCACCACCAAAAATCACTCTCAATCCATTTATATGCTGTGGAAGGGCTGTTGCTGACATAGTGAATCTCTTTTCTGTCAAAGTACAATCTTACTGCCATGCTAACTGTATGCAAATGAACTGTTTGATGCAACTAGGGCATGGCCGTGTCTTCCAGAGTACCCAATTTTGCCTGTGGTCTCCACACCTTGGTGGTACCTGTCAATCTTTAAAGCGCAGGACGGCACTGGTTGGCACCCAGGCCATGTTCCAGTTGTACTAAACAGTTAATTTGCATACAGTTTAAAAGTCTTTTTTCTCATTCGCAAGATTGCATTTTGACACAGAAAAGGTTTGTTCACCAAGCAACTATGGCTCTTTGGCAGGTTGCACATGACCGTGTGCTTACCGCTGGCTGTGAATTAAAGGCACGGGCCGCACACGTGCTTCCGCAGCCACTTTCATTAAATGAATATGAGCTACGGAAGCAGGGCCGCAAAATCGGACAGGAATAGGACCAGTTTCATATTTTGCATCCCGCGCACGTGACCATGTCATTCACGGTCATGTGTACGGGCCTATAGAAATGAATGGATCAGTGTGCTATCTGGGAAAAACACAGACAGCACACTGACCGATCATACGGTCGCCTGCAAGAGGCTTTACAATAACATTTCAGTACTTTAGAAGTAATTTTGGTGGTGGTAGACTCCCTTTAATAAAAAGAAGAAAGGAATGCAAACCAGACACAAACATGTGAACTAGTCCTAACAAGTTCAGCCACAGTTTACTTGATACTTTAAAAATCTATGTTTTTTTTTTTTTTTATACATTTCTCAAACCCACCAGCAATCTACCCCAGTCCAAAACTCACCTGAAACAAACTATTACAATAACGACCACTGCAATAATAAAAATGAGCCCAGCTGTCACAGAGCCAACAACCATCGGGACCTGCTCCTGTAGACTGCTCCGATCCCCTGTGGGGGAAACATGGAAGGAAAAAAGGAGGAGGGGAAGTGAGGGATCAGTGGGTCCAGGAATATCAAGGATGTGACCACACACAAGGACAACGTACACAGATACTGCACTAAGAATGTGCACAGAAAGTAGACTAGTTAAGGGAAGGGAAAAGAAAAGGACAGGAGAAACAGTGAAGGGACGTGAGGACCTGTTTGATGAGAACAGGCAAGGGCAGCAGATCTGAGGCAAAAGACAAATCTTCTAAATAAATGGCAGATAAGTATGTCCATTTTCTTAAATTAGAATTTATATGAAAAGATTTAGTGGATGGCCACATGGTTAAAAAGAACATGTAAAAGATTATATATTTTCTCAAATATAAAGTCAGTTCGGGGAACACATTATTTAGATGTTGATGGGCACAATGCCGGGAAGCCTACATAGTAAACTGTCAAATATAACTTTCCTTTGGCTTGTTACAACTGGCAGCAGCCTAAATGTTACCATAAGCATAACATGCTGACATGTACATGCCCCTGGTGAGTTACAACCAGATTACTTTGCAAGCATACCTTCATAGTAAACAAAGTGTCTGCCAGCTAGGATATAGAATGTCAAAATGGAAATGTTGTTGACAAGTGAGACTGTAATGGTAGATGTTACAGAGAAGAAAAGTGAATAACAGTGTAATAAACATAGGTAGCACAGTGGGGCAACATACAAAGACAACCCAAGACAAGGTGTGGGGGGGTAAATCTATGGCTCAAAGAAGATTTCTTAAAGGGGTTAAGGCTTCATGTATGCTTTAAGGAAAGAGCAGATTGAAAAGACGAAGGTTTACGATAAGGGATTTACGCACCATCCTCAGCTACTGTCGAGAACTCCTTTGGATTACTGTATGCACCATATCCAGCTACTGTACGAGCACGAACTTGCACCACATATGTAGTGTCTGAAAGCAAGGTCTCCAAACGCACATTGGTGTGTTGACTGGTCACTGTGTTCCCTGCACCACTGTGACCCTGACAATAATAATTAATAAAAACAGTCAGCAATAATAAAGCTTGTGAATATTGTGATATTAACTCCTTAATGACAGCTTATTTTGGCCTTCAGGAAGAGGGATTTTTTTTTTTTACCCTCTCTTCTGAGAGCAATTTATTTTCCCCATTAACATAGCCATACGATGGTTTGATTTTGCCAAGACCAGTTGTATTTTTATATTGAAACATTTTGGAATACATATCACACATCAAAAATATATCTATATTTTTTTTGGCAGTGTCAGTGGGCAAATAGCAAAATATAGGTAGCAATTCACTGGTTTTTTTTGTTATTACGTCACTCACCATATAGTTTAAATGACATGCTAACTTTATTCTGTGAGATTACAGCGAGGCCTAATTTATTACGCTAGGTTCACACTAGCACCGTGAGCCGGACCACTACACCAGCAGTTACAAACTGACACCAGCGGACCCCATTGACTAAAATGGGGTCCTCTGTTTCAAAACTGAAAGTTGCAGAGAAAAAATAAAATAAAAAGACTTTTCTTTCTGACGCTTTTCACAGATGTGAACCCTGCCTTATACACTGTGTTCCAAATTATTATGCAAAAAGTGTTTAGGAGTGATAATGTAAGATTTTTTTTGTTTGTCAGTTAAACTCATTGATGGTGATGTGTGTCAGGGCTCTTTATATCACTGAAAGCAATTGCAGACACCTGTGCTAATTAGTTTGGCAGGTGTGTCCAATTAAAGGCAAAACTACTTAAGAAGGCTGTCCCACATTATTAAGCAGCCTACATTTTCAGCCAAAATGGAAAGAAAAAGGATGTGTCGGCTGCTGAGAAGCAACAAATTGTGGAGTGTTTAGGTCAAGGCATGACTACAATCATCATTGCCAAGACACTTCATCGTGATCATCGCACAATCAAGAAGTATGTAGCTGATTCACAGGACACACGTGTGCGTACTGATAAGGGAAAATTGAGGACTCTTTCCAACAGGCAATTATGTCAGGTTAAAAGAGCAGCTTCAAAAATGCCTTGTCATAGCAGCAGACAAGTTTTTGAAGCTGCTGGTGCCTCCAACGTCCCCCGAACAACAAGATGCAAGGTCCTTCAGAGGTTTGCAGCTGTGCGTAAGCCATCCTGTCGACCTCCTCTATCCACTGCACACAAGCAGAAACGGCTCCAGTGGGCCAAACAATATATGAAGACTGACTTCAAAACTGTTTTGTTCACCGATGAGTGCCATGCAACGCTCGATGGTCCAGATGGATGGAGTGGAGGATGGCTTGTTGATGGACACCCCATGCAAACACGGCTACGACGCCAACAAGGAGAAGGTGGAGTAATGTTTTGGGCTGGAATCATGGGGAGAGAGATTGTCGGCCCCTTTAGGGTCACTGAAGGGGTAAAGATGAACTTCATAATGTATGTGGAGTTTCTCAAACAGCACTTCCTGCCATGGATCAAGAAGAAGAACCATGCATTCCGCAGAAAGATCATTTTCATGCATGATAATGCACCGTCTCATGCTGCAAATAACACATCTACATCTCTGGCTGCTATGGACATAAAAGGGGACAAACTTATGGTGTGGCCCCCATGCTCCCCTGACCTCAACCCCATTGAGAACCTCTGGAGCATCATCAAAAGGAGTGTCTATGATGGCGGGAGGCAGTTCACATCTAAGCAACAAAATTTGGGAGGGTATTCTGTCCTCATGTAAAACAATTGAAGCAGAAACCATCCAAAAACTGACATTCAATGGACGAGAGAGTTCAGAAGCTTCTTTCGAACAAGGGGTCCTATGTGCAAATGTAACATCACCTCGAATAAAGTTTTGGCTTGAAAACTGTTTGATTTCATTTTGTAATAACCTGCTAATGCTTATAATTTCACAATGACCATTTTTTTGGTCTTAATAAAAATGAAAAGGTTGCAAATTCTGCTGTGCATAATAATTTAAAACATGCATTTTGAGTGCATTTTGAGTGTTTATTTTTTTTTTTTTTTTTAAATATACTGTTATCATAGGCAGTTTGTTCAAAAACCTTCAATTATACTAGAATAGTTGATGACTGGAAAATTACAATGACTGCAATTCATATAGGTAATTTTGGAAAATATGAGAAAATATTATTTGCATAATAATTTGGAACACAGTGTAGTATTTATAAGTTGTTTTTATGTTTTACTTCTTTTGCACAATAAAACACTATTTTTTTATTTTTTTTTTTGCATCTATGTTGAAGTAAAGGTCCTATTAATGTAGGCCCTAGCGAATACATAAAATTTAGAGTTATAGCCAAACTGATATTAGCAAAATAGGTCTGATTTTCTACAAGTGCTTTACATTTCAAGATATACTGTGGCAATAGGTAAATATAGAATGGTAAGAATAATAGCAGAACTATATAAAGTTTTTGCTTTTTTTTTTTTTTTAACTAGAAAAAAAAAAAGAAATGCAGATTTTAAGATTTGTAGGAGTTTTTGGGGTTACTCACTTTTGCATAATATCTGATCTCATAATCCAAAATAATGCCATTGGGACTCTCGGGGGGATTCCAGGACAAGGTGAGAGAATTTGCAAAGCTGCTACGAGACAGTACATTAGGAACCGCTGAAGGGGCTGGAAGGAAAGCAGGCAATAAGTTTCAATTGACCATCATTTTCCTGCTTTTCAATTTCACCCTATCATTTCATCGCAAGGTCTGATCAGTCTTATTTTATCATGTTCACCAATTCACGTTAAAAAAACTTGATACTGAATACTTTAAATGCACACTTACCAGCTTGGTTGGTTGAAATATTCACAGAATAATAATTTGGAGGGTGGGGGTTCTTGCTTGACACTCCATTAACCGCCTGGATTTCAAAACTGTATTTCGTGTGAGCCTGAAGGTGACTGACTGATACATGTCGCTGGGTAACTCCAAGTTGGCGTGGCCAAAACTGAACATTATCATCACAACGAGAGCACACCCGTTCCGAGCACTTTTTACAGATCACATTATAAGATATATCTGTCCGGTTACCTAAATTAGCAGGTTCCCCCCATTCTAGGACAACAGATGTCTCATTGACATTGGAAATCACATGTTGTGGTGCTGAAGGCACAGCTGAAAAGCAAGAGAAAATCATGGTGAGCAGCCCATCACTTATGATAACTCTATTCTTCATATGTGATCTGCATTCATATTTAGAAGGTCAGGCTTTCATTATATCTAGAGTACATTCACTATACAGGTCAATTTATACCAGAAAAAAAGGCTAAAAGCTATGGAAGAGATGTATCAATACTGGTGGAGAAGTGAAGTACTTGCCCTTGTCAACCACTCAGGTGTTGGGTGCTTTTTTTTTTTTTTTTTTTTTAATTTGCAAAATGAATTTGATTGGCATTCTATAGTTCACAACGACAAATACTGGAAAGTTAAGAAGTGGCCCTCCTGCAGCAGAAATCCAGAGCAGAGATTCAAGCTTTCCACTGAGGCTTTACTCATATTAGCCTCAGAAATGAGAATGAATCATGATTAGAATGGAATTTGGAACTGGATTTATCACAATGGCTGATGCTAGATGATAAATTGGGTGTCTTTTTGGACTGTGTCATTGAAGCTTATTCCACCTATTACTTGCCTTACTTAGTGCCAGAATTTTTTAGCAGAATTTGGCATATTCTTGCTGTGCCACCTTGTCAAGCAAGTTTAAAAAATAAAAATACATACATTAATTGTTGGTTTAAAAACAAAAAAAGTGCAGTTTTTGAGCCACAGCCAAAGATTTAAAAAAAAAAAAAAAATCTATCACCTGAACCCATTTCTCTTAAAAGGGTGTCTGTAATCAGATCCAAGTATATATATCAATCTATTTAATATGGGGGGGGTTTGGTTGATGTTGATATTATAACCCCCTTTAGGACACGTTCACATATGCCAACGCCAGGAAGATTTCTGCAGCGGATTTTGCTTGGCAGGTCTCGCTGCAAAATCGGCCCGAGAAGTCTTTCTACTGTTGGTGGAAAGCTTTCCTACTCTCATTCACTTCAATGGGAGGGAAGTTCAGGCATAATCCAGATAGTGGAAAAAAGAAATGCCTTGCCCTATCAGAAAAAGAAGCATCTGCCTCCCATTGAAATGAACGTGACAAATTCTGCTGTGCAAACATGGAAAATGTTAAGAGACCAGTAGGATCTAGCACTCTAACCTGAAGACACACAAGAATGACTTACAAATCTGATGCCAATCTATAATAATCTTGCCATAAAAAATGACTACAAAATTATATGCAGTTTATTGTGTCCAAGAACAGTAATAGGCTTACACAGGAAAATTTGCAATCTGACTAGTCATTTTTCCACTATTATAATGCCTGTCACCTAAAAGTAAAGTTCTTACATATGTAATTATTTTCCATAAACGGAAACCAACCTTTGTGAGGTTAATACAATAACTATTAATGATTATATTTTCAGTTTAAGATTAGCGGCAAATGGTTTGCATACATAGGCCCATGTTAAGAAAAGTATTATAACGGCTATGCAACACTTTTATAAATTATTTCCATAGCCATTTGTGGAAATGTTACTGGATTGTAGGAAAGTTGGTGAGTTTTTCTGCTTGAAACACAAAGTCACATCTCTATTCCACACAGAGCACAATGTAGGAAGACTGAAATAATTTGTTCTGGCATATTTATGAAATATGGCAAATGCAGTCATAAATTTAAGGTTTTAGACAATTTAGATTTGCACAACTAAATCACAGAATTTTTATTAAAATGCTTGCTAACTTTTCAACAACTTAGTCTCATTTAACAGAGCAAATGATTCTGGACCAAAATATTTAAAGGCACTATTTTAAATTGTTGCGGCTTTCTGCCTAAAAACCTCTATAAGGGCCGGTTCACTTCTGCATTCGGGTTTCCGTTCGGGAAATCTGCTTGGGGACCCCCCCCCAAATGGAAACCTATACGCATAAAAAAGCGGTTTACCTGGGAAACCCGCGGACCCCATAGACTATAATGAGGTCCATGTGGTTTCTGCATGCGGAGAGAAAAGTGCTGCTTGCAGGAGGACCCCTGCTTGGGGACCCCCCGCACGGAAACCCGAACGCAGATGTGAACCGGGCCTAAGGCTGAGGCCCCACATTGCAGAAACGCAGATTCTTTTTTTGCAGATTTTGCAGTGGTTTTTTAAACCAAAGTCAAAAATGGCTTCAACAGGAATGGGAAATATATAGGAAGTACTTATAGTTCTACCTACCGCAGCAAAATCTGCCACAAAAGAAGCTGCGTTTCTGCAATGTGGGACCTTAGCCTTAGGGTGGGTTCACACCTGCGCTTCAGTCCGTCCGTTGCCAATCCGAGTGAAAATCTCGTCGAACGGGATTGGCATCAGACATGCAGGACTTTGTGTCCGACGAAAAAAATTGGCTTCGCAGCGTAGAGGGTGCAATTGGACACCCGCGCATTGCTTTAAAAACCCATTCAAATGAATGGGTTTTTAACCAATGCGTCGCTAACCTGTCGGTATCCGATGCCAATCCCGTTCGCCGAGATTTTCACTCGGATTGGCAACGGACGGACTGAAGCGCAGGTGTGAACCCACCCTTAGAGAGGTTTTTCAGGCAGAAAGCCTCAACTATTTAAAATAAAGTACCTCTAAATATTTTGGTCCTAAAAGTGCTAACAAAATAAAGGTGCTTTTCTGCAATGTGGAGCTTCAGCCTAAATTTCCTGTCACTAGGAATCTCCCCTTCTTGCTTATTGGCTGTTCACACTCTGTTACTATGAAAATTCCATCTTTAGACACCAGCAGGCTAAAGACAGGAACACAGCGAGTGGCTGGTGGTGGGTGGTCTCTCTTCATAGCCTCTGCAAGTTTAGACACCTTTCCCTGCCTGCACTTTGCACAGAGTGGAGTCTCCAGCTTCTCACTGCTGAGGGTAAGGATAGTATCTGCTTTTGTCCATTTCTGACAAGCTGCTTGTGCTATTGCCGATAAGACGTTAGTCAGACAGTAGGCAGCTTTCCAGATTGTGCTCAGATTTCTTTTTTTCCTGTGTCAGGGATTTTGTTTAGCTGCATCATAACATAGATTTGAAGTCCATTGTCCCTGGAACTCCCTGCTCTCTGGGATCAATCACACTAAGGATACCAGTGTCTCTTGACAGAACCCATAGGCTTATAATGGGATATGTGAGGTTCTGCCAAAGTATCTGCTGTTATGACAAGAAAAACTATGCTGCATAAAACGCAAGGTTTCCATTCAGATATGACAGTATCTTCAATAGAGGCTGTCGTGACCCAGATTATCACACCCATTTCAATTTCTCCTAGTTATTAAGCAAAATTTTCTCTGTTTCGTGGTCACTTACTTGTACATCGTTTGTCTGGACTCTCGCCATCAGCTCTGTAATATCTCGTCAAACAAGAACAGATGGTGGCTGCAGTAGAAGTGGCTTCGCTATTATCAGGACATGGAATACAGGGCCCGTCACCTTGCTTTGATTTGTATGTTCCAGGCTTGCAGGCTGGTAAACAAAATTACATATTAGAACCTAATGGATATAATTATGGAAAGCAAAAATATTTGCTATAAACTACATGTATAGAGTTGATTTAAAGCTAATTTGAGAAACTGAAGCTTAGATGAATTACCTTTGCACTCTGTGTCCTTTCCAGCCGCTTGATATCCTGCTGCACATGTACAAGAACCCACTGGTACCATCCACTCTCCATCACCATTGCAATAGAGCTTGAGTGGGACAGAAACTTCCAAAGCATTAGGCACACAGGCACCAGGAGCAATAACCAAAGAGGTGGCTTCAGCACCTGTCAAAGTCTCTGGAAAACTAGCAAATCCTGCTATTGTCTGTGGACACTTCTTATAAAAAACACGCACTGAAATTAAAGAAACACAGGCACCCAAGTCTTGAAAAGCCAGGTAAAAACCAGCACGAGACAGAGGCCCAAAGCTCCGTACTTTTGTGTTAACACGGCCAGAGTCACGTCGCGAGAAGCTCTCATCAGGTGCAATGGTATCCACTTTAATATATGGAGTTTCCATCCAGGAGGGACTATTCTCAGAGGCAGAGTCAGTGTCAGACTCATAGTAAAATAGGTTAAAGGTCTCCTTGCAGGATCCTGGTATGTTTGGAAGACTGTTACAATCTCTCACAGTGAATTTTAGCTCAACATAGACCCGCTGTACATCCTGTCGAAGAATGAACTGTGTCCTCAGCCAGTTATTTTGATTCTGCATCTGTACATTACAAACTTGATACGTCCGAATTGGATTTGATGCATCGTCATAGCCACTTACTTCCTCCCACTACAAAATGAGATACAAAACAATAAGGGGAAAAACAAAACTGCAGTTCCTACTTACTGTAACTATGACAAAACAGAAATGATCTTGAACGATAAAAAAATAAAAGGAGAAAATGGTAAAAAAAAAAAAAATAAATATGACAAAAGAGAAAGATTTAAAAAGGAGGTGGTTACTTACTCCAGATTCAGGATATGTGACCCATGCTAGCTCCGATGTTGTCCATCGAGTGTCCAAGAGTGTATCTGAACAAACAAAAGTACATCCCATCAAATACTATAACTTAAATCTTTACATGAAAGGAAATGATTATTATTAATAAAAACCATTGGATCCTTTCCAGAAACACACGTCTTCCATATGTTGCTGTAGTGCCACATGTACACACTATGTAGACATAATATGGAAGAGACTAGACAAATACCACAGGCAAGGTAGCCAATGCAACTAGAATTTTCCTTATTGCACCTCCTTAGTGATATTTAAATGGTAAGAGTCAACATCATTGTCGAGTACCGTAAAAAAAGACCCTTGTTAAACGCAAGTGTGTCTTACTAAATCTGTAAATGGGAAATTAATTCTACATTCACATTTTGCAAGTAGATGTCAGAATAAGTATATTTTATACCATCAAAAAAAGCAGTCAATTTCACAGAAATGCATCCATAGGAAAAACAAAGAACAAATATATTAAACACCATATGGGTAACAGGACATTCACAACCCATGCAAATGTTATGGTCTACAAAGCTATAATTTTAAGAATTTTATGGATTTGTTCTGTATTTGTTCTACTTTTCTTGTGTTCTGTATCAAGGTAGTAAAGGCTTACTCAGACAACAAAATATCTAGAATGATGAGACTGGTGAAATACATATGCACTATAATACCGCATGTAAGTAAACTGGTAATTGTGTTGCAATATTTATTTATTTATTTATTTATTTCAATGCCCAGTTAGTTGCTAATACTAATTTGTTTTATGGGAACCTCATCAAAATTCCATAATAGGGTATAAAGTAAGGGTGGTGCCACACAGGGTACCAGCCACAGCACAGTCACAAGCTGCTTTTCCTTTCTGGTGGATAAATGGCCAATAATAAAGGGCGAGCTGATAATCAGTTAGTACTTCTACCTTTGCATTTGTGCTGTGGCCCCGTGTGGCACCACCATAATGGCTATACCATATTAACAAACAACCACCTTTAGGATGGCTTCTCCATGCTTTTTGTTATCAATAACTGGATGCTTTTCTAATTGCTGCAATGGGTAGCACAATTACTATACATTTCAGTAGAATAGCACGTTTCTACTATGCCAGTAAACAGTTTTCAATTCGATGGCCATTAGCTTACAGTTGAAATGCATAGTAGTATAATGTTGTACCGTGTTAGCCATTGAAAGTAGTGGAAGAGTGAAGAAATCAGGCGATACCTTTTAGAGGCTAACGGAGTATATTTATAAGTAAGCTTTCAGGAGTACTCGCTCCCTTCATCAGACATGGTGTGATACAAGAACTGAAAATTAACAGATTTTTATACACATGGTTTTCAAAGCATTTTAGAGTCCTTAAAAAAAATTGCAATCTAAGTAGAGAAGTTATTTACAACAGGTCAAAAAAAACAGTCTGGAAACTTGTGCACATGGCATGTATGACTGCAAAAAAAGCATTTAAAAAACTAAAAAGCACAGTGTGAACCCTGCTTTAAGTTAGGCAGGGACTAGTGGGAAAAACTGGAGCAGTAAGGCTCGATTTCCACATTCAGATTTGCATGCAGTTTCTGAAGTTAAAATCAGGTGTGGTTTAAAGGGAGTCTATCACCTACCCAGCCACTATGAAACCGCTGCCATAGTGCTATAAATGCTGTGATCATGATTAAAACCATACCTTTGTAGCGTTTGAGCCCCAGGAATGGGTCTAAAAAGCAGTTATATTCTTAATGCATCTGAGGACCTTAGAGCAAAAGGGGAGTTTACTTCAATCGCCGAGAAAAGCCGCATCATCAGTAAACAAACCCATCCTGGATGTAGTACGGCCCTCTAGGCAGTAGAAGCTGATCTTCCAACTGCTCTGAAATCACCGAAGCTGCTGCGAAATCCCATGCATGCATAGTACTCTCAGTCTAGGACTGCATATGTGCTGCCCTACACCTGTTCTCCAACTGAAGCATCTTCTCTTCTATGTTTCATGGCAGAACCTCCGGATGATGTATGTGCAGAATGCTCAGATACATCCTGGACTATAGGACCATGTGTCAGATTTCACAGCACTTCGGTGATGTCCGAGGAGTGGCGTTGGAAGATCAGATTCCACTGCCCAGGAGGATGTACTACATCCATGATGGGCATGTTTACTTCAGTCGCTGAGCCCAGCTGTATCATCAGTAAATGCCCCCTGTGCACCAGGGTCCTCATTTGCATAAAGTAGTGCTTTACTGCCCAATCTCCAGATGGCACTGACCCCCTCACCAGCCGCACTTCAGACTGTTCATTCTCATCTTTTGAACCTGTTACAGAGCAGGAAGTAACTCAGCTACTTTCTTCTTCTCGCCCTACAACCTGTAGTAGTGACCCTTTCCCCTCACACCTTCTCCAGTCTCTGTCACCTGCCGTCACAACTTCCCTTACTAAAATATTTAACCTCTCTCTCTCTCTCTCTCTGGAATTTTCCCATCCTCTTTCAAACATGCTGTCATAACCCCACTACTGAAGGAATCCTCCCTTGACCCGTCCTGTGCTGCTAACTATCGACCTGTCTCTAACCTTCCTTTTATCTCCAAAATCTTGGAACGCTTAGTCTATTCTCGCTTAGTCTATTCTCGTTTAATCTGCTATCTTTCTGCTAACTCTCTTCTTGACCCCTTACAATCTGGCTTCCGCACTCTGCACTCTACTGAAACAGTCCTCACAAAAGTCTCCAATGATCTCCTGACGGCTAAATCCAAAGGTGACTACTCTCTTATTCTTCTAGATCTCTCAGCAGCATTTGACACTGTTGACCATCAACTCCTCCTCACTAGGCTCCGTTCTGTCAGCCTCACAGACACTGATCTCTCCTGGTTCTCCTCTTGTCTCTCTGAACGCACTTTCTGTGTATTATTTGCGGGCTCTGCTTCTTCCCCTTGCCGTTGGGGTTTCTCAGGGCTCGGTCCTAGGTCCCCTGCTCTTCTCCCTCTACACAGCTCCCATTGGGCAAACCATCACTAGATTTGGCTTCCGGTACCATCTTTATGCTGATGACACCCAAATATATACGTCATCCAATGACATCACCCCTGCACTAATACAGAACACCAGTGACTGCCTCTCTGCTGTCTCAAATATCATGTCTTCGCTTTATCTGAAACTGGATCTCTCAAAGACTGAACTACTGCTGTTTCCAGCATCTAATAGATCTGTCCCTGATATCTCCATTGCAGTCTCTGGCCTTACCATAACTCCTAGGCAGTATGCCCGATGCCTCGGGGTTTTATTTGACTCAAACCTTTCCTTCACCCCCCCATATCCAATCACTCGCACGCTCATGTCATCTCCACCTCAAAAACATCTCCAGAATCCGCCCTTACCTTACCACAAATACACTAAAGACACTTATTGTTGCCCTGATTCACTCCCGCCTTGACTACTGTAACTCCTTACTAATCGGTCTTGCCCTTACTAAACTCTCCCCTCTACAATCTATTCTGAATGCAGCGGCCAGGCTCATCTATCAGTCTAGACGCTACAGCGATGCCTCCGGTCTATGCCGGTCACTACATTGGCTGCCTATTCAATACAGAATACAATATAAACTTATCACCCTCATTCACAAGGCTCTCCATAATGCTGCACCTCCCTACATTTCCTCCCTCATCTTTGTCTATCGCCCAACCCGTACTCTCCGTTCACTCAATGACCCAAGACTAACATCCTCTATTATCAGAACCTCCCACACTAGTATACAAGACTTCTCCCAAATTGCACCACTTCTCTGGAATGCTCTATCCCAGACTATTAGATTAACCCCCAATTTCTACAGCTTCAAGCGTAAACTAAAAACATATCTTTTCAGACAAGCCTATCACAACTCCTAATGTAAACCCTTCCGTAGTTAGAATCCCTAAAACGTACCCTCTGTTGACGCTCCCACATTACCTCACAGGATATAATGCCATATCAGACTAACTTTATATGACCAGGCACCATCTGCACGTTAAAGGACACGACTGGTGACAGCTCATACAGCTTTATATGTGTGTAATGACAGTAACCTATATCACAAAATTGTCTGACCATTGTACAAGCAATGCTACGTCTGTTGCCGCCCCTGCTACCTAATGTGTCACCCCCTCTACCTTATAGATTGTAAGCTCTTGCGAGCAGGGCCCTCAGTCCCAGTGTGTGAATTGAATATTTCTGTGTAATGTATCTTTTTTGTCAGTACTTGAACCCTACAAATTGTACAGTGCTGCGGAATATGTTGGCGCAATATAAATAAAAAATTATTATTATTATTTTTATTATTATTTAGACGCATTCCTGGGACTCAAACACTACAAAGTTATGGTTTTCATCGTGATCACAGCATTTACAGCACTATTGCAGCAGTTTTATAGTGGCTGGGGGAGGCGATAGACTTCCTTTAAGAAAAAAGGAGAAGGAAGATTTGTCCTTTATACTTTCACTCCATTTATGATCCATACCTGGTTTGGGTTTCTAAATTTGCAAGCAAAAAAATGAACATAAAAACACCTGACACATTGATCACCGCTAGAAGAACTCAGGCCTCATTCTCTAGCGATAACGCAGATGGGAAGATTCTTACACCAACTACTCTAGCTCTGCTTTGCTGACATTAGGAGGCAAATATTAAAAGGTATATTTTACACCACTTTCCCTCAACTCTTATTGAAAAGCTGTCTTCAGACTAATGTAGAGAACTAGTTCTGTGTTTATAACCACCCATTCCTATAAAGTTACACCAGGCGAGGGGAAAAATTATGGCTACTTTATGTGGGTGACTCATAGCTGGGAAAGGGGACAGTGTGATGAGTGTATATTTATTGTATAATAATTTTTATATTACAGTTACCTACATTTAGCACATAAATACATTGCTTCAACAACGGAACAAAATAAATACACAAACTAGACATTCAGTCATTCCATCTCCGTTCTACATATTTATAGACAGTATGGATCCTGGAGTGTTGTAATATTTTTTTTGGAAAGTTGCCTGTAGTATGAAGTGCCAGCATACTAGTGCAGGAATTACGGGTCTAGTGAAGAAGCCATGAGCAATAAAACAACATGCTTAACCCCTGAATTATACTGATCTACCACTTGTAGCTCACACAAAGAAAAAAGGAAATGAAACAGCGAAAACCATCGCACTCTAAGAAATTTAGTTTACGGCACTTAAATGTATTCTTGTTTTCTGTTAACATGAGGTCGGTAAACACTGCAACTCCAACGATAAGTAAATGCTGCATAAAGAGCCACATTTCTACAGTGGGATTAATGGCTCATTTACACTTCTGTGGTTTTCAGCTGCTTTCCATGCATGGTAATAAGGTGAATTTGACACTGAAGATAAAACAAATGCCCTGGCATTATTTCCATATCTGCAAGTATTTCAGCCTTATTACCTAAAAGCAGCCTTTTGGTTGTGGCAGACATGAATAGGGTGCATGTAGGTCGGAAACAACGGTGCCACATTTCTATTCAAATGAGCCAATATACTGGATTGGACTGATGAAGAAATGAGCAGATCTCCATCGTGAACGTGGTTTCAGAATTTCTATTTACTCATACTAAAAGGATGTGACATTAAAAAAAATATATGTATATAAAAAAAAAAAAACTAGGCAGCTTGACTTTCAATTGAATCCCAATGAAGGTATACAACTGCTAAAGTTGTCTCATACTGGCCATACATGAAACAGCTGCCTGCCAAGTGCTGGTTGAGCCAACAGTTCTTCCAGAAGTACCACTGCCTGCCCACTTTATTTCAGTGGTAAGAGGAATGAGCTTCTACCAGCAGCGCTTTGCAGTCGGGAACCTATTTTGGGTGGAGTCTGATAAAAAAAAAAAAAAAGTTACAGACCGGCTTCAAAATAAAGTGATGAATTATTTTTAATTATATTATACAAGTATTAATATTGTATAATTACATGTATAGTTTGTTGCTTATTTACTTTCATAGGATTTCAAATCAGATGTTTCATGAATTAGAGGAGCTTTACTGCTTCTGCCTGACCAGGACAGCCATTTGTAAAGGAATTGGAAATGTGGCTGTCCGACACTCTATTGTTGCCATTTTGTTTAGCAGATTTTCCAACACAACTTTGCTGCAGATGATATCCACCATTCCAAAATCTGCAGCCAATCTGCATGAAAAATCCATGCAAATTATACACAGTTTGTCTGCAGAGTGTGAATTTATACTTAAATGCATTGTCTCAGCAACACAAATGGTACTAAGTTAACTGAATATACATTTTAGACTAAGTTTGTAAAGAAATTATTGAAAAAAATGTTTCCTCACACTATCTTCTAGTAATAGCACCCTCTGGTGTTCAAAACGTATAGGTACGTACATGTGATTCTAATGAAGCTCTAACAGAGTCAAGTATACCCAGCATAATACAGTACACGTTCTGCTTTTCCCGAGTGAAAGTAGCAGGGATATCATTTAGGCCGAACATGGATCATTTCTTAGAACTCTGTTTTCCTATTTACAAATGGGTATTAAAGAGAACCTGTCCTGACGCGTTTTAGTAAATAATTGCATTCCCCAGAATATAACTCTAGCATTTTCTCTTAGAACGGTATAGCGCAGTTCCTTTGCTATTCCCTCTAGAAATGTATGAATAGTTAACCAAATAGGTGTTACCAGTATGGAATGTTCCTATGCACAGTCTAATACTTATCAGTGCTGCCAGTGGCAGACAGTGCAAGGATACACTCTTGACTGGTAAAACCTATTTGGAATAAGTAGCAAGAAAAAGGCACAGGGTCATGGTATCTGAATCCTTTAACAGGTCAATTCAGAGCCATACTTGAAATCAAATGAACAGCATTCTACCAAGTTTTTAAGCAGAATATTTGCACTGATGTTGAATATATACATAAAGCCAGACTTCACAACAAAACTGCGTTACTTTCCAGTGTGAGAAGAGTGTAGAGAGGAATAAAGCCTATACAAGCCCACATTAGCACCTATAAGTTTACTTCAGGACAAAAAAAAAATATCTATGTAGAAGCAAGCTTTTTCTTTATCTATAGAAGAACTGTCTTTAAAAAACAGAAATACATGAAGCATCTGGGTGCCACAAATTGGACCAGCTGCCGAGAGCTGATTTTCCGATCTTTATGTACTAGTCAGCGGAACAAATGCAGATGTAATGTTGCATATAATGAACTGTGTCCAAAGAATTGCTGGGGAGCCCTAATTCGATCCAATCAGTGCAGATGTAGTTTTACTTCCAGTTACAGAAAGTTACAAAATGTATCCAACAAAAATGACAATGCTAATGTCAGTTACAAATCCAAGCAGCATTTTGAGTAGATCATGTTTTGCTTTATATAAAAGGATTACAGCTGATGAAAAATGTATAAAAATGACTTAGTGGTCATTAACTTTATAGATTTAGGGCATACTCCTATCCATTGTCATAGGGCATGGCGACAGATGTTTTTTTGTGACACAAAAGCCCCTAACAGAACCCCATTGAAAACAACAGAATCAGAATCTGTTAATAGTCCTCAAAAATCCTAGGGAATCGGATCAACACCAAGAGCAGAGGTGAACAGAGCCTCACACATAAATGATAACAATTGCCATAATTGTGTCGTCCTCACAAAACCAGCACATCAATGGTATGCCATATCACCATTCCAGTCCCCAGCGAGTCATTTCAGAGAAAGTTTAAACAGCTGCCAAGTCTACACAGCTCCAATGTCACCGTCACTTTGCTACCAAGCTGATAGGAACATTGTGCCCCTTGACTTTAATTAACATTTCTATTAGCTTTGGCTCATCAAAACTAAAGCAATCTTTAAAAGGCGGCCTGAAATATCTTTTATGGAAAGGGTTATTCTTCCAGTCCTGATTAGATGCACAATGACCCATCCAGTAACCCCGTTATGTCTGATGAAAACGGAAAGCTGCTTTTCCTCCCCGGCGACTTACTCGTTTATGAAAATGAAGCAAGGAAAGTTAACCTTTAACCCCTTCCGAAAGGAAACCAGCTTTAAAGTGGAAATTATCATAAAAATAACATTTGCACATTTAAAATCACAGGACTGCAATTGGCAGTGATGCCCTGTGTCTTTCATTTTTCACTTTTTTTCTAATGTTAAAAACAAGTACTGTAAGAGATCAGAATAACAGAAAACTGTCACCATACAGTCATGTTATGCTTCAGAAACAAATTCCATTAGCCAAACCAGAAAAGAGGTTCACAGGGGCACCTGGGCATCACTCCTGAGTAGATTAGTGCCCTTGGTGTCCTCTGTGCAATGATGTACATGACAGGAACTCACCAAAAGTCCAATTCTGTCCATGAATTTATAGATAAGTTGGCAACCCTGAATTTTCAGACTTTGTTGAAAGACTGAACCTGACTTCTGTAGGGTCAGCAACTTGTACTTTATTAATGGAAAAACATTTAAAAAGTAATGGCACTTCTTTCTCTCTCCCAACGCACCATGCGTCAAATGGGCACACACTGTTGATAAATCTGCTGTGGGCTAAAACTCAATCTTCTGGAAAGTGTGGCAAGGGTTTCCTAGGTATGTAAACACACATTGAAAAATCAGTTTTTCTGTCATTACATCTAGTAATTTTGATGAACTCATAGGACACTGCAAAATCCTTACAAATCTATTCTACTCTTGTTTTTCAATTGTGCAATTGTAGGAAATAGGCGCGTGTTCATTTTTTTCAAGCTACATACATTTAGAAACATTTACTACTGGCAATGGCTGAATCACTTTTGCTAGTTCTCACTGAAATGTAATGCCTCTACATGGACATTCATTGTGTGCATCTGTATCTTCTACCCACTGGCGGCAATGACATCAGCTGTAAAATATGGAGACTCTTAAGTACAGCAGGAGACGCCAAATGAGATAATTTCAAGCACTCTCCGATGAGTCTGTACTATAGGCCTGGAGGTATAAGTGGAGCGCCACAGCATCTAAAAATATTTACCTGCCTCTCGACTAGAAACTCTGGCAAGCCACTGACCCCTTCTTTCAGCTTTGGCTTTTCAATGCATTGTGAAATAGAACTTCCCAGTAATTTACTACATGCTGTGCAGAACAGTCCAGCCAGACATTTGTATGTAATACATACATACAGCAAATTGCAGGCTTGTCAAGAATCCAATTGTTTGTATTTAAATATAATTGGAACATTTATCACTATAAACATATGCAAACGACAGTATATTTATCTGTGGAGAGACCTACAAAACAAGGGCCAGCATTAGCATTCATTGTTAGTGATGTAAGAGATTAACTGCAGATTTGACTGATCAATGATTTTTCCAGCAGATTGTCGGCTTTCTTGATACTCTCGAGCACAGCCAATCTTTCAGCAGCATCACGAGCACATCAAATTAATTGTCAAGGCTGACTAGTCACTTTCATAGACACAGACCAGCCTGGAATGTATGCTTTACATAGCAGCTAAGACATCCACAATTAATAATGTGGGCAGCAAAATAGGTCATCTGCTTTATCAAAAGGCTTTGCCATATTCATTTTTATGCTCTTCAGTAGCATATTGAAAAATACCTTATTTTACAGCCCTGACATATGGAACCTGGCAAAATAATTTTCCATTATTCATCCAAATGTGACTGCAATACAGCTTAGTACAAACTTGGCAATTTAGCATAAAGGTTAAAAGACTACTTCCTGACAAGGATGGCAAGTGTTTTTTTTCTTTCACAAGGCTCTGTATATGTACATGACTGATATATTAAAGTGGAATTACGTGTTTTTACACTTTCCTCTCAGCATGTTTGGTAAATAAAGTTTTTTTGTACATCGTGAACATTCGCATATTTTTTTTCTCCAGAAAAACGTATACTATGCAAATGTGCGCCAGCTGTTTGGATCCATCTGTCAATTAAAGAGATAATACCACAAGTGTCCAAGACATGCCAGTCACCCCATCTGTACATAGAACATGGGTCCTCTGACCTTAGTCTCACGGCCACTGCAAGTGCAGTAGTGACTGTACATCCACGTGTCTATTTACGTCTGAGGGAGGAGTACTTAAAAGAAAAAAAAAAAAAAAAAAAGCCAACCACAATTTCTCCCCTAATTTCAAGCATATTGAGTATATATGGAGTGAATATGCCATGAGTGTCAGAGGGAATACCCATTCAAATACAGATGCATCCAAACATACGGCATAAATTTAGGACCATCTGAGGAAGAAAAAAAAATAATTTTGAATATTCCATAAATGAGAGTAGGAATACCCCATTAACATCTACAGCATAAAATAAACAAACAATGTTAATTGTACTTTTTTGGGAGAGCTAAACTAAAACTGCCATGGAGATTATACTGTTAAAATAAATCAGTAACCTGCTGTAAAACAGTCGCCTATGTGATAAAGGACAAACGGGTAGGAACAGATGTAAACATTTTCCACGGATTACAAGAACAATTCAATATTCCAAGATGTTAACCAGCTTGGAAATACCTTACCACATAACAGATAACCAACCTATGAACTGCAGGGACCTTCCCCTATGAGACTGGCTGTTATCACCAGTGGAAGTTCACAAAGTCCTCATTTCACCTGCAACACTGCTAATAGAGACCTACAGCATACAGTACAGGAAAAAGGGTTGTCTAAACCAGATTACCCCTTTAAACTGGCTACAGACAAAGATTTGGGGTCATTTTTTTCGAGCCAAGTGACAGAATAGTTGATGCATTTTTGGTTCATGCAAAAAGTGGTTTATGTAATAATAATAATGTGATAATAGATAAATACATCACCAAAAGCCCAATTGGCATGTTCATCCACTTTAAACAAGTTAAAAAAAAGGTGTGGCAACTAGTTTTGTTATATGGGACTAAGATATATTTTTGGATCAAACAGATTTTAGCTACAGAGCACGCTAAGTTTTGAAAACAAAATACCCCCAAGACAGAAAATGCTAATTATGTAGAGTTTTTCATAAATGAGTTTGGGTGGAAAAACAAAAAAAAAAAACAAAAAAAAAAAAAAGACTAAAAAGTGTGCAACCCGCCATAAACTATCAAAATAAGAACAGTGCTCATACCAGCTATATAAACATGCTGGAGGCAACTAGATTTTTATCTATACAATGTATTAATGCTCATCAGTCTATATGTAGCAATGACATTCTGTGACACCATGGAAATCCTTCATAAAAGACAACTCTGCAAGTGGAAGTGGCTTTATTTGTTTATATACAGCAGTTCAAGAATCACCTTGATCCAGCAGATGAAGGAGGTACAAGAGTAGGTGGGCCAGTAGAGAACCAGATTAATACTGAATCATTTATGTATCACGTTTCTGCTAGAAACATATCAACATATACTAACATATTCTGCTCCATATGCTGTCAGAACTTTTCCTTTATACATTTTAAAGAAAGTATGACCTATTTAAATCACTTTTTTGTTCAAATTTTAAAAATAATCCTGAAGTTCTGCAGTTCCCATTCTTGCCACAGCCTAAAATAGTTTTTGACTTTGTCTCTTCTGGACCATGGGCCATAGACACAAACTTCTATGCGGAAGTTTCTAGTCATGCTCTGTGACCTGGACAGAGGTCACGGTATAGAGAGGGGAGTAGATAAGCTGTGAAATCACCTATTGTGATTGCAAAGAGATCTACATATTCGGCATATTATCTAGAACTGAGTTTCTAGGGTTTTTTTTTTTTTTTTTAATAAAGAGGGACCTTTCACGTCCTCATGTATATGCTGGTTTACATACCGCTAGAAAGCTGACAGCGCGCTGAATTCAGCACACTGTCTGCTTTCTCGTTATGTGGCCCGAGGCTGGAGCTATCGGCGCCGGTAGTTCTGTGCCCCATTGTCAGAAGGGCATTTCTGACAGTCTAGCTTGGCTGTGAGGAACACCCTCCCTGACAGTACTCGTCCATAGCCTGTACAGTCAGAGGGGGCGATCCTTACAGCCCAGTGATGACGCTGAGCTGTGAGGAATGCCCCCCTCAGTACAGCATTATGGAGGAATACTGTCAGAGAGGGCGTTCCTCACAGCGCAGCTAGACTGTCAGAAATATCTTTCTGACGATGGGTCACAGAACTACCGGCACTGATAGCTCCAGCCCCGGGCCACATAACAGGAAAGCAGACAGCGTACTGAATTCAGCGCGCTGTCTGCTTTCTAGCAGTATGTAAAACAGCATATACATGAGGACGTGAAAGGTCCTCTTTAAATATAGACAACATGGAATTTTTTAAAAACCCTCACTGAAAATTCTTTAAACATATGTTCAACATAAATATATATATATATATATATATATAAAAAAAAATGGTGGCACTGTTAACACCTAATTTATATATACTGGTATACATGGAAACATAAAATCAGACAGGAGTTGCATAATAACTATAACGCCCAAATAGGTGGTGCTCACGCCCCATAGAAAAAGAAACACATGAAAAGATATGTAGAGAAAGAATGAAGGGGGCACGCACCCAGGCGTAGATTTTTTCATAAAAACATCTTTTTATTCAGTCCTAGATAAAAAACATATCCATAGGATTTGATAGGGAGAGAGGAACTGCATATAGAATGGCTAGGCAAAGTCCGTTTCGCGCAGGGCGCGCTTTTTCAAGCCTCAAGTATGCTGTACTGTATGAAAAAAAAGTCTACGCCTGGGTGAGTGCCCCCTTTATTCTTTCTCTACATATTTTTTCATAAAAAAAAAAAATATATATAATAATATATATATATATATATATATATATATATATATATATATATTATAGTGACAATTTGGGGAATTAGACTCAAAATGGCGCCAGACTCCTGGTCCGGACAGCGGTGGTTCGTGGTACTGGGCGCCGGAAAGATAGCTTTCAGATGGTCCAAGTGTAAAATAAAAGTGGATTTATTCAGCTTAACTGCAACACAGCAAAACGACAAAAAACCTAGACCACAGTTAGGGTCCTAACTCACTCCTTGAGCCCCTAACTGTCCTGACTGTTGCTCAGCTCCAGCAACAGTCCTCTGTGGACCCAGCCCTTCTGGGACAGAGCCTATCTCTCTGTCCTAGCTGATCCACCCCTGTGGACCCCAGCCCTTCTGGGACAGAGCCTCTCTCTCTCTGTCCTAGCTGGTCCACCACTTCCTGCAGGACACTCCAGCCCTCCTGGAGTTACGTGCCACCACCCAAAGGCTTGGCTGAGAGCCTTTTCTGGCCTGGCCTGGGTCGCTCAACAGCGCCCTCTGGCTCACATACTTACAATATATATATAAATAATAATAATAATAATAATAATAATAATAACCACCAACAACAACAATATATAAGCCATTTTCTGATAACACATTCCTTTTATTCTTATACAGTCTCCAACAACCTTTACACACAAAACAGTAAAAGCTAAAAATAAAGCCTTATATTAGTAATGAATTGTGCCCAATGCAACAGTAAAATTGGGGTCACCAACAAAGGGAATGATGATCAGCAAGTTACATTAGATAGTCACTGGCATGTGGTCATGCAGTCTAGGGCACCAGTCATAACACTAGAACTTTTGCAATGTAATACAGCAATAACACTGTGTTCATGTAATATTATGATGGATAGAATAAACAGAATCTCAAAGTTTCTAATAAAGTTGTGTGCCACAGGAGTGTTGGAGAGCCACAACTAGTCTCTTTAAAAGGCAGGGACCGGAAAGCACCAATGTATTAGAACAGTTTTGTACAAGGATTCTTTATTAGCATTACATTACACATGTGTTGCCAAACTACAATGAGAGGATTTACAAAGGGTTTGGTACGGAACAGGAGGTGATGGGGGAAGGGGAGCCAAGAACGTTCTCATATCTTATTTCTAGTATTATGGCAGATCTTGCTGCTAATTCTGCAGCTTCTCTTGCTCTTTCCCAGGCAGTAAACCTAGTTTTCCTAGGTACAATGTGGTGGAAGTGATTTTTATGACTCTCATCGATTCTGAGGCCGTGCACTCCCCTTAGTACTAAGATTTTACAATACAGACGGAAGTGAGTCTCTGCCTTTATGCCCTTGCTGTCACAATACACACTTTTACTCTTACTAATGCTTCAAATTGGGCGTGTCAGCAACATTTTCAAGGTGGTGGCCAAGATCCGGTATTATGGGACTGTTTGTCAATGTCTTTGGTGCGTGACAAGGCTGTTCTCTCTTGCTACAGTATGTCTGTTGGATCTATACACTTGTGGGATAGATTTGTGTTCTACTGCCTGTTCTTTCGCTACTAGGCTTATCCGGTGGGTTTTGTGAACTATGATTTTACATACTTCCTAACTTTTACAAGTTTCATACAAGCCAAGTTGCACACAAGCCCTACCAGGTGTCACAAGGGCATTACCTCTAGATTTCAGAACTCCTTCAGAACAAGTCATTAGAATTGTACTAGGAAACTATAAGAACATTGACCCATTAAAAACTTCTTCAAAAACCTCTAAAAGTAAAGGCTCTTCAAACCTTATTCTTTATAAGCTAATGTCTTTCTGGCTCTTTCACTATTGTCATGAGGTTACTTGCTAACCTTTAAGTAATGTGAAATAATGATACCCAAGTTTCCAGAACTGCTTGTCATATTTTCATTGTAATTCTGGTATACTGCCGTCCTCACAGGTATGCCGTAAAAAAAGGAAAAAGAAAAAAAAAATCTTGAGGGATATCCTCAAGACATGAACCACATGATGGGCACCATACAGATAGAGCTATATACACCATAGAGACATATACACAACACTCTGCCCTGAGAAATATTTCTTTTCACAACATAAGGTTTCAGTGTAATTTCTAACCCTGGCTACGTTTCAAGTTGGACACATTTTTCTCATTAAAAAGAGAGGAAAAAAAAAAGAATAAAAAGAAAGGCCTGGATTTGGTGCAGATTGCTGTGTAAAACAGGGAAAGCTAATCCTAACACAACCCCCTCCATCAGACAGTCCCAGGGGACACCCCCCTCCCTACAGGACAGCTCGGCTTAGAAAAGGGCCCCTGTTGAGGGGGAGGTGTAAGCACACATGTACAAGCTTTTCCAGGCCTATATTAGAAAGTGTATGACTTTTTGGCTGCCCTTTGCCATACTAAAGTGGCTCCAGGGGGTGAAGTCTAATGATATTTAATATCAAGACTTGGGGACAGATTAATGATTCAACATTGACCAATGCATTTTTATTGTCTTAATTTTTTTTTTTTTTTGAAGTGATGTAAAAATGATGTAAACATAGCAGAGCTGTGGTCACTAGCTGGAGTCTAAAACTAATGACTGCAATAAACCAATGGCTCATGATGTTGCCATAAAAAATTCTGCAAAAATATACCCTAAAAAATGGCAAGTATATTAAAACACTTCCTCTTACAAGCAAGCAGTCCATTCTAATGTTAAAAGGCCGTAAAGTGTTAAGTGGGTACAACTTTAAGTTTTATGTATTCAGCCCCTAGTAGTTTTTTTCCAAAATTTTTGTAGTTCTATTACATTGGTCATTATATATCCTGCATGGAGTTGCCATGGTAACAATCCGGGAACCATGCCAAGATGAACTTTGATACTTGTTGTATCATACTGTTGTTACATTATTCTGGGCAAAGGGCCAGGACATAGAATGACAGACAGAAGATCGATGTCATCTAGTAGTCTATCACTACAAAAAAAAAAAAAAAAAAATCACTGCAGACCTATTCCAACGTTATGCCATATGCATGGGACTTTGTAAGAAATGGACAGGCAATAAGAAAACGAATACACTAGTGACATAAATAGTCAAGTGACAATGGATAAAAAGCAGTGTAGAAGAGTTTTTTTGGGGATTTTTTTTAACACAGCACCCAATTATGGAAAATCCAAAACATTTAAAGATAATGAAAAGGAAGCGATTCAGACACGTTAAAGAGATGATCATATTTATCCCAAAGGGACTCTCAGGGAATAACAAATAGTTTATAGCAGTGAGTATGCTAAGTGCTGACACTTCACAATATACTCCATGAAGCGATGCAATCCTCAAGATACTACAGGCGCTCCTTTGTTTATTTACATGGAGCACGTCCAAGGACATGGAATACTTACATATGGATCTGCACATAGTATATTTCCAAGTGTGTGCAATACTATGAATGTGCCAGAGAACCCTTTTAACCATATACTATTCAGAGCTCAAACAGAGAATTTGGTTAGCACTGTCAGTTTTCTCTAAGCCCATTCTAGAAACCTTTTTGTCCTTTCACTGTACCATCCTGCACACTGGTCACTTGCATTGTGTCTGCTCATCTCATGATAATATGATACCATGATGACAAATTATACACTCAGAAGTGCTGCCAATGGCAGCTGGATATAGTTGGAAGGTCACTAGTACGCCAGGTTTTCTGAACAAACTATCAGAAGGGCATTTGATATATACATGGGAAACCAAGTTTTTGGATTCTAAAACATGGGAATCCAAGTTTTTGAAGAACCTCCTATTAAGCTATTTCATGCAAGCAGTTTTATGTTAAATATGACATATAAAGTCAGCGCCACAGCATGCTTTTTTTCCCCAGTGGTTTAGCCCAATAGTGATCACTTTTAAAAAGTACTGATATAGCATAAGGTAAACTATTACATACAAAAATTAGAGTCACACTAGCTGCGCATGCACACAGCAATATACTGTAGCTGCCTGAGGTATAACCAAGCTCCTGGGCCCCAATCCAAAGTCTGTAATGGGGCACTTATGGCTGTTTTTAGAATACACTGGACAATACATACTATTGTGATTCCATTTAGACACTGGCATAAACATGGCACATATAGTTTGGGCTAAAATTATTCGATGGCTAGACACGTGGATGTGGCT
Organism: Leptodactylus fallax; assembly: GCA_947044405.1. Taxonomy (NCBI): domain Eukaryota; kingdom Metazoa; phylum Chordata; class Amphibia; order Anura; family Leptodactylidae; genus Leptodactylus; species Leptodactylus fallax. Next base: position 3,037,618 of record CAMRHE010000022.1, on the reverse strand, counting down.
TCTCAGAAACACAGATATGGCTTAAAATGCTTCACAGTATAAAAAAAAATTATACATTGCAGAAAAAATACTGCAGCAGAAAACACAAGTGTTTTTGAAAATCACAACATGTCAATTACACCTAGGGAAACGCTGGCATTTTCTGTATAGGTATAATAGGGACAGAAAGTCTGCAGAGGAAAACTCTTTGGACTTCAAGTGAAAAAGTGCTGTGGAAAAAAGACGCAAGGCATTTCCACCACTGTCTTTTCCGCAGCAATTCGTTGCGTGGGTTCTTAGCCTAAGTTAGACTAGGCAGTTTAAATATATGCAGATTTAGCATCCAGCATCATCCACTGTGATAAATCTGGAGTATTTTCACACTGCCTAAGTTTACATATTATTAGTAAATCCAGACCATTGATTTCAATGTGTTCATTTTTTTTGATGGACTGTCAAAAACAGAACATGCCCTATTTTTGTCAAATTTCAGAGTCCCTTCAATAAACTGTGCGAGGGGTCTGTGAAAAAGGTTCCCAAACAGATGCAAAATTGCAGAGAAAATATGGACTGTTTTTTTCCACAGCTGTTTTTATCCACTCTCCATACAAATGCTCAAGAGGGTAGGCTAGGTAAGGCAAATGCAAGATAAAAGTAAAGCCAAATGCTGGAGGAGCTCAGGGACAGGAACTGTTCTGCATATATGTATACATATCTTCACAGAAGCAAACATACATATGACTAGGTCAGAAGACTAGTGGTGAACAATCAAGAAAAAAAAAGTCATATAAAAGCTAAAGAGCAAGAAAAACACAATTAAGTAAACAAAACACATATTTGACCCAGCATTCCTCCTAGGACTAAAGTGGTTTAACTCTATTTGAGAAAACAGATTATTCACAAATTCCAATGAGGTAAACCTCAAACTGCCCAAACCAGAAGAGAGAAAAAGGGTGTGATCAGCACACAAAACTTCATGGTCCCGATGCAGTAAAAACATAGGAAAGTCAGCCTGTACAAGCTGCCCTGAAAGCAAACACACAGGACCATCTGTAAGTCTAGACAGGCACAATGGGTTTCTGGTTTCAAGAGGTATCATTGACATTGATCCTGTATACACAGGAAGTGGAAGGGTTAATGTAGACTCATGAAAAATCCATACCAGGGAAGAATCAGGAATCCACTTTTTTTTTTTTTTTTTTTTTTAAGCCAAAGGCATCATCACACATTTTTGACACAGGCCAATTCCAAAAATGTTATCCAACGCTGATGGTGTATATATGTCAGTTGATGGATACCAGAAGTTCTCCCAAATCCTTTATAGTGTCTACAAAATAGCTAAGAGACAGCTTAGGATCAGCATGAATAAAACTCCTTACTGATATAGGAGATACCTGGAACACATTTCAGCAGATGAAAATAGTGGAATGCAGCAAACATGTTTTCCTGAGAATAAATGGTTAACAGAAAGGAGGTCTGCATTTTATATGAATATGTATGTCGACTCTTACAGTAAAACAATAACTATACATCAAACAATCCAAAACCTCTGGATCGTACACAGCAAATGGAAAGACTTTATTCCACAACATACAAAGAACATTACAGTAAAGCACCAAATATCCAAATATTCCACCTCTTTTACATTAACACGAAAAAAAAAATAAAAGCGCAACAGCTCTCCAAGCATCAAATGAGTAGGCAAAGCCCTTATACCCTCCTCCAACAGAAACAACAAACCAACACCACAGGAATGTGAAAACATCCCAAGGCACATGTAGTGCAGAAACATTACCAGAGCGAGTCAACATCCCAACAAACTAACAAGGAGAGACACTCCGCATCCCCACCATCTGTGGGAGAAGGAACCAAAAGTCTCACAAATAGCAATAAACTGGAGAGACATGAAGACACAGGAATCTAGAGGGTGTAAAAACTTACGACCCACCTGTGCTTTTACCATTCTCACTGTCACAAAAGACCTAGAAGCACAGACATAACAAACGCTGGCGAGCTTCATCTAGATCAAGAGGTACAGACAGAATTTAGCATATGTGGGTACATTGAATTATGTGAGATTATCACTTCTCACCCTTATGAGGTGATGTATTTCTACGGTACCAGCTCAAGCAAAATAGCACTTCAGAGATGTTAGTAAGCAAGACATCGGGCAGATTTATCAAGACCGGCATTTCCTACACCGGTCTTAATATCCCCTGTGCCAGCAGAGGATAAGATAAATTTATGACAACGTACGCACCCCATTATTAAACAAGCGCATACTCTGCCAGTCTCAGCACCTAGACTGAAAACTAGGTTAGCTTGTAGATGTTAGATTTCAGTCGTCATTTACACCAAAAACTGGTATAAATGATGACGATGACGATGAAGAATCTGGCAGAGACACTGGCCCCACCCACAGCACACCCTCGCCATGCCTCATTTTGTCTCTGAGGGGGGAGAGTAGTGGTAATGGTAAATATGGTATATATCAGATATGGGAAAACCACAGAGTTTTTATTAACACAACAGAGGAGATTTACCAAAAATGGTGCTTACATTTAGAAATGCAACAAATTTATCATGGATAGCCCATTAACATTAGTTCTGATTGTGTCCAGCACCCCAGATCCCTGCAAATCACCAGTACCAAAGGACAAAGTCTATAGGGGTAGCGCTGCAGTACCTACACTCGCCACTATAGTTTGTACAGTGAGTGAGCAGTGCGGCTGTCTCACGCCTCAATACTGGTGATCTGCAGGGATCCCAGGTGTCAGACCCCCTCAAATCAAATATACATGGCCTATCCTAAGGCTACGTCCTTTAACCTGCCAAAAGGAACATAAAGAGTGTAACATAACTTTAGCACATGCTATTTGTACACGTTACCCGAGTGTTTTAGTTCTAGTAGTGGCTTCTTCCACACATAGACCCTAATAATAATGGGAACGCGATTGAAAACCCTTTAGTGAGACAGCTAATAACCCCTTGTTATGCCTGGTAATGATACTTTTGGCAAAATTAATGCATTACAGCTCCATACAAACTCTCAGGGTAAGTTCATGGAGTGCTTTGTTTTTTTTTTTTGTTTTTTACAGGAGAATTTTGAGGCAGATTCTGCTTCCAAAAATTCAATTGAGGTCAGTGTTGATTTTTTTTTCCTCTAGCTGATTTTTTCAGCCAGAGGGACATGCCCTATCTTCAGGTGGATTCTATCTGAAACTCTCAGAAATGAATGGGAGGATTAAAAAAATATAAAACCCTCTTCAACAAATGTAAGAGGTTTTCAGAAACTGTTCTTGGGTGCTAGGCGAAAAGCTTCTAAAAACTGCTTCAGAAACCTATCAAAATCTACTTTTCAAAAAAAGAAAAACGAAAGACTACAAAATCTGCTAGAAAAACCTGAAGCAGATTTCTGTCTGACAAACTGTGTGAACCTACCCAACGTTATATGGTGCTGTAATATGGAACCATTGTTATATATGTTACACTAGTGAAATACTTGGGTGAAAAATTTGATATGCATGACATTGAATCCACAAAAGAAATCAGATTTCTTCCTTGGATCTGCATGTGGCTATACACCACAAAAAAGTCCTCAGCTAGATGGAACAAATCATTCCTTTTTTCCACAATGCAAATTTCAAACCCATTGTGGAAAATTCCACGGCTGTATGAACGGCAACACAGAACCCTACTGAAAGCAATGGGAGGTAGACTTCAGATGGTCGCTACACAGACCTTAGTGCAGAATATGTGCCAAAATCCATGAAAAACTTTTCCTGTGTGAACATACCCTGAGGCCTTATTCACACATCAGTGTTTTGGTCTGATCGGAATCAGTAATTATAAGAAAACACAGAGAGGTACAAATCTAATCATAATACCTTATCTAGTCTTCACTCCTGGTTTTGGCTCACAATCACTGATGTGTGAATAAGGCCTTACTCTATGGGGCTCCATTTGCCTCTGATTTCACAGAGACATTGTGATGTCCTTCTGTAACAATTCTCATTCAGACTTCAGTAATACAGGCGGATTTCAGGATTTATATTAAACCTGCCAGACCCAACCTCCCTGGTTGAAGTAAAACACTTATATCCTATGACACCAGGGTTGGTTCATTTAAATCTGGTGGAGTCCACATATTGCAGATAGAACACAAATGAACAAAAATGCAGCTGCATTCTGACAGCCTGGAAGACCGATCACAAACGCAGCAAGGTAACAATGCAGTGTGCCAAGTTTATTTTCCCATTCAGTTACATCAATGGACCATTCATGTTCTATGCTTTTATTAAACTTAACTGGAACAAAAAAAAAAAAATCTTCACCAGTCAATACACAGAAAAAAAATAGCATCTTATTTGCTGCAAACACAATCTTGCCTTCTTTGGCCTAGTTTTTTTTTTTTTAAATAAAAACCAGAGTCTAAGAAGGCGACATAAGTGTGAATGATCCCTAACACAGAGCCAGCAGCAGACATGAGGTGTGGTACATAAGAAGATTATTTCGACACTGTAACACTGCCAGGAGGATTTCTATAATTATATTGGACACAAATGAATCTGTCCCTCCTTTGTCTTTCCTCATTTATTGAACACTCATGAATTGTATTGTTCAGTACCTGTTGCCAAAACACGCAGAAGGCAGCCATTTTAGTGGGCTGATCCAATTCACCACTAATTCCTGCTAAACTAGGCAAAAATAACTAACTGCTGACGTAAGAATCGCACAGATGAGAGCTAGCGTAGTATATATAAGTATACTATAGTTAATGCTCCTGTGACTTATGGAAAGAGCTAGTTTACATATGCATGAGCTTTGGGGAAATAGATGTGGTGTGCGAGCCTGAATATCCTACACTGTACAAATATATAAATACTGTATCAGTCAAAGTAGAATAAAATGAACAACGCAATGCAACATGCAGCAGTCATTTCAACACCGACTTGCTTTGTCATGTTCTCTCCAGAGAATTTTCTCATCTATTCATCACTTCTACTTAATGCAAACAGATTTGTGAGATGTAAATGATGAGAATGACAGGACGCCCATCTCCCACCAGCCTAAAAAAGGAAGGCGAGGTCACATAAGCAGGCACATCACCTGGACAAAATATCTGAGGACATTTTCCAGGGATAGGGTAGCATGAAGAACAGAAGACTGACAGTACACAGCCCTGACCTGCACAACAATCACAACTTATCAGCACATGAAAAACACCCCATTGTGCAGGAACCAACAGAAAAGATCCAATAAGGAGGAAATAACACCCCATTAGTTATTCAATTAGGTTAATTAACAACCAAAATAATCAACGCATGCAAAACAGTCCTCCAAATGGCCAGCTATTGTCCTTAATCACAACTGGAAATGGTCATTATCTGCTTTCTTAAACTTTAACCACACCCTGCTCTTAACAGGTATCCAGATGGATAAGGCAAGAAGGATTGAAGACCCAGAGGTTGCTGCCAAGAACTTTGCACAAAAGAAGGAATAGCCAGAAGAAATCAAAACTTTAGCAAGTAATGGAAGTGTCCTCTAAAGAAAACACTGATCCATCATGTCAACCGGAGGCCTTCAACACCTTCCAGGAAATGTGAGCCCCCAACCAGAGGACAAATATAGGAGATAATGGTACAATATGGGCAACCACAAAAAAATGTATGAGGTGTTAAATACTTTAGTAAGTAGGGTTCATGCCTTTTTAACATATGGTATAGATACTACGACAGCACTCATAGCATTATATTGCCACTGGAAATGCCATCTTTGCCCAGCTTTTCACAACCCGATGGGCAAATATATATGTGAGGAGCCATTTCCACCACACCAGGCAAAAACTGGACTACTAGTGGTCAGTTTCCATAGGCAATGACAAAGAAATAGGCAAAAGCGAGTTTGCTGTCTCCTGGGATCTATCCATCCCTGGAGCACACAGACCTTGCACTTACTTATATACCACTACTGTCTAGACCTAACAGATGTGAACACAAAATCACAAGTTACAAAGAAAAACAGTTTCCAAACAGTGTGAACAACGACCAAGAGATACAGTGTTCAGAATAGGAGGCTTCTGCTACAATGTAAGAAAGCAGGGACTCACAGCCTTCACCCCTTCCACGCCATGATGAGCTATTCCAGCCATTGTAACGATTTTGGCCCAAATAAGGGGTAACACCTCACATCTGAAGATCAGGAGCTGGTTCCACACAAAGACATTGGCTGTACAGATGTAGAGATAGGGGCAGCTCCAGACTGAGGATGAAATGTGAATAACTTCTGCTGGTGCCCACATCCATCACTCACTACACCAGGTACATACAGAGAGGGATCACTGAGACGTGCAGGCTCTGGCTACAACCTGTGGCTACACAGCTGATGGCCATCTACACCCTGGGACTTGTAGTGCAGAGCCTCTGGAAGAGACAGGCACAATGGGGGGCATCAGTAGCCTCCGTCCACAGGTGTCACAGGGATATTAATGGAGCGGGGGCACAGGTCACATGTCATGCCCCTTGTCCCAGTAAGGGCCGTGTAATCGCCCCTTGTGTGGGGTCATGTCCCCGGACCACCGCGGAGCCCTCCTGCTCCCAGTATTAAGAAGCCGAGCACGTAGTGAGCCGCGCACAGTCACACGTCCAGTCCTCACCTTCCAGTCCTGTGACGCCCGCCAGCAGCAGCAGCAGCACCGAGCCCGCCAGCACCAGCATGTCTGGTGACCCGCACACACTGTGACACCCGCTAATAGACCACAGCTAGCCGCTCATCCGAGTCACTGGGGACCGCAGCTCCGCTCTGTGCTATCCTCCAGCGAGTAGATCCAGGCGGGTGTAGCAAGATCCTCCGTCTCCACCCGACTGGAGCCCGCGGGTGTACGCCAAGCTCTTTGTTCCTCCTCTCTGCGGGCGTACGCCGAAAACTATAGCTTCCCTGGGGTACACTCGTGCCACTCTGGACCCCCGCGGGTGTTTACAGTCTCGTGGGCCCCCCCGCGGGTGTACTCGGGTAACTCCCGACCTCACACTGGCGAATCCCGCACTGCAGCCACAGCTCAGTCTGGGGGAGGGGGCGCGTCAATCTCTGTCCCGGCTCCGCCCACCTGCCCTGTCAGCAGTCACCTCTCCTATTGCTAGTCTGCTACCAGCTCAGGATTCACCCATCTATACGAGGCACACGTGGGAGACTGAGCGAGAGGGGTGTGGTTAAGTAAAAAGATGAATTGAGTTGGGCGGTCCGTGATGCGCTGACGCCACGCCTCTTATTTTTATTGGTCGTTTTTTTTTCTGTTGCCATGGTAATATATTAGGGAATGTCAGTCAATCAGTGCGGAGTACCAGCTGCAGATGGCGACCTCTTGTGGCCACTCGCGTCATTTCCCTTAGGGCTAAAGGGAAGAAATAAAGAATGGAGAGCAGGAAATAGGAAAGGAATAATGAAAAGTGTGGGGATCATTAAAGGCAATCTGTCATCGCGCTCATCTGACTACTGGAACAGGTTTCCATTTGACTCCATTCTTAGACCTTCTGTCATGATGTCACCACGCTCTGCTTTAGTTATGCCACTTCCTTAGAATATGAAAAAATCTAATGCCCTGTGCAAATGTAAGTGTCAAGGGAACATAATGTAAATGAATTAGCATGTATGTGATAATATACATAATGGGAGCACATGACTTTACATGGGAAAGAAAGCAGAAAGTCATGAAGCGGCAGCCTGGAGTTCCAGGAGAGAAGATACTAGGACCACAGGTATAGAAGAATATATGCCATGTAAAGATATATATATATGCACATCTATATTTATATATGTATATACCATGTATATAAAAGAGAATGAAATCCACACTATAATATCTACATGTTGTGAGGTTTACATAATAGGCAGTGTAAAACTATGATACAATAAAAAAGTCTGCATAAGGCAGAGGCCCCACAGAAACGCAGCTTTTTTTGTTACAGATTTTGCTGCGGTTTTTTTTTTTTTTTTTGAGCCAAAGTCAAGAGTGGCTTGAAAAGGAATGGGAAATATATAGGAAGTACTTTATACTTCCCCCTTCTGTTAAATCCACTGCTGGCTTTGGCTCAAAAACCTGCGGCAAAATCTGCAACAAAAAAAAGCAACGTGGAGTATTGGCCTAAGGCTGTTTATTTGTTTTTTTTAAAGGAAGAACAGCACGTTTTAATTAAAGTCACGTGTAGTACATTTTTATTATGCCAGTAAACCAGAGATTTGCAATGTAATGGCTGTTAGCATACAGGTGTAATGTATGGTAGCATATGCTAGATATTACTGCAGTTATAAACTACATGCACTTCTTAGGACATTGCCTTGTGGGGTGTTGCTGATGCTTCTAATGCTGCGACTGATACCTGGTGTGGAACCGGTCCTGTCAGCAGGAATATCCATATTAAATGATCAACAGCATAATTTTCCTAAAAATCAGGGTTTTATTCTTATGCACATCAGTTGAAACAAGCTTTATGCTCAGGCCCCACGTAACATCCCGAAGCAAAAAAACACTGCCGGAAAAACCGTGGTGGCAATGCATTGCGGTTTTTCCTGCAGAGTTTTTCACATAAAGTTCACAGAGGTTTCCTCTGTGGACTTTCTGCTTCAATTATACCTATTTTTCTGCGCTGTTTCAGCCAAAGGCAAATCACTGCATTTATGTCACGTGGGACCCCAACCTAAAGCACTTTTCAACTAATGTGCATAAGAATAAAACCCAGATTTTTATGAAAATGCAGAATAAGAAAGGCATCTTTGGAAAGTGTAGAAGCAGCCCAACAAGGTGCTGTCATTAAGATGATAACAATATACCTGTTGACATGCTCTTTTTAAAGCCCCACTCTGGCAAAAAAGTTTTATGTCTTAGTCCTGTAGTACAAGGCATACCAATATAAATTAATGATGCACTCACTCATTGAGTCCATCGTTTTCCAGCCTCCATACAGTGACCCGGTTAGTCATGTGATTGCTGCCATGTAAACCCAACTATGTATTTGTTATCCAAAGACACTCACACTGTCAGATTATCTAAACTTTTATCCTACAGTTGGGTGTAGATCTGTTTTTTAGTTGTTATGAATGAGGATACAAATGCAGAGCGGTAGCAGTTCAGAAGTCTGTGATGGGATTCAGTCCTGGTCACTATTCAGGAACACAGTGACACAAGATTTAGTGCTTTATTTGTCAATAGCATTCAGAAGAAATACTGATCTACTTCAATGTGGGGCGATTGTTTCAACATATAAAATGTGTTCTGCACTAGTCCATACAATATAGTAGACAGTTTGGTGTACTTTTGAGGTTCCTTTTTAGCCCAAACCAGTAATGGATCTTGAATGAGGAAAGTGTATAGGAAATATTTATACCTCTCCTTTTTTTTAAGAGACAATCACAGTCTTGGGAAAAAGCACAGCATAAGCTGTGCTAAATGTACAAGGTCAGCCAGATTTATCACAGTCTCTGATGCTAGATGATAAATCTGCTTTTCCAGAACTGCCTTACTCTAACTTTACACCATTTCTATTTTGGCCACCATTTTTAAGTTAATGCCACAAAAATATGCTGTGCCCCTTTTCCTGGTGGGCTGCGCCTTTTCTCAGACAAGTTGTAAAAAGTGTCTCTAATGATTGATAAATGTGGTAGAAAGCATGCATACCAATGTTTTGGTCCCCACTGTGCTAGAATACTGGCTTATTTTCATTAGTAAATCTACCCCATTATGTTAAAGGTTTCTTCAGATATTTTAATTTTTTCTAAAGCATATAATAACTGTTTAGAATGTAAATGTGTTCATACCAGCAATGCACTTCAAATGTAAAAGTTGAAGGACAGTCATCTGCATTTCACAATTTGTCACATGATAATGAATAGTGGATTTTTGTCAACATATCTTTTACAATTTTGTGTATTTCCATTAATCTGTTATTGCTTTAGTTGCTCAGTATTGCTTGAATCGTAATGATAGTACTGTAGTTACCTGTAAACAGCCTTTACTTGCTTATCTTTGATGTTATCATACTATACATTGCAACAGAATATCTATAAACAGAAACCAATGGATCATAGTGCTCTTGATGCAGGCACATATAGTGTCATGGGCCAGTTAAAGGAGACAGGTAGAAAATTTGACATCTACACATTGTGGTACCCTGGTTACTAAGAATTAGGAGCTGGGAAATTATGTTCTACTCTTGCTACTTACAGTGCCTTGCGAAAGTATTCGGCCCCCTTGAACTTTTCGACCTTTTGCCACATTTCAGGCTTCAAACATAAGGATATAAAATTTTAATTTTTTGGTGAAGAATCAACAACAAGTGGGACACAATCGTGAAGTGGAATGAAATTTATTGGATATTTAAAACTTTTGTAAAAAATAAAAAACTGAAAAGTGGGGCGTTCAAAATTATTCGGCCCCCTTAAGTTAATACTTTGTAGCGCCACCTTTTTCTGCGATTACAGCTGCAAGTCGCTTGGGGTATGTCTCTATCAGTTTTGCACATTGAGAGACTGAAATTCTTGCCCATTCTTCCTTGGAAAACAGCTCGAGCTCAGTGAGGTTGGATGGAGAGCGTTTGTGAACAGCAGTTTTCAGCTCTTTCCACAGATTCTCGATTTGATTCAGGTCTGGACTTTGACTTGGCCATTCTAACACCTGGATACGTTTATTTGTGAACCATTCCATTGTAGATTTTGCTTTATGTTTGGGATCATTGTCTTGTTGGAAGATAAATCTCCGTCCCAGTCTCAGCTCTTTTGCAGACTCCAATAGGTTTTCTTCCAGAATGGTCCTGTATTTGGCTCTATCCATCTTCCCATCAATTTTAACCATCTTCCCTGTCCCTGCTGAAGAAAAGCAGGCCCAAACCATGATGCTGCCACCACCATGTTTGACAGTGGGGATGGTGTGTTCAGGGTGATGAGCTGTGTTGCTTTTACGCCAAACATATCGTTTTGCATTGTGGCCAAAAAGTTCGATTTTTGGTTTCATCTGACCAGAGCACCTTCTTCCAAATGTTTGGTGTGTCTCCCAGGTGGCTTGTGGCAAACTTTAAATGAGACTTTTTATGGATATCTTTGAGAAATGGCTTTCTTCTTGCCACTCTTCCATAAAGGCCAGATTTGTGCAGTGTATGACTGATTGTTGTCCTATGGACAGACTCTCCCACCTCAGCTGTAGATCTCTGCAGTTCATCCAGAGTGATCATGGGCCTCTTGGCTGCATCTCTGATCAGTCTTCTCTTTGTTTGAGATGAAAGTTTAGAGGGACGGCCGGGTCTTGGTAGATTTGCAGTGGTCTGATACTCCTTCCATTTCAATATGATCGCTTACACAGTGCTCCTTGGGATGTTTAAAGTTTGGGAAATCTTTTTGTATCCAAATCCGGCTTTAAACTTCTCCACAACAGTATCACGGACCTGCCTGGTGTGTTCCTTGGTCTTCATGATGCTCTCTGCGCTTTAAACAGAACCCTGAGACTATCACAGAGCAGGTGCATTTATACGGAGACTTGATTACACACAGGTGGATTATATTTATCATCATCAGTCATTTAGGACAACATTGGATCATTCAGAGATCCTCACTGAACTTCTGGAGTGAGTTTGCTGCACTGAAAGTAAAGGGGCCGAATAATATTGCACACCCCACTTTCAGTTTTTTATTTTTTACAAAAGTTTAAAATAACCAATAAATTTCGTTCCACTTCACAATTGTGTCCCACTTGTTGATTCTTCACCAAAAAATTAAAATTTTATATCCTTATGTTTGAAGCCTGAAATGTGGCAAAAGGTTGAAAAGTTCAAGGGAGCCGAATACTTTCGCAAGGCACTGTATTTGTGCTGAGTGGCTTTCTATTCATTACGTTTATTTTAATGAAGAAGCAGGCTTTATTGATGTATCATAACATGAAACATTCATCATAGGCAAAGTTACAATGGAGCAATCCCACATAACACGGTCCTGATGTGTATCATGACTTGCAGACATGATGGCAGCTGTCTTTAGGAATGTATAAATATCCTAGATAAATAGGAGAACACAGGACAGAAATCATTGTCACATAAAAGAAAAATCTGCATAGGAAGAAACTACTATACAGATGCACAGAAAGATAAATCTGCTCTGGAACAGTACAAGTACTTGTACAAATTATGGTAATGAAGACATGGGGGCTGATATATCATGTTGTATGCCAGTTTTCTGCTGTACAAGGTATGATAAAAATCACAATCTTTGGTGCACGCCATTGTTGCATAAGAAATTGTGACTTGGCGGGTCAGGGCCTGACAGATTTACCATAATTTATATCTGAAATCTACAGCAGTCCTTGGCTGGCATAGATTTGAGTTCTGGTGCACAGGATCTCCTGAGGTGTACTGGAATTAGTAAGAGACTGGAGCTTCTTCATAAATTGATTCTCCTTAAGACTTGTGCATGAAACACTGGTCTAAATATATCAGGAAATTCACTGTAAAAATACCCGAAATTTAAAGTCATGTCAATTAATCACAGTGAATTTGCTCACGTCGATTATTTCAATTATTTTGCATCCATGTCATCCTGTCTCACTCTGCCAATGGCTAAAGGATATGTCACTAACTGTACGATATCCAATCAGGATAGCTGATATGTGAGTAACCAAAACCAAAACGTAGTGACATGTAAAAAGTGGGCATGGCATATAAAAGGGGCAAGTCCTAAAATAATTGTTCATTAATCGTAATTGAGGTAAAATGTTCAATAAATCATGTTTCACTACCATCAGTTCCTCCCTATTGAAAGAGCGCACACATCACATTGCGGAAATAGAAGTGAAGTGATAGCATAGCACATAGCTCACAACTGTATCATAGGCTTTAGATAATTAATTCTAATACCTGAACAGCACTAACCTCCAGATTCTTCTAAAAAAAAAGATTTTGCAGTTGCACGCTGAGTCACTACAGGCTGGTCATTAGATCACTTCATATACATTTGGCAAGATGTAGAAATATAGTCATATCCAAAGCTGTTATGGGAAAAATGTGTTGTAAAGAAAGGTAAATACTATACAGAGATGTCTTGGACTTTCCATTGTTGCACAGGCTTTATTTTATACCTTTGCACCTACTTTGATTCCCAAGCTATATCTTTACTGTAAACTGACATCCTATGTTTTTGGCATTTAGTAGGATAAAGAATTGCAGAACCCTCCCATGTGACTCAGAAGCTTCTTCAAGTGTCATCCGCTGGCCTAGGGCTACACTGATAGTTTTCAATGACAGTGATGCCTTCTTCTCCTGGGATACTCTAATAAGTACTTTTGACTTAGAGGTGACCCCACTAGGAATGACAGGACGTCATTGTCCAACTAGACATATGGTGTTAAGATGTTAAATGATTGTGCACAAGCTGTTTAGTGCTTTTCAGTTATCTTTACTTGCCAACACTCAAGTGATGTATTTTGTATATTTGAAGCCCAGATAACTTCAAGACAGTGTAACTGTTTGCTGAAGTTTCCAGGTCAATGGGCAAGTTTGACAGAAGATTAGAGCAGAGGATGTCTACTGAACTGACACCTCCTGAAATATAATAACTATATTGCTTGAAAAAGAAGGACAACCCAAAGACTCAATTGGGTGATGTTTATAGAGACTAGTGCATGAAAGAGAATTGTTGCATATGGCAAAATCCAAGTCGATGTTATGAATTTTCATTGCAAATGAAAGCTAGACTCAATCCATGTATGTGCAAGTAAGGATGTTACTTCCCATGTTTGGGCTTTACATATGCTGTACATACCTGAAATTGCTCTTGAAATACAGGATATACATCCAGCTTGCCTGTGAAGTTCTAATGGCCACACATGCTCCAAAAGAGTGTCCTTTGGGTATATGTTTGGGCAGTGTAATATATATATATATATATATATATATATATAAGAGAGAGAGAGAGAGATATAGATATCTATATATATATAATTTTTTTTTTCAATTGTATTGAAAGTGGACTCAAGAATGCTTTTCAGTACATCTGTTTGTCTCAGTAAAGTATGGTATATTGTGCTGTATATTGTGAGTATGTGAGCCAGAGGGCGCTGTTGAGCGACCCAGGCCTAGCCCTGAAAAGGCTCTCAGCCACACCTTTGAGGGTGGCGTGTAACTCCAGAAGGCTGGAGTATCCTGCATGGAGCAGGAGGTGGTGGACCAGCGGCACAGATAGACGGTCTGTGCCAGAGGGCTGGCGTCCACAGGGGACTTTTGCTGAGTGGAGCATTAGTTCGGCTGCTCAAGTGGACCAGCTAGGACAAGAGAGATAGGCTCTGTCCAGAAGGGCTGGGTCCCACAGAGACTCTTTGCTAGAGCTGAGCAAGAGTCAGGCTAGTGAGGGGCTCTATAAGTGAGTTAGGGCCCTAACGGCGGCCTAGGCGTTTATTGTTTTGTTACGTTGCAGTTTAAGCTGAATAAAAGCCACTTTTATTTACACTCGGACCGTCTGAAAGCTATCTTTCCGGCGCCCAGTACCATGAACGACCGCTGTCTGGACCAGGAAAAGCCACCATTTGAGTTTAATTTCCCCAAGCTGTCACAATATATAATAAGTGACAGATACAACTATGCAGGCATACACACATGAACAAAATTGTTGGTACCCCTCATTTAATGAAAGAAAAACCCACAATAATAATAATAATAATAATAATAATAATAATAGTCCTTTAATAGTCCCACAGTGGGGAAATTCAGTAGCTCTTTGTGTTCAGTGGTATCCACTAAGTGTGTCACAGAATGGTCACAGAAATAACTTGAATCTGACAAAAGTAATAATATATAAAAAAAAATCTATGAAAATGAACAAATGAAAGTCAGACATTGCTTTTCAACTATGCTTCAACAGAATTTTTTTTCAAAAGAAAACTCATGAAACAGGCCTGGACAGAAATGATGGTACCCCTGACAATAATGTGACCAAAGGGACATGTTAAATCAAGGTGTGTCCATTAATTAGCATCACAGGTGTCTACAATCTTGTAATCAGTCAGTGGGCCTGTATATAGGGCTACAGATACTCACTGTGCTGTTTGGTGACATGGTGAGTACCACACTCAACATGGACCAGAGGAAGCGAAGAGAAGAGTTGTCTCAGGAGCTTAGAAAGAAAATTATAGACAAGCATGTTAAAGGTAAAGGTTATACGACTATCTCCAAGCAACTTGATGTTCCTGTGACTACAGTTGCACATATTATTCAGAAATTTAAGATCCATGGGACTGTAGCCAACCTCCCTGGACGTAGCCGCAGGAGGAAAATTGATGACAAATCAAAGAGAAGGATAATACGAATGGTAACAAAAGAGCCCAGAAAAACTTCTAAAGAGATTAAAGGTGAACTTCAAGCTCAAGGAACATCAGTGTCAGATCGCACCATCCGTTGTTGTTTGATCCAAAGTGGACTTCATGGGAGACCATCAAGGAGGACACCACTGTTGAAAACAAATCATAAAAAAGCCAGACTGGAATTTGCCAAACTACATGTTGACAAGCCACAAAGCTTCTGGGAGAATGTCCTATGGACAGATGAGACAAAAATTGAAATGTTTGGCAAGGCACATAAGCTCTATGTTCACAGACGCAAAAATGAAGCATATCTTGAAAAGAACACTGTCCCTACTGTGAAACATGGAGGAGGCTCTGTTATGTTCTGGGGCTGCTTTGCTACATCTGGCACAGGGTGTCTTGAATCTGTGCAG
The DNA here is from genome assembly GCA_947044405.1 of Leptodactylus fallax. NCBI lineage: Eukaryota > Metazoa > Chordata > Amphibia > Anura > Leptodactylidae > Leptodactylus > Leptodactylus fallax. The sequence goes on along the minus strand of CAMRHE010000022.1, from coordinate 3,021,898 downwards.
GGTACAATGAAATCTCAAGACTATCAAGGGATTCTAGAGAGAAATGTGCTGCCCAGTGTTAGAAGGCTTGGTCTCATTCACAGGTCATGGATCTTGCAACAGGATAATGACCCAAAACACACAGCTAAAACACCCAAGAATGGCTAAGAGGAAAACATTGGACTATTCTGAAGTGGCCTTCTATGAGCCCTGACCTAAATCCTATTGAGCATGTTTGGAAGGAGCTGTAACATGCTGTCTGGAAAAGGCACCCTTCAAACCCGAGACAACTGGAGCAGTTTGCTCATGAGGAGTTGGCCAAAATACCTGTTGAGAGGTGCAGAAGTCTCATTGACAGTTACGGGAATCGTTTGATTGCAGTGATTGCCTCAAAAGGTTGTGCAACAAAATATTAAGTTAAGGGTACCATCATTTCTGTCCAGGCCTGTTTCATGAGTTTTCTTTTTTAATAAATTCTGTTGAAGCATGGTTGAAAAGCAATGTCTGACTTTCATTTGTTCATTTTCATAGAATTTTTATATATTATTACTTTTGTCAGATTCAAGTTATTTCTGTGAACATTGTAGGTTTTTCTTTCATTAAACGAGGGGTACCAACAATTTTGTATAGTTGCATTCACCTGAACAAGTGTGATCCGAGTCCTAGAAAGATAAAATTAATGACCTATTTATTATAAGCAACATATGTTTTTTGTTTTTAAAATTCAACTACATAGATCGGTTTCATGCCATTGTTATATCATGGCCACATTTCAATGTAATGCTATTATTTCAAGTGATTAGACACAAAATCAGGCCGGGACTTGCGGTCAGAATATGTGTGGAGAAATATGCCTGTGATACACTACAGTAGTGTGAAACCTGCCTTAAACGATATGTATCAATGTGCAGCCTTGTCATTCACTTAAAACAGTAACAAAGGTATTGCATGTAATTAAATTGTTAAACATGTAATTAAAAGAGCCCTGAAAATCCTAGGTTGAGTCAAATGCCCACCCTCACAGCTTTTATGTGTGCTATGTCTCCCATATTATGTTATGTGGTTTCATGATGCAAGTATCAGGCTTCTACACTCGTCATAGTTTTTACCTAAGATGGTAACTGATGGTTCCCACAGTATATTTCAGCTGTTGACTAGCAGTAAGCAAAGTGTACAGTCTGGACAGTGATAGTATAAAGCATGATTCATGAGATGACTCAGGTACAGACCACATCACTGGACTTCCTCCCACCTGATGCACCAACACCCTGGGGACATAACTGGCACTGTAGAAAAATCCTGTCAACATATTGTTGAATATTTTACTTAGGACGCCAAAATTCTTACTGTATGGTTCTCGATTTTTTTTCTTTAGCTATTTCTGTTTATACATTTTCAATACAATGACACTATAAATAACATTTTCATTGTTTTAAATTGGAATAAAACACTTGAAAATTGCTAATTTAGCCATTTTCAATTTCTGAATCAGTTTTTTTATTTCTATTAACTTTACTCATAATGAATGCAATACATAATACGCACAATACATACAAAGAAAAATTGTATAGTTCTATACTACACTGAAAAGAATATTGCAATTTTTGTCTGACCAAATTTACAACAATGTTGACAATGAATCCAGTCATGTTATATATACTGTACATAACAAACATAAAAGACCCACTAGTAGGACTTCAGAACAACCAACTCCTTTAGGTTTCTGGATGGTGTTACATAGTTTAAGGGAAATTTTGTGAGTTTTAAAGCTTTATAAAAATGTATTAAATTGAACCCTAGTTTATAATCTTATACCAGTGGTTAATGGATTAGATTTATACAGGATCATTCAGAGGTAGATGCAATACTCTTGAGCAGGTTGTGATCTTGGAGATGAATCTTCTTTTGGAGGACCTATTTGCATAGATTATATTTTCCTGTTTACAGCACCAGTATTGTAAACTGTGGACAAAAATAAGGAGCCAAGTGTTCAGCTGTAGGAATGTATTAGGTGTTTATCTGCAATTTACAAAATGTAAGTAATAGTAGTGGGAAAGGATATATTTTTTGGCGTAGTTTAAACATGATATAGATAGATAGATAGATAGATAGATAGATAAATATTATTTTTGCCTTTTCTTGTGTTTTTTAATGGATTGAATTTGTTTGCCACCTGCTAAACTTCACTGCTTGATAAGGCAAAGTAGGAGCCCTTGTTTGTTCTGTTGTGTGTCTGTGTATAGCAGATCGCATATGCAAACGTTGCTAGGCAAATTAATTCATAGCATAAGACTACCATCTGGTGTTACATTAACATTTATTATACTGGCAATGATTATAGCAGTCTAGCGTGTTCACAGATTTTGTACCCATTTACAGTGGCACTACTAAAAGTCATGTCTGTGCTAGAGATACCAGAACTACATCTATTTTGTTAAACATGTGATCAAGTCCTGGATAACAATGACTTCTACAGTATGTTATATATTTGTATACTATGATGTTTATTCCTAATATTTCTTATTTTATTTGTCTATGTATATCCTTCTATGATGTCAGCATAGACATAATACCCAGTAGTCAGTCACATCAAAAGAATGTTCAAAGCAGGCAATAAGTCTGCTGATCTAGAGAGAGTGACCTATGTAGTCAGCTACTGTGTCATAGTGTGGGTAGGGCACTGCCGGCAAGTGCTGGCACATATGTGATCATCTCTGATATATAAGGAAATCTGTGAATTTTTTAATTTGCTTCAAAGACATTTTTCATATTACACAATGGAGATTGAATTGCTTTAATATACAGTAGATCCCTAGGAGGCTTCTGGCAAACTTAGTTTTCAGTCTGGCTTTTTTTGGTAAAATGCCATAACTTTTTTTGGTGTATGGGGCCTCTTTCTGGCATTTTTTGTGCACACATTGGGGTCGATATATTAATTGAATGGCCACACTGGACTGAGATTCGCCAAATTTATGAAGAGGATGCCTGTTCATAATTTTAGCACATTGCGGGTGGTCCATGTGTCAGCTAGGGGCTGTAGTAGATTTAAGCCAGTTTTACTAGTGCAAATAATGTTAAGTTTGTCAGAGCATGGAGCTTAGCCCCTTCCACGGTGAGTATGACAAACGGTCATGCGTCAAAAATTGCAACTTTTGTTACGCCTTTTATCAAGAAAACTGGTGTATAAGGCATGATAAATTGACCCTAATGTTTTTATGCATTTTTTTCTATAATGCATTCTGCCTTATAGGAAAAATGCCAAATATATGAAAGGATTTTCATAATTTCCTATTGACTAATTTGTAACATCTGGCTGTAGTGTTTTTTTTTGTTTTTTTTTTGCCAAAACACAAATAAAAATGCAGCAAAAGTAAAAAGTGTAAATAGCCTTACACCTTCTTCCCTCTATGAAGGAAATGCAGCTCTTTAATAGAAGACCCTCCTGGTGACAAAACACTGCCAAAGCTCATTTTTAAAGTTCATCTCATCCTCTATTTCTTATAGGTCTGTATGGAATCCATTTGTGTGCACCAATCACTTGGAAACCTATTGACCCCTGAGAGAACAGCTATAATACGTGTGGAGGCAGTATGACTTCTATTCATTTTACAGTGATGTATTTAATATTACAGTACGTATGTCTGTAAATACTTGTTTTTTATTATGTATATAGAGCCCATACAGATTATATAGATCACCATACAGCAGAATGCACTTGTTAACTAGTAACTCCTGGGCCTAAGAGCTTCAAACTATGCTTCTGATGGGATCTCAAGAAATGCTTACAGGGTAGCAGTGAAGAATTGCATTTTTTTTTATTTCTCTGCTTTATTATTAGAAGCATATTGCTGTGTCTATAGGAAGCAATTATAATAATAACAATAAAGAAGGAAATGAATATTTTAGTATTGATTCATCCAGGGTAAACATACATGCAACGTGCAGGATTAGTCATGGAGAAAGTATGTGTAGTTCTTGGAAAAAAGCAAAGGGGATAACACCTGGATTGATTCCAAAAAAGAGAAGTATTATACTGTACGTCCTTCCATTATATTTTTCCTTTAGGATTCTAGCATATGTATCGCACATGAAGACAAAACAATGGCCAGTGAACCATGGGATGTTCCAAAGAATTTTGTTTAACAAATAGATTTGTAGAAATGACTGCTTCCACCACACTTGCACTTCTCATGTATTAAATGTTTTTTTTCCTCCTGTACTTAGATCTTTGTCACTTATATAAATCTAGGACAGACTTGTGAACAGATATCAGCAGTGGGATTTATAGAACTGATGACAGGTGAATGGTGCTGGGCTGATACTGGGCACAAGTCCAGTACTATTTTACTGAGGTCTTGCTTTTTCTGTAGTAACCGAAATATGAGTTTATAAGGGCCAGCAGGATTCTTAATAAAAATTATTGATCTCACTAGAAATACCACTTCACAGTATGGAGAAAAATATCACTGAAAGGCATCTTAGTTAACCAGATCTGATTTGTGCTAGTGAGAGTCAGCAGCCTGACCTTATCTATCCACAGATAGGTGTCTTTGGTTAGTTAATGCCCAAGTTATGCCTGAAATAGATGCCCTATGGAAAACAAGCCAACAGACTGTCGTTCAGCTGAGCAGGACAATATAGCCATACCTACAGTGTCTGCAGCCAGTGATTGGCTGGAGTGGTCACATGTCTGTATAAAAAAATCATCACTGTAGACTTGCCTACAGAGACTGGCTGTGCAATGTGATGTGTCAGAAATTTTTAGTGTCTGGGTAATATCTTTTGAAATGTACCTATTGTTTAATTTGACTTTTGAAGAGAAGCTTAAGCTGCCATGTGTACATGACAAGTAACATAATTTCTAGTCTTTATATAACATAGTTTTTGCATTTCTTAGCACTTTATCACTTTTTACCCTCTCCATTCTATATCTGTAGTTTGCAGTTCTCCCTGAGCTGGCGGGTGTAGACCAGCTGCTATTTATTGCACACAGTAGGCAGAGGAGGAATATGCTCTGTACCTGTCTCCCTCTCACCTAGAGACAGCCCCAGGAACATGCAGGACATATTTAAAAAAGTAATGACCTGCAATGATGTAAGTAAAGTGCTTTGGTTGTGATAGAAAGCTTCTATTTAGTTGTGGTTTTGGAAATTGCAGCATGTCAATTATACCTATGGGAAAAGCCGGTGGTTTCCCTATAGGGGTAATGGAAGTAGAAAGTCCAGAAAGGAAAACTCTGCAGACTTTCTGTGAAAAGCGCTGCAGGAAAAACTGATGCGTTGCCGCCGCAGTTTTTCACGTAGTGCTTTTTCGCTGCAGGGTGCTACGTGAGCCCTTATCCTAAAGGGGTTTTCCTACAGAAGCACTATGACTATGGGACTATTGGAGATAAAAATGTTCTAGACAGAGACTACATGAAGAATTGTGCATGTCTATGACTCTACTTTAAAAATCTACGGGAGTTATAGAAACAATCTTCGTTCTCCAAAAATTTGGAACCTCAGAGCTGTCTTATGGATATACCATAAATATCTGTGGTGGAAACACAGCTTTTTTGTTGCAGATTCTACTGCGTTTTTTGAGCCAAAGCAATGAATGGCTACAAAAGGAATGATAAATATATAGGAAGTATTTATACTTCTACTTTCTGTTCAATACACTCCTGGCTTTGGCTAAAAAAAAAATGCAGCAAAAGCTGTGTTTCTGCAATGTGGGGCCTCAACCTAAGGCTAAGGCCCCATGTAGGGAAAGGCAAAAAAAAAACGCTGCGGAAAAAAACGTGGCAGATTTTGCAGAGTTTTCCTCTGCAGACTTTATGCCCTTATTATAACTTTATGGAAAAAGCCAGAATTTCCACAGGTATAATTGACATGCTGCAATTTTCAAAAACATGGGCATTTTTGAAAACGCAGCTTTTACGCTCCAGATTTCTTTCTACAATGTGTGGATGGGATTAGCCAGAATCCCATCCACTTTGCAGGTACTGTGAGACACAGCGTCTCTGGAGCGCCATCGCAAAAACGCTGCGTTTTCGCAACATGGGGCTCCAGCCTTACATTGGAAAAGAATAGTGGCTTGCTTTTTTTTTTTTTTTTGGAGCTTTTGCTAGTTGTCCTAAGTTAATAAGTTTTTCCTTAGTGAAAGAATCCATTTAAAGTGCTTTCTGGTATGACACTGGCTGAGAATATTCCTCCTTTGTAGAAAAATACAGTGTCCAATTAACTAGAATCTTGCAAAATTTATATAAAACATACAGAACAGTTATACAATCAGAATTTTTGACCAGAGTTAAATTATGTTGTCTGTTAACATATGTGTTTATAAGCTGGTGATAAATTTGACAACCACAGGCCATATAATATTTATAAAGCTCTATTTAGATAGAGCAATCTGCTAGTTTTGTTTAGATCTACACACACATGCTGTAGTGCTGGAAAGTTACATGAAGACACAAACAGACATTCATTTAGGAACTGGAAGAAGGGTTGTGAGACAACCTAAATAGTTTTATAATAGCCACACATGGGAAATAGGTCATTTAACTGTTACTTCTTGACACAAGACAATATAATTTGTTTATCTTATTCTTCAGTGCCTTGGATCATTTACTGCAATAATTTGGAAGCTTACATTAAAGGCTTTTAGACTGGTTTTACTACAATCGTAAAGTGAGAAATAGTCTTTTGTGATCTCTTATCAGTGAAATTCCATCAACATAAGTAGTATGTCCCCATATACAGGTTGAGTTATATGAGAAACAAACACAAACGGAAAAAGAGACTTTGCTTTCATCACAGATGTATGTCATAGTTAATATGTTTACCAAGCTCTTGCCATACAATAAACATAACTTTGAAGAGGACAGATGTGGAGGTGGAAGAAAGTATTTGTTCTAAAGGATCCTTGCCCAGTAATTACAGAGGGCGCGTTATACTGGTTGCTTAGGCATCCAGCAGAATTTTCTGTGCTATGATTTGGAGTGCTATGTGGAATCCACTTATAGATAAGAAATTCCTGTTTCATGAGAGCAGTTTTGGTCAGAAGGCACAGAGCGATGTTACATGCCAAACCAATTTTGTGAAATGTCTATATCATGTGCCTGTGTTTAGATTTCTGTATATTATAAATGAATGTATGAGACATGTGTTTTTCCTCAAATGAGTTCAGCAGGGCAACCTAACTACTTATCTATCTAGTTTCCACGGACAGTGTTGAAAGAAGGTGAGAGAGCAGTAATGATAAGGAATATTTCAGAAATATCATTTATATATATATATATATATATATATATATATATATATATCTGTGTGTGTGTGTACACTGTATATTGTTATAGTACATATGCTATATACATACATGCTTTTTCCTGTATAGTTCCACTACCTATCTACATGTCATGATTTCCATGTTAGGAGTTAACACAGGATAGTCATAGGGGCTTAACCTTAGTCCATTTGTCAGAGAAAAAGACTGTGGTAATACTTGGATGAAAAGCAGTCACAAAGGCTTCTGCAGAGTCACTAGTGGCAGCTGGTTTTCTCATTCCACTGAAGGGATTTCATTATTATATGTAGGGAAAGGCATCCACCAATGGAAACCTAAGGATTGACACTGAGAAAAGGAAAGAGAGCACATAGAATTTATGCACTGTTCCCTATTAAAGGGGTTGTCCAGTAATAGAAAAACATAGCTGGGCGCCCCCCGCCCCCCCCCCTTTTTTTTTTTTTGTTGGGGGCCCCTCCCCCCCCCCCCGCCCCCGCCCCGCCCCCCCCCCCCCCCCCCCCCCCCCCCCCCCCCCCCCCCCCCCCCCCCCCCCCCCCCCCCCCCGCCCCCCCCCCCCCCCCCCCGGCCCCCCCCCCCCCCCCCCCCCCCCCCCCCCCCCCCCCCCCCCCCCCCGGGGGGGGCCCGGCCCCCCCCCCCCCCCCCCCCCCCCCCCCCCCCCCCCCCCCCCCCCCCCGGGGGGGGCGGGGGGCGGCCGGGCGCGGCCCCCCCCCCCCCCCCCCCCCCCCCGGGCCCCCCCCCCCCCCCCCCCCCCCCCCCCCCCCCCCCGGCCCCCCCCGCCCCCCGGGCCCCGCCCCGGGCCCCCCCCGCCCGCTTCTTCTCAAACCTGCAGAGGGGGGGGGGGGGGGGGGGGGGGGTCTCCCCCGGGTTGTGTTACAAATATTGGGGGGGGTTTTTTTAAGGGGGAGAAACACAGAAAAACATTCAACATTAACAGTTTTTAAAGGAAAAAGGGGGTTAAGACAACATTGGGTGTTTCTTACAAGCTGCTTCTTCCAAAAAGAGTATTACACCACATGTTGTGTGTAGAATTACATCCCTTAAGATTTTAAGGAGACAAAATATATGTAATAAAACTTAACCTTTATTTAAAAAAAAAAGGGGACACAGGTCCCAACATATATATTCTGCCACTATGCAAGCCTATAAGTAGTATGAACCAAAGATGGCATTTCCCTCACTAATCAAAGGCCAGGAACCCTCCCTTACCAACATCAACACTGGAAACAATTCTATTCTTCCATCACAAGTCCACAATGCATTCAGCTGTCTTAAAACCTCAGAGGGACACAGCCCAAGGCTACTGGCCTAATGCCACGCCAATGGGCCAAGCCTCAAAAAGACTAAACTGGAAGGATGGATGACCAGCACTGTTAAACCAGACTTAGGAGACCCTACGCGTATCCATAAAGTTATATCATGAGTGGTCTGTTAAATAATTGCCATCTACAAGCAGCAGAACAGTATGACTGTGTGGCTGAATATAGTATATGCAATTGATGTCAGCGGAGCTAGAACGGCACACTGGCTAGGTTTAAATAGGCCTAAGTGTCTCCGCAATAAGCTGCCACCACACCCCCCTTTTTATCTATTTTTTAAATAAGGGTTAAGTTTCATTACATATTTTTTTGGCTTCTTAAAACCTTTTTGGTGAATTTTGTTTAATAAGTAGCCGCCTGAACTATTTTTAGTGAAGTAGTGTTAAAGGGTTTGTCTAGACTAGAAAAAAAGATCTGCTCTTTTTCCAGAAACAGCTTCATGTCTGTCCATGAGCTGTATCTGGTAGTGGAGCTCATCTTCATTTTAGTGAATGGGAATAAACTGCATATACCAACAGAGTCCATAGACAGACATGAGACTATTTCAGGAGCAACAGCAGATTATTTATTTCTAACTCTAGACAACTGCTTTAAAGTTTTTGGGAGTATAATAAACAATTGAGCAAACACTCCATAGACTACAATAAGGAGAGCCATGTGCATGCTCAGCCTGATCTATCCTACTACTCCTACCTTTCCAGCTGTCCTACTTAACAGCCATGTATGCTGTGCCTATACCTATGGATTCACCACGAGCATTACTGGTCAGAATATTTTATCAACGTATCACTGAGAAGTTGAGCCTCTCTTATAAACACAGCATTCATACAGTGAATGGATAGACAGATTCTTTGCTGAAACATCACCTCTAGGCAGTATAGGCAGGTCAGGATTTTCAATTAGGTTCAACAGACACGTGCCATGGGCAGTCCTGTGGGAAATGGCACCTGATGCTCAGGGTCAGGAATGTATTGTACAGGGTGCATAGGGAGTTGATTCTATAGTCTCTTTTCAATACATGTCATACTGATTAATTGACTTCCCGTGAAATTTGTCCTGGTGTTTATATGTGTGTTTCAGATCAGAAATTTAGATTATGCTGTTTGGGACAGGGACCAATGTGATTGATGACTGTCTCTGTTAGGGCTGTGAAATATATTTGCAATATATAAGCAACAAGCTATAGTTGTACTACTATTAATGTTGAAGTTCTAGCTTATAAACATAAAAGGCAGATCTTATTGTATTTATTAATTGCAGAGGGCTAATGCACAATAGTACTGAGGATAGGAGAAAGCACCTTTATACTAAGGCTGCAGCCAAAAAGCACTGCAGGGATAACCACAGCAGAAACGCATTACATATTTTCCATTCTTTTTGTAGCCACTCCTGACTTTGGCTCAAAAAAACGCAGAATAATCTGCATCAAAAAATGATGCATTTCTGCAACATTGCGCAAATGCAGCTTTTTTATGCAGATTTTGAGCCAAAGCCAGGGGTAGATTAAGCAGAAGGTAGAGGTGTAAATACTTCCTATTTATTTCCCAACCCTTTGTAGCCATTGTTTGCTTTAACTCAAAGAACCACAGCAAAATCTGCATAAAAAAGCTGTGTTTCCACAACATGGGTGTGAAAGATCCTCAGTGCGCCAAACCGCTTTGGCCACACCCTGAGTCCTCTTTCATATAAAAACCACACTCACCGCCAGTGAGTGCCGGGTTCACCAGATAAATACAAGACAAGCCTTCTAAATTTTATATATTTATTAACCCCTAAATGGGTTGGTATTAAAATCTAACATATACAGATCAGAACAGATATGCAGATATATGCAAGCATTAACAGTTACTAGTTGCAAGATACAGTACAAATAAAATAAAAGGGATTAAAGGTGAAATAATTACTTTACCACACATGTCCTTGATGTGGTTCTATAGTCCAACACTCACACATGGCATGTGTGAGTCACCAGTGGAGGCTTTTCAGCATGTGGCATTAAAACGATAATCCAGCCTGCATGCTCTCATAACAGTCTCTCAGCATTAGTCCAATAGTCTCAACAGAATCTCATCACAGCAGCCTCTCCTCATGGTCCTTCTGTGTCAACTCTCTAGTCTGTAATGGTCTCAGCCCAAAACTCCATAGCATAATCTCCATAGTGTAATCTCCTCCCACAGACCTCTTACCTCATCTTTTATATCCTTTATGCCACCTCCCAGAATGAGGTCACCGGCGACAGTACGTCTGATGAGTTAATTCAATCAAATCCAGATCTTTTGTACAGAGCTGAGACAAAGTGAATTGATACACTGTTATCAGTCATATCTGATCAACCAGTGCAGCTGGACAATACATGTTTGTTTGATCAGCCAGGACTGTGTATGAATTCAATGGAGCCCTATTGTTCCAGCCTGGCCACTACTGCCAATATACCTATTAGTAGGCTGTGCCCCTTATGAATGAGTGCAAGCAAGAAGAGAGACACTATACCCAGAGACCAAAATATAGCTGAGTTATGGCCATATTTAGGCAGAATCATCACACCTCCCCCTTTAGATGGGGCTTGTAGGAAGTAGGGGCCTGTGCCCCTCTTCTGAGAGCACCTCTGCCGCTTCACCGCGCCGGGATAGGCCGTCTGCATTGCCATGGGCCCGGCCGGGCTTGTGCCGAATGTCGAAATTGTATTGCTGGAGCACCAGGCTCCAGCGCAACAATCGCCCATTCTGACCTGCGATACGCTTTATCCAGATCAGAGGGTTGTGGTCCGTCACCACGGTGAAGTGGCGCCCATACAAGAAAGGCTGCAGATGCTGCTGGGCCCAAACAATTGCCAGGCATTCCTTCTCCACTGTGGCGTAGGCCACCTCTCGCGGCAGAAGCTTTCTACTGAGGTACTGCACTGGGTGCTCTTGCCCCGCTGAGTCAATCTGGCTCAGCACGGCACCGAGACCGTAGGTGCTGGCGTCAGTCTGTAATACAAGTGGACGAGATTCATCGTATGCTTGAAGTACAGGACCGCTTGCCAGGGCTGCCTTCAGGGCCTGGAAGGAGCGCTCACAGGTATCCGTCCATTGGACGGTTTGCGGCAACTTCTTCTTGGTGAGGTCTGTCAGGGGGGCAGCAAGGGCACTATAGTTCGGGACGAACTTCCTGTAGTACCCTGCTGTGCCCAGGTAAGACATCACCTGTCGCTTGGTCCGGGGAGTTGGCCATGTGGTGATTGCCTCCAGCTTCTCAGGCTCTGGCCTCAAGGTTCCCCCACCCACCCGGTGTCCCAGGTACTGGACCTCACGCATGCCCAGCTGACATTTCTCTGGTTTGATGGTCAAGCCCGCGTGGTGAACCCGCCTCAACACCTGCGCCAGATGTTGTAGGTGTTCTTCCCAAGTGGAGCTGAAGACGGCGATATCATCCAGGTATGCAGCTGCAAACCTTTCACATCCCGACAGCAGGGAATTGACCATCCTTTGAAAAGTGGCAGGGGCATTTTTCATGCCGAACGGCATGACAGTGAACTCATACAATCCGAAGGGAGTGGTAAAGGCTAACCGTTCCCGTGCCTCTGAGGATAGGGGAATTTGCCAGTATCCCCGGCTCAAGTCCATGATGGATAAATACTGGGCCTTACCTAACGAGTCTAGTAAATCGTCGATGCGTGGCATGGGATACGCATCATCAACTGTAACCGCATTGAGCTCCCTGTAGTCCACACAGAACCGGGTGGTCCGATCCTTTTTAGGTACCAGGACTACAGGCGAGGCCCATGCACTGTGGGAGGGCTGAATCACCCCCATTTCCAGCATCTCGCCGATCTCCTTATGTATTTGGGCCCGTACTTCCGAGGAGACACGATATGGCGGTCGCCGGATAGGGGCATGATTCCCGGTATCCACGTGGTGGATGGCCCGGTCAGTTCTCCCTGGCTTTCCGGAAAACAGACCGGGGAGGGTGCACCGAACACTGTTAAGTTGTGACCTTTGGGTCTCAGTCAGTAGGGGGTTTAACTGCACTTCCTGGGGTGACCTTCCCTCTCCTAACTGAGTGAGCATGTCCACAAGGTCTTCCTCTTCGCCCTCCTCTAGCAGACTACATACGGGAAAGGCAGTGGCTTCCCTGTCATGATGATCTTTCATCATGTTAACATGGAAGACCTTGTGCCTGTTCCGGCCTGGGTCAGTGGTAACCAGGTAGTTGACGCAATTGACTTGCTGGTGCACGACGTATGGACCAGACCATTTGGCCTGAAGCTTATCCTTGGGCTCAGGGACTAGCACCCATACCTTCTGCCCCGGCTGGTATATTCTCTCGCGAGCATTCTGATCATACCAGCGTTTCTGGTCGGCCTGAACCTGTACCATGTTGTCATGCACCAGCTGCGCCATCGTCTGCATTTGGTCACGGAATCGTAGGACATACTCCACGACTGGCACACCCTGGATAGCGGCGTCTCCTTCCCAGGACTCCTTCACTAGAGCTAGGGGTCCACGGACACGTCTCCCATACAAGAGCTCGAAGGGGGAGAACCCAGTCGAGGCTTGAGGCACCTCCCGGTAAGCAAACAACAAGTGCGGGACATAAGGCTCCCAGTCGCTCCCATGGGACTCGACTAACATCCGAAGCATCTGCTTTAGTGTGCCATTGAACCGTTCACACAGACCATTGGTCTGCGGGTGATACGGGCTGGACACCAGATGTTGCACCTCGGTTATCTTACATAGGCCTTGCATCAGGGCAGACATGAACTGGGTACCTTGGTCTGTGAGCATCTCCCTGGGAAACCCAACACGGGAGAAGATGCCTACCAGAGCCTTGGCCACTACATCAGCCCGGGTAGAGGACAGGGCGACGGCTTCTGGGTATCGAGTAGCGTAGTCTACTACCGTTAAGATGAAGCGTTTACCGGAGCGGCTGGGGATGGACAGGGGTCCAATAAGGTCCACAGCCACTCGCTGGAAAGGTTCGACTATGATGGGCATAGGCACCAGCGGAGCTTTGGAACTTTGCCCCCGCCTTACCCATCCTTTGACACGCGTCACATGAACGGCAGTATCTAGCTACGTCCTTCCCCAGATTAGGCCAGTAGAATAAGTGGCTAAGGCGAGATTTGGTCTTGGCAATCCCTAAGTGACCGGCCAATGGAATGTCATGAGCGATCCGCAACAACTCTCTCTGGTAAGGTTGGGGTACCACTAACTGTCTCTCATTTAGCTGACCTTCCTCCCCCTGGATGGGTAACGTTTCCCAATATAGCCTCCCTTGATCCCAGTAGACTCGGGCCTTGTCAGACTCCGAGGGTGGTTGAGCGGCACGCTCCCTCAATATGGCCAGACTAGGGTCAGCTTGGACAGCTTCTCTGAACTCTTGGCTGGAGTGCGACAAAAGAGAAGTGCATGTTACATAGCTGCCGGACCCTTCCGGCTCTAGGGTGGGGGAATTTCTCAAGGTGGTCTCAGTAATGCGTCCGAGCGACGGAGGGACCGGTGCAGAGGCTGGAAGGCTTTCCACCCCTTTGGCACTTTGACTGCGGGTAACCACCGCAATACCAGCAGTCCGTCCTACATCCGGACCGTCATTGAGAGCCCAGAGAGACACCGAACCACCTGGTACAATATTCACAGTTTCATGGCAGACATTTACAATATCATTAACAGCATCCTTATCAGCATTGGTTCTATCACACTGAGCTGGAGGGAGGACTGGCGGACGGAGAGACACAGACTGGGGGGATGAGGCCCCCGCAAATGTGGGCGGGTCTACAGCCCAGTCCTCACTCAGCTCCTTTACACCTACATTAATCCCAGATACATTAGAATTAGCATTTTCACAGAATGTATAAGGAGACATTTCAGAGGGAGGGTTACTAGCCCCCTCTGCAGGTATTCCCACAGGTACAATAAAATTAGCATCTTCACAAACTGTATGAGGAGACATTTCAGAGGGAGGATGATTAGCCCCCACTGCATATTGGCACACCATAGGCCCCAAATCTGTCCCCAACAGTACATTGGCAGGCAACTCAGACATCACTCCCACATCCCGCATTCCTTTCCCTGCACCCCAGTCTAAATGAACACAAGCCATGGGTACAGTAAAACGTTCCAATCCAATACCACGTAGGGTCAGAGTTTTCCCGGGAATAATACTGTCTAGGGGGACCAAATCTGGTTGTACCAGCATGACATCTGCCCCAGTGTCCCGGAATCCCATCACCACTTTGTCCCCCACAGTGACCTGTTGACGGTTAGCATTAGGCTGGGGCCCCTCTCTCGCAACCAGATACACAGATGGGCCGGCCGCTGTAGTTTGGGGAGCAGGGGGGTTCCTAGGGCGGTTGGGGCAGTCTCGTTGAAAATGTCCCATTTTGATTACAGGCGTGACACCGCCTGATCTCTCCCTGGGGTAGGAGAGGGGTCGCCGGGGAGCTCAGAGCTCGAGGGGCAGGGGACGTATAGGAACCACCCGGGACAGAGTTTGGCCTACCCCACTTGGAAGCAGAGGGCTGGGGTGACCTCCAGCTTGGTTCAGGATTCCCCGGGACAGATTGTGTCTTACCCCTCCTCCAGCCGTCGCTGGCAGGTTTCCACGGCAACTGGTTGGCAACATAACGATCCGCCATTGCTGCGGCTGTTTCAAGGTCCTTGGGCTCTCGGTCCAAGAGGTATTTTTGCACTTCCTCGGTACAAATGTTCAAGAACTGCTCTTGAAGCATGAGGTCTGCAAGGCTTTCCTGCTGGGAGAGCTCCATTCTTTTGAGCTCAAGGTGATACTGCCGCTCAGCCTGCTGTTCTGCTGCCTCACGATCAGCCTGCCGTTCTGCGGCCTGCCGCTCTCGTTCTGCAGCTTCACGATCGGCCTGCCGTTCTCGTTCTGCAGCTCGTTCTGCTGCCTCACGATCGGCCTGCCGTTCTGCAGCTTTCCGAAAGCAGCCCAACACCTGCAGGTATGTGTTAGGGTCACCGGTGCCTGCTTGCTGCAGGACCATTTGCCAGTGTGAAGCCATTCCTCCCACAGCAAGGCTGGGGTTACTGGTCTCTCCTGGTGAAGTAATCCTTGGGACCGGGCTGCTTGCTGCACTTCCTGGTCTAGTCCCAAAATCAGGACTCTGCATAGCTGTGGCTGCCTCCATTTCAGCCATACGCTCAGGATCTCCAAAAGCCTGGTTCAGCAGTTCTGGAGATCTGCTTCTGAGCCCACTAGCCATCCACTGGTATTTGCCAAATAAAAGATAGGATAGAATAAAAAGAATAAGGGAGGGGAACAGCACTGTATCAAACTTTCACTGTATCTTAATGCTTGCTTTAATACCGAGCTTGTCTCATAGGATTACCATAATCCCCAGCATGTGAGTGATATAGGTCACCAACACACACCGTTTATCCTAAGATCCCACCACGCTGCCACCAATGTGAAAGATCCTCAGTGCGCCAAACCGCTTTGGCCACACCCTGAGTCCTCTTTCATATAAAAACCACACTCACCGCCAGTGAGTGCCGGGTTCACCAGATAAATACAAGACAAGCCTTCTAAATTTTATATATTTATTAACCCCTAAATGGGTCGGTATTAAAATCTAACATATACAGATCAGAACAGATATGCAGATATATGCAAGCATTAACAGTTACTAGTTGCAAGATACAGTACAAATAAAATAAAAGGGATTAAAGGTGAAATAATTACTTTACCACACATGTCCTTGATGTGGTTCTATAGTCCAACACTCACACATGGCATGTATGAGTCACCAGTGGAGGCTTTTCAGCATGTGGCATTAAAACGATAATCCAGCCTGCATGCTCTCATAACAGTCTCTCAGCATTAGTCCAATAGTCTCAACAGAATCTCATCACAGCAGCCTCTCCTCATGGTCCATCTGTGTCAACTCTCTAGTCTGTAATGGTCTCAGCCCAAAACTCCATAGCATAATCTCCATAGTGTAATCTCCTCCCACAGACCTCTTACCTCATCTTTTATACCCTTTATGCCACCTCCCAGAATGAGGTCACCGGCGACAGTACGTCTGATGAGTTAATTCAATCAAATCCAGATCTTTTGTATAGAGCTGAGACAAAGTGAATTGATACACTGTTATCAGTCATATCTGATCAACCAGTGCAGCTGGACAATGCATGTTTGTTTGATCAGCCAGGACTGTGTATGAATTCAATGGAGCCCTATTGTTCCAGCCTGGCCACTACTGGCAATATACCTATTAGTAGGCTGTGCCCCTTATGAATGAGTGCAAGCAAGAAGAGAGACACTATACCCAGAGACCAAAATATAGCTGAGTTATGGCCATATTTAGGCAGAATCATCACAATGGGGCCTTGGCCTTTAAAGTCAAGAATCCATTGATATAAGGCCGATTGGGGAATACAGTATAAATGAAAAATTACATAAAATTAAGTTATAAAAAAAAATCACATTTTCAACTATAAAAACAATTTAATTTGCAATATTTACCAGCATGTATAGTATCAATCATTTATAGTATAGTTCTGAAGAATTTTCTAAGGATTCAGCATGTGTTGGGGTGCATTTATCATTAGGCTATCAGTTATCAGTCTTTGTTTCATCCAGTAATTCACTATGAAAAATGGAAATGTATATACCTACTGTACAGTACCAGATACTGTATTTCTATGGAATTTCATTTTTACATAATACCAATACCCACGTAAAGCTCAGTTAGCACTGATCTCTGTTCACCAAGTGTCCATTGCTTTCTGATGCCAAAAATAGCATAATCTACAGTGCTATTCTTGCTGTAAAAAAAAAAAAAAATGAAAATTCAAAGGTAACCTAATGAACCTATTCTAAGTCAATGGATTCCACAGGATTCAAAGAAATGTACTTTAAAATAGATCTGTGAAAGCTGGCACGGCCCTATTGAGAATGAAAGCCCTGATGCTAATGTCAACATAGCTATAAACTGGCCTTACACATTAAATTAAGCTTGGTTATCAGGGTAAAAAAGTGTCTGTGTTGTAGGCATGAGTTAAAACAACATGTCAAATGTTTGTTTTTACTGTTTTTGGTGTGACAGTATTCCAAAGTGCAAACTTCTGTCTTAATTCATTCACCCGCTGGCACTAACTGCTCCTGAATTGTCAAGCGGACTCATGATAATTCAGGTGCAATCCCATGTGCCAGAATTGAAATCTACGCCAGCTTTGTGATGTGAGTTATAGTAAATTTGTTGGGCCAAGATGTCCCTGCCCTGTTTTTCACTAAAAGTGGCACCATGGCAAGGAACAATTTGGTGCAACTTTGGTGCAAAAAAGGCCTTGCACGCAACAGTTTATTACACCCATCTAAACCATAAATAAATTTCCCCCCACTGTAATGAAATAATATACTAGTTTTATGTTCGTTATTTGTTTTATTCTATATTTAATATTTAAAAGTATAATAAGCATTCATTGTATTAAATGATTATATCA
The DNA here is from genome assembly GCA_947044405.1 of Leptodactylus fallax. Classification (NCBI taxonomy): domain Eukaryota; kingdom Metazoa; phylum Chordata; class Amphibia; order Anura; family Leptodactylidae; genus Leptodactylus; species Leptodactylus fallax. The sequence continues at coordinate 3,003,876 of CAMRHE010000022.1, read as the reverse complement.
GTTTTTTTGTGTGGGTGGATATAGCTAAGCTGCAAGGAACAAACAATCAGTGTAACAGAAGAAGCCTAATATAGGTTAACAATAAACAGCTTACACAATCAATATCAATCATCACAAATACAAGTGACATTACTCAATTCAGTGCACTCAAACTACAGTATAAAACATGCCTTACAGCAGTCTTGAAAATTTCCTTTGGAGTATTACATGCTTCCCATGGGCTTTAGACCTCCCAGACCTTTACAGATAATTTGTAGATAAATGAATCATTGTATTCCCATGTTACAGGCAAATTATATTCTGCTCAGGAAATGCTCAATTAATCTGCTGTTGTCCATTAATTAGACAGAGGACTATGAATATATCATAAATACATGTTTGTACCAGGGACTTGTTAGGAAATGGAGACTAGTATCTTGTAATGGTAATTCTATTCATTATTTGGTCTGCAATTAACAATAGTCAAGCATACAAATAATACTTCAACAGATTTGACAAGATTATGAAATAAAAGGTGAGTCAGCAGTAAAGGTAACGGCACACCTTGCAGCTCCAGCGTGGCAGCCACATGCAGCTGAAACCCTGATCCCCACCAGTGGTACCCAATGGTTGCACTAGATTGTGGATAAAAAAGGTATTACTTCCAAATGGATATTGGCTGCGGGAAGTTGCTGCAGTGACAGCCGCAATGTAGGTCATTCCCCAAAGTGTGAATATTCTCTCATTTACATTGGGCAAACTAGATAGAAGCTATGTTGATATTGTTTGTTTGTATCCACATGCACATCCTTGCATGTCTGTGATCTACTAACAGACCTCAGAACGAGGGCCAGTAAATCTTGATGTCCGATCTCCTGATTGTTATTTTCATGGCTTAAAGTGGTAAAATTGCTCTGTAAAGGTTTGTGTTTTAGTGTTCCTGTCACCACCCTTTCTAGTGAAAGTCTCATTAACAACTCAAATAAGGACTTTTGTCTCTGCCAGTGCTATTAGCTGTGCATATTTTACACACTCACTGAAGGATAATAGACACTCTCGTACAGAACAAGACAGAGAGGTGGAGCAAAAAAAACATGTACTGTATAAAGAAGACATGACTGAGGACCAAGTGCAACAAGGAACGAACAGTGGTTGCTGAAACTATTTGGCGACAATGGTTACAATGAGTTACGATATTATTTATAGAGCACCATTAATTCCATGGTGCTTTACATTTGAGGTTTTACATACAGTACACAAAGTATACAAAACAAATACAATACTAACAGTGACCAACTGGTACAGTGGGATCGAGGGCCCTGCCAACAAGGGCTTCCCATATACATTTTAAGTCCTGACACAGATCATCACAGTGATACGTTCACATGTAGGAATTTGCTGCGGATTCGGGGAGGCAGAGATCGCAGCAGGACGCTGAAAAAATAAGCGTCCTGCTCGATCTTGCCGCGGATTCCACGGTTTGAGACTCCCTGCTCATTAAGCCTTTTCATCTGGGCCTAATCAGCAACGGAAAGCCACGATGGAATGCCTGCATCAGCATCCCATCACAGCTAGACCATGGCCGAATTCCTCTTCATTTTCCACTGTGTGAACTTACCATAAAGGGCCTTTACATATCCTGAATATCGGGCAAATATCAGGAACAAGTCCTAGTGTGAAAGATCCTCTGTGCGCCAACACCGCGTTGGCCCACACCTGAGTCTTTTTTCATAAAAAAACCACACTCACCGCCAGTGAGTGCCGGGTTCACAAGATAAATACAAGACAAGCTTTCTAAATTTGATATATTTATTAACCCCTAGATGGGTCGGTATTAACATCTAACACATGTAGTTCAGAACAGATATGTAGATATATACAAGCATTAACAGTTACTAGTTACAAGATACAGTACAATAAAATAAAAGGGACTAAAATTGAAATAATTACTTTACCACGCATCTCCTTGATGTGGCTCTATAGTCCAACACTCTCTCATGGCATGTGTGAGTAACCAGTGGAGGCTTCTTAGCATGTGGCATCAATCCAACAACCCAGCCTGCATGCTCTTCACAGTGGTCTGGCTGTAATCTCCTGTAGTCTGTCTGTAAAAACTCTGTATTCTCCTGTAGTCTGTGATGGTCTGTAATAATAACTCCCCCACTGGCCTCTTACCTCATCTTTTATACCCTTGATGACACCACCCAGAATGAGGTCATCAACAACAGCAAGTCTGATGGATTAACACACTCAAGTCACGATTCTTTGTAAAGAGCTGAGACCAAGTGAAATGATACAATGTTATCAACCATGTCTGATCTACCAGTTCAGACTGATCAATGCATGTTTGTTTGATCACTCAGGGCTGTGTAGGAATACAATGGAGCCCTGCTGGGATGGATACAAAGCCCTATTGTTCCAGTCCGGCCACTATTGGCAATATACCTATGAGTAGGCTGTGCACATTATGAATGAATGGAAGAAAGCGGTAGATACGATACCCAGAGAACAAAATACATCTCTGAGTTATAGCCATATTTAAGCAGAATCATCACACCTAGGAATATGCATGATGCATCTTGGCTGCATACACTATACATTAATTGGCGGCCCGCACATGTACTTTAACATATAAAGCAATAGCAAGTACAGAAGCAGTCTGCCTGTTGGTCACCTGACTGCATGTTTTACATAGCATAAAAGTTGTAGGATTATCAGCAGCACATTGTCCTGTGTAAACAGGGATGTACCGATAGTACAAGAAATGATCACAGTTGTTCCTTCAGCATTCACTTTGCATCAGCCTGTGTAGATGGGCTGAAAAGCCCACATTCAGACACAAAAAGCCACACCCTGCTGAGCATTGTTTCAGGAGACAGTTCTGCAATAAATGGGGCAGGTGGGAGTTATGGAAAATGAGAATGGAAAAAAAAAATTGTGTGCAACATATATCTTATTCAGCCTCCACAATAAGTAGATCCTATAGTAGATATGGGATCTGAAAATAGATCTTATAGTGTAAAATTTGTATTACACAACCAGATTCCGGCCAGGTGAAGTGTTTATCAACAGAAAACATATTAGGCTAAGGCCTCCTGTAGTGAGCTGCAGCCAAAAAGCGCTGCGGGGAAAAACTGCAATGGAAACGAATTGTGGTTTTTCCTGCAGCGCTTTACACAGAAAGTCCACAAAGTTTTCCTTTGCGGACCTTCTGCTTTAATTATACCAGTGTTTCCGAAGGTATAATTGACATGCTGCGATTTACAAAAATGCAACGGTTTTGGAAATCACAGCATGTCCGCTGCGGATGTTTTTCTGCAATATGTGGATGGGATTAGCCAGAATCCCATCCACTTTGCAGGTACTGTAAAACACCATGGTTTTTACAGCAGCATATACACTACTTCGGGCTCTGGCCTCATTTGGTACTCCTTTGCATTTGCTCAATTACACAGGCCAATGCACACTGAATGAGGGTGGAAGGAGCTCTCCTCCAAGCGTTCCTGCCCCAATTCGGCTGCATGAATTATCACCAGCTCTGCACTGACTACACAAGGGGATGTTCTGATGATAATTTTCTTGCTAGCGTTCTTAGAGGTTCTCGTTGCCAATAATAGCCCTGAATATTGGGCTATCTAATAGAGCCCTTAAGTAATGCTACATACTGTTCATTCTGTGCATTAGAAGTAGGAGACAGGAGACTCTATGATTGCAGGATCAGATTTCACAAGGTTTCTTTGCAGTCTGTAACCATGGAAACACATAGATAAGCATATAAGATGGGGGCACAATACTGTAGAAATTCAACATACTGTTAGCAAATGTATACCCTTTTTAAATACCTGTTAATTTTGAAAAGTCCCTATAAAAGTTATTGAAAGATGCTCCAGTCCAGCATAGCACAATGCGTATGCAGGTCAATTGTTTCAGTAAAGAGGTGGCCAAAAGGTGAGTACAAGGAGCCTACTCAGTTGAAAGAAATCAATGTCATTGTCTCTGACACAAAGTGCGTGGCATGTTTACATGGGTGGAGAAGTAGAATTTAATTAAGGAAAAAAGCCCTAGGCTGTGGAATGAAAGGAGCATGTGATCAGATACATAGATGGAATGAAGGGGATGTGGTAGGTTTACCAAGAACCTTGGCACTAATTGTAGAATACCAGGAAGAAAGTGTTCTTAAATAAGTGAGCATTATTATTTAGCCTGCAATGTGGGGGAGTTACTACATGATTTAAAAGAACAATCTTTATATGGGATATGAGAGTCCTGTAAGGCAAGGTTTGCCTTCAAGGCAAAAGTCTGAGAGCAAAATAGAATTTTACTGCTAAGTGGCTTTGTTCTAGAAAGGCAGGTGCTATCTGTAACATGTGACAGTAAGGGGCACAAGGCCAAATGAGAGATTCTAAATCCTAGTTCTGCAGCACGCTAAGAAGCAAATGGGGGTGGGGGGGAATTTACACATTATATCAGGGTAACATCCCAGCTAGTCAGGAGTGATTTCGGAATGCTTCTTACAAATAGGGATGGTGAATGATGATAATAGCATTTCTCTTCCCAGAAGGACCCCCAAAGGGATTGCATAGAACTGTCACGCAATGATAGAACATAATTATACAAGATATCCTGAGGTTTATAATGCTTGATAATTTACCCCCTGTATCTTTTTCACAATGTACATGACCAATGAATAACCAAAGGTAAAGACTAACACTACAATATGGAAAAGTGTGTAGGAGGGGCTACCATGCTTTCATGTCCAATATTAAAGTACTTGTTTTACAGGGTAAAATGTTAAAACGCTATGGAGATCATAATTCTACAACTCTACAGCACAAAGGGGAACTGGGTGCCAAGTACCGCTCTGTAAATCTTAGCAGCAGTGTCCGTCTTGGTAATGTACACAAGCATTGGGGACTGCAGTTATTAAATAGGATTTTAATTGCATAACATAACATGAAGGGAACATTTTCCAGGAAAAAATCTGGCATTGCTGTGCAGTAAGAGGGTCCAAGGTAGATTGGGCTGTGATACAATGTTTATGCAGTATGCCAGCTTTGTAAGAAGGCACCTTTACTCGTCTTGGGTTTTAAAATGAGCAGTTTTACTTTTTTATCAAATGCACTTGTGTAAGTAAAGGTCAGTGTTTTTGCAGTGAAAGCTTTCAGCAGGTATACAGTGTCTGAGGATCATAAGGCAGATACTTTCTCCTCTTTTGTGTATATTTTGTATTTCCTGATTCCCACATGTCCTATATGGGGTACTTATACAGAAATCTACACTTCCATGTGTAACACTCACACCTTACAGCTGAGCTAATAATACTAGAGGAATGGAATCTCTATATCCTCTGGCATCTAGCCTGACATCATCACTCATTAGTAAATGTACTATACTGCTAGAATTTGTCATCTGGTTGGTTGCCATAGGCTATAGCCCATTCTCATTTTTGCTCTTTGCTCTCTCTTATTAAATCAGTCCCTTTATGTAAGATTGTAGAGAGCACGATTTCAGATTTTTCCTGAAAAGCAGCACTGTTATGCAACAACACCCATACAGACTGATAGAATTCAGCGAGCAGAACGGATGTTCTTGGAATAAAATGCCTCTTGTTTGCCTGGCTCTCCCTCTTTACCCAGCTGCATCTAGAGACCTTCCAATTGGAAAATCTGAGCTTACAGGAAAGCTTCCAATCATAAGACAGCCTTGCCATGTTGTCCCGATCCACAAAACAATATGCCAGATCATTAGCACATGGACATCATTTTTCGTTTTACATGTTTTATTACAATAGCCTGATAGAACCGTAACAAAGCATTGTTCAGTACAGAGAAGGTTCTGATTTATGCATGATAACATTCCTTAGGTATTAGTTGGAGGACTTGTGCGGATCTGAGAGGCTGTATCTTTGTCTGGCATGAGCAAAGAGCTAGTACATTTGTGTATGTTCTGCTAGGATCAGCTTCATTTGATTTCTCCGTCATATGGAAAACATTAGCAGACTCAGCAAACAATTTCCATAAGCTCTGGTGTACACAGCACAGAATATTTAGCACTATCAAACTTATTATGAAAGATCTTTGTCTGTGCCTTTGCCGGCCTTGGAACATATGTGAGCGTGTATGAATTTCTTTCCAATTGCTGTATGGCCAAAATATGTTTTGCTTAAGTTCTACCTTTGATGAATGTCTGCAGAGGGGTACATCAAGCATCAATGTGGAATATATAAGCATGGTTTTCAGCTTAAAGGGGCATGACTTGGAACCATTATTACTGCAGTGGATCACTACTTGTTGACTAACCAAAATGTTCTTCCTGTTTGAAAGCTGCTTTTCTTTTTGATCATCACTTTACATAAAATGTTGAGTAACTTTTCTAGTATATCACTTTACTTATCATCTGTTTATCCTAAGTTGCAGCATGTGTTATAGCTCAGAATTTCTTGTTACCAATAACTATGTATTTTATAGATAAAATATCTGAGCTCATCTAATGCAGTTTTCTCTGCAGCGCGCATTCCTTTTTGGAAAACATTGAGGCTTTTTTAGTCAATATTTTGCATCAGTATTTGTAGGTCAAAACCAGGGGCAGTTCAGAAACACAGAACAGGTGCAAATCTTTCCATTATAATTTATCACTGTGTAGTCTTCTGGTTTTTGCTTTCCCTGCCTCCAAGCTACATACTGTCCTGTACTATAATCACTATGGGACAGTATGTCGCTGGGAGGTAGGGACTCCTTGCATCATACATAACTATAATGCTAGGAGTCCCTCTCCCAGCATGATGTTCAGGCCGGCAAACACAGGCTAAGTTTCACGAGTGAAACTCGGTCGTTTGAAGGTGGCCTTAGGCTAGGGATACATGGTGAGTTTCACTGCAACTCCCGTCGTCCAACCAAAGATCACTGTTTCTCCCTGCGACTCCTTCACTAGTGTCAGAGAATGAAGTTGCATTGAGACCTCGAGGGTACTGTGACGTCTAGTCACTGCTAAATTTTTTTTACGACTAGAAGTTGCAGTCACGATATCCTCGGGGTCAGAATGCAATTTTATTCACTTACATTAGTGAAGGAGTTGCAGGGTGACATGGTGATGTTTCCTGGACATCACTGGAGTTGCAGCCAAAGTCGCAATTTAGCCCTAGCCTTAAGCTATATTCACACGTCACACGGCAGCATTAAATTTAATGTCTATGGAATGAGGGCTATTCACAGCCATTATTTTGACGGTCCGTTTTAATGGATCCCTTCATGTACAGTAATGTATGGGGATCCATGAAAATCACCCCTTGGGTGAAAGATGGCCGTAAAAAATGAACATTTTGCACCTCGGTCGTATGAATGTAGCCTTACACCTAAGGCCTCACACTTATGATCATATTAGGGCACTGTGCAACCTCTGAAGTCTATGGAAAAGTAAACTGGCACCCATAGAAGTCTCTAGGACTGTGCTGCTTTTATGAATTTGTCATTCATATAGAAACTGACATAAAAATTGTAACTTTTCATCTATTACTGTATGTTAAAATTAACATAAGAAGTGTACTTTTAAATTGTCCGTATCCACTCTTTCTGGCAGTGAAATATTGTTTAGAGTGTGTATACAATTTTCTTTTTTGCCTTTTTAGCACATCCTTTTTGTAAAATTTTGATTTCAGGGGACCTTCTGCTAAGATACCCCTCTTCCATGGTGTTTTTTCGAGCAAAAATATCCCACAAAAGAGGATCCTGAGGACCAATACAACTTGTTGACAAAAGGGGTCAGAGGAAAATGTCAAGAATGTCAGGCAGAGCACAATCTTGCAAATTGCAACAGAATACAACACTGGTTTCCAAATACTCTGTTCAAACACTCACCTGGTTGTTCCTTAGCACAGATGGGCTATAAAAACAGATGGCCACCAAATCAAATGACATGCTCTATCTTTGTCTGGGATTAGCCAGAATCCCATCCACTTTGCAGGTACTGTAAAACACAGCATTTACGCTACTTGGGGCCCCAGCCTAAGGCCCCCGTTGTAGAAACACAGTGTTTGTGACTGCTGCAGAAACACAGTGGAAACAATGTTATGTGTTAAAATACTAATATAGGGAATAAGATTTTGGTTAATCTCATCCACATATTGTAGAGAAAAAAAGCTGCAGAATGGATACCTTTTCAAAAACGCATGCCTTTTTGAAAAATGCAACATGTTAATTTTAGTTGCAGAATTGTGAGCGTTTTCCCTATAAATTAAAAAAAAAAAAAAAGAACACATTTTTTAGCTGTGGTTCATTACAGGTGGCCTTAGCCTAAAAGAGACAGAAAGACTACACTTCAGTGAGCAAAAGAGTACAAAAAATAGATCACTGAGCAGCAGAAAAACATCACCTGGTCAGATGAATCCAGGTTTCTGTTGTACCATGCTGATGGGAGGTCAGAATTCAACACCAGCAGCATGAATTGATGAACCCTTCCTGTCAGGTGTCAACAGCTAAGGCTTGACGCACCCTATCTGAGTCATCAGATACTGGTAGATGGGCATTTGGACAGTAGGACTTGTTTAAGCATTGTGGATGAACAGTTTCATCCCTTAATGGCTGTTGCTTACCCTATAGCAGAATTACATTTTCAGCAGGACAATGCACCATACCACAAGGATCATATAAATATGTAATGGTTCCAGGAACATGACAGCAAGTTCTCCTCTTTCTTGACCTTGCCATGCCATGATGGATTCTTGCTATTCTGAAGTCCAGAAGAGGTCCAATATAAGCTACTAGATGAGCATCTCTAATAAAATGGCCATTTGTATACAGTTTAACTCATTGCTAAGTGATTTTTATGAAAGTCACCTTTAATGGGGGCAGGGGCAATAAAATAGAGGAAGTTGTGGAAATAGACATGATAAGCTCATATTTACAGCATGGAAAATGACTTCACAAACCACTTTATAACTGAGCATTTTTTCACACTGTATTGAGATGAGTTCAGGTTTTTATGTTTTTCAGTGTATCAATTTCATATGGAAAAGCATTTACGTTTCACACTACTAGTAGCACATAATAATAATTTTAAATTTTTATATAGGGAGATGGACAAAAAAATCCATTATTTTAAGATTTCACTGTTTCTTTCACACCATCTGTGAAACTTCATCGATTCGGCAAACATAACTGTGTACAGTCATGTGAAACTTTAAGGACTGTTCATGTAAAGTCTTTTTCCTACACTTCTGGACATACTGTATGAATATTTGCTCTAAATGAAAATTGTATATAAAGATAAGGGTGATATATTTGATCAAAAAATGTAATAATCAATTAACCAAAACTTTACAGATACTGTTCCAAAAGGAAATAACATAACTACATTTTTACTAACTTAACCCCTTAATGAAGCAGCCTAGTTTTTGCTGCAAGGCTCAGTCACTATTTTTCATGTCTGATGTGTTACCTTATATACAGTGGGGGAAAAAGTATTTAGTCAGCCACCAATTGTGCAAGTTCTCCCACTTAAAAAGATGAGAGAGGCCTGTAATTGTCATCATAGGTAGACCTCAACTATGAGAGACAAAATGAGAAAACATATCTAGAAAATCACATTGTCTGATTTTTAAAGAATTTATTTGTAAATTATGGTGGAAAATAAGTATTTGGTCAATAACAAAAGTTAAATTCTTTAAAAAATCAGACAATGTGATTTTCTAGATATGTTTTCTCATTTTGTCTCTCATAGTTGAGGTCTACCTATGATGTCAATTACAGGCCAGCCTCATCTTTTTAAGTGGGAGAACTTGCACAATTGGTGGCTGACTAAATACTTTTTTCCCCCACTGTATTTCATGTGGCAGTAGGACATTTGCAGCCCCCCCAGGGTCCAGTACCTGGTAGTGACTTCTACCACTGCATCCCTTATAGTTACGCCTCTGTGTACCATCTTGCCCAAGCCAGGCTGTTCTAGTAAGTAGTTTGGATTAGTTCTCACTATTAGGCTATGGCCCCACATTGCAGAAAAGCTACTTTTTTTGTTTGTAGATTTTGCTGAGGCAAAGCCAAGAGTGGCTACACAACAAGAAATAGAACATATTTAGGAAGTAGTTATACTTCTAACTTCTGCTCAATCTAGGCCTGGCTTCAGCTCAAAAAACTACAGCAAATCTGCAACAAAAAAGCAGCTTTTCTCCAACTTGGGGCCTCGTCCTTATATTGTCAAATTGCAAATTGCATTGCATTAAAAAAAGAAGCTGCACGGATTATAACTAGGTGGGAGGTGTGCCAGCTGGAAAACCTTGCCATCTAAAAAGAACCACAGGGCAGACCTAAAGTTTGTTCACCAAGTTTACTTGTAAACACCCAGCACTTAGTGTTCTGGACAAACAAGGCAAAGGTACAGTTACTTGTTACATACAGTGCCTTGTGAAAGTATTCGGCCCCCTTGAACGTTTCAATCTTTTTCCACATTTCAGGTTTCAAACTTAAGGATATAAAATTTAAATTTTTTGGTGAAGAATCAACAACAAGTGGGACACAATTGTGAAGTGGAACGAAATTTATTGGTTATTTTAAACTTTTGTAAAAAATAAAAAACTGAAAAGTGGGGCGTGCAATATTATTTGGCCCCTTTCAGTGCAGCAAACTCACTCCAGAAGTTCAGTGAGGATCTCTGAATGATCCAATGTTGTCCTAAATGACTGATGATGATAAATATAATCCACCTGTGTGTAATCAAGTCTCCGTATAAATGCACCTGCTCTGTGATAGTCTCAGGGTTCTGTTTAAAGCACAGAGAGCATCATGAAGACCAAGGAACACACCAGGCAGGTCCGTGATACTGTTGTGGAGAAGTTTAAAGCTGGATTTGGATACAAAAAGATTTCCCAAACTTTAAACATCCCAAGGAGCACTGTGCAAGCGATCATATTGAAATGGAAGGAGTGTCAGACCACTGCAAATATACCAAGACCCGGTCATCCCTCTAAACTTTCATCTCAAACAAGGAGAAGACTGATCAGAGATGCAGCCAAGAGGCCCATGATCACTCTGGATGAACTGCAGAGATCTACAGCTGAGGTGGGAGAGTCTGTCCATAGGACAACAATCAGTCGTACACTGCACAAATCTGGCCTTCATGGAAGAGCGGCAAGAAGAAAGCTATTTCTCAAAGATATCCATAAAAAGTCTCGTTTAAAGTTTGCCACAAGTCACCTGGGAGACACACCAAACATGTGGAAGAAGGTGCTCTGGTCAGATGAAACCAAAATCCAACTTTTTGTCCACAATGCAAAACGATATGTTTGGCGTAAAAGCAACACAGCTCATCACCCTAAACACACCACCCCCACTGTCAAACATGGTGGTGGCAGCATCATGGTTTGGGCCTGCTTTTCTTCAGCAGGGACAGGGAAGATGGTTAAAATTGATGGGAAGATGGATGGAGCCAAATACAGGACCATTCTGGAAGAAAACCTGTTGGAGTCTGCAAAAGACCTGAGACTGGGACGGAGATTTATCTTCCAACAAGACAATGATCCCAAACATAAAGCAAAATCTACAATGGAATGGTTCACAAATAAACGTATCCAGATGTTAGAATGGCCAAGTCAAAGTCCAGACCTGAATCCAATCGAGAATCTGTGGAAAGAGCTGAAAACTGCTGTTCACAAACGCTCTCCATCCAACCTCACTGAGCTCCAGCTGTTTACCAAGGAAGAATGGGCAAGAATTTCAGTCTCTCGATGTGCAAAACTGATAGAGACATACCCCAAGCGACTTGCAGCTGTAATCGCAGCAAAAGGTGGCGCTACAAAGTATTAACTTAAGGGTGCCGAATAATTTGACTTGCCCCACTTTTCAGTTTTTTATTTTTTACAAAAGTTTAAAATATCCAATAAATTTCATTCCACTTCACGATTGTGTCCCACTTGCTGTTGATTCTTCACCAAAAAAATTAAAATTTTATATCCTTATGTTTGAAGCCTGAAATGTGGCAAAATGTTGAAAAGTTCAAGGGGGCTGAATACTTTCGCAAGGCACTGTAGTATTAAAAGATATGGTGAAAACAAGAAAACATGATAACAACCATAAATCCTAGTGGTGTCATGGTTTGGGGGATTTTTGCTAGTACAAGGCCTGCACAACTCACAATCATAGAATCCGGTCTCTGCAAAAAATGTGGATGCCATACATGTGTGCTATGCAGACGTGTGAATAAGGCCTTACTGTGACTGCTGAACAGCAAAGCATTCCATCTTCCCACAATCATCCTCGCAGGGCTCAAGAATAACTTGCAGATGCCACACTGCGTGATATGCAGATGTGTGAATAAAGCCTTACTGTGACTGTTGTGCAGCAAAGCATTCCACCCTCCTGGGTTCCTCTTCACAGGGCTCAAGAATAACTTGAGAGGCTGGTGAATTTGTGGGTAACTGCATTCAAAACTATGTTTTAGCTGTTGGTCCAAATGAAGTGTGCTTAAGTCCTTCCTATACAGTCAGGGAACCTACCCATCGATCAACAAAATTGGTAAATTGAAGTTGCAATGATAGTGAGTTACTGAAATATATATATAAAAAAACTAATAATTTAGAATTTTTGGTTATTGTTTTTTTACTCATTTGAATAAGATTTGTCAATAATATGTATCCATTTATGAATGGACTAGCCAGATAGCAGAGCATAAGAATGAACATCTCTTAAATGATGGTATCCCCAGTGAATCTAGATCTACATTATTTGGTTTTCAGAATGGAAAGCAAATGAAATAACAAATGTTGACTGCACATTGTGATTGAGTTATTATGCCTGTTTCCTGGTATTCTGGGTTACATGTTTTTGTAATTTGTGCTCTTGAATTTATGATCTGTTTGGTTGCTGTGTGCTTGTGCACAGTTGGAGGTGTATGGAAAGGAAAGGAATGTTATGCAGGGCAGTGAGCCTGGGCTCCAGAGTTATGGCCACGTTTTATCTCCCGGCAATTAGGTAATATTTTGCTGCGGACACTGTTTATACTGACAATGTCATTACACCCTCCATATGTGATTTAGTACAAGCTTAGGTGATTATCTTTTTACATGAATATATGTTTTTAAAATGTGAGATTATTAAGAATAATAAAGTCTTTTTTTTTAACCTTGTAATATTTGCTAGACAATAAAGTACAAGTTGTAGCTAAAACTTAGAATGAACCTTATTAAGGAGTCACTTTATCAGTCTATGTGTGACAATTACCTGATGTATCCCTCACGTATTTCTCACTAGTGAGTTAGTAATCTGTACTTTACAATCATTCTGCCCTTGCTAAAATGTAAATTACCTCCCCATGGACTGATTTCTTGGTGAACATGATAGATTTAAGTGTAGCAGCACCAGGTGAACACAAAACAGAAGAGCTGGACTTCTCTTTCCCTGATAGTAACAGTGTCTCCTGGTATTGGTATAGTAGGGGAATTATTCAATAACCAGTCAATTATGAAGAATGCGTCACAACACTAGCAGGTAAAAAGAATGCAAGGCAATAGGAACTTACCAACAGATGGCTGAACCAGGATGGCGATGGTAATCAGATAATGAAACATTTGGATAATGGGATGGTATGGTGAACAGATGACTAAACAAACAGATAATACCTTTACCTAGATTTATCCTGTTGATATATTAGATACATTGTCCTTTCTGTCCCTAAAGATATCCCAAATGGAATCCCTTATTGGCAACACTGACCTAACAAGGACAAGAGAAGAGCATTAGTACCCATTGTTAAATATCATATGTTACAATATTCTTGTGAATACACTTTTGTTATAAATGATTGGCAGACACACGTGTGGTGGTTGCTTTTGCTAATGCTGCTATAGCTGTTGGGGGTTGTGACACACTGATGTGGTGTGGACTTTCATGGGGAAAAGACAGATTGATACAAAGAAACCTCGATGAAGTTCGACCCTGTAAACACTTTACTGTATAATGGAAGCAAACCAGAACAGCTGATACATATATTGCTCATTCTGTATATGTTTTCTGTATCTAACTTTCATGAAGACTTCAATAAATTTACAGTGTTTTTATAAGAAAAACCCAAAATACCTTATGGGTCACATGTGGGTATGGATTACATCATCATCCCAAGAATATAATTTTTTATACCCAGACACGACAACCAAACTAAGCAGACCTGAACACCAGAAAGTAGACAAGGAACTGACTCATATAGAGAAACTGAAATACAAACAGAGCACAATAAACTAATATTGGAATTAGAACAAACCACTGGCATAAAACAGTACTACAATACAAAAACTATGGGACTGGAACAAGAGCCTGCACAACTGGAACAAATACTGATGGCTCATGTTTAAGGCAGGTGCCTATCAAATACCCGTACAACAAACTAATAGGTAGGAGATGACAAAACAACAGGAGAAGTGGGGAGAATTTATTAAAAACTAGTGATCCCTTTCGGGGGACCCAAAAAACAGAAACTCTATCCGCTTAAAAGGCGGTTACTGGTGGAAACCCAAGAAGCCCATAGACTTTAATGGGATCCGCTGGGTTTCCACCCGGTTTCCGCCCGAAATTGTCTAAGAGAAAAATCCTGCTTGCAGGAAAAAAGTTAAAACATAAGTTCAGAAATCTAAAATAAATTAATAAAAATAGAAAAACATTTCATCTTTACCATATAAAAATGATTTATTTTGTAAAAGAATAAAAGTGATTAAGAAATAATACGTATTTGGTATTCAAAGCATCAAAAATTGCAGCACTCTTTCCCATAGAACCCTTTACTCCCACATATATAACATTGCTGTATTCAGCATAAGCCACTTGAAGCTGGGGCTCCACAAAAATTGCGGCGTTTTACGGCATCTGCAAAGTGGATGGGATTTTGGCTAATCCCATCCACACATTGCAGAAAAATATCCACGGACATGCTGCAATTTCAAAAACCGTTGCGTTTTTGTAAATTGCAGCATGTCAATTATATCTACGGAAACGCTGGTGTTTTCCATATAGGTATAATGGAAGCATAAAGTCCCCAGAGGAGAACTCGGCGGACTTTCTGTGAAAAGCGTTGCAATGCGATGTGTTTCTGGCTTGGTTTTTCTCATACAGCTTTTAGGCAGCTCGCTATGTGGGGCCTTAGCCTAAATGTTAATACAAACTAGGCACAACATATTGGGAACATCAGCTGCGCATTAAAGGGATCTTATCATTCAGAAAGTCCAATTTTAGTAAGACCACGTCGTAATGACCACGTATTTAGGCTATTCTTCTCCTACCTTTGTTGTTTCGCTCCTTGCTGCTATTTAGAAGAAATGTTGATTTTTATCTTTATGCTAATGTGTCTTCCGAATGCACAGGGGGCTGAAACTGCACAGGGGCGTCCCCTGTGTTCTCCTCAGATGCATTTTTGAACTTACCGTGCCACCTCTCTTCTTCTTTAGCAGACGCCTCTTCTTGACGTCATCCTTCGTTCGGGAGACATGCGCTGACTGCGTATGTCCATTCGGCCATTTTCCTGTGGCCTATTACATGAGCGTACTGCATGCACTGTATGTAATAGGCCACAGGAAAATGGCCGAATGAACATGCGCAGTCGGCCCATATTTCTCGAACGAAGACTCGTACAAGGATGACGTCAAGAAGAGGCGTTTGCTAAAGAAGAAGAGAGGCGGCGCAGTAAGTTCAAAAATGCGTCTGAGGAGAGCACAAGGGACGCCCCCTGTGCAGTTTCAGCACTGGGGGAACGCCCCCTGTGCATTCTGAAGATGCATTAGCATAAAGATAAAAATCAATATTTCTTCTAAACAGCAGCGAGGAGCGAAACATCAAAGGTAGGAGAAGAATAGACTTTATAAAAGCTATTACGACGTGGTCTTACTAAAATTGGGCTTTTTGAATAATAGGATCCCTTTAAGTTTCGGGAAGCACAAAATGATCAATAAACCCCTTGAGAAAGTACTTGAAGGGTGCAGTTTCTAAAATATGGTCATATTTTAGGTGTTAACTTTTAGTTCACTTTTGAGCCTCTGTAATTGTCCATCAATGCAGTGCAAATTACAAAATTAGGTCAGAAATGCGCATGGTGCTCTTTTACTTCTGAGCTTTGTCGCCTTTCCAGGAAAAAGATTAGGACCATGTGTAGGGTGTTTCTAAAATCAGAAAAACAGAACATAATAATTGGAGAGCTGACATTTCACAGTGGCAATAGCTGGGCACTAAAATTTTCATTTTGCACCATCTACTGCACATTGATTTTTAGAAAGCATCTCTGGAATCAAAATGATCACAATACCCCTTAATAAATTTCTTGAGGGTTTCAGTTTCCAACATTGTGGAGTGAATTTTCTCTTTTAACTATTTGTTAAAATTACATATTTTGGGCGGAGCCTAGCCGTGGATAGCGATGGCCGTGTAGTCTGAGAGCTCCCGGCCTGAGTCTTATTTAGCGACCTTTCCAGCGACAAGCCCGTGGCCTTCGGGCATAGCTTTCAACAGTAACGGTATCCTACCTACGGAGATGCCCAGAAAAAGGAAGTCGGCGGTGAATCCGCAAAAGATATCCGACTTTTACCTCCCGCACGGGGGGAGGGGAAAGCCAAAATGGAGTTGGGCCGCGCTCAAGTGCGGAATCCAGAGCCTCAACTCCCTCTCGCGACCCTCCGGAGGAGATCGTCACGCTCTCCGCACACAGGAGATCGCTCTCGGCCCCCTCCTTGCCGCAGCTGCTGGACAGTGCAGGCACGGAGTCACCTGGGCCTTCTCCCCGGCAGGCCGGGGCCTATACTAATAACGGGCCTCTGCAACATGGCGCCTCCACACTCACGCACACCGCTGACCTGGAGGGGACTCAGTCACCTACCGCTAGCCCGGTTAAGCAAAGACCCAGGCTCCAGAATAGCGACTCCCAGGATGAAGAGGTGAGTGTCAGTGCACAGCATACTCCTCCATCCATTGATTTTTTTGCAGATATACCAGAGACGGAGAATCCACTAACTGAGGCCTCCATGAAAAATATGCTTATGGCCTTCTGTAAATCATTAAAGACGGACATGTCTCTCATGGTAAAACCGCTAGAAAAAGATCTTCAGGAATTAAAAAGCCGTACTGTCCATGTCGAATCTAAAATGGCGGAATTTGCGACTTCACATAATGCGCTTATAGATGCTCACCAGGAGGTGGAGACAGATGTGTCGTTTTTAAAAGCTAAAATAGCTGACTTAGAAGATCGTTCACAACGAAACAATCTAAAATTTAGAGGGATTCCGGAGTCCGTATCTACGAATAATTTAACGACATTCCTCCAGGATCTGATCCGATCGCTGATACCGAACCTCACGGCGATAGATCTAACCATTGATAGAGCTCACAGGGTTCCCAGACCATCCCATTTGGATGAAGCTATACCTAGAGATGTTTTAGCTAAAATTCATTTCTATCGCACTAAGGAACTGGGTTTGATGACATCCCGAAAAGTAGACCGCCTACCTGAACCATATCACAAGATAGCCATTTATTCGGATTTATCGGCCATAACCTTACAAAAAAGGCGACAATTCCTCCCTATTACCATGGCCTTACGCCAGCATCACATCTTATACAAATGGGGATTTCCGGTCCGTGTGATCGTTTCCCGAAATAATTCAGTGCATGTTATCAAAAGTCTGGAGGAAGGAAAAAGCCTGCTCAAAAGATGGAACATTCCGATTGCCGAGATACCACCCAAACAATCACCCGGTCCCGTGTCGGAAGGTTGGCATCAAGTGAAGGCCCGAGGACATCCACGCAAAGGGCTACAAAGCTAAAGACTCACTTTCTGTGGGATTTCGCATGTCCACTGTTGTTGAACTTATCCCCCCAAGATTAAGACAGTCGCTGGTCCGCTGTACCACGTTCTTTTTTTTTCTGTTATTTGACTCTACTACAAGGGTTTACTCATTGGTTATGTAATTTGCATGGTTTGTTTCATTTTTGGTTTTGGCACATTGGGCGAAGTGAATACAGAAGGTGGAGATGGCCTTACTTCGCAATGACAGTGACACCTGCTGGTATAAGTAGTCGCGGTAAGATTCTTAAAGCATTTCTAACTATATATCATGGTGCTTAAAATTGTGTCCATGAATGTCAGGGGTTTGAACTCCCCTCAAAAACGAGCCAATTTATGGCGTGAGGTCCGAGCTCATAACTGTGACATTTTTGCTCTACAAGAGATGCACCTTTTGGAGGCGGATGCCTTTCGCATTAATAACCCTGCCTATCCACATGTGTTTCATGCTCACTACTCCTCAAAGCGCAGAGGGACACTAATTGGGATTAAAGATTCAGTAGCGTTTCAATTGTTGTCTCACTACGCTGACCCGGGAGGGCGATTTGTAATATTGGTCTGTGTTATTAATAACGTTACTTATACGCTGGTATCAGTATATGCTCCAAACAAGAAGCAGGTAGCATTTCTAGGGAGACTTGTGAGAGCGGTAGAAAAAAAGAAGCAAGGGTGTCTAATATTAATGGGTGACTTTAATATGGCCCCGGACCCGTTAGTAGATACTACTTCTGTCATCTTGACGCGTCACCCCTCTTTCTCGCAGGCTTTATGGCGCCATGAACTATTTGACGTCTGGCGTATCTTACATAACACCGAAAAAGACTATACGTATCATTCTATCGTCCATAATAGCTACTCACGAATAGATTTGTTCCTAATCGAGCAATCTAGCATTCCCCTTGTTAAGCAGTCTGAGATATCTCAAATAACCTGGTCAGACCATGCAGCGATAACCATGTCTATACCCGAAAAATATGAATCCGCTAGAGCATATGTATGGAGGTGTAATAAATTTGTAATGTCACAGCCAAAGCTAAAAGCGACATTAGAGAATGATCTGAGGGAATTCTTTCAGATTAATGCCCCCCTGCTCCTAGCCCTGAAATATTATGGAACTCTCACAAGGCCTTTATAAGAGGTACGTTTATTCGCCTTGGGCATATAGAAAAGAAAAATAGAATGGCAGAAATGGATCGACTGCTCCGTCAAATAAGAACTATCGATACTAGCAACAAACAGTCTCCTTCTCCTTTAAATGCAATGACATTGATGGCATTGCGACAGCAGCTGACCGCTTGTCTATTGCACAAATATGAGAAGAACCTAAAAAGGGTTAGAGCTACATATTACTCTCAATCTAATAAAGTGGGCAAACTCTTAGCATCTAGACTTAAAAGCATGCCAAATTCAGGATCCCATTTATGCATAGTAAAGATGGTACTCATAAAATTTACGACCCAAACGGTATCGCCAACGCCTTTAAGGTTTTTTATGAAGGACTCTATAATCTAGCAGGGGACTCTTCCACGGTCCTCCCAACCAATTACGATATTGAGCAATTCCTTAGGGACGCTCAGCTGCCTGCACTCACTGAGTCACAGCTGGACTCCCTAAATGCACCTATTACGTCCGTAGAGCTGTTAACCATAATTAAATCATTGCCGTCCCACAAGTCTCCGGGCCCTGACGGCCTTACTAATCAATACTACAAATATTTCACTTCAGTCCTGATGAGCCCACTACTGTCGTTTTTGACAGCGGTGGTGGATTCTGGTAACATCCCAAAAGAAAACCAAAAAGCCTTGGTAGTTACACTGCCAAAGCCTGGCAAACCCGCCGACAATCCCCAAAACTTTAGACCTATATCGCTATTGAACACAGATTTAAAAATTTATGCTAAACTAATTGCAAGCAGATTGGCAGTTTCCCTTCCAAGCTTGATAAGACATGACCAGGTGGGGTTTGTTAAGGGAAGACAATCATATGATAACACTAGACGTATTTTAAACATAATACATCATGTTGAATCTAGGAGGGTTGAGGCAGTGGTCCTTGCATTAGACGCAGAAAAGGCGTGCGATCGCATTTGCTGGTCGTATGTCTTCCTGGTACTCAGACACATGGGGTTTTCTGGAGCCATTTTAAGAGCAATTGAGGCGCTGTATTCGGCACCTTCTGTAAGGGTGTTCACCAATGGAGTAGTATCAGATCCTTTCCTAATAACAAATGGGACCAGACAGGGGTGCCCCCTGTCACCCCTAATATTTGTTCTTTCTATAGAACCCTTAGCCCAGGTACTTAGACTAGATCCAGGAGTAAGAGGCATTGACATAGGAGATAAATCTCATATTATCTCGCTATATGCAGATGATATTATTCTCACTTTGTCCAAACCGCACACATCTATTTCCCGCCTTATGGGAATTATTAATAAATTTGGGCAATTATCGTATTACAAATTAAACATGGCTAAATCGCAGGCATTGCCTTTAAATGTTCCCCCACCCTTGCTTCAGCACCTAAAATCGACTTATGATTTTGATTAGAAGGAGGATAGCGTCCAGTATTTGGGAGTGCAGGTGACGGCATCCTTGGGGACTCTCAACAAAAGTAACTATACACCAATGTTAAAGACACTGCAGGAGGAGACTGAGCGACTATCCAAAACAGATGTTTCCTGGATAGGACGGGTAGCGGCTTTTAAGATGTTGCTATTGCCGAGACTCTTATACCTGTTCCGCACACTCCCGATACCCATCCCTAATTCCTTTTTTGAAACAGCACAAAGGGTGATTTCAAAGTACGTATGAAATGGACGGAGACCTAGAATCAATAAAAGCTTTCTATTTAAGCAACGGGAGGTAGGGGGGCTGGGGGTACCAACAGTGAGGAACTATTATATAGCTTCATTGGTCACTCAGTGTGCGAGGTGAAAGCCAACAGATACCTCGGTCCCATGGTTGCACATAGAGCAGGCGTTTATATCTCCCTTAAAACTGGAGGATGCGCTATGGTTGCCCTTTTGGGGTGTCCCTGCTCCGAGGTCCTTCTCCCCGATTATGTGTGCCTCGATAACAGCATGGAAGCTACTTCATAGGAAAGCAAATTCAATGAAGCATTTTTATATTGAAGAGATGCCTTTGTCATTGATGGCCTGGGTGGTTGATGACGTGGGGGTCTCGGGCTGGGAATCGAGGGGGATCACGCAGATTTCTCAACTATACTCTGATGCTAAAAAACCTATATCGTTTGTAGATCTAAGACAACAATACGGAATTCCTATAGGCGATTTCCTTAAATACTTTCAACTATGGCACTTCATATCTAAAAATCCTGTGACGACCCTACCACACAGTAGCTCATTCTTCACCTGGCTATCGACTAATATGAAAGGACTGCGCTTTCTATATGACAAAATGGATGGAGTGTCGACTTTTACTAAGTCTACCCCGTTCCGCTGCTGGGAGAGGGACCTAGGGATGGTTATTAATCCAGAGGAATGGCAGCAAGCGATTAGATTGATCCATTTGTCTTTAAAATGTAGCACTCACGTGGAGACAGCCACAAAAATCATTTTACGGTGGTACAGGACCCCGTCCACTCTACAGTTGGCGTATCCCTCGGTGTCTGGGAATTGTTGGAGGGGTTGTGGAGGCAGAGGAACCCTCCTTCATATTCTGGGGACTTGCCCTGTAATTCGTGGGTACTGGGATAGTATCTTTGACATGCTTTCAGAACAGTTTGGCCTCCAGCTCCCCCATACGGTACATATGGCTATTCTGCTAATTGGAATCCCTGAAGAGTGGAATAAATATAAGCAACTCATTTGTAAAATTTTAACTATAGCTAAATTGATGTTAGTACAGAGATGGAGGTCAGCGGCCTCTCCATCCATGTCAGCTCTGATACTAGCCATTAATAACACATATTCCTATGAGAGGATAATCGCAATGGGAAACAATTCTTTTTCTAGATTTGAGAAAGTCTGGGATGCGTAGATTTACTCTAGATTCCTTATATGGAAGACATCAAAGTGCTACAAGAATTCACTCGAGGTGGTTGTAATAGATATGGGGATGGGTGTCAGATTCGCAAAACCAATTGACAGAGGAGTCGGGAGGGAACAGCTAGTGCCGCAGTTATGTGTCAAATGTCATTTGCATGAACGCAAACCCAGGGGAGAAGGGAAAACTGTTTATAGAGCATCTACCCTGGGCATAGATCACGATAGCCCTATGAGGTGTGCCTAACAGTTATATGTTATCGTTAATGTTTACTGTATAAGTAATATTTCTCATTTGTTTTTGGAGATATGCAGTTCAAAGATTGTATCTAGAAAAGTGTACCACAGTGCATGTCAATGTATATCACATTGTATATCGAGACTGTTCTTTATTTTTATATTCTAAAAACTTGAATAAAAAAATTATTGAAACTAAAATTACATATTTTGGGGCTAAAGCAACATTTTATTAGAAAAATTGTAATTTTTCATTTTCGTGACCCAATGTTGATAAATTCTATGAAACAACTGTGGGGTCAAAAAGCTCACTATACCCCTTGATAAGTTCCTTGAGGGGCCTAGTTTTCAAAATAGGTGTATTTTGGGGGTTTTCCTTTATACTGTTACTTTAGCGGTTCTGCAAATGAGACATCGCACCCATAAACTATTCCAGCAAATTATGCCTTCCAAAAACCAAATAGTGTTTTCCTTCTGTGTGCCCATACATCATTTTCTGATCACATATGGAGTATTTCCATATTCGAGGGAAATTGAAAAACAAATTTTGGGGGTGCTTTCTATTCTTTATTCCCTTGTGAAAATTAAAAGTTTTGGGCTAAAACGACAGTTTATTGGAAAAATTAAATTTTTAATTTACATGGCCCAATGTTAATAAATTTTATTAACGCCTTTCCGCCAGTGACATTTTTCGATTTATATTTTTGACTCCCCACCTTCCAAACCCCATAACTTTTTTTATTTTTCCGTTTGCAAAGCCATATGAGAGCTTAATGTTTGCAGGACAAATTGGTCTTCCTAATGAATAATAAATACCATTATAATAAATAAATATAATACCATTATAATAAATACCATAATAAATACCAATAATAAATACCATTTATTATTCTGTACAATGTACTGGGAAGCTGGAAAAAAATTCAGAATGGGGTGGAATTGGAGAAAAATTGCATTTGTGTGACTTTCTTACGGGCTTTGTATTTAAGGTGTTCACTCTGCAGCCAAAATGACCTGTCACCTGTATTCTTTGTTTCAGTACAATTTCGGGGATACCAAATTACTATAGTTTTATTTACATTTTAACCCGTTAGTAAAAATCTAAAACTTTGCAAAAAAAATTTTTTTTCTTAAAGTCGCCATATTCTGACATCCGTAACTTTTTTATATTTCTGTGTACAGGGATGCATAGGATGTCTTTTTTTGCGGACCCAGGTGTTCTTTTTAGTTGCACCATTTTGGGGAATGTCTATTGCTATGATCACTTTTTATTCAAATTTTTATCAGAGGTGAAAAAATGGCGGTTCGGCACATTTGATGTTTTCTTCCTGTTACAGCGTTCACTGTATGGGAAAAATATTTTTATACATTTGTAAACCAGGCGTTTTCAGACAAAGAGTTACCTAATGTGTATGTGTTTCACAGTAATTGTGACTTTAATTTATTTATTTTATTTTTTTATTGCATTTATTAGACCCCCTAGGGGTCTTGAACCCCAGGGAGTCTGATCACTAATGCAGTGTATTTCAATGCAAAACATTGCAAAACATTGGCATTTGTATGACAGGCTGCATAACGCAGCTTGCCATACAAATGAATGGGAGACAATCCTGGGATCCTTCCGTAGGCTTCTGGCTGTCATGGGAACAGGAAACATTTTGTATGGTCAAAATGCTCACGTGCATCCAGTGCTGAAGAAATTTTAAGGGAGCCGGATGGAAAAATGCTTTAGGTAGGCAGCATCATCCGGCTGAGGCATAGATCCAGCGCCATTCGGCACCAGAACTGATGCCTCTAGTGCCAGAACCAATCCCTTAGAAGACTATGGGATCCGTTCTGGCATCAGTTTCCCTCCGGGTCGTCCAATAATATTATTATTATTAATTATTATTATTATTATTATTATTATTATTAACTTTATTTATATAGCGCCAACATATTCTGTAGCACTTTACAAATCAGAGGACACATGAACAGACAATATGAGACATTACAATGTGACAATTAAATAAACATATCAAACAATAGGAGTGAGGGCTTTGCTCGCAAGAGTTTACATTCTATGAGGAGATAGGGGGACACAAGAGGTCAGAGGGCTTACTACAATGGTCCAGCCATCTTTTAATAGAAAAGGTCTCCACACCAGATGGAAAATGATAGCTGCATCGTACATATGTGAATGCACCCAAAGTTTGCACTGCAACTCTATCATAGTGTCAACAGGTTTAAGTGACATTATTACTGTTTGTCTGTTCAGTTTTGTTTTTTAACTATTTAAATATTATTAAATCTGGGATAGTGTGTCTTGAAAAAATAATCTCAAAATCTCTTGGGTAAGTTAAAGTGTTTCAGTGTTATTGCCACATAAGTGATATGTGTCAGATTTGAAAAAACAGACTCAGAAAGTCAGAAATTCAAAAACTGGCTGTGGCAGGAATGGGTTAATATGGTTATGAATGGTCACATATAGACTTGTTCTACAATTTAAAAATGTACTGTGACCAGGGACTTGGGTAGATACTATATACTGTCCTGTGTGTATTTATGTGATCAGGGACTTAAGTAGATACTATATACTGTCCTGTGTCTTTCTAATACAATTGAACCATTTCATATGTTATATGAATGGCTATAAATTGTTACAAGGTCAGCACTTACCAAGACTGCTGATTGTATTTACATTATATTGTCAGTTCGACTGATTTTCTTTGAAATCTGCAATGTGAGTCAGGGCAGACCAGGAAAAAATATGTAAATAGGCAAAGTATGTGGCTGTACAAAATAATGTACAGCATGTATGCAATAAAAGAGACACAGGACACTGAAGGCAGACTGAACAAGTAAACTTTAGTAAAACTTCTTTCTGGTAGGTACAAGGTGGCTTGAAATAGGTAGGTGCAAAATCAGTGCAATTTCTACTCATAGTAACACAGTCACAGTCACAAAAGCAGCTTAAAAATTAACCAGGGGAGCAACAAACAAATGAATCAGTCTTTTCTTGCACAAACCTGTAGGACGGGATCTTCATTATATGGACTAGCTATTGTGGCAAAGTCCTGTAGGATGCTGGTTCGTCCTTAGAATAACATTTATTATATAACTGGAACTGGACATTAACAGATTGCTGAGGAGGAAGAGGAGGCAATGAGGGGGGGTTGCTTTCAAAAACCATTGTCATATACAGGCCTATGTGCTCACACTGAAGTAACATCGGGATGATGTCACTATTGCAAGCTCCAGGTTTCCAAGGTCTGTGCCAGTTGCTGTCTCACTGTTCACCACACTGATAAACACCTCCTTTTTGGGTCCCTCAGCAAGGAAATGTGCTCTTTAGTACGGGCTTCATCTCTCTGTGTCTGTGTATGTGCACACTCACTCACTAGTCTCATTTGGAGACAAAAGTGCCCTAATTTTATGAACTAGACCTCACCACACCTGAATACAGGCATCACTGTCACAATGACAAGTCAGTTTCAGAATGGTATGGTTCGCTACCCCTCTACTATGTCATTTCGCCAGAAATCATGCATTGCCACCACAAGTGGCGCAACTATTTCCTATAGGATGGAAGCGTGACCAGACACTGAGTCTTTCCCAGAATCAATCCCACTGGCTCCTAAAGTCTGCAGCTGGCCAAGTGAAACAAGCATGTCTGTCACAAACAGCGAACCTATTCTGCTGCAATAAAGAAAATCACAGATCCTGTCACCTTGAACTAGCGACTCCTGAGTCCCAATGTCCTTATTAATGTCTCCCTCCAGTCTCTGGCTTCCTCCTCAACTCCTTTCCCCATACACCAGCTCTATAACATGACATATTACACACCCTTAAATGTGCAAGTACCAACATATAGAAGTAATAATAATATATACATTAGCCACATGACAACATTATAACCCCCATGTAGGAACCATTTCTCTTTTTTTTCTCAAGGGTTAAATACTAGAATATTATATCTAACTAGCCTTATATAGCTAAACTCTTTTCTGCTTGTCAGAGAAGTAACAACCTAAACTTTGGGTCATACCTTTACTTAAACAGAAGTTTATAACTAGTTGACAAGCTTCATTGGAAATTATGGGGTTTTTCCATGTATTCATGGGGTACTTTTCTTGCACGTCTCAAATCACAAGTTTAGCCAAGTTTAGATTTGCAGAACTTTGATTTGCTTACTTATCAGAGTTTACCCAGTATATTCATTGTTATATTAATTCTAGCAAAAATGCAATTATCACAGAGCCTGATAAAACAGAAGTTTCAACTTAAAGGGAATCTGTCAGGGCAATTTGGGAACCTAAACCACCCACACGTCCATATGGACCTGGGGTTTAGTGTCCCAAATCACCCTGTTATAACGCAATCCATGGCCGCATTAAAAATAAAAAAGCTTTATACTCACCCTGTCGCTGTACTTCCCGCGCCTGCGCAGTTCTTGCGCAGTTCTTCAATGAAGCCAGAGGAGTACACCTCGGCTTCAGTGCGCATGCCCCGCAATTAGGCAGTGAAGCCGGGGGGGTCCATCTTTGGCCTCACTGAAGAACAGCGCAGACGTCGGGAGGTGTGCCTCATGAGTAAACCGGACCGATCTCACCAAACAGCGTCGAGGAGACCTTTATCTAGGTAAGTATAAAGGTTTTTTATTTTTAATGCGCCGGTGGATTGCATTACAACAGGTCGACCTGGGACACTAAACCCCAGGTCTATAAGGACCTGTGGGTGGTTTAGTGTCCCAGATTGACCTGACAGATTCCCTTTAAGACAGAAGCAAATCATGTCACTATTTTGGTTATTAGCACATTACATTGAATCAAATATAATAATATGAACCAATATAATGCCAGTCAATGAAGGGCCATATTCATTTCTATAACAGACTAAAAGGTCTTTAGGCTCCATTGCACCTTCTGATTTTTTTTTATTACTTGTGCACTTCTTGTAGCAGCAGTATGTAGTGTTTCTCATTAAACACATGCCACAAAAACGTATTTTTTAACATTATTGTAACTTCAACTCTGTAATTGGTGGCATATTTACAGACTAGTTACTCAAGTGGATTAGAGAGGACGGTCTTTCAGAGTTATTTAGTTACTACTTTTAACATTGGCATTATCCAAGTGTAATTCTCTGTATCTTTTCAAAAAATGTACAATATCAATCTATTCTGTTCATGTCATACTATATATTGCATATTATGGTTGTTGTGTTACACTTAGAGTCAAATGAGCATAACAATTTCCATATTTTCACTTTGCACTTTCAAAATCCTTGTAATCCTGTTACTAGTATAAGTAGGAATAAAATCACTAACGTCATAGACACTTATTGAGAAAAATACACATTGCATGTTCTTCTGCCATCTTGGAGACTTGAGAACTTTCATAAACATGTACACAAAATGTGTGGCTCGTAAGAATCTGTTTACAAATGAAACTGTTCAACTGATGATAAAACTATGAACTCTGCATTTCTCAGAAATAACTCTGAGACTTATTCTTTTAATCTTCAATAAACAGGAGGAACAAGAAGGTAGACTGTGCCAAAGCTTCATATACTGTAGTTATCTGTAAAAATTACATTTTAGGCAGTACCGTGTTTCCCCAAAAATAAGACACCCTCGAAAGTAAGACATAGGAGATGTTTTGTAGAATTGCCCAATATAAGGCATCCCCTGAAAGTAAGACGTACCATAGGAGACGTTTCGTTTCGCAGCATTCCCGAACAGAACATACAGGTACGGTATACGGTATACCGTTACACTGCTGTCGTCCCCTACCTTCACCATTCAGCATCCTGAGCCTGTTTCTTTCCTTGTTGTCCCCCTTTGTCCCGCTGCCGTTATCCTGTACGGTACGATGTCCCTGCTGCATTGTACCGCATGAGTGTGCAGTGGTGAGTGTTCTCCTGGTGTCGGGAAGCAGAGCCTGTCCTTGCTGCGCGATTCTGCTGTAATGATTCTGCTGGGGACGTCACTTTGCATCGCGACGCCGGCCCGCATCACGTGACGCCGGCCTGGTCCAGCATTGAAGAAGGCCGAAGCATCAGAGAGTGGACCGAATCGAGGAACAGGTAAGCAATGTTGTTTTTTATGTTTGTATCCTCCCCTGGGTCTCCGATCATTATACTCTGGGGTCTGAAAAGACCCCAGAGTATAATAATTGTTCATGGGTGGTCCACAATGGAACATACCGGTATAATACTGTGTGCAGGGGCCACTATGGGATATGATACCGGTACTGTGTGCAGGGGCCAATATGAGGAATGATACTGTGTGCAGGGGCCACTATGGGGCATGATACTGTGTGCAGGACCCACTATGGGACATGATACTGTGTGCAGGGAAATTAATGGTTTGGATTGTTATGATGATGTCCTAGAAGATGATGAAATAACTGTCATTGAATAAATTTTACTTTCTATTCGTACCGTAAATATTGGTAAATGTACCATACTGTTAATTGTTGTACATGGAAATAATGGTACGGTAGTAGTAAGAAATTCTTGATAGGATTCACAGTTTGTCTGGTTATGCTGGTTTGTGATGACAACTACTGTACAGTACCGTATATAATAAATGTTCATTTTTTTTGTTCAGCAATAAATGTGAATTCTTCTTCACTGAAAAAAAAAATAAGACATCCCCTGAAAATAAGATACAGCACATCTTTGGGAGCAAAAATTAATATAAGACGCTGTCTTATTTTCGGGGAAACAGGGTATTAACATTACAGCATTAGAATGAACATTAGAGATGAGTGATCCAATGAGATTCACACTAAGATTTGGGCCCTTAAGAAATGTTTTAATTTAGCGTACAATGAATTGCAAATATCGTCTGTCAATCATAAATCTTTTAGCGCA